>CAOKZL010000587.1:0-1200000 GCA_948472985.1 Iguana delicatissima | reverse complement strand
ATGTGCAGCTCCTAGCCCTGAGCAATATTGTTAATGTTCTCAGTGTTATTTTGGTTTAACCATAAATTAGTTCAAATATTTTGACTGAACAGGATCTTCCACATTTGCCTTTAAACCTCAATACAACCCATGGTGTTTAATTGGTTAATCTACAAATGAATGAATAAATGAATATTTTTTAAAATAAAACTTACAGCTTTATCCCAATAAATATGTTCTGTACAGCAGGACTATTTAAAATTGCTCTGCTCTCTGTATGAATGGGGTTCATACTGAATATTGGGACTGAATCATAACTCTACTGAATGTAATGGGTTTTTAAAAACTGCCCTTACTGTAATGCAAACTATTAATTATGCAGTATCTTTCCTCTCTCCTATCAAAAGGGATTTTATAGATACAGTAACATTATCTCTATTGTTGTTCCACAATATGCACTGAACTTGATGAAGGAGCACATATTTTATAACCATGGTAACTGTCAGGAACATCTGTAGTTCTTTTGATTTAATTTTCTAAGAAAGATAGAAAGGCATCACTTACTTTGACTTTGAGGAGAAGGAGAAGGGTGATGAGCAAAGCAGCTAATTTCAAATCCCATTTGGATAAAATGACTGCATATCTAGAACAATAGGAATGGTTGACATTTAGGTAGAGATGAAAAGAAAATTCATATGTCTCTTAATATGAATGGACCTAATTTGCACTTTCCAAACTAATACACAAACTGAAAAGCAATTATACTGTTCTGGATTTTGTGATATAGTTCCCTAGTTGGAAAAAAAATGTGTAGATAAAGGAAAATCACTGTACTCAAGACTAGAGTAGTTAAGATCAAAGGGGAATGCTGCACAAATCAAGTTGCAGGCTAACTTTTCTTTCTTTATATGATTGCAAATTTTCTCAGTTTATCCCTTTCAAACAATGCACAAACCAAATTTCAGTCATCCTCACAAACTCACCTGACATTTGCACTATGCTAGATGAGAGTGAACACAAAATGTATGTTTGTCTTGAAAGCTATTAACATGCATTAAATTAAGAAAATTGTCTGCAACATGTGTATATCAGGTCAAATGGCATATAAATATGCATAGGAAAAAAGCACACACAAATGTTCACACATTTTCATGCAATCTTTTCCTGTTCCACTTAAGAACTAAGGAGACAAGATGAAAGACATAGGCCATTTCGGCACGCGGTGAGGGAACCGCTCCCTGCCGCTACTCACCGGATCTTCTTTGGATCTGGTCTGGTGTGGGACGAGGAGAAGCAGTGTGTGACCTCAGATCCGCACTTGTCCAGCATCCAAAATGGCGGCTTCTGGGTGGTCATGGGTCACGACCAACCGCTGAAGCTCACTAGCCTAAAGCCCACTCTTCTCAGATCGCAGGCTCACATTGGTGCGAGCCTGTGAATTTGCATTGGAGAACAGGCATGCTATGTTGCGCGCTGGCATTTTGAAAAACCTGAAAAATCAGGTTTTTCAAAAACATGCTGGAGGACCACTTGGGGTTGCTCCAGAGTGGACTGAGGTGCGGGCCTACAGTAAGTAGTCCAGACCCAGTCCGCTCCAAGGTGCAGATGTCCTCCGTGGAGGATGCACTGCACCAATTTTTTTAACCCGTGCGGAAATGGCCATAGGTTGGATATGACCATTTCATTTTAATTAATTACTGGACTAGTGAATGATGGGTAGGGGGAGCTACCAGGTATAGGATTCTGCTAGGGTAGGAGCTCCCCACTTGACCTCCTCCCCATCCAACCCTGGGCACACTGGGTTACTCGTCTGCCTGCTCTAATTGCTGGGAGGCTTTTCTAAGCAAGCTCCCCTCTCAAGAACCATGTTTTAAAGATAGGACATTGGTAATCTCTTTCACTATCCTCTGGAACCCACAACCTAAAGACATAATCTGGAAACCTCCTCTCTTTCCAAATGGTGCCTGCTGGTGCTCACTGTACTTTGTTACCTTTCTCCCCTTCATTACTGCAAAGTGACTGCCTATTTCAAAGCACCTCCAGTGTTAATAACCTCTATTTTCCTCAACTTCAGTGTATGGTGAGGGGAAAAAAACTGATAAAGAGGAAAAAATCCTAACCAACCCTAATATAACCAGCCAGATCCTACACTGAGCTAAAGGAGGGTGGGTGAGTGAGTTCAGTGTCTGGTGTGATACGGAACATTGCTGGAGCAGAATGGGCTTCTGTGATCGTCTTTGTCTCAATCCTCTGTCCACATTGTGATGTTTAGCATCATGATCTATCACTTCCTGTTGGCCTTCTTCCTTCCAGACCTAGCAAATGCAACTCCTCCAGCAAGCACAGCGTTTACTGATCTGGAGCTGAATTTCTCTTAAAAAAATGTGCCGCATTATGGTGATCAGAACTGAAAACTGAAAAAAAAAAAGAGAGAGAGAGAGAAGACAAAACTGATTGACTTGTCAATCCCTGGTGGAAGTAACATTAATACTTGCACTGAGGACAAATTTTTATTGCAGAAAACATTTGAGGATGGTGTGATATGGTGTCAGGTGATAGTCCCTGTCAGAGTTTTTTCATAACTTTTAAAGGAGTTATCCAGTATTCACAGCCCTATCCCCTGAGCAGTTTCAACACCTTGGATAACTCTTTGAAGGTGTGGATTCATCCCAAGCCTGCCATGGAAGCCACTGATCCTACTTTGTCCCAATGCCATAGCTTTAACAGGGAGTTAAATTAGAATATCAAAGAAAGCCATTTCTTCTAGCAATGTATAGAAGATTTGATTATATTTCACTTTCTTCTGTATCTCAAAAAATGCAATCTACTGTCAGTTTAGAAATATGAAGATTTCTTTAAATTTAATATATTGAAAGGAAAATTTTTAAAAGAATGAGGCCTTCTTTAACACACTCATATTAAATCCTTTACACACTCAGGACTGTTATATATTCATGTTTCTTACATAGTCCCTAGTAATGGGCTATGTAGAGACCACGAAATTTCTCCAATCTCCACTTAGCAGGCAACAGCCAGTGCAATCAATAGGGATCCTTTGTCCATCGGTCAGGAGACAACTGACTGATGTTTCCACACCTTTCTGTGAGTGATCCACAGTAGGATAGAAGCAAGGTGCCAAAATTCCCCCTTGCACTAGAGATTGCTTTCAAGGGGGCTGGGGATAGGAACATCAGTCAGGTGCTTCCTGATCAATAAGGTGGCAGAACTCAGTTGCTCATAGCAAGTGCTGCTCAATAAGTGAAAACTTGGGGACTTTCATGCTCTCTACATATTCCTTAAAACTAATGAATATGTAGAGATCATGAATACAAACTAGTCATGAATGCATAACTCTAAGTTACACATTCGTAACTGTCTTAGTAGATTCTAACCTACATTCCTAACATAGCAGGGCTTCAGTAAGCTTTGAAAGAACATTCTGTGAAGAGTTGACTATTATTTCTTGATTTAATTTACAGCTACTTTTCCTCTTTGAATGGGTGTCACATTTTTTGTCAAGCAGATCTGGATAACATACAGTATCACATCCTCTAAGTGCATGGAACACCATGTAATAGTCTGGTACCCACTTAGGAAGTTACATCTTTGTCATACAATTTACAATCAGGTAAAATTGAATTGAACATGTTTGTATTCTAAGAAGGAGTAGAGAAGTAGCTATGCCACTGGGACCATTACGAAAGAACCAGCATGGACATTTTTGTAACATGTCCTGCCGTTCCATATGTCCTGTGATGTAATACATACCATTGAACAACCTATCTCAGCACACATGCCCCATTGTGCAATGGGCGCCTTTGTTGCATAATGAGACATCTTGTGCAGTGCCCTATTCTGCATCATCATTATTCACTAGCATGATTGTGCATTGTGCCAGGAATGTATCTCCGTCATCATAATACTATGTAGGTTCTCACTCATAATATCATATTCAACAAACATGTACTTTTTAGAAAATTCAAAACTATCTTAGCATTTTCAATGACTTTATGAATAGTGTTCATTTCTCCTTGTGTCCTTCATGAGTCTGTGGCTGGCATCCTGTTAGCAATTTATTATTGACAGCCAGTGTGATGTAGGAGCTTGGGTGTTGGACTATGACTCTAGGAGACCGGGGTTCAAATTGCCACTTTGCTGTAGAACCCCTTTAGGTGGACTTGGGCAAGTCACACTCTCTTAGCCTCATGGGAAGCCAATGGCAAACCCCCTTGAACAAATCTTGCAAAGCAAACCCCGTGATAGGTTTGCTTTAGGGTTGCCATAAATTGGAAATTACTTAAAGGCACACAACAATCAATCACTTGTCCTATGGATGTGAAGTGGTTATTTTGACATTGGCCATTTCCTCATGGGCTGAAAGAAATGGTGCAGAGCGTCCTTCAGGGAGGACGTCTGCACCTGGGAATGGACTGGGTCGGACCTACTTAGTGTAGTTCCTCACCTCAGCCCGCTCCGGAACGACCCAAAATGGTTGTCCAGTGTGCTTTTGAAAGACCACTTGAAACAGGTTTTTCAAAAGCGTGGAGTGCGCCACTCCATGCCCATGCTCCAGTGCAGATTTGCAGGCTCGCACCAGTGTGAGCCTGCGATGTGCTGGGGGTGGACATTAGGCTGGTGAGCTTCAGCAGTTGGTGGAGAGCCTCGACCAACTGGAAGCCGCCATTTTTGTCCCCGGAGCAGTGTGGAGCGGCGGCCACACACTGCTCTGGACCTGCCTGGACCCAAGCATGGAGTCAAGAAGTCTGGTAAGTACCGGTATAGGGCGATTCTGTTGCCCTGTGCAGAAATGGCCATTGTTCTGTGGCCATATTGGGCTCAAATTGGTAGAAGAGAAGTTATGCATGATGACCAGATGCACAAAAGGGGCATAGCACATGTGCAACAGTTATCCAAGTGTGCCCATTCTGTGCATGCATTGAGCAATGTTATCATTCTGTTTTGGGGTTGCTAGTGTGGTGTAACTGTAATGTTGGATATTTATATCATGATGAGGCAATGTATGATCTTGACCACAGTATGTGAGATCATGTTCACATTTTCCATTGACTGTACATGTATATTCACTGTACAGTATCACAAGCCTCCAGTCCTCAAAGTGATCATTACATATTAAACCATCAATGATATAATTCAGTGTTTTTTATGAAATGTGCATCACTGCTGTGAAAAGTGGCTCCGCTGCATGCTGTCCAACTCTTTAACAGAAAACACTCCCAGAGCAATTTATATAAGATTAACTAGATAGTCTCTGCCCTAAAACTTACAATCTAAAACTCAAAGTCAAGACAAAAGAAAAATGAACAAATAAGCAAATCCAGGCACTTACTCTTAACATTAGCTATATGCCTATCTGTCTTTCACAAAACCAATTTTTTCACAAACAAACAAACAAAAAAAATCCAGAAAGTCACATAAATTATACAACTGTGCATATCAGCTGGTGCAATCTGCATGTTCCAACATACTTTGCATTGTTAATTTCTGTTCCCTTAATCAAGGAAGGAGCAAGACATTGTACAAGAGACTTAAATCCTAAATCCTTTTTTGGGGGATCGGTCCTACCTCCCATCCTAATCAATCTACTCCATATTTAAGATCTTCCCAGCCATTGCATTTAAACATTCAATGTTCGGTCCATTTTTAGTTATAGAAGTCTAGTATCACTTTAACTGCCATGGCCCCATCTTGCAGAATCCTGGGATATGTGGTTTTGGGAGGTACTTATTCAGAAGAGTGGACTAGAGCCCTTCGGGAAAGAATTTGAAGTACCTCATCAAATGAACAAGCAAACAAGCAAAAAATATATTTGGATTCCCTAGGAGGGAGCCATGGCAATAGCAGTGTTATCCATCTGCTATCATTATGCAGTGTAGATACACTATTAGTGCTGAATTTTTAACAGCTAACAAATTATTTTATAAAAAAAGAAAAAAAAGCTGACATTTCCTCCACTTGTGCTGAATAAAGGCACACACAGAACTCTATTCTGCTGCTACTACCACTGGTTTCAAACTATATTTTGAGTGTTAAGATGTTCTTTCTACTCTCCTGGCTTTCTAGCTCATAAAAAAGCCGTGTGGAGACATATTGCATTTAATTTTCTATCCATGCCACTTCCTATAGTCAGTGGTAAAAGAGACATTTCTGCTGCCTGGTTTGTAACAAGACAATTGGGTCTCTCTATTGGTATGCCCAAGAGATTTAGGATGTCATCTCAGTACTTTTGTGTTCCCTGAATCTAGCATGGGGCTTGGAAATTACTACAATATTTCTGTTTTATTTTGAGGAAAGGAGGGGGAGTTGTGAGCTCTGCAAAGGAGTAAGCTAGATGATAACTAGAGATGGGAAAACTTGTCAGGTTTTTGTTTTTACCTACATTTTTTAAAAAATTATTTTCATCCTAAATGAAGTAAAACTAATTTCTTTCCCATTTGTCCTGGACAAATCCAGCAGGTACAGCTATGGCAGGCAAGTATGACATGGAGAGGGCTATATCATACCTGCATCCTCTATAAGAGCTGTAGGTAAGGATTGTCTCAGAGAAAAGAGATGACAATCCTAATTCAGCATGTACAGGCATTTATACACAGGTATTTAAATCCAGTGTTCAAAGAGGTACACATTTCAAGCTTCGGGCTTAGTAAGATGAATCTATCAGTTTTCATTTTCCCCATATTTGATTTTTTTTTAAAAATGACCTAGAATGATAGAAAAACTACGTGAAGTAACTTATTAAGCATTATCTAACCCATGGTAATTCAAATGTATTTCTGGAGATATAATGCCTCATAGCTGGAGATATAGTGCCCCGTGTAGCATTTGTGGGTACAGAATAAATGACACTCCAGAACAGCCAGAAATCTGCAGCCAGAAAACACATCTTCACCTGAGGCAGAACATTTGTTCTGAGTAGCTGATAGATTTTCTTTTCTGGAAAAAAAAATCACTAGCATAATTTATGCATCCTAAAAATACAACTGGAATAGTTGTTTGTTTTTACCATTACTTGCCCCGATTACATGCTCTGCCTCTGTTTCATGGATTATGATGCAAATAATTTTTTTCCATGAAGACCCCACAAAGGTTTCTAGCTACTTTGATTCAATCCTTCTTTGGCCCTCGGTGTTCCCAAATGATGTCTCTGGATACGCTGTAGTAAACTGTGATAGCTGTGCCAGTTTCCTCTATCCGTGCCACCCATGAAATCATTGCATCCGCTTGCTTCTTCCTAGATAGGATCAAGTGAACATGCACTTGCTGGCCTCCTGCCTCTAAGCTATGGGGAGACATTGATTTCCATCTCTGCACTTGCACCAGTTTCCTTTCATTATCTTTCAATCCCAAATTAGCATAGAACATTGGTTTGTTTGTTTGTTTAAATACCTTAAAGTCGAAGATAATGGTGTTAAAAGGAATATTGTTATTTCCCCTTCTGATATACGGAGGTAACATTTTTTGTTTGAATATTATAAGGCTGTATCTCACTAAAAGGGGAAGTTCTTTATGTTTTGTTTAGATATGTAACAAGGTATGTTGTATGTGTATCATTTATATATTTTTGTATGTATTGTTTTTGGTATGTTTATTATGTTTATTTTGTTACGAATGTTAGGTAATGTATGTCATATTTAGTTTTTTTAGTGTTTTAATAACAATAATAAAAAAATACCTTACATTATATGGGCCCTAAGGTGCTCAAGCAACAACATGCAACAGAATTGTTGGGATAAAACCACAAGTGTTATTTTTTCCCCCAGTTTAAAAAGGCACTCTACATGGCAAACAGTCACGACTTAGCAATGTTGTTTAGAAATCCTGAGATGACCCTAGCTGAGATTGTACACTAAGCAGTTTCCATGTCTTTTCCCTGCCCTGGCAGCTGTTTAGAACTGGGTGGTGGTGGTAGGGGGACCCTTCTGTTGCTGTTTACTGATGGGGATAGGAGGGAGAGGGAAGACAATTCAGATGGTGAAGAAACAGCTTGGCTCAGCGCAGAGGTGGTGGTGGGGATTGACAGCACCCTTCTTTTGCTTCTCCTCAGAGGCTGGACTTGTCCCCCCCCCACACACACACTTGACATCAGGAGGGTGGGAGAGGAGCTGGGTAAGGATTGGGGAGGCTATAACATTGCCACTGTGTTCTGATGGCTGGTTCACAATAATACACACGTTGTTGTCATGTGCTGGCTGTGACTGCAACACAGTCCACAGTGATCCTTCCCATTCATCTTCCTCTTCCCTCCTGGGAAACAGGTGAGTTTAAACAGTCTAAAAACATGTTTAGCTTGTTGCCAGTAGTTTAGTGGTTACATTTTGGACCAGCTGCATCTTCTAAGTAATCTTCCTATGGGGACTGCATTGTGATAATATAATTGCAAAGTAACTATGGATTACTATGGCCATAGTATCCTTGTCCAAGAAATACCATAGTTCGTAAAGCTGGCACCAAGGACTCCAAACCAGGCAGTCCACCTGGGCCTCCAATGACAAAGAAGGATCCAAGAATACTTTCAAATTACATACCTGATTGCTAAGAGGGAGTGCAACCCTGGGATAGGTTGCTGGACCAAAAAAAACACCAGTCAACATTCTCTCTTCATCTTTACTGGCCTTCATCTAGCCCATCACAATATCTAGGCACTAGTTCAGTAACCAGCATAACCTCAGCCAACTCAGCCAAATACAGATGATCATTATTGTCATACTGATGACACCTAATGACCAACTCTACCTAACTACAAACTCCTAATGACATCAATTTCATATACATGTTGTTACCTTGATTTCTGGGGCCCCTTGGGGGACACCTCAATGTGCTCCAAATAATGGGGAGTGGGAATTAGCCAGAGCACAAGCTGTAGCACTACAAGAGGCAGGGTAACCTAGCGAGATCTTTTAAACCCAATTTTTACGGGGTCAGGCCGAGTCAAAAACCAAGCAAAAGTAAATTATGATGGTATTCTTTATTTAAAAGACAGTCACTGCGCACATACGCACTCACTTATACAGACCTAAGAAAATAAAGGGAGGGGATTTTGATAGGGGATTTTGAGAAGGATTTTTCAGGGGGAATACTACACCTGATCCTGCAGCCCAGGTAGCCAGAAGAAAGTCAGTTGGAGCGGAGATTCTCAGCACATGGAAGCTGAGGGGAAGGCTCGGCAAATGGAGGAGCAGCAAGGCGGGATGGAAACCAAGAGTGATCCGAAGAAGAACTCAAAATCAAGGGTTCTTATAGGGGAAAATATGCCTGTAGGGTAGTCTGTTCCCGGGGAAAACAATCGGTTTCGAACTGGAGACAAAGCCTCCGAAAGGTCCGCACTTTGAATGATTGGATTTTGACGGAGTTGTCAATAGCGCAGACAGTATGCAAATGGGGAGTGCTTGACAGTTGAGTAGTCAGAAGCGCTAATCTCGTCAAGCTGGCTGTTCGGGGCAGAGAATATTTTGTATGCTTGGTGCATACTTAATTTAGGTTTAAAGTGTACTTGCCTAGAGGTCTCCTGAAGCTGCATGTTGGAGAATTACTGGCCTGCCTGGGATTTTTCATGTATTTTTCAGCCATTTGGCCATGTCCATGTGCATGCTTATCTGGGGGCCTCACAAGCATGTGGAGAGGAACAATTTGGAATGGCCAATATTTTTATATCAAATTATATTTGGCAAGCCCTGGGCTTGGACTATAGACCACAGTAACAATGTTGAACACCATTGGACACAAGATAGGACCATATGGCACTTCATAGTTTAAAGATCATAGGGCTGAACAGGCTCCATCAATACCACTGTCTGGAATCTTCCCTATGGATAGAAGCAGAACTACAGACTTGCCACTGCTATCCAGCAGACCTAGATTTGTAGGATACACAGATCAATAAGTTACCACGATCAATGCTTACCAAAAACTATTGAGAGATACATGAAGATTTACAGGATAGCATTCCCCTTTATCTTTCACCTGGAGTAGGCTGTCAGTCAAGGCAAGGTCCTTTCATACCCTACACTGGCCTAAAACCACACTGAAATGGGTCCAGATAATCAATTTCCTTCAACAATACCTGAGTCACCACAATACATTCAAAGATATAAGTGATAGGGGATGTATCTCTGCATCAAGAGAAATCCTCAACAAGAAAGGGTGCACCTATTTTAAGGCAGAAGGCACTTCTCCTTGACACAGTGAAACATTGACCATCCTTGGACTAACCCAATCAACCCACTTCTGCTTGATTGTGAAAAGATGAGCATGGGTCAAATTTGCATGTATTGAACTTGTCCACATCTCAGAGCACAGCAATCAAAACCATTTCAGATGGAACTACTGTTGTTTACTTAACATGTTATTTAATGCTTAAAAACAAGCAAGCAAGCAAGCAAGCAAGCAAGCAAGCAAGCAAGCAAGCAAGCAAGCAAGCAAGCAAACTATGCATCTTGTACTTTTTCAGGTTTTCAAGATGAATGGTGGTATGCATTCAAATATAGTCATAGATATCAGATTCCAGAAAGGCTACATATTTAGACTCTAATGTTGGCCATACTGGCTGAAGGATTGTGGGAATTGCAATCCAAAAACTCTAAACTCTGATAGGAATGCAGAAGGCTCCCTAATACCAAATCAGATAATTGATCTAGCTTTCTCCCCAAAAATACAGGAATCTCCTTGACTCCACTTCAGACTGGTCATCCCCAAACCCCTCAAAAGACTTCAGCCTGATCTGCCATCCACTCAAGAATAGCCTGCTGGTGGTGTATGCTGCTTCAATGTGAGAGGCAACTGCTGATCTCAGAAAACCCCTGAAAGACCAAAGACCACTGCTTTTCCCTCTTCACTGCACCCCAATTGTTCTGCACCCTGGAAAGGGGGCGGAACACTCACTCCACCTCTCCAGATGTGCAAAGGACTAGCTTCCATGAACCCTTTCAGACTCTGGAGGTGGAAAGGAGTATCCTTTCCACCAGATACTTTGGACCACACCCAGCAGCAAAGGAAATTGCTTCCAGCCAAGGAAATTTTCCCTTTTGCTTCTATTGATGGAACACTGCCTATTTGGCTAACTTGAATATTGTTGTATTTACATTTTTAGTTCCAATTGTTGGAATGGCATTTTGCATTGTGTATGTATGTACGGTGTTCAATGCCCCCCTCTCTCTTTCTTTGTGAAGAACCCCACGTTTCAGTCAGATTTTCCTCCATAACCAAGTTATTAGCTGACAAAATTGATGGGAGTAAGGCCATTTCCACATGACATCACTCTCCTGCAATGGGGACGTATTGCTGCCCATTTGTGAGTTGTGCTTTCACATGGCATTGTTGCAGTCCTGCTGACCACACATACCCACCCATTGCAATCACAGGATATTCCATTACTGGAAAAAATCTGATAATGCCCCCTGATTGCACAATGCTCCTATAGCTGGCAGCTGTGCAGAAAGGGAGGAAATGCGATCTATGTGCTTCCTTCCTTAGTGCAGCATGGTAAGTGGTTGGCTGCACTGTAGAAGGAAGGCATGTGTCACTCACACTACCCTTCCACAGGCAGCCAGCTGGGTGAGGAGGGGAGTGTTTGGGTCATGCTTCCATCCTGGTAGTAACACTGCCAGGATTATGACAGGATGACGATGGAAAATGGTAAGGTGTGGAAAGGGCCTAAGATAACTTCTCACCCTTACCCTCCTTCCTACATGTTTTGCCCCATGTTCTGTCCTCCCAACCAACCAGTTGTAGGTGTATAGCAGTTGCCTTGAAAAATGAAACTCCAGAGCTTCAGATCAGAAATTCCATTTTAGGGCGAGTGATTGTTACCATGATATACACTCCCATTGCAAGATATGGTTGGCAATGGACATTATTTAATTGACATAGAAAATATATATCATACTTCCTTGTGACTGAAAAACAATGCTGGCAAAGAGGACTGGCTGAACACATGTGAAAGTAAGTCAGATGGGACTTCATGGCATGGCCAGGTCATAGTCAGGAGATCAGTTGGGAAGCTCCAATGTTAATGAGTTTGCAATAATCCCCTCAACCTTCAAAAGCAATAGCACCTGAAACTGCCTTGACAGAGCAACTGATTGTCTTCAACTCCTTTCCTCTTCCCACCAAAATTCTCCTTTGTTTCCTCACCTACCCAGCCATTCAGGAGCTATCACGATTCCCATCAGTGCTTTGTCACCTAATAATAAAACAATTAGCCTGTTCTGGAACCCACTGTTTGTTCTTCCAGAGAGCCGTTAACATCTTTTTCCCCAGGGCAGAAACAGGGTATTTAAACCCTGGCTCTAAGCCAGGCAGCTCGTACGTAGTACTCCGAACATAGGCCATCACTCTGCTGCTCAGATTCCCATTCTGGTACTACCCTTGGACCCCTAGTCTGAGCCACATCACTTCATCTCTTCTCTGCAGGATAGTTAAATATCATTCACTTTGCCCTAACTTCTCACTATCCAATTGCCTTCCTTTCCTTCAGTAAGCTTTGTCTGGTTGTGAGACTGATTGAATTTTCCACGTGATTATGATTTCCCCCCAATAAAACATACCTTTAATATCCAACTGGTATCCATGCATTGGTACCAGTATACATAAGTGGAAGAAACTGCAAGGTTTCCCTCCCTTTACAGGCCTCCCTTTGAGCTCATTGTTCTCCACTGTTTCACAGAGGCACTGACATTGCAGGTGGACCCCTGAATCACCACTATTTGGGGTAATACATACAGTCACTTTATAAGGGTCTGTGTTACAGCTCTTTCAGGGAAACTAGTGTGTGTAGAGAGAGCACCTAATATAACTGTCTTGTACTTGTATCAATGCAATACATATATATTAAACTACAATGTCAAATATAATGTAGACAATTGTGAGTATGAGTGTGAATGTTTGGGAACTTATTTTTAAATCATGCACACGGGATGCAGGAACATTGTTCCTATCATGTCCTTTTGCTGTACCATTTTTTTTCTCTCCCCATAAATAATCCTGCAAGTTGAGAGCACCCTTGAACTCTGCTGGGGGACTCGGGGGAATAAGTGGAAATAAAGAAATCCCTCTTCCCATTTAGGTGTTCTCAAAGGAAGTAATGAGTAATTTAGCATTTTTTCCCCATTGCACTAACATCCTTGAAAACTAAGCAGTTTTCAAAGACTAGTCACAGTTCAGGACTTTTCTGTGAAACCCCCCACTATATTTTGCTTAGACTGCATTTTCTGCACATGAGTCTTGTTTTCTAAACAAATAGAAAAACAGTCTTGTTTTCTCTGAAGGAAAAACAGTATCCTGCATGCACACCCACATGCACACAAACACACACATATGTGCACACACATGGCATGTAGGAGCTCTCATGCCGCAAATTCCTGAACTGTAAATGTTCTTTATGGATGAGAATTTTTACTGTTGGGATTGTCTGATATGCTGAAATACACCCTTTTAACTACTCGTTGAGTATTTTCAAATATTCTTTCTATCCTGTTATATGGATTCAAATAAAATTATTTCAGTGGCATCAATGTACATTTACAAAAACAGAACACTGATAATAATCCTATCAGCTCCAGTGCTGTTAACTCTGAGACCCAAACTAGGCACAATGTGAATTGCATGAATATAATTCACAGACTCAATGTTTGTTAATAGCAGATTTAGAAATATGTGTGTATGTGTATATGGTGGGGTGTGTGCAATTCATTCTCACTCTACTGCAATGTGTGAGAGGAAGAAATTGTCTCACCAAAGGTGCTATTTGCATTGCAAGAGAAGCTCACTCATTGCTACCATACACAGAAGAGGGGAAAAAATGGAGGGGACGGAAGGCATTCACATAATTAACACGTCTGTTTTGGTTCTGATTGGTTCTTCAAAGGTTTCAGGTGATGATCTTTCAAAGGGCTAACTGATATGCTATATTAAATATTCATCAGGCAGGATAGTCTCTCTCTAATTTTTTTGCATTGGTTTTCCATCTGGATAGGGATCACCATGTGCAGGCCAGAAAGGTTTAACCTGTCTTCTCACCAACGCTTTTAGTTTTGCTATCCCAACATACACAACACACACACACTAAACAAAAGAAAAACCAACTATTTTTGTATGAATTGAACTCTTTTTTTTCCCCATTCCCCTTTTTCCCTTCCCCTTCAATAGGGGCATAAGGAGCAAAACTCAGGAAGCAAAAATGGCCTTGGTGGAAAGGTTTTAATCTCACCTATCAGTGTGCACTGGAAAACTCAAAAAATCTGTCACTTTTGCTTTCTCTCACTTTCAGTTTTGTTTTCATTCTCACATACTTTCTGTTGAATTTGTGAAAAAAATGTGAATTTTTAATAAACGCTTCTCACAATTGGTGTAAAAAGAAGACACCATCTCAAGATGCATAGAAGGTTTTCTTTTCTCAAAAAAACAAAAACGGGGGGCAATGCATTTTTGCTTTAACATCCATTGAACAAGGCCACAAAAACAGCTTTAGGTTATTCCTGGGAATAAAAGTAACCTTTACAAATTGCAGCTCTCTCTCTCTTTTTACATTTTGGATTCATTAACTGTTTCCAATTCCTTCTGCTTTTTCTTTTCTTATCTCATCAAAATTGACTCAAACAAAATTTTCAACATCTGAACTGTTAAGATTCAGTTGGTGCATGTGTGCTTGGTATGGAAAATTGTGCTGGCTTTCCATGCAGCTGTTGAAAATGAGGAATCTGTTAAAAAATTAGAAACTCTAATTCATCACTAACACTGTTGAATATACAAGGGTTCAATGCCAGACTTGTAAGAACAAAGCACTTGAAACTCATTGCCCAGAGAGATGAATCTGTCAGTTTTAGTTTCACCCACACTTCATTTTTTTTAAAATGTCAAATTCTCTCTGTGCTTAATGTCAGAGTACATTGTATCCACTGGAAGTCTCCCATCCAAGTACTTACTACAACTGATCCTGCTTAGCTTCCAAGATCAAATGGGATCTTGTGCCATGCTTGTGCAGAAAAAAGAAAGGGGAGGGGCTCAGCTGCACACTGTATTTAGCCTTCTTCCTTACTGTTAGTGAGGAATGCATGATTCTGAAGTCCCATAATTGTCAAAAGGATTGTATTGTACTGTTAACATTTTCTGGAAACATAAGCATGCACAGCGCCAGATCTATCTGCTAATATATCACATTTCTTTTACTCTTTGCCACCCTTTTCTTAGTGCTTTAACAAGAAGGTTTTGGCTAGCTTTTTCACTCTCCTGAGGTTTGAAGAAAAACTTGAAGCTCTCACCTTTTATGGGTAAAAGAGCAGTTGCAACCAATTATTTTATTAGGATGCCTCCATTATACAGAATTGCTGGCATATTGCAACCACCTAGGTAACTATTTTTCAGATGGTGGGTGGGTTGACTCTAGCCTATAAGGTAATTGAAGATAATTTGCCAGTGTGTGTGTGTGTGTATAAGAACTATGAATAACACAGCAAACTTTAAATCAATTCTAATTAACCCCCACACTCTTTTCTATATATAACATTCCTTTCTAATAGTCCACCCACCCTTGCAAAGCTCACAGTCCCTCTCAACTCACCCATTTACACAACCCAGAAAAGGCGCTTTGCACAAGGACTCAGAAATCTTTTAAAAGTTTCCAGTGAATAAGGCCATTAACCAGAAGTAATCACCTTTTCTAAATAATTATAGGAGAGGCTTATAAATTGTACCAATTTCCGTACCATATATAATCACAATGAGAACATACCATAAGTAATGCACATACACAGTGGGTGTTTTTCATATGGGGTTATGCTGGTTAGCAGTGAGCCTGCTCAGTGCTACTTAAAGGTAAATGCTAATTAAAAGTTTGCTTTCAGGCCACAGTTTTGCAAACTGCTTAAACAAGCATGCAGTGTATCTCTGTTTGTTCTTACCTGAGCTACTATGGCCAAATGGTTATAATGTTATCAGAGCTTGATTTAAGTGTGTTGTGGTGGTTGTGGTTAAATCGGTCTGTTGTAGCATTATAATCTATGCGCAAAATGTACCTATCCAGCACTCAGTATTATATTACAACACTATACGCTTACTTATTATTACACTTAAAGTATTTGTTACACTGCCTTTCTAAAAAGCTCCAGGCAACTTGCAAATCACATATTTAAAGCCAGAAGAAACACTGAAGAGGTCAAGCCAAATCATTCCCCAACTTCTCTTTACCATAATAGTCACAGACTATTTGCAGGGCTCAAAGACCCCCTTAAATGTTTGTGATTTTCTGTTGACATTTAAAGGCCAGAAGGAATACTATATGAGTAGATCATTTGCTTTCTCACTTATTTGTTTGTTTATTTACACACACACACACACACACACACACACACACACTATATGTGTAACAAATTTCTTTGGGCAAATGTTGTACAGCAGTAGCGTATAATTTTTTTTGAAAAAAAGGGCAATAATACAATAAATCCAAACAAAGATCTAAACCACAAGGGAGGGCCTTTCATAATCTCACAGCCACTACTAAAAAGGCCCTGGTTCCTGCTACAGGAATTGGTGGCAAAAGAATCCAGGGTCCCTGAGGATTTATTTTTTATTCTGTTGAAATATTTTCATACTGCTATTTGACTCAAATCTGCCCCCAAGGAAGTTTGTAGACTAAAATTCAAAAACAAAACACAGTAAATTAAAACAGTGGCTGGCATATTGATTATCAGTTACAATATCACAAGATGGACTTACAATGTCTTAGCTGCTGAGGATTATCATTTATGACTGAATGTGACCTCAAAACATACTTTTCCTGCCTGAACGCATCCCAATCAAAGCCTTTCTATGGGGATGGAAGGCAGGGCACTGCAAAATGATGTCTGATGCTCCTGGTGACTGGGTTCCATAGGATAAACAGTTGTGGCAGGACCTCTATTTTGAAGGCATCTCAGGACTAGTGTGTGCTGCAAGTGTCACTTCCCACTCTCCAATCTCCAGCACTTTGGAAATACTTTGGTGAAGGCACTGCAAGGTAGCAGAGATAGTCTGATGTGGTATCATCAATCATAACTACAGTGATAGACCTCTGTCATCATAATGTTGATGATGACACAAGATCTTTCCCAATGTTTAAACCAACCACAACAGTATAAGAGAACTACAATGTAAACATACCTTTTAAGTTAATGAAAAGTAACATGAAGCAACTATGTCTCTCGCTCAGGGAGGAAGCCCTGCTCATATCTCAGGATAGGGTATTCCATAAGGATGGGACCGCCACAGGGAAAGCTCCATTTGTTGTGCATGATAACCTGACAGATCTTATTAATGGACATGTGAGCCTTACTCACTTAGTTGTAAGGATTAATATGTATAAATTGGGTTCTTCAGTCAAGTAAACCAAGCCACTGCTTATTGGAAGGACCTCAGATTCCATCCATGACATATCTAAGTAGAGCTTAAAATACTCCAGTCTGATTCTGAGGATCTAGGCCCTGCCACTAGAAACAATGCTGAGTTAGATGGATTTGACAAAAGACATTTGATGTTCTATCTTCCCATTCAGAACATATTTCAGGCAGAGTCTACCAGAGATCAGAGCTGCCTGATGCAGGCAGCATATGTGTATGCTGGAGAGCCTTTCACAGAATCTTCAAATCTGCATAGCTGAAGGGCATGCTGGTGAAAGATACTGGGAGTTTTTGTCAGAAAAGTAACATCTCCAAGTTCTGAAGACTGGAAGATGGTCAGATGAGGCCCAGAAGAATAGTTCCAATTGTATCTGACAGTGGAACTGGACATTTCTCCTCTTGAAAAATATTCAAAAGGGTAGAGGCACTGCATATTTGTAATTATTTTCTAATGGTGATACTTAAGCCAAAGCTGTCCTCAGTGTTTGTCACAGTGAAAAAAATCAACCTAGTGTTTCCCAAAGTCTGGTTTTCCAGGTGTTTTAGACTTCAGAACCCAGAATCCCCAATCATCGGTCAAGGCAGCTGAGACTTCTGGGAATTGAAGTCCAAAAACTTGGAGGACTAGAGTTTGGAAACTACTGAGTTAACCCATTTCTGCACAATCAGTCTCTTTCCTGAGTTTGTAGTATTAAACTGATTCCTGTCAAACACTAGTGATTGCAAGTGGGAAAAGAAAAATTAATCTCTAGAAAAGCCAACCAAATTCAATTAGGAGGGCTTGGTGAGAGAGTAATTAGCATTGAACTGAAGAATAGATCCTGGGCCTTGACAGGCTGAAGGTCATGATGTCAGATCCAAAGCAGTACCGTGTGCAAAGGTTGATTACTCTGAGAAGGTAATGGCCCAAAGGTTGGTGAGCTTAGTGCAATATCTGCTGAAATGTGAGAGATGGTTAAACATATTGAACTGTATAGGCCCTGAGGGAGGGGATTGATGGGAACTTCAGGAAATACAATGACTGGTGGAATACAGGCAATTTCTGAGAGAAACAGATGCTACAGTGAGATTTTATAAAAAGAAAGAGGTGAAGAGGTAAGAGGAGATGTGTCACTCAAAGATGGAATTGCTGTTCCCTTTCTGAGATAACCAGGGACAGTGAACTAAAAGGAAGATAAAGATATCTGCCCAAAGAAATAGTCCAACTGAGTTGAGAGCGTGAAAGGAGGTGCACTGCAAGTAAAAGGCAGAGTAGCAATCCAAAGAAGTAAATGCAGGCTGAAACTGAGATGCCAACTTTTAAAGATGGTAAGCCATGTTAGAATAATAAAAATACACCAGCAAACTGGTGAGAGTTATACATTGATAACAGACTCATATTCACAATCCCTACATATTCAAAAGTGTAGGTAATACATAGGGATCATAAGGGTTCCCCAACCCTGACTTACTGGGCAGCAAGCACTGTGAGAAATAGGGTCCTGTTGTCCTGTGGATCCAAACGGAGCAAATCAACATTTCCCACTTCCCTTTCACAAACAATCTCCAGTGGGAGGAGGAATTGCAACAGGTGTCTTGCTTCTGACTGTCACATTAGAGATCACTTGCAGGGGAGGATGGAAATGTCAGTCTGCTTCATTCTATTTGACAGGACAGCTTCTCTTACTTGCAGCATATGATACCCCTTAAGTCTGGGCTGGGGGGGGGGTTAGGTTTGGAGATGCTACTTAGTTACACAGCTAAGATAGTTAAAGAACTAAGTAACCCATGTAGAATTTCAGGAACAGTTTTCATGTAAAATTGCTGCTTTTTGTGCACAACATATAATTTTACATAAAAAACCTCACATGTATTTCTGGAACATAATTGTGAGGCTAACAATGTATGCTAAAATACACATAATTTCAATTTGCACAAATTGTGCAAATGTGAAAATTTCAATTTGCACAAATTATGAAAAATTTTAAAAAAGAGCTGTGCAGATTAGAAATAGTGAGTTTAAAACTAAAAAATACAGATTTCAGTGTGGGTAACAAAAGAACTAGTAAGGCCTTTTCTGCAGCTTATTTGGATCTGCTATCATCTCAGAGTCATCTTGACAGTGGCTTTGGCAGGATGGAAGCACGGACGCCAATGCTCCCCTTTGCACCAGTTTGCTTGCTGCAAAAGGAAGCACAATGGCACTGTCTCTTCCAGCTTCAGTGCAGCTGGAGGATGGGAGAAGGATGGGGCCATGATGACACCATGCATAAGCATTGTGACAATCCCATCCTTCTCCCATCCCTATGGTGGGTTGGGAGGATGAAGCAGAAAGGGCCAACATTTCACAACACAACACATAAGGGAGCAAATGCAGCTAGGGTTTTTTTGGGAAAAACTTAGTAAGTTGAAATAGAGACATTTTTTATATCTGCAAGTTGAGCAGTATTTTTAAATTAGAAAATCATGATGAATTATGTTGGTTAGTCCTTACCCACTGAATCAATTGTTGCATCAGCACTCAAGTGAGTCCTGATGACTGAATGGGTCTACTCTATTTGAGAAAACAACAGGATATTTTTCATTCAGGTCTAGGGCTTGAGGAATAAGGGATTGTAGGATAAGTTCACAGTAGCAAGCACTCTGACTGACTTCAGCCAAAAGTAAAGAATCTTCCCCCACTCCCCAGTGTGAGGAGTGCTGTTCTGAGAGGAGAATTTATGTACTAAAAATAATGGCTGTCAGGTCATAAATATTTTATTAACAACACAAGCCATACACAACTACATACATGTATAAAGTAACTGTCTATAACATGATACTATTCAAAAGAGTCTCCAACAGTGGTGATACATTTGCACCACCTTTGAACACATTCATCAAATCCACTTTAGAAAAACTCGTCTAAGCACTCCGTGATTCAGTGCTTGATAGTGTTTTTCACTTTGCCTGTATCATAGAAATACTATCCCCGAAGGCTTCCCTTTAGCCAACCAAACAACTGAAAGTCTGAGGTCCCCAGGGTTGCAATGTGGCAGCACTGATGTTAACCTGATTTCTGGGGGTCCCATGAGGGACACCTATATGCTCTCCAAATTACAAGTTGAGAATTAGTCAAAAGAGCACAAGCTAGCACTACGAGAGGCAGGGCAACATAGCGAGATCTTTTACCCAGTGTCTACGGGGTCAGGCCGAGTCAAAGAGCAAACAGATGTAACTAATAAGAATGGCCTTTATTGAAATACAGCCAAACATGTGTATGCAACTCACACAGATAACTAGAGAAATAAAGGTTGGAGTGGGATAGAGGGATTTTAAGAGGAGGTTTGGTTTGGGAAATACTGCACCTGTCCTGAAGCCCAGAAAGTCTGAGGATAGAGTTCGTGGATATGAAGGTTCTCAGTACGTGGGACTGAGGGGAAGGCTCGCCAAGCAAAGCAGCAGCAAGGCTGGATGGAAGTCGGGAGCGATCCAATGAATTGCTCAAAGTCAGGGGTTTTTACAGGGGAAAATGCGGCCGCAGGCTAGTCCGTTCTGAGGGATAACAATGGGTTTTGGGCTGGAGACAAAGCCTCCGAAACGTCAGTATTTTGCATGATTGAGTTAAGACTGAATTATCAATAGAGTAGCCAATATGCAAACACAGAATGCTTGACAGTTGAGTATTTGGCTCATCAAGCTGCCTGCTTGGGGCAGGGAGTTCTTTGTAAGTAGTGTGTGTACATAATATGGTACTTGCCTTGAGGTCTCCTGAAGCAGCAGTCTGGCTATTTCTGGCCTGCCTGTATTAGTTTGGAATATTACAGCGATTGGCAACTGAGCCTGTTTGCGTGCTTGTCTGGGGCCCTTGCAAGCACGAGGGAAGGAATGGGTGAAGAAGGCCAAATTATTGATATCAAATGATATCTAATATCCCAGGAGCTCAAGCTAGGAAACTGCGGTAACACTGACCATCCCTTTTGTGCAAGGATATGTGATGTCAAAGAAGTGTGGGGTTCTGAATTCTTGTGGTATAAGTAGATTGCATTTAGCTGTTTCTGTGTTATTTTCTCATGGATAGCTTCTTAAAGTTTCCAGAGTGATGCAATGTAGTGATCACTATACATTGTGGTCTCATGCTTAAGGAAGTTAAGCAAAATCTTCCGCCTGCTATCCCTGAAGACATTCACCATAATCTTCTGTACTGCATGCTAGCTTTTTAATTTCTTTGGTCTAGGAGAGTTGGAGTGCCACCACTCTGTGGACTGATTCTTGCTTTCTGGGTCATACAGGTATGCCCAGGTATCATCACCAGTGCAAACATTCCTGGAAAAGCTGTCCTTATGGGCTTCAAATGAAGCCAAGAGTGTCAAACACACTTGCAGTCTCTTCTGTTTCAAATCACCTGTTAATTGATGAGGAACCCACTTGGCACACACTTTCATGTATCCAAAGCTATGGGTAATATGATTGGCAGCACTACAATCACTGCCAATTTCTTTAACAATCTCTTGGACAGTCCTATGCTATTTTCTGTAAACCATGTCATATATCCTGATTTGTTTTTTATTAGTGACCACTGTTGATGGCCTTCCACTGTGTCTTCAACACTGATTTCACCTTCTTTTAAGTTTTTCCACCTATCTTTGCACATTAATTGTCACCTCACCATACATCTTCTGTGGTATCCTTCATTGGTCAAGAACTTAATGACTGGTCTTTGTTTCTACTTCATATCTATTGTTATACAACACCTAAAAATACAAAAATTATGTCAGGCATGCAGTAAGAATTACTCTATCTGTTGGTATAGTATTATTACATTTTGATTAATAGTTTCAGAGAAAATGACACACAAACATTACTTTCAGTATAACCCCTGTAGCATATGTACGCTTGCATTTTCCTCTCCTCTTGCAGCTATTTTCTTCATCAGCATTTCTTTGAAATATTTAATATTACCATGATTGTGGGGGGCAGTGAAGAATAGCTGCAAGGGGGAAAAAACCCTAAGTTTTATTTCTCTGAATTGTTACTAAAATATAATGGGAATTCCTTTAAATTCTCTCTGGAGTACATATCTGTGAAATGTAGATGCCAATAATAGGAGGGGGAAAATGAAAGATTTTGTGAAAAATACAGTCCCTCATTGTGTGTGTGTGTGCGCACATGTGTTGTGAGGTGAGATTAAAAAAGTTACCTTTCTCATTACAAGTTCCAGAAGGCCCTATCTAGTGGTTTTAAAAAAGGCAAATCCCGCTCCCCTCTTTGTCTTCCTTATTTCTTTCACAACACTGCCCACATTTAGGTACAGCCATGCCTACTGCTGAGATACAAAACCTACTTGGTTTTGAGTGAGGCACTTTTGTTTGCCATAGATGATTATTGCAGGTGTCAAATTAGTGCCAACCTAAAGTGATATTTAATGCTGCTTTATATTTAACATTGAGTTTTCTTTTCTTTCTTTTTTTTAAAAAGAACAAACAGCATCAGCTGTTTTGTGGGTTGAAGAAATCAAGTTCAAGATTATTGCAAGAGTGGAGTGGGAATTTAACCTTGCCTTTTCTTCTGAGAAATTTTGCTTTTGTGAGGAATGCTTGAACTTGTTTTTCATCCCAGTAAAAATATCACTTACAGAGGAGGGAGTCAAGACTGCCCTCAAGAAAATATGGCATGTCAGTGCTCTGCACATTAAAAAAGCACACACATAAATGCAAGGGCTTATTAAATGTCACATCTATTTTGCCCCTTAGTGTAGGTGGCAGATATCAGGGTGTGGGGTGGGAAAAACTTCCTCCCCTATTCTTAAGGGGAGGTTTGACAGCAGTAATCTTATCAGATTAGTCATTCATCAGATTAGTCATTCATTCCCAACCTCAAATTATAAACTATTCCCAGGTCAGTATTGCTTTCGATGTAATACAAATTCACTTAAAAAAAGGAAGAAAAGAAAATCAAAGCAATAATCTCTGCTATGCCCAGCATTATCCACATAGCTTTAAAAAAAAGACTTTAAAAAGTTCACAGTTTTAAATAACTCAAATTTTGTACAGATCTTGCTCTAAGGTAAGTCAAATTCATTGCAGACTCACCAGAACTGCTGCTTCATTGCTTTCCTCTCAGCCTTCTTGTAGAGATAGAATCCAGATTACAGTATTTCAGCAGGGCATTTAGACATTATACCATGGAGACTATAGACTGAGACTGAAACAAGCAGCAAAGTCCCAAAATCAGAATGCCTTGTTAACTTGAAATGACTGAAAAAATGAATCCATAATGGGAGGAAAGGAAACTTGTCTTGGTTAAAAAAGAGAGAGAAATGGTGGACAAAATTGACCAGAAACACAAATTCAGGGCTACTCTTTTTAGCTTCATTTGGCTGCTAGGCAACATTTCTCTGTTTGAATCACAGGTTTCATGTATGCCTCCAAGGACAATAATTTTCTCTACTTCAGGGGTTGTCAATGTGCAGCCTGAGGAGCCCTGATTTCTGTTCTCTGAATTCATCAAAGTTCCAGACCCCATCCCATTTTAATTTTTGGGTGACATTTCATACAAAAACAACAAAAAACATGGCAGTTTTGCCACCACAACCCTCCAAGCTCCCCACACACTCCCCAAACCTTTAAAGTGGCAAAAAAAGAAAAAAAAAACTGGTAAAAATGACACTGGCAAGATTGGACATGCAGTACAGCCCACCAAAGTTATTGGGGTGTGTGGCTGCGTGGGTGGGAATAGCCCCTGCCTCCTTTGCAGTGCTGATTCCTGATAATTTGTACCCACTGGATACAGTAGAGATTGGTGTTTTCACTGTCAGTGGAGAAGTAAATCTGTCCTGGATTTTCACTTGAATTTTAAAGGAGCTATTTAAGTTGCTGAACTTTTTTGGGGGTGGAGTGAGGTGAACACTATGGATAGCTCATTTAAAACTCAGACTTCAGAAATCACTGCTGTCTGTCACTGGAGCTGCCATTCTCCACTGACTGGCTGGTTAAAAACTTTCCAAGTCTCTAAACTGCCTCTTTAAGCTACCTCCTTCCCCTTTGTGTAGTATCCTGCCATTTCTTTTCCAACATGCCTACCACATGGTATAACATCTTATTAACAGTAGACCCACCAAGTTAACCGTGGATTCTGAAAGCCAGCCTGGAGTGGACTTTCTATATTGAATGGTAGTGTATCTAAATTTCTAAGTACTTTGGCGGTGAAAGAAACAGCACACATAGCAATTAAAAATGCAGCCAAATAATCTATATTCTGCATTCTGTATCAACCACACAAGCTGAACATTCTGTGTAATTTTTTCTGACTAAGCAATCATATGGTGAAACTTATTGTTTTGCATAATTCGTTTTACTTTTCTTTGTCACGTGGAAGTACAAGTAGTTAAGATAGCACTGAAACTTCTCTTTTCACTTCTGGAAGTCTCATTCTATCTCTATGCCTGCTCTTGTGATTTCATCAGGAGTTACTCACTGACATTTAACATGTGTCCACAGCATGACTACCTGTCTATCTATCAACCATTTATTCCTCAGCCTTCAACTGTCAAAGGACTACATAATGTTATACAGGTCTTTCAGGTCTTTACAGTGGTCAGTTAGTATTGATGTGTGAAAGCAATAAATCCGCTCAACCAAATATCAGTTACACTGAAAAAAATTACTCTGGGAAATTGACTTCTGGTAAGCAGATTTATTGCTTTCACATATCAACTAACCACAGTAAAGATCTGAAAGACCTATACCACCTTATGCAGCCTTTTGAAAATTTGGGGCAAGGGCCATGATTTGCATCTTCATGAATGGCATTCTATTCCACTCCCATAATTTTATAAATATGCTCTATACCTAAGGCCTTAATACCACTCTGTACTGCATTAGAAGCAGTTTTATATACATGAAAGCTCATGCAGAAATTAATAACACTAATAGTAGTAATAATAATAATAATAATAATAATAATAATAATAATAATAATACAGTTTTAAAAGTGCTGCCATATTTCCTTTCTTTACTTCTCTTCCTTTCTCCATCTTATACTTTTATGTCAATGCTAGTAACATTACAACAAAATCTGGTTGACTTTGTAGCTTCATGAGAATCAGGAAAGTAGACACAAGGGTCCAGGCAACTTGTAGATCTCCAGTACGGGTGTAAATAATACTCACAGATTATATTGCCCTTGATGAACAAGTGTGTCTTGGCACGTTATAAAAAATTCTGTGCATTTCTTAGTGCCCCCCCTCCATTTTGGGCCTTTTTTTTTTTAGAAAAAAAAAGACACATGTGCAAAAATGTTACATTTTGCACAAAACATAACATTACCGTGCAAAAAAAAAAACGCATGTGAAAAATAATTGCAGATGGGCAGACACTCTTAGAATCTCACCTAGCAGAGGAAAAATAATTGTAATTTTTTTCCCTGTGTGTAAAAAGAAAAAAAAAGAAAGAAAAGAAAAAGGAAGGAAGGAAGGCAGGAAGGCACGCAGGCAGGCAGGCAGGAAGAGAGAGAGAGAGAGAGAAAGCAAAGTTTTACATTCCTGTTCTGTAGCTGCTGGATTGCATCTATCTCAGCCCTAGCCAACATTAACAATAATGGCTGATTGGAGACATATTGCAGAAACACCTGGAAAATGCTCATCCTTGTATTATAGTGATCAAGAAATAAGATATAGTTCACACGCTGTTTTGAAGTTCTGTCTTCTTGGAAAATATAATGTGTCTATTCTGTGAAAGCCTGTGGCTTTCAAGTCAAGGTCTTGGTTTTACTTCATTCTTTAAATGAGTTGTGCCAGGCTCAACCCATTTGGGTGAATGGGATCAGCATCATGGATAACTCCTTTCAAGCTTAGAATCAAATTCAGAGTGGATTCACTGCATTTTTGATAAGCCTCTGACTTCCCTTGAAATGTGCCTCAACATTTTTGAATGTTTTTTCCCCCTCTCCCTCAAGGGAAAATGTGTACTTAAACTACCTAGCTTCTCTCATGTCTACCAAATATTTCTTTTGTGGTGAAAATTCAAGGCCAACAACAAGAGGGGCAAAGTTGTTGTTTGTTATGCTGGAATCACTGGATTGGTAGTTCTACAAGTGTATGCAAGTACCTGTTCTCTCCCAATTCGTGGGAGATAAGAGCAGCATCAGAGGGGGAAAGAAATGCCTCTCTCTATGTTATCCTCACAGCAACATGTTGCATGGGTGATACAGGTCAAGGGGAATTCTAATTTTGATATGAAAGATTTATGGAATATGGGAAGAGATAATACATTACTTAAGTTACTTAATGCTTGTTATGTCTAAAAAAAGCATCATGAATTACACTCAGGATTGTAGAAGTAGTTCTATAGGTACATCCAAGAAGCAACAAAATAGAATGTCATAATTTTAAGTATCATCAACTTTAAGAGAGGACATGAACTACCGAAGTGCCTCAACAGAATTAAACACTTACTGGCACCAATGGTACATATATGCTATGAATACTGATATGTTGTAGACAATGTGCCATGCCCAAGGGTGCAGTTCTCCAGCTACTTATACTGAAGAAGTCTCATTGAAACCTCATTGAAGCCTCATTGATCTCAGCAGGCCTATTCCCTGAGTCAGCGACATGAACTAAGCAATTCATTTCATGTTTCATGCTTGAACACTCGAACGGAGTCAGACTTGAAGAAGCTCCCTGCTGGTTATGAAATGAAATTTATTCTTGAAATGTATTCTTTTTTGTAATGTGTTTACATATCAACATATGAAACTGTCATGTAGAAGCAAATCATTGGTCCAGCTAGACAGCTTTGCCTGTTTTGTCTGACAGAGGTTTTCATGATCTCACTACTTTCTGAACTTATTCTAAGTTAAAGGGTATAGATTAAATCTGGAACCATCTGTATGTGAAGCATGCACTCTACTCTTCAAGCTGTTATGTATAAAAAGATGTATTGACTAGCAATGTGCCACTTCATTCAACAAAATTGTGGTAAACTTCCCTTGAAATCTCTAATGATCCGCCAGGTTTACATACATTTTGCTTTAGCAAATAATTGAGGATGGTAAGCCTGTAAGTCTGTGGTATAAGATTTAAGATATATTTCAAGACCGAGATGGATATCCACAACATACAGGTCTGCAGGCTGCACAGCTTGCTGTAAATCTGTATGATGGGCAATGAACCTCAAAAATAAACATGTCCTTAATTTTTTTTCAACAAGTGCAAAATGAATAGTGAAATGACAACAGAACACTTCCTGTAACAGCTCTGAACTGTTGGAAACTTTATTTTTGACATCCTTATCTCCTAACTCCAAGGGCTCATTTTACATTGAAAGATGCTATGCAACAAGAGGAAATGTTCTATATGTATCAGAAGGTTGACTTCCAACATGTAAAAAATATTGATGGTACACCATGAGACAAAGAGGTCTTAGTGATGCAAGCAAGATATGAAGATGACATCCATGGTATCATCTTTTGTCTGTTCCCCTTATCGTATTTAACTTTTGTAGGTTTTTTCATCAACTAGGGTAATCTGGCATCTATATTAAAACTTCATGGCCATTTTCTATTTGAACAAAAATACTTTAATGGGCAGGTGGAGCCTAATCAAAGTCTTCTGAGCATTTGTGATAGCAACTCTAAGATAAACAGAGTATTTAATGAATGAGTGGGAGATATATTCAATATCCGTATAGATTATACTGTTATACAGATACAATATCCCTACAGGATATACTGTTTGTACAGATGTTATACTGTTTATACAGATATATATACAGATGTAGAAAATATTGATTTCTGCTTCAAAAACAAACATTTTCTTTTGTTTGTAATGCATGCGCTAACTCACCAGGCTAAATTCAATTATTAGTCCTAAATAGCATTTTGGATTGTTGGGTTTTCTATTTCCCACTAATTCATTAGATGTACTTTAATTGGGACTAACAATTAGATTTAGCCTGAATACATTTATATGCACACTAGATGTACACTATGCACATGTGTGTCAAGTAATGATGACTGATCTCATTTTAACCAATTCCCAACAAATGTCAAGAACCATAACACTTTTTTTGTCCCATAGCTTCAATACACCTGAGATCCCTTTCTCCATAATAAAGGAAAATTGTGCAGTTTTTTTCTATGAAAGCTGTGCAGCTTGCCCAGAAGATCCTGTTGTTGTTTGTTGTTGTTGTTGTCGTCATTGTTGTGAAACCTAGTTTCATGATACTGGCAGTAATTTTAAAATCAACAACAGTGCTTTTAGGACAATCATATGGCCCATTAAGAACACAAACCAACCATTTAGACTTATTTTCATGTACACTAAAAATGGAAAGAATTATCCAATACCATACATTAATTGGATCCAGTACTTACAACTGGACTCAGCTAAATTTTCACTAAGGCTAAAAAGAACTAGTAAGTGTAAGGATAGCCCTGAACATTTATACAAGAAGTAGTAAATTTAATCTTTTCTCACTTCTGCATGAAAATTACAATACCTGTTTTGAAGACTCGGGTGCCCTGACCATTAGTGGAAAATATATTGGTTGGAAAGGAAATCCCAAAAGTCTACCATGGAACGCAGCTGTTGAGCCTAGGAAGCATAAATATTCTGTGACCTTGAATATTCTGCATACAGGCAATGCACCATCTCCAATAAAGGATAAGGTTATGTTTGTTGAGGAATATAAACATTGGGCAGACATTATCCCTCAATATCAGACAGTTTTGGGGGCAAAACTCAGAATGTTTATTCATTGTCTATGCATTACAGTCAATTCAAGATTTGATTGATCAGATTTTATAACACATCACCTTTAAAATCAAACAATTGCTTAATGGTAGCTATTCACCAATTTCCTCCCTTTTTGTTCTTTCAATAAATTGTTCTTCCCTCAAATTATGAATGTTTCAAATACTGTTTTTTAAAATTCACCAGACACAGAGAAATACATCCTCCCCCGCCTCCCCCAGATATTGGATTTCCTACAAAACAGAACTTTAAGTCAGTAGTCCTTTATGAGAGTTTATAAGACTTTGAGGCTGCTCACCCAGTACAAGCAATTTAATGATTAGTGAAGTGAGAAAACTAACAGATTAATTTTGAGGAAGTGTACCTATGAGAGAGAAAGAGAAGGAAAAGAGAGAATAAGTACAAACCACAGTACTATATTAATCCAGTCAGATACATCAGATGAGACCATGCTCGAGGACCTCCTGAGGGTCCTGGATGATGAAGTTCCCATTATTCATCTGCCAATAGATGCATAACGAGATGCTTTTCAACTGTTTCCCACTCTCCACTGGCTATTCCATGGCCATGCAGCTGTGGGACACAGAAAAAGGGCAACTTCTGTGGGAGGGGAGCTGTACTGTAATTCTACCATGGCAGAACTGTACAATACATCTTCTACAAGGTCAAATAAGGATCAAACTACACATTAGAGTGAAAATGTTAATCACAACATTTTCCCCCTTTCAAAAATAAGGACAAGAGACTGATCCAGATCAAACACAAGTGTAAGAGATTAGGGGATTTAGCCCTTTACAATGCACTCTGGTAATGGTTCAGAGCAAACCCATTGCACCTGCAATTTGCAGCACCAAAAGAGAGGATCTAATGAAATGAATTGATTTGTTGACAATGCAAATTGTAGGCATGGGTCCACTGATACACTACATATATTCAGATCCTCTCTGGATTGACTCTACCACTTCTGACTTTGAATAATTGGGGGGATGCATAACCACTAAATCTGTTTCATTTATCTCCAACTTCTTCTTAATCCCAATTAAATTAGACCATCAGATCAATAGGATTTATCTATGTATTGACTCACCATTCAACAATTGATTCAATGGGCCTAGAATTCAGTCAAATTCAGACCAGTGCTTGACACTGAGATGACAGAATAGTGAGGTAGTAGGCTGGATTATACAATTTCAGACTGCAGGTGATTGAGAGCACCTTGAAAAGAGAAAATCATCATAGGAGACAAAGGAGTAACTTTGACCCTTTGTGCTTTGTATGCTTGTTTTCTATTTTCATGGAGATTGCTTGAGCATGCTTCTGGAAAGCATTAAAAATGGTACGTTTCAGTTTTTTACCCTATTTCCTCAGAATTTTACCACTACACCCATCTTCTTATAAAAACTAGAAACATAAGCCTTCTGACATGAATCTAAGGGGAAGAGGGAAAGATATGGGTTGTACTTGCTCGTCGTGTCCTCTGTGTGGTCAAATCTAGGAGAGTACATCCCCTTTGTATGTGGCTTATACATGCATATGGCTTATACATACATATGCTCTTGAATAAAGAAAAGCATAGACATGTGTTACTGTAGTTTCTAGCCTGGGCCTGTGGTATATTAGATATCATTTGATATCAAGAATTTGGCCATCGCTACCAATTCTTCTCCATGTGTTTGCGAGGCCCCCGGACAAGCACGCACATGGGCACAGCCAAAAATAGCTGAACAATACAAAATAAATCCAGGCAGACCAGCAGTTGCCGGAATGCAGCTTCAGGAGACCTCCAGGCAAGTACACTTTAAGATCACATTATGTATGCACGCAGCATACAAAGGATCCCCTGCCCCGAGCAGGCAGCTTGATAAGCCGAATATCCAACTGTCAAGCACTCCTTGTTTGCGTACTGCCTGCGCTATTGACAACGCTGTCATAATTCAATCATCTAAAGTACTGACCTTTCGGAGGCTTTGTCTCCAACCCGAAATGGATTGTCCCCAGTAACGGACTAGCCTACAGGCACATTTTCCTCTATAAGACCCCCTGATTTTGAGCGCTTCTTCAGATCACCCCTGGTTTCCATCCTGCCTTGCTGTCGCTCCATTCGCCAAGCCTTTCCCTCAGCTTCCACGTGCTGAGAATCTCTGCTTCAAAAGACTTTTCTTCTGACTATCCGGGCTTCAGGATCAGGTGTAGTATTTCCCCTGAAAAATCCCTCTTAAAATCCTCTATCAAATTCCTACCTTTCTTTCATTAGTTCTGTGTGAGTGTTTGCATACATACGTATTGACTGTGTTTCAAAATAAAGAAAAACAATTTTAATTTATTTCTGTTTGATTATTGATTTGGCCTGACCCCGTAAACATTGGGTTCAAGATCTCACTAGGTTGCCCTGCCTCTTGCATTGCTTAGCTTGTGCTCTTGCTAATTCCTATTCCCCATTATTTTGAGGACATTAAGGTGTCCCTCACGGGACCCCCAGAAATCAGGGTAACACATGTGAAGGCCAAAGCCAGATGGGAGCATCCCCCATCCTTGCCCACTATGTTCATTTCTACTCATAAATTATTTCTTTCTTTGCTTTTATCCCACCTTTCTCCCAACATGGATTCCAAGGCAGCTATCTAGTTTATTTTGTATATAAGCCCACTGCACAGGCATAGTGATACTCAGATCATGCATGAATATGAAATGACTCATGAAGAGGGGCTGGTCTCTCTCTACATGGCAGCCTAGGTGGTGCTATGAATTCTACTCTTCTCTATGCATGCTTAAGGCATGCATAGGGAAAAAGTATAATTGCTAGGGCTGCAAATCCTTGCAATTCTTCTGACCATAACAACTGGTGAGTGATTATGTAAACTATAGTCCAATAATATCTTTAAGGCCATAGTTGCCCACCCCTACTCTAAGAGATACAGTTGTGCCTTATTCCAAAGCTCACTATCACGTTTGTTAGTTTAGTTTCAGTTCTGGCCACAGTTTTCCAAGGCCCCAGGTGGCACTCTTTTGAAGCTGTGTTCTCAAAGCTCTCATTTCACTGGACACTGAATCTGGTCCATTAGACATGCAAAGCATGTATTTCTGAGCTATGGCCCCTCCCCAATTGGCCGTGCTCTCTAAAACATTATTGATTAAAGCAACAAACAGAGAAGATTGCTTTAGCTGATGGGCTATGCCAGTCCTAAATCAGATGTTGGCTCCAATGACCAGTGTTTATCAGCTTCAGGTCATGTCCTTACTGCTCAGTGAATGGGAAACCTGTTACTCATTCAGTGATTGCTCAGCTATGATAAACTGCAAGCACTTTTTAATTTGATACTTCACATACTCATTAACTGCTGGAATCCTATAACAGGGAAGAAGGTATGGCTTTCTTTATTTTCCCTCCCAGGAGCAATCTTCTCTTGAAGCCTGAACAATTTGACTCTCTACTGTAATTTCATACTGTAAAATGAATTACACTTACCAAAATAGCTAAGAAAAATGTCTGTGGCTTGGACATTGTAACAGCAAGTAACAGAGTGCAGAAAAATTAGGAAGGTGCTCAATTATGAATAGCTAATGAAGTTTAGATCTCTGCAAAGTGCCAGCCTTTTTATTAGACAGCTGAAGCCCCACACAGCAACAAATCAGAGGGAATGGAGATACTGCTGTCAGCTCTGCAGTTGGCTACTACTTACGGTATTTTTTAACACCCACCCAATCAGTTGTCACTGCTAGGTGGGAATTAGTCATATTTCTAGTTGTTATTAAGTTGTAACTCCCAGCCATTCTAGCCAACATAGCCAGTGGTGAGGAATGCTGGAACTTGCAGTCCAGCATCTCAAGGATCACATGAGAAATAGCAACTGATGTTGAGTGACTCAGGAGTCCACCGGCAATGGCAATGCCTCTGTAGAAAGATAGGGAATAGCTCAGAATAGCTCAAGAGGGAGGCCTGCAGAATGAGGTGTAACTTCTAGGATTTTAATCTGTGTATACCGCTACTAATGCTGGGACACCAGTTGAAGATTAGAATAATGTTTTATTGGGGAAACAAATCACAAACACACACAAGATTCAAGCAGTCTCACAACCATACAAGGCTAACTGAAGAAAAAGAAGGAAAATTGGATAGCAAAGAGTTAGGATGAAGTGGGCGATATTTACTTATCCCGAACAAAGAGACAAAGTGATGTAGCTCAGACTAGGGGTCTGAGGGTAGAACAAGAATGGGAATCTGAGCAGCAGAGTGACAGTCTATGTCCAGTGTACTACAAGTTGTCTGGCACACAGCCAGGGTTTAAATACCCCTTTTCTGCCTTGAAGGGAAAGGTGAATTGCTCTCTAGTAGAGCAAACAATGGGGTCCAGAATGGGCTAATGGACTTAGCCTTAGGTGACAAAGCATTGCTGGGAATTGTGATTGCTTCTTAATGTCTGGCAGATGAGGAAAGAAAGGAGAATTTTGATGGGAAGAGGGAATAGATTGATGACCATCAGTTGCTCTTTCGAGACAATTTTGTGTGCTACTGTGTTTAAAGACTGAGTCGCTGATGTGATTATTGCAAGTTCATCAGCACCAGAGTTTCTCAGCTGATTCCTTGAACTTATGACCTGGTCATGCTCTGAGGTCCCATCTGACCTACTTTTGCACATGTGCAGCCAGTCCTCTTTGCCAGCATGGCTTTTCAGCCACAACAGAGTATGATTGACATTTTGTACCCCAATTAAATAATGTTCATTGCCAGTTATCATATCATGGAATGGGGTTGTACACAATGGTAATGTGTTTTTGTGTATGTCCTGGGTGTATTCCCATTTCCAAGTAAACACCCAGTACACTTGCTGAAATTCTCTCTTCTGAACAACTATAGAACAGGACCCAGATGAAGACAGTTTGCTGCTTGAACTTATGGACAAGATGGTACATCATCTCTAGTCCCCAAACTGAACTGCTGGACAAATCTTACTTTAATGTTGGAGATGAGGAGTATCTTTCACTGCACTTGACAGAGACAGGCTAGTTTGGGGACCACCACAGGCTGTATGGTCTACTTCAGCAGAGTGGACTAACTGGCTAACTCAGGAGCAAAATCCTAATGACTGCTGCTGCCTTCCAGCATCTGCTGCCTGAGGTTTCTGTCTCACTTTGCTTAATATGGGTATAGGTATTGTGAAACCAGTGAACTGCATCAGACTTGGAGAGTGGGAGCTTGCCATCTTTGTCCCTACCACATCCTCACTGGCTCCCCAGACCCATGACTCTGTTTTTTTTTTCCCAAGTGAGAAACCATTTTTTTTCTGAACAATCATCTGAAGAACACTGTATTCCCTGAAACAATGGAGAACAGCCTTCTTCAACTGTCTAGGTCTTGATCCAGGGTGATGAAAATGGTGGCAGTGTGGCACATTGAAGATTAAGAAGGTCTTCAAATGTTCTCCAATACTTGGAGAATTCACAACCCAGTTTAATTATAGGCCTGGCCTGTAATGGCTTGATGGAAGCCTCTTTATTCTAGAGGGAAAGCAAAAGAGATCTCCTTCAGTCACAGTCTTCTTAGGTCTTATCTTTTCTGAATTCATCTCTCTGGTCTCTGTTTCTTCAGCTACTTGATCTGCAATGTCCTGGTATACACTTACGGTTGCTTCCTTATGGCCTTGATTTTGAGTTCACGTAGGACAAACACAACATACAACAGACAACAGTATCTGAATGCTATATGACTAAAAGTATGTGTGTACTGTTACTGCAGTTTCTAGCCAGACTTGGAGGATACCAGACATCATTTTGATATCAATAATTTGGCCTTCCTCACCTATTCCTCTCCACGTGCTGTGAGGTCCCCGAACAAGGTCTCATACAGGCACGGCTGCTAATTGCTGTAATATTCCACACAAATACAGGCAAGCCAGAAATAGCTGTCCTGACGCTTCAGGAGACCTCCAGGCAAGTACCCTCATTATGTATGCACACTACTCACAAAGAACTCCCTGCTCCAAGCAGGCAGCTTGACGAGCCGAATACTCAAGCATCAAGCTCTCCGCATTTGCATACTGGCTACTCTATTGACAATTCGGACCTAACTCAATCATGCTAAATTCTGACCTTTTGGAGGCTTTGTCTCCAGCCAAAACTCATTGTTTTCCCCCAAGTACGGACTAGCCTACAGCCACATTTTCCCCTACAAAAACCCCTGACTTTGAGAGCTTCCTTGGATTGCTCTGGACTTCCATACCGTCTTGCTGCCACTTTGCTTGGCAAGCCTTCCCCTCAGTCCCACGTACTGAGAACCTTCATGTCCACAAACTCTGTCTTCAGACTACCTGGCCTTTAGGACAGGTGCAGTATTTCCCATACCAAAAACCACCTCTAAAAATCCTCTATCCCACTCCAACCTTTATTTCTCTAGTTATCTGTGTGAGTGTGCTGCATACACTTGTTTGATTGTATTTTAATAAAACAATTATTAATTCATTTCTGTTTGCTCTTTGACTCGGCCTGACCCCATAGACGCTGGGTAAAAGATCTCGCTCCATTGCCCTGCCTCTCATATTGCTAACTTGTGCTCTTTGACTAATTTCCCCAACTTGTATAATTTGGAGAGCATTTAGGTGTCCCCCGGACCCCCAGAAATCAAGGTAACAGTACATTATGTATATATGTATGCATATACACATGCATGCGTGGATCCATCTCTCTCTCTCTTTTTCTCTCAGTTGATCAATTGATATTGATATACAAGTGTATCAATGTGCAATAACTTAGAAATCAGAATACAGCAAATTCACAAGCTTAGGGAAGTCTCTCTAGTTTTCAAGCAATAATTTAGTCTGCTGCTGAGCCCTATTGTGCATGCATGGCACGATACGTGGATTATACACTGTAGTATTATTTAAATATGCAAAATCCCATTGACATAATAGGCAGGAGAGAGTACAGTTTAATGTGTCCATAATCCACATATTAAAAGCTTCCAAAGTATGATATGACATGACAGACCATAATGCCTCTGAGCTTTAACAACCCATTGTGCCGATGACACACACTCTACAAATTATTGCAGAGGAGTGTCACTTGCAATTCTATTATAATCTTCTGGTTGGTTCTCCCCTCCCCCTCTTAGCTTCTTTCTTTCTTTCTTTCTGTCTTTCTTTCTTTCTTTCTTTCTTTCTTTCTTTCTTTCTTTCTTTCTTTCTTTCTTTTTTCTCTCTCTCTCTCTCTCTCTCTCTCTCTCTCTCTCTTTCTTTCTTTCTCTCTTTCTTAAGTGAAACTAGTAGAAAAACACGGTCCAAAATGCCAGTATACAGAGTTGCATAGAAATGAGTAGCTGAAGAGGGAGGAAGCAGTTGGGAGAAGACCACATGATGAAATCTTAGACCACAGTTTTTGTTGAAGAAAATCACATATAAATTGACTCAGTGGTGTCAGTGTTGTTGCTGTGACACAGCTGGTAGATGAATTCCTCCTCTGTCCCCATTGCATGTGGATCAGAACTCTGCTAGATGGAAAGGCTTTAGACTAGAGGCCCTGAGGAAATCCTTAATAGCAAGCAGGGGCAAGAAATATATTTTGATAAATCAAATCAATCTATTGTTAGGACCTGTTTAAACAGAAGCATCACAAAACCAGGCATATTATCTTTTGAGGCTTTGCTTAACAAATGATGTGCACCCCATCTGCCTGAGTAAGAATGTCTTGAATTTGGACAAAATTTAATTTTGGAAGTCACTCTTATGTGGTCAGTCTCTGCAAGGACATCATAGGATGTACAAGTTCTAGTCCAGACCTGGGAGGTGGGAGTTAATACTAATCTCAAGTAGAGATGTAAAAGTATTTTGAAATTTCCTCATTCATAAGGACAAAGAGTATCTCAAGGCGCCCTATTAAAAAATACAATTCAACTGCTGTGAGATTTTTATCCTTCAGCAAGAATGAAATGACCAGTCCTTTCCCCACCCCTGCGTTTTTTGTACAAAAAATGAGGACAATTAGTGAATTAAGATAGTGTGATCCAGCTGACACAATTGTAGCCTGCTTTTTAGTTGTTACAGAGTTCAGAATTCTGTTTCAACTGTGCAACACCCAACCCCACCAAAACTCATCTTTTCAGTGTCACCTGTTTTGCAAGATGGACATTTCCATGGGCTTTCCCATACTTTGAGGGGAAAACAGGGCAGTCCGTTACTCTCCGGACTGGCATGCTCCCCCCGACGATCCACAATGATCCGGAGCAGCGCACACCCGCGCTACATGCTCTCCGGAGACGAAAATGGAGGCTTCCGGTTGGCAGAGGCTCTCCACCAACCAGAGAAGCTCACCAGCCAGAAGCCTGCCCCCGGAAGATCTGCAGCCTTCTGCTGGTGCGAGCCTGCAAATCTACACTTAGGGCAGTGATGGACTGGGGTGGCCCGGGGTATTGAAAGTCCTCTTTTACTTGGTCTTTCAATAGCACGGGAACCACCAGTTCTGGGCGTTCTGGAGCGGGCTGAAGTCCGGACAAACATTAAGTAGTCCGGACCCAGTTCGCCCCCAAGTGTAAACGTTCTTGCTGGAGGAGCGCCACCCCATTTTAAATATAAAATGTGGAGAAGGCCCATGTCAGTGAAGAACAAGGGGAGAACAGAAATTAAAAAGGAAATGTTTGCAAAAATATTGCCAAAGTAAAGGCAGGGTGAGAAATAAAGTACAAAAGTTCATATAATTTTACACTGCAAGGTTAAAATTTTTAAACATTTCTTTCTGCTGTGTCAGAACAAAATGTGAAGATTTACACACTACCCTTCATCTGTTTCAAGCCCCTATGGGAACCTTGTTAACTCCATAGTTTCAAGATTAAATCAGGTTGCTTAACTGATTTGCAAAGCCTGGTCTTGTCATTATATTTCTTTTTACTGTCTTCAGAGTTCCCAGGGACAAAGCTGGAACAACCAAAGAAATAACTCATAGAACAATGAAGAAACTTGTATCCACACCTAACATTCCCCTATCTCCAATAATGACCAGACAGAAACACTAAAGTCTCCAGAGAAGATGTAAAATAAAGGCACAGTGACGTAGGTCAGTGAGGTAGAACTTTTAAAACTGGCTCTAATTCTGTAGTACTGATGGTAAGATTCCCAAGCCAGAAAATAGGAGGCCCTATGGACTTCTTTCAGGAGATTGGATACGGATCCAGGTAGAGCCAGATATATTTCAGCTAGCAAAGCAATTAAGTAGTAAAATAATTCATTAGAGCTGTTAAAACACAAGGATTCAAAAACACCAGAAATCATTTCTAGTCACTTGACATATATTTACCTTTTCCAGGTATGTGTGAGGTGTTTGTAGTGGGTTAATGATATTTAGAGGCTACCTATATTCTAGTTTTTGCCTCAAAGGCTTTTTTTTTTCATTTTTGCTTATTAAAAAAAGAGAGAGAGAGAGAGAGATGGGGATTTCCAGAAGGGCCAAGAACTTCACAGGTCTGAGGACTTCCCTCAATCTAGGTGTTATTATACTCATGCCTCTCTGAAACCCCACCCAGGAAAACTTAGTGGGGTGTTTTTGGGTGTCAGTCTCTCTCTGTACACACATATCCAAACATGCACAAAGCCTAAGTTCTGGTTAAGCAGTATTTATTCAAATGGATAAGCAGCAGTAGTAACAACACATGAACAGTTACATGGATAAAATTACAGAGTATCTTGAACTCCAGAAATTCTTACTTACTCTCTAGGTCTAGAGTTGTCAATCAATATCTGCACATAACAACCTGCTTAGTAGTTAGGATGTTCTAAGTCTGTGTTATGCCGTTATAATTCACTTTCATAGATGTAAACACAACAATCAAAAGTTTTACCCAAAGCTGTTTTCCAGCAGTGTAGCACCCACCCCTCAACATGACCATGACCATGTTGCCAGAGAGCAAGTGGATGAGTGGAGATGTCCCCAACTGTAGCATGACATGCTGTGGCAGGCATTGGTAGGGACCTTGCACTCAACAGTACTAAGATACTGTCAAATTAAAAGAATTGAGATACAGGAATATTGATAGCACTGAGGAATATATATTGGTCCATCAGGTGGCAGCAAAGTTTCTGCTAAGTCTCTCCAAAAGTTAGAATATTGCAATATCTGGTCCAACCAATAGGAATAACTAAGTCATGATCCCAGCTGCTAGAATGGCGCCTAGCTCCCACTTGAAGTAGACCAATGGGTTTCAATGTATTTAATTCTCAAAGAAGATCAGAAATTATAATTACATTAAAAATATCTATAGGAATTTGAGACAAGTGGAAGAAGAATTCTTTTTTAAGATGGGGCACCATTTAAAAAAATTTGAAAATGAAAACTGTCTTCGATGTTTTTACATTTCTAATGAGTATCATGGGAAAAAAATGTAAGCCTGTTTGTGATTGTTTAAAAGAGATTAAACAGAAAAAAGTGGGTTGGATCTATATCCATCAAAATTGTTTTCCTCTGGGGGGCCACTAAGATCCAGACACCCTAGATGGCACTGTTGATACTCATCAGAAAGCAGCTCTGCTGTAAAGCTCCCTTGAAACCTATACTTAGGAAAGACAGAGTAAATCACAAATAATTTTCACACTTTAGCCATGATTTGACTCTGTGCATGATCAGCAGTGTGCAAAGACTTAGAAAAAAAGCAGTAGTAATTATCATTGCATTGCATTCAAATGCAATGAATTAACTGTGTACCTCCTCCGTTATTACAGCTCACTGTCTATACTTCGTACTGCCTCTTTCTCAATCTAGTGGAAAAAAAAATTGCTACAGACCTGCCTCACAGCTGTATAGAACCTTATTAACATTTCAGTTAGATTACCCACGCGAGAAGACCAAAATTTAAATTTATAAATATTATTAATTTTTATCCTATTTTTCCACTAAAATAAATTACAAACTGGTTGGACCGTATTTCCACACTGGGCAAAAAAATGATATTGGATCATTTCTTACAGCAGCTTACAGTCAACAGGTTCACTAATTGAAATCTACTGCACATTGGCAGGTGGCACCAGTCAACAGAATAAACCATGCACATACATACACATTCTGCAGTAAGGCAGTGTACTGGAAAAACATAGGTGGTTCACATCTGGGAAAGTTGTTTGCAAGGATCATGATAGCATCCAGGTAAAATCTTCTGTTTGTTTGCATAGTGGCTGGCAAAATGAAAAGCTCTTCACTAAAAGGTCTTCAGCGAAGACTATTTTGTTATTGGAGTAGAAAGGTAACCCACAATACAATTAATGCTAAATCTACTTGCAAATAAATTAAAACTACTGTTTTCTTTTAGGATTATGTACAATTTTTACTGAATAGGTTTTCCACAAGGAAACTTTTTGTTAAATCACAGTAGTAATATTTTTACAACACAGAAATTATGTTGATTACATTTTTTTTCCTGGCTCTAGATTTGGATATTATGTACTTTCTGCTCCCACACGATTGTGGAAATGGACATTTTTATCCTCTGAAATATATTGTAACACTGTGGGGTCAGAAGTCACCCCACAGTGCTAGTTTAAGTTATCCACGTGGATAACTGTCAGCTGTTCTGACATCTAGCTTAGGATAAATATTTCTTTGTGAATGTGGCTCCTAACAACAGCCATTTTTGCACTCCGTTGTTATAGTGTTATTATTTCACTTTCAACATCCTATGGAATCTTGGGGTTTGCAGCTTATGGAGGGGCATTTAGAATTCTCATCCCGAGAGCTCTTTGGCCTCAATAAGCTACAAGCCCCGGAATTCCACAGGATGTTCGAAGTGGAATAACAGTGTAGGGTGGAAATGGCCAACATCATAGACATACTTTATTCACCTTATAGGCTGCTTAGGAACAATTTCATTCATGGTTTTAGGGCTTGCTGGGATATTGCTCCTTCTTCTGTGTATGTAATAGAGAGACTACATGTAAGGGTATATGATGTGGTTGCCAACTACCACGCTACTATCACTGCTCTATTAAGCTTGACAATGCTTCTTGAAGACTTAACACACACACACACACACACACACAATATTCTTACCATGTAGTCTTACCAGGACATACCGTATCATGGTTCCTTACTCAAAATCTCAGACGGCAATGCGAATTTAAATCATTGTTACCCATCACATGAACAATTGACTTAACTGCACATGATATTGCCTTGTGAAAAAGCATACACAATAAAATAAAGAAGCAGGATCAGCTTCCTGGAAATGTGTCCACAATGGATATTCTGCAGTTTTTGTATACAGAGTGAAAATCACAGCTATTCAGAGCAACACCAGCTAGAATCTGCAAAATTAGGTTTAGTTTGCATTGGTTGAAGGCAATCAGAGAATCTTCCTTGCACACCTTGGCTAAGAAGAAACAGTTTATGGAAATCTCATTGGTTATTGGCCACTGTGACTGATCAGGCAGTTGAAAGATGGTTGAAGAACTAATTAACACTTCCCCATCAATACAAGATTCCAGAAATCAAGAGATAAAGGAGCCCTGGTGGAGCAGTGGTTAAATGCCAGTACTGCAACCACAAGGTTGTGAGTTCGATCCTGCCAGGCTCCAAGGTTGACTCAGCCTTCCATCCTTTCGCAGGTCGGTAAAATGAGTACCCAGCTTGTTGGGGGCAATTAGCTAAAATACATTGTAAACCGCTTAGATAACACTAGTTGATAGACGGTATAGAAATAACTGCTATATATTGCTGTAAAGAACTAGTATTCAAATAACAACAAACAGAACAAAACAAAACATTAGTGCATTAGTCAGAAAGACAGTCAGTCTGTAACATTTTTTTCATGTTATATAGGTACATAAAACAGAAGCTTTGCAGCATTTACTCAAGAAACCTTTCTTTTTAAATTTAGTGTTTTTAAACCCTCTCATTTAAAAAGTTGTCAAGAATTTCAAATGATATTCCTCGGCTTAAAGAGATCATAGTCTTATGAGAGCACTGATCCAATCAGCCTTTCAGAGGATTTTTAAAGTATATGCACATGCACACACACACTCTCTCTCTCACACACACAAAGACATCAGTGAAAAAAGAGAATGGCATTATTTTAATAATCTCAGGCTGATTGTGTTTTTGCATTGAGGAGCCTTCTCTAGGTCTGCATTGTCATCGTATCATCAGATCAGTCTTACACACTTAATTTCATAGGCTTTGTCTTCTCTGTAAAGAAAGAGAGAACTTGCCTGAAAGATTATATCACAACAAAGAGAAGAGAAAGTCTCTTTCTGTTTGGCATATCATGTGTCAAAATAGGATGCTCCTTTATTCAGCCTTCCGTTCTCTGGCTTAGATCCAGTTTCTATAAATAGGAAAGGTTCCAGTTAAGAGTGTTCATTGGCGTGGTGACTGATTTCTTTCCTCTGGTTTAGCTAGGGACTGATCCTAGCCAACATTCTGTGGATTCTGAGTTCACTCCTGCTTGCAAGAGCCATTGAAAAGGCAAGCCTAGAAAATTGCTTGAAAAGAGAAAAAGCGGACATTCATTAGCCTTGTCCCTTTGGTGCTGACAGACCTTAGGGCCTTAGCAAGAGCACTTCCTATTGATCAGACAACACACTCTTCATCATCTTCCATATGCTAGCAGTTCACAGGAGAATTTAGGAAGGAAAATTAGAAATTACTTCTTTGACTAGAACTCCCAGAATCCTTTACCCAACCTGGCTAAATCAAAAAAAAATACCCTTTTAAAACTCTGGTCACAACCAGTTAAATCACCAAGATTGCAATCTTATATGCACTGACTTAGACCATTTCTGCACTAGACTGTTATAGTGCTATTATTCCACTTTCAACATCCTATGGAATCCTGGAGTTTGCAGTTTAGGGAGGGGCCTCAGGAATCCATAGGATATTGAAAGCGGAATAACAGCACTATAACAGTCTAGTGCAGAAATGGTCTCAGAAGTAAGTGTGGCTTCCTTCTGAGTAGACATGTACAAGACTGTATAATAATTCAGTCAGCTCTGGTTCCTTTGTAATCACCTATGGAAAGAGATCAATGTGCAGGTTTTATCAGAAGAAATACAATTCCTTATGAAAAGTTGGTAATGGCACAAGAAGCAGCCTCAAAGGGATATTTTTCCCTTTTGAACAAATCTGCTCGTTGTCAACTTCCTATAAGAAAAGGCCCCTCAGCGGTACAATTTCTTTAAATAATGAGCTGGGGAATATTCAACACTGAGTGTTCTTCCTAGATCAAATGACGATCTGTATTTCCATGAAGTCATTGTACATTTCTGTTCAGAACTGGGAGCTGCATACTGCAGGGTAAATATACCTTTTGTTTTGATTATTTCCACATTAGCTTGAGTCACTGATGTATGGCAGGGACAACATCAACTGATCAGTAAGATTCTCCCACAAGCAGGATATTTGGTGATAGCCTTCTTAAGCAGTGAACTCTGGTAAACAGGAAAGATTGGGGCCAGTTCAAGGAAGTTTTCCTTCAAATTGCTGTACTTGGGCCTCAACCTCAGCCAACTAATTAGAAACTGTTGAAAGGAAGGGTCTCTGGTGTCTTTCTGTGTGTGTGTTTTCTGTAGACAAGACCCAGGAAGCATGTTGCTTGAACAGAAGTAAACAGGCAAAGAAAATTGTCTTTAAAACCTGATGTTATGAAGTTTACTACTGTATTGTGCAAAGCAAAGAGATGACCTATGCTCTAGGCTTTTTGTATACCGAGATAACTGATAAGTGCTAAGTTAATGGACATGGAATGGCCAGTTGATGTACCTAGAGGGAAAAATACAGGTCACAACCTTTGTCTGGTACACCAATGTCTCCATCCTCCCCCAAAGGTGGGAAATAGATAACAGATTTCCCCAACTCACCCCTTAAAAATAATTCTAAAATATGTAGCTCACATTCAAAGTCAGATAGCTAAATTGTTCTTAACTTTGATTGTGTTTCACAGAATCTGACATAAAAAGAATGTTTCTTTTTTTAAAAAAAAAAGTAAAAAAATCCCCAGTGTAAAACCACAAAGAAATCTCATTTTGGACTGTGCTCCTTTATGTTCTCTTGGCTGACTGCCTGTGCCTTGGGGCTATTTCACACCATGCATCTTGAGCTCTATTTGAGTCCCTTCTCTGTTGATGATTTTTGTCCCACGGAGCCAATATCTGTAACATAATTGCCTGGGCACAGACTGCTCACAGGCAGGATTCTTTGCTAATGTACATTTTGAGTTGACACACCCCTGGTGGTCTGTGTCATTTTCTAAGACAGATGTTCCATTACAACCTCTTTGCTTGTCAGTGGTATATGCCCTTCATGGTGGCTGCTGCTACTGTTATTAGTACAGCTACTACTGATACAACTCCATTCAAATAGCCTCTCTGTGTTAGTGAGCAATGACAAGGGAATGGCTTTGAGAGAGAGTGTGTGTGTAAAAGAGAAGAAGGACAGGAAATGAGGAGTCATGGGTTCCAAGAATGCTACCCATGGACAGAAATACAGTTTTAGCAGCTGGGAGGAACAAACCAAGATACCATTACTGACAAGGCAGGGCTTCCAGGAGCTCTGAACGTGTGTTTAGCCAAACACAGTTCCAAATCCTTTTCACACCTTCCTCACTAACACAAGAGGTCAGGGTTGAAGTGGCCAGGATTGCAGTACCCTTGCCCACCTCTACTAGCATAGATTAATATTAAAAGGACTCTCTCAATTTTACCAGGTAGATGCTGAGCTGACTCTGTTCTGGCCATGTCCATGAGCCACCCCCTTGTGATGGCCCTCACTCCTTTCATTCATTCTCCTACAGAAATGTCTGATAGTGATGAGCATGGGTAAACTACATGCACAAGGACAGAGAAGGATACACTGATGTCAAGACCAATTGATGATGTTGAAAATATTAGTGCAGTTAGGACTGGCTCTTACAGTAGATGGAGTGAGTTAATTTTGGATGTCAGGAAAGAGCAGCAAATTGTTAGCTACTTAATTTGCTATTTTACTGCCAGGGGAGGGAGAGGTAGCATCAGAATTTTCTGTATTAAGTGCCAAAATAATTCATCAATGTGTCTTGATGGGCACCTGAAACTAATGTGTCAACAGCCTTTTTCTATTCTTGCTTACTGTTCATGAAGACAAAGTACTTTTTTCACACTGCACAAGGAAGTTCCCAGTACCTCAGGTATCTAAATGTCTGACATTTGGTACTAGGTGAAGCTTTACCTCTTCAATCCAAACAACAGCTGATCAGTTAAGATGTGTGCTGGAAGATTTTGATTGTATATCCGCCCTGTAATTAGCTGTTCCCCTCCCAGGTCTCTACATAATTCTGGGCAGTGTCATCTTCTGCCAGAGTTACATAGCATTCTGGCTTTAGTTTCTTACCTACTTTTATCTGGGCAGTGGCTGAGCTTGGAGTGTGTGGAGGGAGAGGTGGGAGGGGGGCTATCGCATAGGGGCATGGCCAGGGTGTGCAGGGGTGTGACTATGGGCTGGGACACCCCAAAAACATTGCCGCCTGGGGTGGATTGCTCCCCTGCACCCACGTCCCTATGCGACTGTATCTGGGGCCAAACTAGATAATGTGCACATGCACATCTATGCATGGTGTAGTATGCCTGATTTTTATCAGAGCTACAGCATAAGACACAAGTTTTACACACAGTTCTGGACATAATCCTGACTATCCTCATAAAAGTTTGTTGGAGTCTAGATGCTAAGAAGAAAATGTGGTGATTTTCATTAGGAATCAGTGTACACAGGTCTAACTATAGTGCCATTATCCTAATATTCTGAATACTGAAGATGGACAAGTAAAGCACATATCTCAAGTCAACTCAGGAAGAGATCTTTGGAAGGGGCAAAATCAGGTGCTACAACAAGGTGTGATGATTCCTTGTAGAACCCTTATCTGGGTTTAGTGCAAAGGTTGTATAAAGTTATCTGCTAGAAGCTTCTCAATCAATTGAAAACTATCCTGATATATGTTGGCAGCCAAACACTGCCAAGAGCACAAGGTCCAACAAATTCCTGTCTTGCCTTGCAGACAGTTACTTTGTCCAAATGGTCGAAGAGACAACAAGGGGATCAGATCTGATCTAATTAGATCTGATCCTAACCAACAGGAATGACCTTGTTAATGGGATAGAAGTGGTGGGATCCTTAGGTGAGAGTGACCATGGTCTATAGGAATTTGTTATTCAGTGGGAAGAGGAAACCAAGTGTAGCTAGGAGTGTTAGTAGACCACAAGCTGAACATGAGTCAGCAGTGTGATGCGGGAGCCAAGAAAACCAACATGATTCCTGGTTGCATTAATAGGAGTATGGTATCTAGATTGAGGAAAGTAATAGTACCATTCTATCCTGTTTTGGTCAGACCTCATTTGGAATACTGTGTCCAATTCTGGCTCTTCATTTCAAGAAGGATATTGACAAGCTGGAACATGTCCAGAGGAGGGTGATCAAAATGGTGAAGGGTCTGGAAGCCATGCTTTATGAGGACCAGCTTAGGGAACTGGGTATGTTTAGTCTGCAGAAGAGAGGGTTAAGATCAGATAATTATGTTTAAATATTTCAAAGATGTCATTTCAATGAGGTAGAGGGTTGTTTTCTACTGCACCAGAGACTAGGACAAAGAGCAATGGATTCAAACTATAGGAAAAGAGATTCCACCTAAAGTTCAGGAAGAACTTCCTGACAGTCAGAGCTGTTCAGCAGTAGAACATGCTGCCTTGGAGTGTGGTAGAGTCTCCTTCTTTCGAGGTTTTTAAACAGAGGCTGGATGACCGTCTGTAAGGAATGCTTTGATGTGTTTTTCTGCGTGGCAGAGGGCTGGCCCAGATGCCCCCCGTGCTCTCTTCCAACCTATTATTCTATGATTCTATGAATTCAGGAATTATGAGATCAGAGAGAAGGGGGAAACCCAGAAGACTGGTTAGTTTAAGTTCTGCATCCAGTTCTAAATATATGAAAGGAGAAGTAACATAATGGTTATGAAACAGAGGCCAAGATCCTGCTTTGGCAGACATACATCTATGATATAGTTATGCTGCATTTATAGCTTTGCCTCCCCAACTAAACCCAACCTCTAAGCGGCACAACCCACTCCCCAGTACAGCCATTTCCTTCTTGCCAGTCAGTAGGGGAATGAGTGGGGATACATCTAGCTATTTTTCCTGGGCACACTGAGACAGACTGTAATGACTCCTGGGGGTTCTCAGGACATCCCCTCAGGACTTCTGCAAAGGCCTCTGGGCGTTCCTCAGGACATGCTAGTAGGTGACATCCTTGCAGTACATCCAGCTGCAGAAGAACAGCTGGATGTGTCTATTACCATTCCCCTGCTGTCTGGCTAGATAGAACTGGCCATGTGGGGAGGCTTCTTGCAAGACAGGTTTTGGAGGGGACATTGGTGACTGCACAGTTGGAACAGAATTCCAGTCTTTGCAATAATGACTAAGAAAGTTGAGATGGCGTAAGTCTGACTTAAGTAATCATAATTCATAATTAGGATGTCAGGCATTTATTTTAAAGGAAACTCTTTTAGTTACATCTATACATGTCTCTAACACAATGCCAGCTAGTATCTTCCCAGGGACATTTGTGGCCCAGTTTCAAGAAGAACTGTAAGAACTGATCTGGTGTTCTGCTGGCTGTTGTCACTCAGCTGAACTGTGGCAATACTTTTAAGTGGCTAACAGAGGTAATAACAAAGGCCTCAAACTACCTTCTATTAGATTTGTACATGTTTCTCTCCTGCCACATTCAAAAGCCTTCAGGATTTCTCTCCCTCCCCATGAATGTCCCATATCAATCTTTCAGGATAAAAGGTTCTGATGAAATGAATCAGGTGTGAGGACTTTGCATAGCTTGATGGACATACTGAGACAGGTTTCCAGGAACTGTAGTCCAAAAAACTGTGCCTAAATGTTCCAGACAATGATTTGTCCATGACAAAGAGTTCAGTACTTCAAACTCTCCCATTCTTAGCTCAACCATTTCCTGTCCAATATAAAAGACTAATAGCAGAATATGACTTGTTGGGTGTGTGGAATCAAATATCAATTGAGTCAGATTCATGGTTGCCATGGAGGCCCTTGAAATCTGAGCCCAAGGTGGTCGAAACACAGATGCTGAAATTGCCCAGAACTACCAGTTTAAAAGAACCCAATATCAATATTAGCTACTAAGGCAAATCAGGGTTTTGGATATGCCCCCTGCCCAGATCACATTTTTCTAAGCTACTTTGATTCTGCTTTGCCTAAGCTTTGGCCCAAGTATATATTTCATGTAACCTGTATTTTCTGTCGATTAAAATAAATGGGAAATCACAGTTATAGTTTTAAAAGGGGATTAAAAAGGATTTAGGCATTCATCTTAATGCTACTATTTTAATGGAATAATATAGAAATGCTGATTAGCCATCATCATACTGGGGAAAAAAAATTGTCTGCTATATTTGAGCAAAATTCTGAGACATGAAGAATAGGAAAGAGATCCCCCCCATGCCACTTTCCAAAAAGTCCTCAGCAACACCAGCATCTCTCAAAAGCCGAGTACAAAGCTGTCAATTAAGAAAGAAAGAAGACAGCAAGAAACTGGGATGAATATATCTTCAGCATTATGCCCTCATAATGAAAATGGCTTCTTCTGATAATGACATTATCAAACAGTTATATATTTCATGATATTGAGAACACTGCTTGCAGGTGCACAGGATACAAACAACTTTGTAGGTGGAGACGGAAAAGATATGTTTTATGACTGGATGCCATATAGACAGATCAGAAATAAACTGCTGGTTTTAAATAATTAGATTAAGATTATAGGTGCAAGGTCACTTAGAATAAGGAAGCTAGCAGCTCCCTGCATGTTTCATTGCTTGCACTGGGTCTTCTTGCCAGAATCCTTCATCTATGTGGTGACATATATAAATCTTGACTTTCAAAATTGCTAGCATTTGAGGCTGAAGCATTAGGGTACACCAGCTTTAGATGGAAGGTGAATGGGGTGGCAGGGTAGGTAGTGTACATGCTATTGTTAAGATTGTTCTCAGTGATGTCATCCTTCCCTCCCAAGGATGGAATAAATATGCAGGTTTTGAGAATGAGTTTTGACATGCCAGATACCAGAGAGCTTAGAAGTTTAATGTGGATATTATGTCAAGCAAAATAGAACTGTAACAGTAATGTATTGCAGTAAAAGACACATAAGTAATTGGAGAGGGGGGCATCTGATGGTGATGGAGAAAGTCACGAGAATACTCCTTATGTATCAATGCTGGTACTGATGCTAGTGGATCTTGTTAAAGTAATGGGAGAAATGGAAGAGTCCTATCTGGGGTATAGAAATACTTTGTTACTGCATTGAAAACAGTGCTCAAAAGAGAGATGCTCTGCCCGAACAGCATTCTCTCCAATAGTCACAGATCAGCCAGGACAGACATGGCTATTCCTCTGCATTCCCAATTTCTCAATTTCTTTGAAAAATTCTGTGATTCCCCCTTTCTCCTGCTACATACTTCAATGGCATGACAATTACTTTCTGCTCAGTTAACACAACAGGGTGGATGCTTTCTTTCTGCTCAAGCAGAGAGGAGAGGGGGAAAAAAGGGTCTTTCACTTCCTAATAGAGTCAAGCAAAAGGCATCCACTTGACATTTTGAAACTGAATGGCCTACGTTGTTATGAATCACAGCTGCTTCTTGGGATAAGCCAAATGATGAATAAACACATATCACACATCTTTAATAAGCAGGAGGAGAGCCCTGCTAACTAAGGCCATTTCCGCCCTACATTCTTATAGTGCTATTACTGTATTTGCTGATGTATGAGACTCACTTTTCCCCCCAAAAAAATACTGTTTGAGAATGGGGTGTGCCTTACATACCAATATGTCTTATACACTGGCAAATAGCATTTGCCAGTGTATAAATGGGGTGCATCTTATACACGGATGTGTGTTATATGCCGGCCAATATGGCATTTCACTTTCAACATCCTGTGGAATTCTGGAGTTTGTAGTTTACTGAGGCCAAAGAGCTTTCTGGCCGAGAATTCTGAATGCCCTTCCCTAAACTGCAAACCCCAGGATTTCAAGGGATGTTGAAAGTGGAATAAAAGCACTATAACAGTGTAGTGTGGAAATGGCCTAAGAAGGACTTCCTTGAAGGAATCTCCTTTCAATTACAGTACCCCTAGAACTGTGCATCATTCTGTCTCTCAATCTTTCCGACACAGATACATATAGATCTCTTCATTAATAATTTTAAATTCCCCTTGCATCTCTGATTTCTCTACAAGAGCATCAGTACTGCTGACAAGCATTCCTGATTGGGGGGGAGGTTTTCCTGATTTTCTTCTCTCCACCCCCTACTTTTGAGGGAAAAAAAGTAATAAACATGTTGACTCTTGGGCAAATACAGACTAATTGCTTTGCTGGACAATATTCCACTTACATTGACAATGCAATCAGGCACAAATCTACTCAGAAATAAGTCCCATTGAGTTCAGTGGGACTTAAACCTAGGTAAATGTGTACGGGATTGGAGCTTAAGTAAGACATTCCAAAAGGACTGCACGGATTTTACAGCTGTACCTTTGTTAGCTAAAAGATGTATACATTCCACCCCATCTACACCACCCCTATTTTTATCTTATCAACAACCATATTATTTGGGTTGGGGTAAGAGGCTTTCACTGGCTCACATGTTATGGAGGTCTGGGCTATAAAAGCTGTCATTCAACATGTGGGCTGCCAGCATGGTGTGGTAGTTTGAGCAGGGACTATGACTCTGCTTGGCCATGGAAACTGATTTGACCTTGAGTGAATCATGTTCTCTCACCCTCCGAGGAAGGCGAAGGCAAAGACAAAGGCAAAGGCAAAGGCAAACCATATCTGACCAGATCTTGCCAGGAAAACCTCCTGATAGTTGCTGAAAGAATGTGATTTGCTAAAGTGGGTTTCTATGACCGGGGAGTAGGTGGGTGTTGAACCCTGTTGTCCAAAGCTCAAACCAATGCTCAAACCACGATATCATACTCTGGCCTACAACATCCATAAACTATTTTCTGCGTAATCAATGTCAAAAGGTTAGGGAGCTTGAATCAAAAGCAGTTTTGTAGCAATGGAGATGTATGATAGAAAAAAAATTACACACACCACCTATGCCTTTCTCATAGTGATAAGGTCAGCTCAAAAATTACCACTGAAAGAAGTTTTAAAGTGCCCTGAGAATGAAGCAATAAAAACAGAGCCCTCTTTCATGCTGGAAGAAGCCTTTTAGGATACTGGAGAATAGATTTTGGCACGCCACCATTCTAGGTAATGCATAAGACATGGATACAACGTATATATTTACTTCTGATGGCAACTTGCTCCTTTAGCTGCTTCCATTCCTTCTGTGTGAAATGTTAATGAAAGCTTTTCAAGTCACTTTCACTAAAATTATCTGGACAATGGAGCAGACAATGGTTGCTGCCTTCTATTGCCAGCCTTATGTTTACATGGACAACTTTGCTCACCTGCCAAGACATTCTTCTGCTTGCTGCCATCCGATCAAAAAGAGGATCACACTACAAATTACTTGGCCAAATACCATCATACATCCATTTAGTTGCACTGCTGTTCTCTAGTTGTAGATCAGGGTGTTTATACTTTATAGTTTGTAGATTTCTTGCTACATGTTAAATCTGGTTATGAAAAGCCCTTGGGAAGTGGTCTGTACACCATTTTATTATAAAAACCAGAGGAAACCCAGAGAAAATGTCTGCATAATCAGCCATGCCTTTAGTCTAAGTGTATGCAAATTTGCCTTACCCTGATATAAAATATTAAGTAATATCCTCAGGATTTATTCTCCTCTTTTTATTATGCTAATGGTCAAGGCCCGTTGTAATGTGTAAAATGTATGGAAATTTATAAGCTCTCGCTTAATGTAATTGTCATATTTGCAAGGGCAAAAATATGAGATTCTATACAGATTTGAATATAATTTTCAGAAAGGACGGATAGATTTGGTTTCCTAATGTCATAAAGAGTTGTGAAGTGATGTATGCTGTTTCTGAAACTTTCCCCTGTTGATTGCATAATTCAAATTCAAAACAGATAGCTTTTTATACATCTTGGTAAAATAGACAACTGGCAGAAATGAACAATGGGTTCTTTACCTGGTTCTATCTTACACTGTTGTGGGATTCTAGATACACCATTTCAGATTTCTGGCAATGAGACAGCTGTAAATCTCTCTAAAGGAAGAGTAAATATCTTGTAGTTCTCCAGGTGCTGGATGGTAGCTTCCGCAAATATAACCAATGATAGGGAATGCTTGAAGTTGCAGTCCAGAAATATCTAGAGGGTCATATAATTTCCATCCATACTCCAACGCAAGTCTGTCTTGTAATGGAATTGATTGTGATCAGGGTGCAAAGGTCCTTCCAAACGTTTTCACCTAGGGCTGGAGTCATTGACTTGCATGGCATAGGAATAATTTCCTTTCTCCTATCAAATCTTAGTAAATGCAAGTCCTGTTGGTAAATATGTGGAAAGGCATCCTGTGCTGTGGCTACAGACCTCTACTTATACAACAGTTTGCCTTTCTTCCTTCCTTCAGTGCCCTAGTCCTCCATGAAATCTCCTCCATAGCATCTTTTTGGCATTTTTTAAAAAAGGAGGATCTCACACTCCTATTTTGTTTAGGCAAATCCTTTGGAACCTGATGATGCACACAAAAGCTAAAGTGGAGGAACTAGCCACTGTAGACTGAAAACCAAAGGCAGATTTCAACAGCTGAGGCAGTGAATGGAGTCATCTTGATGCAACACAGTAGCTGTAGAGCTAGAATAGTGTTGCTAACATTCAGAACTGTCTCAACCCCCATCCCATTATGAAAGGCTTGATCTCTCAAACAAAGGTTTTGCACAGTTGCCTGAAATTTAACACTCAATAAACATTTCCCATTCTCTTGTCAGGATGAATAAACATTGTGCTGTTGCTTTTTTCTCCTTCATTAGATGTAGCACAAGCCAAATCTATGGTTAAATAGAGGGGAGAAAAAGACACAGCTATGTGGAAACTTCAATACGTATGAGGATCACAGGCAAAATCACATGGCTGACACCCCATTGTGTAATTGCAATGGGCAATGTGATACACATTGGTACATTTTCTGCATGTAGATCTCCATTTCCATATCAGCTGGATATGCTGTTGTGCAATATCCAATAAAATATTCTGCAGCTGCTTCTCAATCAACAGGGGAATGGACTCTGTTGATTTCAGTGGCTGCTTACTGGTAAGTGGAATTGAAGGGCAGGTTCTGACCAGAATCCACTACATGGTACTGTAGTTACAGTGCCACATAGTATGTAATGGTCATATGGGAAGCAAAAATTCTTGTGCAAGCCTCGTGGGTCTATGCCAAGGATAAGGAAAGTGTGGGCCATGGGCCACATGTAGTCCCTGAGGACCTGTATTATTTTATGTATAAAAAAAACCACAACTTTTTCCTGTACTGAAAAAGCTGTTTTTTATGCCAAAAGAATCAAATTTACAGAATAAATCCCCAACTGCAGCATTTTATGTGCAGAAAATAACATTTCGCTGCACAGAAAATAATATTACTGCATCGAAATATTGTTTTCTAGACAGAAGATGCTGTTGATTGCAAATATCCACATACAAATTCTGTATAGAATAAGTCCTGAACAGCAGACAGTCTTTGAAAACTGTGTGTTTCAAAGACTTTCTCATAAGGGGAAGTACCTTGCTAAACATACTTGTTACTTCTTTTGAGAATGAAATTACTCAAGAATTAAAGCCATAGTCTACTCAGACACAATGTCCGCTGTATTCAATGAAGCTTACTCCCAGCTAGGTGCATGTTGATTTCCAACCTATATATGATTAGCTATATGTCTGTAAGTTGCATTTTTCTTCATTAGCAAGAAGGCTTTTGTGCTCCACGGGCAACCTGTGAGGATTAATTAAGGCTTATAAAGTTTTGCCATTTTCTTCAATGGAATCTCTCTATAAAATACAGCTTTACAAGGTTGTATTGTTATTTCTAAACCCAATGAATCTTGGAATGCTCAAAATCACAAAAAAACACCTGTTCTTAGGAGATTTTTCAAACTGATATCTTGACCTATGTTTCTGGGATAAGTAATAGATAAGCATCTGCAGTTTTTGGATTCTTATCTGAACTGGAAAAAGCACAGAGAAGCAAAGCAGGCAGTTCTTCCTGTTAATCACAGAAGGAGACACAGAGCTCACAAAAGCCACTTCTTCCCCAAATGTCAGACTCTTCCACTGTCCTCCCACAAAATATATAGCAGAACCACAGCAGTGCTGGTTCACGTATCATCAGTGCCGTTTTGGAAGCAAAGAAAAATGGTTTAGCTTTCACAGGACAAAATGACCCAAGACTAATGTAAAGATAAGATCATGAAACTTTCCTTTTTTAAAGACTAGAGCAGCTATTTTTTTCTCCAAAACCTTTTGCAGGGTGGGTGGGGGTGGCATGAAAATTGGCGGAAATTCTAGTTAAAATGAGCTCTCGCCTCTCGCTTTAACTCCCTGTTTTGACTATTCTACATACAGAATTTCTAGAACTGCCAAAATATAGGTATACCTCACTATAAAATGCCAAGCATTTTCCACATAGTAGAAAATTTGGTACCAGAGGCAGAAATGACATGGAATGAATAGGGATAGGTTTCTAACCTCAGAAAAGAAGAGCAGTTCAACATGTTTCAGAAAGCTTTTTATTCCAAACTAACAATATGCACGCATGAAATGAAACAACCAGGTAAGCCTTGCATAAGTAAAGAAACAAAAACACAAAAAACATTTAGAATCTTTTAGCTTCCACTTCTTCTTACGATTTCCATTTTGGTACCCAAGCACATAGATCTATGCTTCTTTATTGTGATGGGGGTCACCAAGGAGGGAGGCTTATCTGATTTCCCTTTTTTCTCCGTTATGGTGTTCAGCATGTCCTGCAAGGAATTCTAGAGATAGCTGCTGTTTTCCTTCCCTGTTGTAGGCAGGCACACACTGCTACATAAGGATCAGCTAGATATTCTTGTTGTGTACCTTCAAGTCATTTCCAACTTATGGCAACCCTAAGGGAACCTTTCATGGGGTTTTCTGGAGCTGAGAGTATGTGACATGCTCAAGGTCACCTAGTGGGTTTCCATGGCCAAGTGGGTAATCGATCTCTGGCCTCCAGGGTTGTAGTCCAATGCTCAAACCACTAGAATAGTTCTAGCTCAAGCTTTTATTGCGTTATTTGTGGCAGACACACTGCTGCAACCTGACACTGTAAGTGTGTGTTTTTCCAGCCCTTCACCATTCTCCTCAATGCAAATCTTGCTGAAAACTTTCAGCCAGATAGAGGACCAAGGAAAAAAGGGGAGGGGCTGAGAGGATATTAAAAGACTTCGTAAATAAGGAATTTCTTTGTCAGAGGCTTTGTTAACTGAACTATGCCTGTGTAGGCATAAATAAGTACTAATGGACTTCTCTTTGTTACTCTGGTACTTTCCATGTCTCTCAGTTCACATCTTTGCATCTCATTGTCACATAAGAAAAATAACACTTCATAGATTTCTCAGTTCACTTCTTTCCACCCTACTGTTACATGGGAACATCAATACATTGCTGATCTCCTAACAAAAATATGTAACATGTCCCTCAGATAGGCACAACACTGGTGTTACATTGGTGTTTCTTCCTAATCCTCAAGTGCAGAGAGGTGAATCTCACACCAGTTTTTAACCATATATTCCAAATAGTGCAGTTCCAATCTGGATAGATAAAGAATGAATAAAGCTTGGGTCTTGTACTTATTTGGAAAGAAGCACCTGTGGGTACTATAGAAGTGTACAGTTGTTTGAGAATGATTGTATTGTTCTATTCAGACTAGTTTATCTCAGCACCTGTCTTCTTACAATGATCCGGGCTGCATCTTTTACAAAAGAAAATTATGACAAAAAACCAGTATTCTTTCACTCTCTCATGGGGAAAATGACCTAGCAAGAGGCTTCTCCAAATTTCCTATCACTTGTAGAAATTAGAAGTGCAAAGAATGCAATGAATTGTAAAAACAAATAAATTTTGCACTGGTAACTACAGACTGGACTGTCACAATCAGAACTTCACAAAGTTACTTTTTGGACCACATCTCCAGAATTTCCAGCCAGCACAGCCACTAGAGAAGACTTTGAATGTCTTTGGTCATTCCTGTTTTACACTGTTATAGTGCTATTATTCCATGTTCAACATCTTATGGAATTTTGAGGTTTGTATTTTACTGAGGCCAAAGAGCTCTCTGGCTGAAAATTATAAATACTCTTCCCTAAACTACAAATCCCAGAATTCCACAGGATGTTGAAAGTGGCATAATAGCACTATAACAGTATAGTGTGGAAATGGCCTTTACCTTTGTCAGCAAGGGATTGGCCACCAATGCTTCTGTTATTTTGACTGCCCCAAACTTATTAAAATTGGTCCTCTGCTTTCATACTATTGCTGGGCAATTCTATTATATGCCTAATAACAGTTCTAAGAGGTGAGGGGCAAAATGAAAAAAGAAGAGAAAAAAGGCCTTTCCCTATGGGACATCTCTAGGAACAAGGGCTATGGTCTTAATCCCCCATTTGCCCCTGAACCATCTTTATTTTATTCCTGATGAAAGTTAATGAAGTAGAACCACCATCATCTCCATTTTTCATGAAGCATCTTGGAATACTCACTGTGTTGCCAAGCAAGTGAGCACAGGACTGCAGACCAAGCCATTTGAGTCTCTGTGGTTGTTCCAAAGACATTCTTCATCTGAGACAAGGCTGAAGAGCCCATGATCCTTCAAATGCCAATGACTTACTCTTCCCATCATCCCTCGCCACAGATTATGTCAGCTGAGGCTGCCTGGAGAATGGAGACTGGCTATGTCTTGGAGACTTAATTCTCTATCCCTGCTATTGAATAGACATGCAGTCACCTTCATATGTGGTTATATACTCAAAATGTTAGGGTAGTAGGAAAAAGTTAATGCTCATTGACCACATAGTCAGTGTCAACACACTTAGTTGCTACACACATGCTATGCCTTCCACCATGCCTCAAATCAATTGATATATGTGTTTAAATTGTACACTATAAATACCAAATGCACATTTTTTGTCATCCCTTGAATTCTTGAATCCATGCTTTTGTTTCACAATAACAGAGATATGATACTGCTTCTCCATAATGATGTTTCCAGCCAGTTAAAATAGAAGTGCACTAACCTCACAAAATAAATTACAATTAACTAAGTATTTGCCCTGGAACAAAGAGCATTGTTATTTCTAATAGAAAAGAATTGTTTTATCTTCAACTGTCAGTTTTGAGGATGTCTTTGTCTCTACAGTGTGTTTCCTCTATGGAGCAACTGAAGGTCAAGTTATTAAAAAGTGGTAATAAATTATAATATTTGTGTTAGTTAATTAAATCTGTCATATCAAAACTTCTTTATGCCTTGTGCCTTTGTTTCTGCCATTCTGTATCTCAGATTAGGAACCATCAGTGCTAGTGACCTAGATAGAAACACTTCAATTCACACAGAGTCACTGAGAAGGAGACTGCTAAATGCCATCTCACTAAGAATAACAGGTGATTGTTCATAGTGTTGGAGCATGTCAAATCTTTGATGCAGACTCACAGATGTGTGTCATCACCATCACTACTACTACCATCACTATCTCCACCCAGCTCTTCTGATACACACAGATACATCTTCAGGGTAACTCCATACCTATCGAGTTTACAACCTGAATTGTCTTTTAAAATCTATATAGCTTGTAAATCAGAGCAGACTCAACTCATTTCTGAGCTGTTGCTTCTTTGGGGCATACTTTTATCTATTCTTTTAAAAATTATTTCCTTCTCCCCCACTCCCATCTCTAATAACTGGCTTATTTGTACATTGCCTTTCTTTCCCAGTTTTGCTTGCCAATGTATTTTATATACTTCCATCTTCTCTCTCCTTCCAGCTTCTGACTGCATTTAGAACAGCAGAGAAGTACTTCATTTCATTTCGTATTTGTCTTTTCCTGTTCTAGTACTTATCTTCACATGCTTCATATTCATGCACATTTCCTCCTCTGAGAATTTCAGATCTCAGTTTATTTTTCAGCTGAAATAATGCTGACTTTGCACAATATGTTAAATGCTCCTGTCCAACAGTATGTTGATCTGCCACAAAGCATTGCATGAAAAGGATGTGCAGGGTGTGGGAAAGGCACTGAAAAGCACATGCTGATGAGATTCTAAGAAACATAATGAAAATGAAATTGACAGATTTTCATGTCACTACCTTTACTTTTGATCTGGAGAGTTAAGAAGTTCAGACATTATCTCTATGGTAAGAAATTCCCTTCCATGGTCCTACAACAATATTGTCCCACATTAACACTGGGGAAATATTACTGTAGCTGAAGGAATTGCAATGTGGGGGAATATGCCAGTTCTCTGAGAGTCTTTCTGTGCTACACTGTTACAGTGCTATTATTCCACTTTCAGCATTCTGTGAAATTCTGAGGTTTATAGTTTCCTGAGTCCAAAGAGCTGTTACTGCAGTTTAGGCCTATTTGGAGATAGCACCCGATATCACTTTGATATCATAATTCGGCCTTATTCTACCACCCTTCTCCACGTGTTTGTGAGGCCCCTGGACAAGCACAAAACTAGGCTCGTCACTTAACTGCTGAAATATTCTCAAACAATACAGGCAAGCCAGAAATAGCCAGATCGCCGCTTCAGGGACCTCCCCGGCAAACACCACATTGTGAATGTGTGCTACCTACAAAAGGCTCCCTGCCCCGAGCAGGCAACTTGACAAAGGCTGAACCATCCACTGTCAAGCGTTGCTCGTTTACATACTGGATACACCATTGTTGATTTGGCTCTGATTCCATCATGCTAAATTGTGACCTTTCAGAAACATTGTCTCGCACCCAAAACTCATTGTTGTCCCCGAGTAAGGCATAGCCTGCAGTCACACTTCTCCCTATAAAAACGCTTGATTCCGAGACCTTCCTCGGATCACTCCCAAGTTCCAGACCGCCTTGCTGCCACATCACTTGGTGAGCTTCCCCTCAGCTCCACGTGCTGAGCCACATCGAATCCCAGCATTGCTCTCTATCTTCTTCCAGGCTTTAGGAACAGGTTTCGTATCACCCGAACCAACTATCCCTTTGAAAATCCCACTATCTTACTCACACCTTTATTTTCCTTAGTTATCTGTGTGTGTGTGTTGCTTACCTTGTGTGCCTGTATTTAATAAAGATCACTCATTGTTTTCAAACTGGTCTGCTCCTTGACTTGGCCTGATCCCTTAAACACTGGATTACAAGATTCTGCTAAGTTACCCTGCCTCTTGTAATGCTAAAGCAGTGCTCAGAGCTAATTTTTCCCACCTACAGTTGAGCGCATTTTGGTGTCCCTCACAGGACCCCCAGTAAACAGGGTAACAGAGCTCTCTGGCTGAGAATTCTAAATGCCCCTCTCTAAACTGCAAACCCCAGGATTCCACAAGATGTTGAAAGTGGAATAATAGCACTATAACATTATAGGGCAGAAAGGCCCTAAGCCTGAATGTACTAATTTAGGGAAGTGACGCTGAAGATAAAGGTAGTTGCTGTTGGCAAACTATCTCCTGAAATGGTTCCTGACCCCAGTACATCTCATCCTTCATGTCATCAGGAGAGGTGACTGAGTCCTGCAGCAATGGTAAAACATCACAAAGAAAAAATTAGAAGTTGTATCCAGTGGTAGTCTCGTAATCAGCCTCCATTCAATAAACCTCTACTTGACAATAGAACAGGGACTGAAAATTTACAGTAGAAAGCATTCAATCTTTGTAAAGAAGCATCTTCAGGATGGGTGGTTTGTATTACAGCAGCTAAACTGAGTGCCAGAAATATCGTAGACACCATCATACTACACAATTATAGCATTATGACTGGACTTTAATTGCCATGGCAACATCCAATAGAATTTTGGATGAAGATTTTGGTGAAGCATAGTGTGAAAGAGCCCCTGTTGTAGAATTTTTGGGTGAGAGTGCCTGCATGTGCATCTTACTCCCAAAACTACTTAAGATTGAATGATTTCAGGGGACCTACTCTACATATGACTGAGACTGGAACACTCTTGATATACTACACTGCTATTATTTATTTATTTATTTATTTATTTATTTATTTATTTATTTATTTATTGACAGCAGTTACTATTTCCACAATATTGCAATAATATCAGAATATTATTATAGCAATATCAATTTATACCCTGATATATTAATATACCCATAATATATTATAATGTATCAATTATTCAATTTTGCTGTAATTCCTCAAATATTTCCCCTTTCTTTTTAAAATAATTATATTATTATCACCTCCCTCCCACCCACCCCCAGGGAATGGTCTAATTATGTATTATTATTCCAGTTTACCTTTCATGTGGTACATCACCTTAACTATCTTATTTACACCCTCATACACTGCTATAACTGTGTTGGTGTAGGCAGCGATGGCAAGAGGAAAAGGCTGTGTGTGTAGTAGTCTCAGCATTGGACAACAACTCTGAAGACCAGGGTTCCACTACACACTCTCAGCCCCAGAAAACACCATGATAGGTTCACCTTAGGATTGCCTCAAGTTGAAAAAAAATGAAAGCACCCAACAACAACAACAACAATAGCAGCAATGAAGGAATTGGGGGATTTAGCAATGAAGGGAATGGAAAAACAGAGATGGCAAATTTTGCCTGCCTTTCCCCTACCGTAGCTGGGTGATCCTGGGAAAAATGCAACTGCTAGTATAGCCGTCAACAGATTCCCAGCATAAATCTGGATCCAAATCAGTGATAACATTTCATTTTGCCCCGAGTGTTCATGATTTTAAAAAGAGAACTGAGACAGCCTGACAGTTTTCAAACACTGAATCATTAGCATGCATTAACACTGTGTCTTATTTTCCATGTTCTCCTGTTTCAATATGTTAACGTCACAGATGAGTGTTTGTTCACTTTTATCTTCATGATAAAATTATTTTGACTCTTTTCTAGATCAAAGTATTTTCTAAGGAGGCTGCTTGCTTTAACTGGAAGTGGGTAACTGATTGGCATCACAGATAACTCACATACAGTTTCTGCACAGGGAAGGGCTGTTTCAAACCTATTGGAATTCTTTGAGGTATTCAGGAAATACGTAGAGCAATGATCTAATAGGATATGCCTGCAACTTCAATTTCCAATAAGCTTTTGATGAACTTAGTAGCCATGAAGTTGAGAGGTTATCTGGCTCTTCTTGCCAAATAATGACTAGAAAGTATTATCTGGTGGAATAAAATTCAATGGAGATGTTAAGATGCACGTATTACATTGTTATATTAAATACTGTGCGGGAAAGTAAATAGCCCTTTTTAGTTGCTGGGAGTCAATGAAAATTTTGGTAATTTGATATCATAGGTCTCCTAAACAGTCATCTTGAACACTGCTTCTTAAACTTTGGTCATCCACATGCTTTGGACTTCAATTTCTAGAAAACTCCTAGAAAACTTAGAAAGCATGGTTAGAGGTTATGGAATCCAGAATCCATAAGCTCCTGAAAGGTTAAAGAATGAGAACCATTGCTTTAAAACAGTATTCCAGGTATGGTTCAACTGCAACTGAATCATGCATCACCACAGGTGATGCTAGCTAGACAAGCTAGTCAAACAATATCTGAAAGGCAGCATGATTATTATATCTGCTCTAGACTATGTTCTGAGATCTGTAATACCAAATTTTAATGTCCAAAACCTATAATGTGGAACTGTAGTGTTCTATAATGTTAAATTATAATATTCCATGACCTAGAATAGCAAACCATAATGTTCTAAGAGCTATTGTATCAAATTATAATGTTCCAAGACTATTACATCAATTATAGGCCTGTAATACGGAACAAAAGTTATTTAGAACAGGGTTGGCAAAGTGTATCCCCCAAAGCCATTTTTGTGCCCTATGACCCCTCCAGATTTTCCAGATCAACTTTTTTCTGGAAAGAAAAAGCCTCTAGGTGCAGTCATCTTTTTAAATAGGTTGCGTCTAACATTTAAAACCCACCCATTTTAGGCCATTTCTGCACTACACTGTTATAGTGCTATTATTCCATTTTCAACATCCTGTGGAATCCTCGCATTTGCAGTTTAGAGAGGGGCATTTAGAATTCTTAGCCGGAGATCTCTTTGGCTTCAGTAAAATACAAACCCAGCTTTGCACAGGAGATTGAAAAAGGAATAATAGCACTGTAATGGTGTAGTCGGAAAATGACCTTAGGGTATCAAAAGTAGATTCCCAGACACTGTGTGTGCTTTTTGTTTGTTTAATTTTCAATAGCTCATGTTCCCCCAAGGTCCTGAAGCATGAAAGTGCCTGCCTCCAGACCTACCACAGTGGCTCAACCTAGACTAGAAACATATGATGCACCTTCTTGCCAGTGATGTATTTAAGTCTTTTATTCCAAGTCTCAAGCCAGGTCTCAAGTCCTTGAAGATACTTTCAAGTCAAGTCTCAAGTCTGGAAGCCAACTTTATACCCCAATCTATGGCCATTTCTGCACTAGACAGTTAAAGTGCTATGATTCCACTTTCAACATCCTTTGGAATCCTGGGGTTTGCAGTTTAGGGAGGGGCCAGCTTGCTCCTCCCTAAACTGCAAACCCCAGGATTCCATAGGCTGTTGAAAGTGGAATCATAGTGCTATAACACTCTAATGCAGATATGGCCTACATTACAGAATTTTGGGACAGAATCAAAGTCAGTTTTAACAATTTAAGCAGAGTTGGCCTTCTGCATTTGTGATTTTGCAATCTGCAGTTTTGGAAGTGGGGTGTAGGATCCTTCTTACCTCCCATTTCTGAAGCTTCAAAAGTTTTACAAGGAAGGGTCCTTCCTCGTCAAACCTGTTGCCTAACACACTTGCTGTTCCCTTCTGAGAAATGCACCCTGCATTTTGGAGGCAAGTTTTGTCTTCTGGTCTTAGGAAAAGTTTTAGAAAGGTCCTCTAATTTGCAGCAGGGATAGGCTGAGCAGACCTCAAGCCCACCTCAAGTCTATTACCTAATCTGTTTGCTGTTCTCCTCTGAGAATGTGCCTACACTTTAGGCTTGAGACAGATTGTCAAGTGACCCGTAGGCAAAAAGAGATGGAAACATTGTTCAAAGTTGTGAGATTTCAGGATGAATGTGTTATGTGAGTGAACCAAGGGCAGGAAGTCAGTCACTAGAAATGTACAAGTCTCGAGTCAAGTCAAAACAGTATTTATTGCCAAGTTGAGTCCAAGTCGAGTCACTGAAGTAACTTAAGTCCTACTTGAGTCTGAATCAGTCAGCTTGAGTCTACATCATTGTTACTTGCTTATATTAAGTAGGTTCCTCTCTGGTTATTTTTCAGATGGGAAAGCTTTCTTCAATAGAAGCAAATAATCTAAAGGAGCCTAAATAAATATTAATGTTGGCAAACGGTATTTTAAAATGTGATAAAAATCTTGTTCAAGTGGCTTTCAATATAGGGGCCAACTCATTTAACATGAATGTGTACCTATTTTAATTAGTTAGTTTTAATTAGATAATTAAATCATTTAATTGACTTCTTAGTGAATATTCTGTTCGGTATAGAATATTCAATATTCAGTATACCATAAATATAAACCTGTGTACTTATTCTGGATTCTACAGCTGCACAACCAACTGTACAATGAGTGTCACAACCTTTAGCTTATTCATTACAGAAAGGTTGATTAGTTCTCCACAAGTTAAGGCCATTTCCACTCTACTGTTGTATTGTTGTTGTTGTTATTATTGTTATTACTACTATTATTTTATTCCACTTTCAACATCCCATGGAATTCTGGGGTTTGTAGTTTACTGAGGCCAAAGAGTTCTCTGTCTGAAAATTCTAAATGTCCCTCTCTAAGCTGGCAAAACTGAGGATTCCATAGGATGTGGAAAGTGGAATAATAGCACTTTAATAGTGTAGGGCAGAAATGGCCTTAGTGTGTGGAGAACTAGTCAACTGTTTTGTAATGAGTAAGCTAAAGGCTGTGGCACTCATTGAATTATCAGTTGTGCAACCGTAGGATCCAGCATAACTACACAGGTCTGTATTTATGGTATACTGAAAATATATAGAATATTGATGGAAATGGCCTAAGCCAAAAATATGAGAGGGTGCTGTTGTATGCTTGATTGGCTTTATTAGGAGCTGTAGATACATAGGCCCTTTCCACAGCTTACCTTTGTCCTAGTTGCATCTGGCAATGATGGTGGCAGTGGCTATCCTGGGAGAGGAGCTCAATGGAGTGCTCCCCTCTACACTGGCTGCCTCCAGGAACCAGGAAACACAATGGCCATACCTCTTCCTGCTGCAGCACATCAGGGCACTGTCCTGCATTGCACTGGGGTAGGAAGCACAGCCACTGCGCTTCTAGAACCTCCATAATGAAGGTAAGTCTGGGCGCACAATGGGAGTATGGTGTGCTCACTGGTGATTGACAGGGAAAACCTGCCAATGATTTGTAGTGCAATTATGTCACCTGGGGATAGGAGAAGGAGAGGTCCAGGAAGATGTCATGCATAAGTGTCATCCCAGGCCTGTCCTTCTCCTCTCTATGGCAGGTTGGGTGCGTCATACAGAAAGGTCCCTAGTCTCTGATAAAATACAACCACTGGCACAACTGTTTTTAGGCCAGTACAAGTCTCTGGCTTAATTTGTTTTGCAAAATATGTTTAAAATTACATAGTAATGGAGAAAACGTTTTATATATAGTTTTAGTTTTGGCATATTTCAATTGTTTTTAAATATTTTATTTCCCTCACAAAAGCCAGTGTAGTATAGTGGTGGACTATGACTCTAGAGACCAGAATTGAATCCCTGCTTGACCATGGAGACCCACTTGTTGGCCTTGAATAAGTCACACTCTCTCAGCCTCAAAGGAAGGCAAAGGTAGACCCTTTCTGAACAAATCTTGCTAGGAAAACCCTGTGGTAAGTTCACTTTAGGATCACCTTAAATCAGAAACAACTTGAAGGCACCAGAACAACATGGAGGAAAAGATGAAAATAGTGTGGAAAAAAACACACACTTAAAATACTGTTATGTAGTTCCCCTTATAAAAAGACACTTGTATATTGCTGGAATTCCCACTGGTATATTGCTGGACTTTGAGGGCTCTGTTATTATACTTAAGCTATTAAATAGCTTTGTATTCAGAAACTAAAGGTGTATCTCCAGTATTCATGGTTTAGTGTGATACATAAATTCTCTTCTAGAGAGTTCTAGCACACCTCTCTAAACTCTACTTCTCAAGGTACTCTCATTTAATCTTCAGTCCCTTTTCTCATAGCCTATCCCTCTTTCTTGTCAAGGATGCTAAAAATTTTGAACATTTTTACATTTCTAAATTCAACCTTATACAATTATACAATACAACCAAGTCATGTTCACTTCATATAAGAGATAAGCAAGCTGGCAGAGCTATTCCAACAAATATCTCTGTTGTAGTAATCAACTCAAATCTTCATAGGGGAAAGATCAAGGAGGTAATGTCGATTGAACTTTTGAAGCAAGATATTAATGTTAAGGAAGAGTTAAAGCAAGCAATGTTGTTCATTCACCAAGTGTAAAAAGACAAGTACTCCAAACTGAGATAAGTGTTTTTCTCATCTTTGTTATAATCCCTGTGAATTCACTCACCTGGGTGACTGAAACCAGAAAGATGGCAGCTAGTGGCTCTGTTGTCAGTGGAGCTATTAATTTGCTTTGGATTTTAGTCTGAACTTTGAAGGCACTAGTCTAAGGCCCTTTCTGCATGGCATTTGCCATGCGAAAAGGCGCCTGGAGTGTTGCACGATTGTGAGGAGTGATCTGCATGACACACTCACAATTGCGTGATGCTCCATGGGCCGTGTTACCCTGTTTACTGGGGGTCCCGGGAGGGACACTTAAATAACCAAACTATAAAACACAATTTTGGGGAAAATTAGCTGGAGCTCTCACTTAAGCTAGCGAGAGGCAGGGTAACTTAGCAGGATCTTGCAACCCAGCATCTACGGGGTCAGGTCAGTCAAGCAGCCAGACGAGTTTAAAGTAATAAAAATGATGCTTTATTGAATACAAGCAAATATCAAAGACACCACAGTCACACAGCTAACTAAGAAATTAGAGGTTGAATTAAGGATAGGGACTTTCAGAGGAAAATGGGTGATACGACACCTGTCTCGTCGTCCTGGACCTCGGGAGAGAAGCTGGGGGTGCAGAAAAGAAGCTCAGCTCGATTAGCTGAGGGGAGCTCGCCAAGCCAAGCAGCAGCAAGACGGAATGAAACTCAGGAGCGATCCGAGGAAGGTCTCAGAATCAGGGGTTTTTATAGGGTGAATTGGGACTGCAGGCTATGCCTTACTCGGGGGATACAATGAGTTTTGGGGGAGAGAAAATGTCTCAGAAAGGTCACAACTTTGCATGATGGAATCAGAGCCGAATTAACAATAGTGTGGCCAGTATGCAAATGTGCAGCACTTAGCAGTGGACAGCACAACCTTTGTCCAGTAGCCTGCTCAGGGCAGGAAGCTTTTGTTAGCATTGTGCATATGTAATGAGGTGTTTACCGGAGATGTCCCTGAAGCGACGAACCAGCTGTGTCTGGCCTGCCTGGGTGGGGAATGGAATGTCCAGAATTATTGGCCGTGCCTGTTTGCGTGCTTGTCCGGTGGCCTCACAAACACATGTAGTGGGGTGGCAGTGGAAAGCCAAATTTTTTGATATCAAAATGATATTGGGTGTTATCTCCGGGTAGGCCTAGACTGCAGTAACAGACAGCAGGCACCAATAACGCACTTTTCATTTTCGGCTGGAAAGTCAAAAATGGTGCGTGATCATGCATTGCTCCCGGACCCCAAGTGCACTTACCTTGCGTACGGAGTCTCTGGAGCCGCACCAGTCATGTCCCTGCCCCGGGCAGCCGGGGAAGGCCCCAGGCTGCACTGTGGAAGGAAGAGGTGGGGTTCTTCGTGAGCAGGCAGTGCATGCAGAGCTGAAGGACCCCGGATGTGAGAGCCTCTCGCTGGAGGCTGCTCCTGTGATCTCCGCACCCAGCACCGGAAGACGGTAAGGTGTGGAAAGGGCCTAAGTGCTGAACCTATCAACAAAATAGGTCCAGTGCTTGGGTATGATTTTTATTGCTATTCTGTAAATAAATTCTTGCTTCTTATTTATGTTTGTTTGTTTGTTTGTTTATTGAATTAATACCCCACTTTTCTTCTGGATAGCCTAACGTGGCTCGAAAAAATATAAAACAAGATTAATTTGAAATCCAATTTTATGAAGGTTTTAAAAATGCTAATCTTATTAAAAGTATGGTTAAAATGGTTAAAATATAAAACATGACGTTACTAAACAAAACAGTCTTAAAAAGACAGACTAAAATGACATAAAAGACATCACTTCACACATACTACTGCTAACATAATTCACATTCCAAAGGCTTGTTTGAACATAAGCATCTTCACTTGTCAGCAGAAAGAAATAAGGGAAGGGGCCAACTGGACTTCTCATGGAAGGGTGATCCACAGCCTGGGAACAGCCATGGAGAAAGCCCTCTCCTGAGTCCTCACCAAATGGGCCAGTGAATGTGGTGAACTTGAAGTGGACGTGCAGTTTCGGGTCAGGCCTGATGACCACAAGGAGTGGGAAAAAAGCAGAAAATTGACTTGGCAGATGCAATCTTTCTCTGTGCTTGATGAAAACAATAGAACTCTGTAAACACTGACTTGTAACCTTGCTTTCCCTTTGAAGTAGATATGTTGCAAAAAGTTGAAACATTTCTAGGTGCGCAGCAGAACAGCTCATTGTTCATTGTATGGGAAAAACACCGCATGTATGACACGTTTGTTGAAATGTATAAAGGCCTGGACAATCTAAGAGGCGGGGCCGGTTTTCTTTGGGAATGATCCCAAACCGGTGCAGCTTGCTGGCAAGAAGATATAATAAAGAAAATCTTTTTTTCAAACCGAGGTCTGATCTCTGACTTGCCACTTTATCTGGGGGCTTGAGTCCGGGATTTGGGGCCTTTTGCCCTTTGTGCGGCTACCGCCCTCCCGGATCCCCTGCCTCACCGACAGAGACTCTGGGCCCCCCTCTCTTTGATCGGACGGTCTTCCTCGCGGAGGCATGGAAACCGGGGAGGCAAGGTTGCCAGCCAGGAACCCATGCGCGGTTTGGAAAACTGATACAGAACGCAGCCTTAGGTAAGTGTGTTACTGCCTCCCTGCACTTTGGGGGAGAAGAGGGGCCTGATCAACCCCTTGGAATCCTGCCCGAGTATAGCAGCTCCACAGGTGAGGCTGCTGAAACTGCAGGATTCCTTACACACACACACGGAAAGGTGGGAGGCTGTGTTTGTAGTGTGAAAGGTGTGAGCGTGCCTGGCGTTGCAGTTCTCACTGGGAGACCATTGGAATGTCCAGCTCTGTGAGTCAACACGTGTGAAAGTTGTTTACCTCTTTGTTTCGAGCTGTTGGGCCCCCTTTACCCACAGCTCACCCCCCCTTCTCCTACTGTGTGTTGTCCTTTTGGGTGGAGATGGGAGGAGGGAGTACCCGGGGAAACTCCTCTTCAATGCATGCTGAAAATTTTTTAAAAAGGATATGGAGGCCAGGCAGGTTAAAAACCTCTGTGAGGTAGAGTGGCCATCATTCAAGGTTGGATGGCCACCCCAGGGGAGCTTAGATCCAGATAAGATTAAGGCTGTGTATGCAGTGGTGGTAGGGAACCCTGGACACCTGGGCAATATCCCTATATAGATTCTTGGGACACTATAGTGATTGAATCCCCACCTTGGCTTGAGAGGTGCAAGGAGCACTGTACCAGGGTCATGTTAGTCATAAAGGACAAGACTCAGAAGAAATTTGGAAGAGGTCCCATAATTTTAAAATAGTCCCCTGAGGAACCAGAAGAACCATGTGCACCCCCGCCATATGTTCCAGCAATTTACAACCAGGAGGCACAGGCAGAAGAGGTTCCAGCAGTGCCAGCAGCAGAAGTCCAAGTGGCCCCTATGGTGGCACAAGCCACTGGACCTCCACCTATGCAAGTAACAGAGGCACTGGTGCTGCCACCAGTGAGCCAGCCAACACTAATGACCTCAGGGGTGAAGGTATTATTGGAAGTTTACAAATCCCTTCATCAATCAACAGTCTGTGGAAACACAAGGCCTCCCGGACCTCCTCCCCCTTCTGTGACAAATACACAGGTTCCCCAAGAACCAGGGACTCTGAAAAGCCTATATCCCATATTACCAGCAGGGGAAGGGAAATACACACCCCCTAAGCCCCACATATGCCTTCAACCTTAGAAATGGGCCCAAGGTGAAAGCAAAAAGGCCAAAGAGACCACAGGAGAGACCCCCTCTCCAGACCTAGAGTGAAGAGAGGGGAGAGGAAGAAGGGGATGGCAGTGGTGAAGAAGAGGTAGTGGCCTCACTCAGACAGATCAGCCAACTGGTAGTTGATGCTCAGCAGCCAGGGGGCTACCCGAGTTCAGAGTTATCAATATACACCCTTCACCACGTCAGACCTATTAAATTGGAAGACATACTATGCAACTTATATGAAAAGCCACAAGAAATAATAGAACTTTGCTCCAGTATCATGGCCTCACATTTCCCTAATTGGCAGGATTGTCGACAGTTGCTTTTGACCTTGTTCACCACTGAGGAGTGGAGGAGAATAATTCAACATGCGGAACGGCTAGCCAGAAACAGGGCACTTCCTGGAGAGGCGAATCCTGAGCAATGGATGAGAGGCAGAGTTCCCCTAGCTATCCAGGGTGGGATCCAAATAATCCTGACCAGAAGAATATGCTCACTGATTATCAAGCCCTTTTAGTGGAAGCCATGAGAGAAGGGATGAAGAGGGCTATTAACATGTCCAAAGTATCAGAGGTACTCCAAGAACCTACCAAGTCTCCAGAGGCATATTTGAAGAGGCTACCTGATCCCTACAGGCAATACACCCCTGTGAACCCAGATGACCCAGGCAACCAACAGACAGTGAATTTGGCCTTTGTGTCACAGAGTTACCCTGACATATGGAAGAAACTACAGAAACAAGAAAGATTTGCAGGCATGAACTTGAGCCAGCTGTTGGAGATTGCCCAGAAGGTATATGTGAATAGGGATCAAGCGGAGAAATGGGAAAAGGATAGACGAATGCATAAGAAGGTAGTATTGCTGGCCGCTGATTACTACTCGGAAGGGAGACTCCAAGTGGGGAGGAGAGAGACAGAAGCCTAGATTGGGAAGAAATCAGTGTGCAATTTACAAGCAGGAAAAGGCCAGTCCTTTCAATTCAACAAATAGAAAGGAGGAGGAAAGGGGGGAGTTTAGGAAGGTCTCTGATTTTTGGTTTTCCCCTTGACATAGAATTTTTTTTAAAAACTGCAAAACTCTATCTGACAATGAGTTTTTTGGAGAAACAGTTGGCATAGGAACTTTGGACACATGGGAATTGTAGTACCTGAATAAATCCTCCTAAGGGTTGCAAATGCAAAGAACAGACAAGTGAAGTGTTTGAAGCCCCACAGAGGTTTTGAAGCTGCAGCAGTGACTCTTTAGGAAACAGCTAGCCCCTCCTGCCTCCAAAGGGACCTGCGAGAGTGAGAGCCCTTGCCTGTATTTGCATGAAAGAGAGGAGAGTGAGACCGGGAGAAGTGATGGCAGCAGCGGTTTTTCCTCGTCCCCAGCCAGCATGCCTGATAAGAAGGCAGCAGTAGCCAAGAAGCCCAAGAAGAGCAGAGGCAGAGAGCATGAAGGCGCGATGGCCCTCTCCTTTGATGGTAATGAGAGTGATGGAGCTGAAAACCAAGGCAGCGATGGCATGCAAGGAACGTAATGGGATAAGCAGTAGGAGGGCAAAGCTGGCAAGGGACGCTCTCATTCCCAACTTGTCAGACCCGAAAAGGGGGGATCCACACCCCTTCCTTAGTTTATTTGATGTTTAGGATTTTAGAATTGGGCAGAAGAAAAATAAAAAGCCAAAAGAGGAACTCAGGACCAAAAGTCCAAGAGGCTGCATAGCAGCAGAGCCAGGAAGCTGGTTCTGTGTGAAGAAAACCAGCTGACAGGAAAAGAGAGGCGAGCAAGGATGACTGGGCATGGAAAAGGCTGGCAAGGCAGCACTGGAGATTCAGATGTAAAAACCCCCCCATACCACGTGGAGGTCCCTGGCCTCCAGAAAGGCAGCCAGCACCCAGGAGCTGGTAGAGGGAAAGAGAGAGATGGAGGAATTGTGCTTGGAGAATGGCTCTAATAGTAAAGAGCTGAGAGATCTGCAAAGCAGTAAGCTTCTGTGCTGGCTTCAATGAAGGCACTGAAAGGAGAGAGAAGCAGAGGCTGTAAAGGTGTCTGTGGCCAGCTGACAAGGGCAGACTGAGGAAAAAGTTTTGTCCCTCATCCCTCAGACAGAGAAGGGCAAAGGCCTGGAGTTGTGGTATCCTGGAAGAAGTTGGCAGCAAGAGCATGAAGAACACAGGAAAAGGCAGAGTCCTAGATGCAAAGCAGTCCAAATTGCAAAGAAGCCCCCCACCAGTTCCCGATAGGGCGGCAATTGGTAAGGCTCCCTGGCCCAGACCCAGCAGGTTAAAGTACAAGCAAGCTGGGAGAAGAAGGTGATGGCACACCTCTGAGCTGGGAGGGGGGAAGGTAATGGGGCACTTCTGAGAGGCAAGAGCACCCCTCCAGGCTGAAAGTGGAACTGCAGCTGCGGGACACTGACTGAAAGGGTGGAGGACAGAGAGAAAGGGATAGTTGAAGGCTGTGAGACAGCCAGGAGACCAATGTCAGCCCCAAAGAGACCCACACCATATAGGCTCAAACAACAGACCTGCATTTGTCCACAAGATCATCAAAGATTAAACCACTGTTCTAGGAATCACCTGAAGAAGTCACATTGTACCTGCAGACCTCAGAACTCAAGGAAAATGGAGAAGATGAAGCAAAAACCTGAGATACAGTAGTTCAACATGTAAGGCCCAGATAACAGCCCTGGCTATGTCTTTGACTGGATGCCACCACAGGGCAAGTGGTATGATACCACATTCATCTTCCTAGACAGAAACTTTTCACCTTCATTCCATGTGCAACCCACAACAGAGAAACCAGGAGTGTTTTTGTTCTTCCTAGAACCCCATTATGATAAGGCATAGGATGAGGTGCACACCTCACAGAATCATAAGGTTGTCCCCTTTTTAGCCAAAAATATGAAGCCATTTTGGGTGGATTAAGGAGAGGCACAAAAGGGATTAGGAAACATAACTCTATAGGAAGGAGTTAGTGCATTAGGGAAAGCTCTGAGTACAGCAAGGGAGAAAATGTTAGAAGGGGTTCCCCTTCCTACAGGCATAGGCACACCCCTTCCCCTTCCAACCAGGAGATATGGGTGAAGGATTGGGGGCAACTTGGTCATGGGTGGAGGAGACCTATCAGGTAGTGGTGACAACTCCCACTGTAGTAAAGGTGGCCAGGATGAAGCCTTGGGTGTATAACACTAAGGCTCACTTTGACTGGACTGCTGCTCCAATCACAGGGCAACCTTTGAAGCTGAAAATCACCAGAATGCAGTAAGAAGATCAGAGACTAGGCCCTGTTTTGTCTGCATAGGAGCCAGACACCCTGCACACAGTCAGATCTCCACCTGGAGAGGAACGAAGAATTGGGGCATTCCTGATGTGGTTGCGACCAGGGAACACTTACCGCTCTACACACGATCAGATCCTGAATGTGGGAGACAATAACATGGGTTGTGGCAGGCATAGGAGGGGCAGAAAGCCTGGCCTACCTATTTTATCACTAAGACGGATGTTTTGTGGGATTGGAAGATATGTGTATATGGTAACTGTTGGTGATGATGAGGATGATGCAGAACAAGGAAGGCTGGGAGGTGAAACAATTCCACCAACTAGTCAATCAGATCATGAATATCTTGAATGTCAATAATGGCTGGGTATGTACTCATGAGCTAAGCTAGGAGACTATCCTCACTGTAATGTAAAGTTTGAAATCCCTGAATCTCTACAGGCATGCTCAGGAAAATACCCCAGTGTTAACTTCTTCTTTAGTTATAGCAATGGTTTCATTGAGTTATATGAGAATAAGGGCGGCTGGTCCTCTTTAGTCAGTTCTAGAAAGAAACCCCTTTACAATGGTAAATGGGTATATGGTTTATATTCTGGGATGAATTGGTTTGGCCACTGAGGTATCACCTTTCACCCAGTACACAAACCAATATAGTTTGGCTGAGCAAGAATGAAGAGCTTATGCTGAAAGCAATGGGTATGATTCTGACAACACGTATCTGAGATGTTGGGAGTCACCATGATCCCCTTGGGAGGAGTTGCTTTCCATGTAAAGCAGATGCGTTGTTGGCTGTCAGCCCAGCATGAAACAGGTTTAGACTATCTCTTCAGTCATGAAGGGTCTGTGTATTTGGATAAATACATGCACTCTGAAGTATTCAATATTAGCAAATCATTCTTATAGTCTGCAGGCATGTGGACATGATAATTGGTTCCCTAAGTAAGTATGGGTAAAGGCACTGCTTGTAGAATTGCTTTGTACATAAATAATGGTCTTCCTAAATCTGCTGTAATACTCTGCATGTTAAAGTGTTTCCAATCTGTAATAATTAGAGTAATAGGGAAGGTTGCTGTATATGCTTTAATGGGGAAAGGGCCCAAACTAATGAAATAGATATGCTTGAATTGCTAATAAATTCAGCATAAGGGGGAATGAAGTGGATGTGCAGTTTCGGGTCAGGCCTGATGACCACAAGGAGTGGGAAAAAAGCAGAAAATTGACTTGGCAGATGCAATCTTTCTCTGTGCTTGATGAAAACAATAGAACTCTGTAAACCCTGACTTGTAACCTTGCTTCCCCTTTGAAGTAGATATGTTGCAAAAAGTTGAAACATTTTTAGGGGGCGCAGCAGAACAGCTCATTGTTCATTGTATGGGAAAAACACCGCATGTATGACACGTTTGTTGAAATGTATAAAGGCTTGGACAATCTAAAGGCGGGGCCGGTTTTCTTTGGGAATGACCCAAACCGGTGCAGCTTGCTGGCAAGAAGATATAATAAAGAAAATCTTTTTTCAAACCGAGGTCTGATCTCTGACTTGCCACTTTAAACTGAGACAAAGTCCTCTCTTGCAGATCCTAAAATTTGTACTGGCTTGTAAAGAGAGATATGGCTAGTTTAGAACTAGCTGTCTTAGGAAACTGGATTGCTCACACACAAGGGCCAAATTTAGAGATAACACCCTGCTATCTGTCACTGAGTCCCTTTCACAGGACATTGTTGTCCTGCCATAAGGGCAGGAGATGTGTGACAACGAGACTGTAATGACAGTAATGCATGATACCATCATGGTTTTGTCCTTCTCCTGTCCCCAGAAGGCATGATCACAGATTAAATAATTGATGGGTGTAACGAGTGGGGGAAACTGTCCTAGTGCCAAGTGCAAAAGAGCACCCAAGCCCTGCCCAGCCTGATACCTCTTTGTGATCAGAACGGAACAGCCGGAGAGATCTCTGAATCAAGCCAGGGCCAGGACAAATGGGTCTGCCTCAGTTCTCCTTCTCTGAGAACGCAGTCCCTTCCTCACTCTTGCCCCTCCCTTGGCTTCTTCCTTTCAGGACTCTCTCCCTTTACTGCAGTGGTTCTCAATCTGTGGGTCCCCAGATGTTTTCGGACTTCAGCTCCCAGAAGCCCTGAGCTTTCACCATAGTGGCTGGGGCTTCTGGGAACTGAAATCCAAAAACATCCGGGGACCCACAGGTTGAGAACCATTGCTTTACTGCCTTCCCTAAATCTGCTCTTCTCCCAGATGTAAGGATCAGCAGTCATTTATATTTTCCAAGACTGTGGTACTGTTGGCACTAAGGTCAAGATGATAATATTGGTAGCATGTATATTCCAGAATTCAAAATAAGATTCTGGGAGATTGTTATATGGAACACAGAACTTCAAACATTTATTGTAACACTGTTGCTTTAAATGTGTTTTATATCTAAATGTTTATAAACAGCACACCATTCTTCTCTCTCTCTCTTTCAATTCATTCACTCTCTCTCATGCACTCAATTTCTCAGTTCTCTCTCCCACAGAGCTTTTCAAATCTCCAGCCTCTCCAAACACACCACAAATCACACTCCTCTTCAAAAACACCCCAGACAGTTAAAATCCGTTATTTCCCTCTTTCCACCAGCCCCTCCCTGGGCTACCCAAGGTTCCATTTCACCAGCCAATCGGTTTAAACACTCTTAGTTGCCAAGAAGGCTCTGTTGTCAAGACCCCTCCCATCAGGTTCATCACAGAGGGTTTTCCCTGTCAATGACCTGTGATTGCACTGGTGTGAGGAGGGTCTGGAAGCGCAATGGCTGTGCTTACTGCCCAGTGCAACCTGGGACAGTGCCCATCTGTGCTGTAGCAGTAAGAGGTGGGGCTGTCAGGCTTCCTGGATTCCGGGGTCAGCTGGCGCAGAGGGGAGCACTCCCATCACACTCCCCTCTTGGCAGATCCACTGCCGGCATCCCCACAATATACTGCCAGGAACAAGTAAGGTGCAAAAAGCCCCCCTCAAAAATAAAAAAGATGGCATGTCTAATTCAGCACCACAGCTAAAGTTGAATACACATGGAATACACATGGAATGGACTTTTAAGAGTAATTCCAACCCAGATTTTTAAATTCACTGGTGGCTTGCTCTGAACCTACTGGGACCCTATCTAGCAAGTCTCATCACCACTGGGCTGATAAAAAAAATTCCCTTTCTAATAAGGCACATATTTTAAACAGGAATTACATGTTCATTCCTGCCACAATAGCATGACCAGTTTGAAAGTGGCAGCTTGTGGTGGTGAACTGAAGGGTTCACCACAGATTTAGGGAAGGCAGTCAAGGGGGAGAATCCTGAAAGGAAGAAGCCAAAACATAGTCAGAAAATATTTATATTTTGGGCATCTGAGCCAAGCACTCAAACTCTCTGCTTGGGGGGGCAAATTTTAAAATTTTACTTTCTTTCAATGATATTGGAAAGTACATCATAATTATATGTTCATATAAAATGGTTCATCCATCTCACATTCTTCATTTTTTTTAAAAACAAACAAACCCTAAACCAAAAGGGTAAGAGTAAAGAAACTAAAATGAATCACAATTAAAATGAATGCTAATAGTTCTGGTGAAGAAAATTTTAAAGACAGAGCTTTAGAAGACAGGTAATCAAGAAGGGACTCAATAAAGATGAAGTGGGCAAATACAGCCTCTCATCTTTGATTATGTTGCCTGGGGTTGATAGGAGTTGCAGTTCAACTTTTGGAAGGCCACAAGTTGCCTATCCTGCAGTAGAGCATCTTAAAATAAGGAGTGTATAGAGAAAGATAATATAAAAAACAAACTCTTGTCATACACTAACAAACGGCAAAAAAAGTCTGGGTAAAATTGTTCATTAGCAAATTTCAGACTGAAACAAAACTTAATCACAAAATTCATAATAATGAAAACTGAAATTCATATTTGAAGAATATTGTTATGAACATTGACAAATAGCATTTGTGAAGTTTAAGAAAGATAGGACAACTAAATAAACCACAGGTTATTCTACCTGAGAAGGACAATATCATAGGATCCCCAAAAGTAATTGACAGGTATACATATACATATTAAAAATTATTTAGGAGATTTTATGATGAAGCTTAAGAGCCTTTGCAGTTATGCAGACAATACAATTCCATTTATTTATGCATGCTCATGAAATGTATTTCCTAAAAAACTGTGGTTATGAGAAAATGTCCCCAACAAATAGTTTTCAATAATGTATACATACACATATATATATCCTACCTGATACTTCATTTCATTCTCAGTTGGTTTATTTTGTTTTCTGAAATTCTGGTCTTCATTAAGATACGCTGGGCAACTTGTTAACCTCATTTCTTCAACACATCAAATTGCTGGAAACAAACAATATGTGAGAAAACTCTGGGGAAAAAAGAAGATAAGAAATAGTACGGACATATAACTCATTTTACAACATGTTACTGTATTTTGGAGTAATGTGTCCAATTCTGGTTGTCTTACCTTATGGAAAAATATTACAGTTATTTTTTTGGGGGGTGACTAGTAAAAGACATCACTGATGATAAATGTGCATTGAGAATAAAGTAAGATGAAGAGCTACAAGGACTAGAGCATTAAGCCAAGATGAAATCTTACTTCCTATTTTGCTAGCTGTTTTACTTATAAATTTACATGTTGCCAGCTATCATCAAGACAAAGCATGTGACAATTATTTATTGAAGAATAGCCACAAATGCTTCTACTGGCAACCTATCTTGGACTGAGTTTGTGGTGGGTTAGTCCTTATCAGAATGGATACTATGGCAAAAGAGTCTGGGTAACACCCAAGGCAGGCTGTACAAAGGGGTTAAAAAGAACCATCTAATGTGAACATGAACTCAGACCTTGTTAACACTCTACAGACAAGAAGAGAGAGAGATGGAGCTGGAAAATACCAAGTCTGACCAAAGAAAAGGGAAGGAGTGTGTGTTTCCTTTATCAGAAACTTAGGCATTTCTCCCCTACACTGTTATAATGCTATTATTCCACTTTCTAAATCCTGTGGAATCCTGGGATTTGCAGTTTAGGATTTAGAATTTTCAGCTAGAGTGTAATTTGGCTTCAGCAAGCTACAGGTCTCAGAATTCCACAAAGGGGACCATTGAATGGACATCTCTACAAGATGGCTTCTTCTTGTATAGTGTAGAGACATCCAGGAACTCCATCCACTTTCCTGCACCTTAGCGGAACAACTGGATTGTTGGGAAAAGATACCTCCTCCTCCCTCAACAATGTAGAAGCAGTCATGGGCACTGTTTATTGTGAGAAAGAAGTATCAGTCCTAATCATGGTTTCATGGGAAGACACTTATAATACTGGGGAAGCAGTGGTCTCCATTGAGATTAATGGAAAAGAGAAGGTTAAGAGCTTTATATACCACTGATATTTTGCAGAGGATCAATGCTTGGAGATTTTAACCTTGTCAACACTCCAGAAATTTTGAGTGTGGGATTTAGGGCAAGAAGTTCAATATGTATGCTTCCACATGCTTGTAAGCACAAGTAGGTATATCCATCTGTATGTAGGCCCAAGCTGACACTTCAGCACTACATGGGACCCTCACGAAAGACAGCTCATCACACTCTTCTTCACTCTCTCAGTCAGGCAGTAAGGCTCCAAGTATCCCTTAAGAATTCTTTCCTGAGGAACATAAAGCATGGTAAGAGTGGGGGACTGAAAGGAAAAAAAAAATCTTCTAGGGAAACCTAGGGACTGAGGATGAATTGTATACTGTTAAAACAGTATCCCTTCCACAGATAGCATTTCCTAGAGGAGTGTGACCAACATGTTAGGGACATTTTGGTAGTTGTGAGCCAATTGGCCCTTGTAGTGTATGGAAATTATTGACCAAGTATTGGATTGAAGATGATCTATTATGAAGAGAATTCAGGACCTGTTCTCAATGTTCTGATCCAAGTTACATTTGAGCATTGTTGGACTATGTTGACAGGTGAAAGAGTAGATTATCAATTCCTCCTGTGTATACCTTTCTGTTGTTGTTGCTTTCTCACAGCAAGAGTCATATTCAGAAGAAGAGTGTCTCCACTACCTTTAAGTGACCTGGAACCCTGAAAAATCAGAGTTCCTGATCCCATAGAAATTCCATGTGGAGACTTCTCTTCAGACTACCTCTCTCTATGTGTGGAGAGAAACTATTGTGGAGGAAGGAGAGGGACAAGTATTTTCCTCGCCTCCCATATTTATTCTCTGCTTCAAGTATATCCAAACCTCCCCATCCTCAGGCAATGTAGACTGGCAAGACCTGTTGTAAATATATGCAGCCCATCTTTCTCCCCTTGCCTGGCCATTGGAATATGTTCTTATTCAACATCAGGGAACTTGCCTTTGGGTAAATAATTTCTAGGCATCTTAATTCAGGTAGGAGTAACCATTTTGATAGCCTACTCTGCATAGACATGTATGTGAGATCAACAGATTGTTGTCAGGGGGACCAGATGTTCTTTATGAACAGTAAGAAGCATTTTATTGTCAAAATTAACTTTGAGCATCCCTGTGTGATTTTAAGGCAGCTATGGGAAACATTTCCTCTTTCAGGTGTTTTGGACTTCAGTTCCCAGAACTTCAAGCCAGCATGGTTAATGGTAAGGGGCTGTGGGAATTGTAATCCAAAAACATGGAGGGCTAAAGGTTCTGAATCTATCACTACCCCCAATCTTAAAGTGTGGTGATCTAATTTAAAAAATTCTAAAACCTCTGGGCAGGGCACTTTCAGATCTTGCAAAAAGAAAAATTAAGTGTTGAGGCACAGCCACTGTGCCATCCAAAATCAATCCCAGAAGATTGGAGATCTTTCTAGACAGGCTTCAACAGCAAGCAAGTTGATACAAGGAGCTACAGGTGGAAAGAGAAACTGGAAAAACTTGTTTCCTCCCTTGGACAAACCTCCTCCTTTCCTTCACGAAAAGGCTTTCCCATGCATAGAACAATACAGAAAGAATTTAGCCCAGCCATCATCATTATCACCACCACCAGTATCATTTCACTATTACCATCATGCCTCGTGATCATCACATCTGAACTATTTCTTTATTCACCATTTGCTAATGTGGTAGTACTATTCATTGTTCTGAATTTTGGAGGCATAAAATCTAAATGCTTGTCTGCTACCTCAAGGTACTTATCCACCCTGCCCTTGCATTTTGTACAGAATTTAGTCTGCCTTCTCCAGACTCAGTTTAATTTTCTGGTTTATCAGATCAATTTGTCACAAAGAGCAGAAACAGGTGAACGAGCAGATCATCAATTCCTCCTGTGTATAGGACTGGATAACACTGAAATTGCTTTACCTTAGAAGTCAATGTAGGTGGGGATGGGAGAGGAAAATGAGGAAGAGAGATATATTACATACTGGCTTTTCTATGTCTTATCTATAGTGGGAACACGCATACCACATACATGTAGAGCCTAGAAGAATAAAGACACAGTGACAAATATGTACAACCATTCCACATGTTGCTCTAAATTGTACAATGGGCTGAAGTGCATGCATCTACTAGCTTTCTTGTCGGTCCTTCTCTTCCACTTGCTTCTAGCTGTTTTATGTGCTGACAATGCACATTCAAACATTTTGCATACTGAGCCCATGAACACAAGTTTGAGATGGAAGTAAGCAGTGTTAGAGATTTCATGCCCATACTCAAAAATTGCTAGTTTGCATGTTTGCAGACTTCCTGTTCATTTGTTTTGCCGTTATCTTCCTGCATCACTCTAACCTGTAGCCAATTCTTCTTCTTCCTTCTCTCTCTTCTGTCAGAGTATGTCTTTGACTAAAAAACAATTATGTATACATAAAGCTACATTTATGTTTTGCAAATAAGACCAAGCTTATTTCTTTCTCTGCTAGGCCCTGTGTGGGAAGGAGCGGGGGCTGGTTGTTCACATTCTGCCCTGCCATTACGCTGCTTAAGATATTTGTTACTACATTTCCAAGAAAGCAGAAGATCAGTTTGCAGACTTTGAAAGCACCTCATTGAATAAAATAAACCTTCTCCTCCAACAGCACTTGCCTAACATCAGGTAGCAACAGGACAGAGATGTGGCTCAGATATCTTTGAATACATGTTGAACCAGTCCAGTCTTCTTCACAAGTCATGAGTACTGCTCAAAATTGTCCTCTAGCTGGACCAAGTGAAACATGTGATAGACAACTGATCAACAGATCGTGACAAGAAGTGTTGGAGATAATGGACTTTGGTGAAAATTTTATTCAGACAATAAAGACAATATATTCTGTTCAAAACACCGAGATTTTGACAAATGGTAATGCAACAACACTAATTGAGATACAAATGGGAACCAGACAAGATTGCCCCTCTCACATTTGCTGCTTGTTTTGCATTGGAGACCTGACTAAGACCACTTCTGTGCTATGGTTACAGTGCTATTATTCTAATTTCAACTTCCTGTGGAATTCTGGGCCTTGTAGTTTCCTGAGGCCAAAGAGCTCTCCGGCTGAGAATGCTAAAGGCCCTTCCCTAAACTGCAAACCCCAGGATTCTGTAGGAGGTTGAAAGTAGAATAATAGCACTAGAACAGTGTAGTGCAGAAATGGCCACAGAAATATCAGACAAGATGATAGAATAAGAGGAGTGAAGGGTAAAAAAAATAGTATAAGCAGAAGACTTGTGCTGATGATCTCGTCATGATGATTCAAAATCCATGGGAGTCAGTGAAGGTTTTTTCGGAAAGAAGTAAGTTGTTTGGGTCATTTCTGGTTTTAAACTGAATTGTAATAAAAGAAATTGTTGACTGAAAACAAGACTTCTAACGAAGAAAGGGAATTAATTGCTCTTTCTTACTTTTAAGTGAAAAAAAAAAGATTAAATATCTGGGAGTTACAAATACAAAGAATAATAATCTACTGTTTCAAAATAACTATGAAAAAAATCTGAAAAGAAATTAAAGGAGATTTAGTAAAATGGGGAAAATTAAATTAGTCTCTTCCAGGGAAAACTACAGTAATAAAAGCAAATGTTTTTCCAAGACTTTTTTCTTGTACTTCCAAATGATCCTTATCATAAGAAACAGAATACCCTTTGTACAATGACAGAAAGGAATCTCCAGATTTGTATGACAGGAAAGACCAGAATAAAATTTAACATATCATATTAGGCTAAAGAAAGGGGAGGTGCAGAAATGCCTGCTATTAAATTGTATTATGAAGCCTATTATTTCATGTAGTTGAGGCATAAATAATGCTTAGAGATGCTTAGAAACTGTTGGAACTTGAAGGTCATGATTTAAGAATTAAGTGGCATGGTTCGCTTTGGTATAATACAATTAAGCTACATGCTGAATTTAAAAATCACTGTGTCAGAAAGGCTCTTTTACGAATGTGGTATAAATATAAGGAAAGACTTCTTCCTAAGTTAATATTAGCCACCTCACTGCAGGAAACCTCTTTTTGGAAAGAATGGGTTAAGAATCAGAGATGGCTGCATTTTTTCAACTTCTTCTATTTTGATGAAGATAACTGGGAGTTTAAATCAACTAAGATGCTTTCAAGAAAGGGAAAGATTTTATCTGGTTTGCTTATATGCAACTTAAAAATAGTTTTAACTGTGATAAGAAAGATCTTGCTGTAGAATTCAGAGAAAATGAGTTCTTTTTAGAGTTGTGTAAAGATGATGACCATGAAGGCGCTTTCCGTAGCTTACCTGCTTCTGATGCGGTCACACGGGGATCATGCAAGCAGCCTCTTCTGTGAGGTACTCGCGTCCCCACTGCTCCTGCTCTGCAGCAGCTGCCTGCTGGCCAGTAGGCATTGTGAGTGCTCCGCCTCTTCCTTCTGGAGCACAGCCAAGTATTTTCCCAGGCTGCACTGGGGGAGGAAGCACAAGGGCCACATCTCCGGAGGCTCTGCATGGATGATAAGTGCATGTGGGGCCCCGGAGCAATGCACAGTTGTGCATCATTTTCGGCCAAAGCCAAAAATGAGGTATTGTGCAATTGGTGCCTGCTGGCCCCGACAGCGTTGCACGATTGTGAGGACGTCATGTGGAATGCTCCTCACAATCGTGTGACACTCCAGAGGCCCTTTCACATGACAAATGTGGTGTGAAAAGGGCCATAGTCAAAAAAGCATATAAATGACTTCTGAAACTGGAAACAGAGGATGAACCCATCAAGGAGTATATGGTAAGGTGGGCCCAAAGTTTTGGGCACCATGCTCAAATCAAGAAATGGGAAAAATGTAGCCCAAAGATATAAAATTTACTTTGTGCAGTCATCTAAAAGAAAACATATCTAATATAATGTAGAGAAAATATCTGTCTCCAAATCAGTTGTCAGAAGAGAGCCAGTGTAGCATAGTGGTCTGAGAATTTGACTACTACCCTGGAGACCAGGGTTCAGTTCCCTGCTCAGCCAATGAAACCCACTGGGTGAGCTTGGCCCCATCACACATTCTAAGCCCCAGAAAACCTTGTGGTGGATTCACATTCAGGTTGCTGTAAGTTGGAAATGACTGGACGGCATATTGCTGCAACAATAAGTTATCAAAAGGGTCTAAGATGGTTCCAAATCATTGTTGGGCTGTCAAGGGGGCTGTTTTTTCCACATGTGGAAGACTTGTAAGAAGGTGAAAAATCATTACTCTAAAATGTATATGTCAATTCAAAAAAAAATTAAATGTGGATTTTGTAATGTCACCAGAAATGTTTTTGTTGAGCGTTATGGATAAAAAAATTGGATAGTAAATGTGGACCGCTTTGAGTTACTGTATATGATAACAGCTTCAAGAATATGGCTTGCTGAAGCCTGGAAACAAACTGAAACACTGGTGACAGAACAGATTGTTAAGATTGCTGAGTTATCTCAAACAACCAAATTAATGTGTTTTCAAGGATAAGCCAACAGACGATTCCTTGAAAGAATGGAAACCATTTATGGATGTTTTGAGCAATAAGAAATCCAATGATACAATAATCTATTGATATGGATGATAGTAATTATATTAGGATTGTTTAGCTGGATTTGTAATGGTAGAATTTGTTATTGCTTCTTTTCTTATCTTTCTTCTTTCTTTACAGTTTGGTTGGGGGGGGCAGAGTGCTTCTGTGTTTCAGTAGCTTATTGTTTAGTTAGTTAGTAAGTTACTGTTCCAGTGAGTTAGTGTTTAATGGTTTTAGTTTACTATTTTAGCATTGTGTTTTAATTTTAGTTCAACTTTAAAATGTTAGCATCAATTTTTGTGTTAAAATAAGTAAGTAAAATACATTAAAAAGAGACTGTGAGTGGAAGCAGGTTATTTCCAGGATTGTCAGAAAATTTAATCTGATGTGAAATCTGAGGTGAATTTAGAGAGTCCAGTTCAACAACCTTTTCTGGTATTCTATGGGGTGAGAAAAAGAATGGCAATAAAATAAGTAAAATTTCAGTTTTGCAAATTTATGTCTTGCACTAATGCAGTATGAAAGAAAGAGAGAAAGAGGGAATTAATAAGGGTGTTACCAGAGCCACGTTTCTGATTGAAGGATAATTGGGAAATGCTGATATTTCTTGTGCTATGCTGATGTTCATAGATCTACTAGGTATTTGAGAGGAACAGAAGAGGCAGATTATCTACATGTTCTGCTTGTGATCTTTTGAAAGAACAAGAAGACTGGATTCTGATAAGACTGAAGCTCAGTTCAGGCATTCATTCCAAAAACGATATCCTCAAGGTAGCAACACAGTGAAAGACTAATGTGTAAACTTTTCCCCATCCCATTTTTTCCAATCCATCTTTGCTCTTCCCTGTCAGATCATGCTGACTTGGAAGACATAGAGTCCTAGAACTAGAAGGGGCCTCATGGGCCATTAGGTTCAACCCTTCTGCTTAGTGCAGTATCAGTGCAGTGCAGTATCAGTGCAGTATCTCCAACTAAAGCATCCCTACCAGGTAGCTGTCCAACCTCCTTTTCAGGTCCAGCGGAGAAGACCCCATCACCTCTTCAGACAATTAATTCCATTGCAGAATTTATCTTACTGTGATGAAGTTTCTTCTACTGTTCAGTCAAAAGCTACTCTACTGTAACTTCAAACTTACCCTCTGGGGCAAAACAGAACAGGCCTGTCCCTTCCTCTCTTTGTCAGCCCTTGAGATATTTAAAGACTGCAATCATGATATTCCCCAGTCTTCTTCTCACAGTGCTGAACATGCCCAGCTGTTTCAACCTCCAATATGTTTTGATCTCTGTACCTCTTGCCCTTTTCTGAACTTGCTCTAATTGATCTGTATATTTCTTAAAATGAGGCACCCAGAACTGAACAACAGTACTTCAACAGTACTTGACCAGTGCAGAATATACTGGGACTATTGCTTCCCTCAACTTGAAAATTATATTTCTATTAATGCAAGCTAAAATAACATTCACCTATTTTGCTGCAAAATCATACTGCTGACACCTATTCATCTTATTATCAACAATAGTCCTAGGGTCCTATTTGCATGTAGTACTTCTGAACCATGTATAACTCATCCTGAATGGGAACTCTAACTATGTTTACTTGAACATGAGCAGACTTTTCCATTTGATCACAGAACGTGACTTATGAGGATTCACATCTGTGCTGTGAATATTACTCAGTCACTTGAGCATCAAGCTTGGGAAAGTTGCTTTTTTGGACTGAAACTTGCAGACTTCTCCCAGCCAGCATGGCTAGGGATTCCAAGCTTTGTGTTCAGTCAAATTTGATCTTGTCATCTCATAGGGTAAATCTGAACTGAGTGGAGCTAAGTGACAGTTATCCAAATGCTGCCCTTGTGAACTTCTGAAGGACCTGGGAGGATGGCTCACGTTGGCCCAAAGAGTTGTCTCAGAAATACTGATTCAGAGGAAGTTTGCTCCTGTCTTTCTTTAAGGCTGAGAGAGTGTGATTTGCCCCAGGTCCTCAGCTGGTTTCTATGGCTAAGCAAGAATTTGAACCCTGGCCTTCTGGCCTACTCTGACATTCAAGTCACTATAAGACATTGGCTTTCTATATTAGACTACAACAGTAAAATTCAAAAACATGAGATGCCGGTGTCCATGTCTATATGTTGACAAAGGCCTCACACAGAGGAGTTATTGCTTTGAGGACACCTAAAAATGAACAAGTATATGTCATAAGTGCTGAGTGTGCTGGAGCCATGAATGCATGATCCAAGACTGAGTTAAAAGCTACTAGAGAAGACAAAACAACAGAATCAGCTGATATCTATGCAGTTGCTATGGAGCTCTTACAATTACATCCTAAGTAAAATTTATGCAAGCTTTAACTGTAATGTCAAGATTTATCCCTTTTTATTGTATCTGGACACGGTTCCATTTTCTCCTCTTGTCGCAAGCATGGAATGGATGATTGATAGCAATTACCTAATCAAGCATGCTTCATATGCTATATCTTAATGACACTATGCTTAAAGGGCCATTTCTTTCCCCTGGACAGTATATGGGGAGACCAATATAAATCAGATATATAACTTCAAGCGGATGCCTTTATTGATTTCCAAGACCACATCACTCATGGTTTTATTCTCTAGAAATAAACAAGTCTGCAAGCTGAATTTAAATTATGATTTTTTTTTTTAAAAAAATGCATTTCTCAGAGTACAAATGTATATTACCCTCACAAAAAGCTGAATTCTCCCTTGGAAGTTTTTTTTTTCCACCTAAGTTTTTTATTTACTGTGCTTTTAGAACAGGACAGGTAGCAATTGTAGAATTTGCATCTGTTTAAATGAATTAGAGTGTACAAATTAGAAGTAGTCCTTGGAAATGTGGCAACTATCTCTGATGAATACAATTAATATTCTGCTATTGCTTTAATTGTGAGCTTATGAAACACATTGCTTTTTTAAAAATATAATTGCCAGGTGATATGTTGATGAAACACATAATAGAAAAACTGATATCATGGATTCTGGCTTTCTAGATCCAATTTGAGTCAGGTTCAAATAAAGTGGGGTGGGCAACTGTGGCAGGTCCTGGGGGCAATTTTGAGCCAATGGAACCTCCAAATACAAAAATCAATCGAACAAAACCAAGAGCACTTTCACATTGTACAATTATCACACTATGATTCCATTTGAACTTCCAATGGCTGCAACCTATGGGATCCTGGGGTTTGTAGTTTGGGGAGGCACTAGATAAGCTTTCTGGTTGATAATTCTAAAGATTCTTCTCTAAACTGCAAGAGCCAGAATGTCATAGGACTGAAGCATAGCAGTTAAAGTGGAATAATAGCACAGTGGAAGCTTTTGTGAGTGAATTTCCACATGCCCATTCTGCCCACTGTGACACTGGTGTTTATTTCCAGTCCCTCAAAGACTGGAAATTCCTCCAGCGTTCTACTGGGGTTCTTGCCAGCCCCCAGGGCTGACTCCCACCCTTGAAAAGTCTGGCAATCTCCCCAGCATTATCAGGTATGCTGCCACCACCCCCTGAAGTCTGAGTTAGTTGGACAGTACAGGGGGGACACTGTCCAATCTCTAAGCTTAAGGATCTTTCCACCTCCCCCCCCCAGTGAGAGAGGTCCTATGTAGCGTGTACCAAATACTGGCATGGGAATGGAGAGAAACGGAGGTTTACAGAAAGTGTTTAATCAAGGCATGCAAATAAACAAGACAATATCACACTTGAGAGGCTTCCCCCTCCCAGGTATGTTTAGTTACAAGAAGTTACAAAAACAGATATAACAGCACAGATACATTCTTAAGATGAGCCAACTCCCAAAATAACAACATCCTTAACGCAACTAGATAACTGGTTCTAATACTCACAACGTTCCTAACTTAGATGGTCTAAAGGAGAAGGGGGGCAGGAGACATGGCATGCCTGCCAGCTCGACTGGCCCAGCTCTCCTCTCTTTGTTCTCTCTCTCTCTTGCCACATGGCATCCCAGAAGTTTTATAACTTTTCCCAAGAAGCATCTGGAAACATCCCAAAGATGCCCACCTCTTTTCGTTTTGGTTGGTCAATTCTCACCTTGTGACCTGTGATGCTGACCCTTTCCTTTTGGTTGGTCAACTCTCACCCTGTGACCCTTGATGTAATCCCAACACCTCATTAACCCTTGGTTTACCTGAAGAGGGAAGTATCCCCCTTTAGCTAAGCCTAGATAATGGAAGCCCCATTATCACACCCACTACTAGAAATTACCACTTTATCTTTTCCTCATGTCATTTGTTCAGTGTCAAGTCAGATATATGAAGGGAAAGAGAGGAAAAGACCTCTTGAGACATAAACAAACAGAGAAGCCCAATCATAGAGTCAGATGCTTTTACACATGGGATTGGGGACAACAAACAACTACAGAAGAAATATCAGTGATGTTTCCCCTGGTACCTATGATGGAATTCTGGGGCTCATTTAACTCTATATGCTTTTAGTTCTAGTTCCAGATGCTCATTGATTTCTGAGGCTGTACTCATTTTCCTTTTCTGCTGAATATTTGTTTACCTTGTAATATTAGGATGCATTTTACCAGGGACTTTTCAATTGCTGTGCTTTTTGAAAAGGATTGTAACTGTGATAAGTGTAAGTCCAACTTCCTTCTTCTTTGTGGCTTTGAGACAGTTGGAAGCTGAGTAGTGTGTGTGTATGTGCCTTCAAGTTGCTTGCTGATTTATGGCGACCCCATGAATTACATAGAACTTTCTTAGAGAAAGAATACTCAGAAGCAGTTTTGCCCATTCCTTCTTTATTATTAATTCATTACTCTAAGAACCTGAATTGTTATATGGGACTATAAAGGGTGACATCTAGGCAAGATGGCTAGTACAGATTAGCTAGGTGGAACAAGAATGGGAACATGAGATTGCCATTCTTCTAATGCCAGTGAAATTCTCTATTTTTTTAAAAAGAAAAAAATACCCTTAAACTGATTTTTATGGATCATAAGTCTCTAAACTTGCATCTATCCTTTTGAAACTTTCCCTCTTCTTGCCTGACCCCACCTTTCCTAGTTGCATCAAAATTACTCAGAAATTATTTGGGGAGGGGAGAAGGAGAGATTATTAATTCCTCTTCATGAATATTTTCCCTTCAATAATGTGATGATGCCTTTTCCATAAAACCAATGTTCTTATCCCATTGAAACCCTGTGTATTTCTTACATAAGTAGACATCTCCATTCTTGGCCATTTCCAGAATAATGGTTCACGAAGAATGTAGGGGGTACTTCTATCTTGTTTGACTGATTCCAAACTGAAAAGCTGCTGATTCACAAAAATGTTTGTACTTATTCATCTAAAATCTGGCAAACTAAAATATCTCAAGACACACAACTGTGTAGGAAGAAAGAAACAAAAAAATTGAGACAATGGTTTGAACTCCCACCCCTACCAATTGTAAGGGTGCATAATACATGAATTACTATACTCAATTAGTTATTTGTAAAATAGGGGGCACACAATTTATCCTCATATGGAAAGTAATTCTACAACATAGGAAGAGCCACTGCATAGAACGATCTCTCCTGTGTCTTCAACAAGTGGGCCTGTGATGTTGGTAGGACTAAAAGAACCCCTTTCCCAAAGATCTTAAAACTCAGGCAGGCACATAGTAGGTAATATGGTCTTTCAGGCTAACTGTACTCAAACTGTTTTTGCAATAACTCAGTTTTCCCAGTAATGGAGACACAACTATGTTACTTTGGAATTGAAATGTAACAAGGGATAACATCATCCCTTTAGGGCATAACTGTAAGTGTCATAGCAATTCTGACATTCATAGCTACATGTGGCCTCACTGCTTAAGTGTGTTTTATGCCATCTAAAACACTACATAGATGCTCTGAAGGTCAGAAGCCTGTAATATTTTGATTTTTTTTTAAATAAAAGTAACTAAAATTGGAGCTTTATTTTCCATTGAACAATGAGAAAGTAAATAATTACTTTAAATTGTAATTTTAATGCCATTACAATTTTGTGAGCACCTTTGAACTGTAACTGTAATTAATTAGATTAAAATTAGTTTTTCTAGCTCTGGATGGGATGGGTTCCTCTCCCAGTCCCAATCCCTCCAGCAAATATAGTTGCTCACCTGAGAAAGTCAGGAAAATCCTATTCCATACATGTCCTTCTAACTGAAATCTCTGTTTCATGCTTCATATGAATTTCATAGGGTCTCATAGTCAATATTATGTTACTGTGCCCAGGAATCTTTACATGAATTACTGATGAGTGTTCTTGCCTTGATACATACCAATTATTATTTCAAACAGTATAAAGATTTTAACCCCTATAAGAAAGATTATTACATTAAAATGTTTTCAGAAACACTGACAAAGTTATTATTCTCTCAGAATAATTTGATTCTTATCAAACAATTGTAAAATACTGACATGGAAATATGAACCTCACTAAAACATTAATGGCTGGTATTCTGTTCAGCAGTTACAATGTTGTAAGCTGGATGTATGATACCTTAACTGCAGGGGATTCACATTTACAGTAATGATTGATCAAATGTGATGCCCCAAACCTACCTTCATAGATTGTTAGTGCACAGACCAAAGTGTTTCTGAGGCACAGGAGATTGGCATGCTGGGAAATGACATCTGGAAGGAGCTTCTAGTCATAGGGTGCCTTGGAACAATCAGTTGGGGCAGATCCCGAGGTATCTCTTGAGCTCCCTGTCCCTCAAATCACCCTGCAATTGGGAGCCCATATTGGACTTTGTTTCTCAGATCACTGACCTCCAGAGCATCAGAAACACTTTGGCTGGGGTACTGCCAGGCTACAAAGGCAGGTTGGGAAAGGGAACCTTGTCACTCATAACTACAGTGATGGATCAAAAAGCAAGTGCCAAATGCCAGCCAGAATAAGAGATTCTTAGCTTGGTTTCTAAATGTTACTAATAAGGATGTTAGTAACTAACTAAGATGTTCGTGTGCATATCCTATGGTGGCTAGTGGCAGCCATAGTGGTGGTGGCATGTGTAAGAGAGAATCTGCTCTGTGTATTTCTGCTGCTGGATCCTACTTGAACACCATGGATAGCTCATCTCAAGTCAAGATAGGATAGATTTATCTATGCACTGAAAGAAAACTATTCACAGAAATGGTCAAATAGATGTTCCTTAAATGCTGAGAAACCCTGATGAGGAGAATCTTGAACTGAGGAGAATCTTCACATATTCTGCCCAAACTTTGCCCATGATTTACCCTACAGAAAACAGCATTGTGCATCCAACAACATTTTCCCTGTAGAAAACAATGTTTGTATACCTTACTATTCTTTTCTGTGGAGAAAATGCTGTTATATGGAAAAAAGAAACACCTTCCTTCCTTCCTTCCTTCCTTCCTTCCTTCCTTCCTTCCTTCCTTCCTTCCTTCCTTCCTTTCTTTCTCTCTTTCTCTCTTTCTCTCTTTCTCTCTTTCTCTCTTTCTTTCTTGAAATATTGATCAGAAGTACTGCATTTTCTGAACAGGAACATTTTCTTCCATATAAAATAATATTACTGCATAGAAAATGATATTCTCTGTACAAAAATATCATGTGTGAATTTGGTGCAGAGTTAGCCTTGAGTTATGAAGAAGTCCTGACCTATGAAAACCATGTTGTTTTCAGAGACTTTTGTGCTGTGGGAAGAAAATTGGTAAAATTACTGGTTGCTTCTTTTAAGAACAAAATTAGCAAATAATTGCTTCACTAGATTCATCATTCCGCTGACATAGAAGCCAGTGCATCTCACTTATAGGACCAGGGACTGTAGGGATTAAATGGAGCAAATTGAAATCAGCATTACAATGCATGTTTGCATAACAATACTGTGTGTCTCTACAGTAGTGGTTCTCAACCTGTGGGTCCCCAGATGTTCGTGGACTTCAGCTCCCAGAAGTCCCAGCCACTATGGTCAATGCTCAGGGCTTCTGGGAGCTGAAGTCCACGAACATTTGGGGACCCACAGGTTGAGAAACACTGCTCTACAGGATGTCAACTTGAATGCTCATTCAATGAGATGTGACTCTGAATGTTTAGTCCTCATCCATATTTTAGCTATGGTACAGCTAGTAATCTACAAATAATTGTCACTTGCATATGAAATACACAGAAGTGATTCATATTTGAAAGGGTGATATTTTTTACAGAAATACCTGAGCTGTTGAATGTAAAACATGATGTGCAATGAAGCCTATTGCTGATACTAGTACAAATGTGGTGAATAACAATAATTCAGACCAACGTTACAAAAATGTGTGCCTAACAGATGCTCACATTTATCTAATTCTAGTTTAAAGTACAACTAGAATTGGATCAACACGAGCATCTTGCTTGTTCAAGACACTTACTGCAAAAAGCAAAGATGCATTTCTGTATGTTGTTCTGAATTACTGTTAGCTATCAGATTTGTGTTATTGTTTGCAATTGGTGTCACTGCAAATTGTGTTCTCTATTTCAAAACACAGATTTTCCTCTAAGAAATATAATCCTTTCCAATCTGAGTTGTTGCTCTGCATTTCATATAAGATTGACTTAATTACATATCACTCCAAGAATCCTGTCACTTTCTCTGATGAAAGTCATTCCAAACCTGTTGCCTACCTGGTGTACATGGACCTCGAGACTGGCAGGACCAGGCATGTGGCAGACCTACTTACCTGCAGAAGACTTATTGTGGTACTCTGGATTGGTCATTGGTACAGCTCTAACAAGATGTCTTTCAAAAACAACAACAACAAAACTCCACTTCTTTTTTTCTCTCACCTTTTCCTGAAAGCTGGGATCCAAGGCAGCTTAGAAAAACTAAAACAGATCTAATGTTACTGGGGACCCCCAAATTGCTAATCTAAAGCAGATCCTTATCATTTTTTGTTTTAAATTTTTTCTCTATTCTGTCTTCTCTCAGGACTGTAGCAAATATGTGGTCTTCAGGGTAATGCCCTCTTCTTTCACAAACAAATGTTATATGCCTCACCAAAGCCATTAATGGCCTTTTCTTGCAAGTCATAGTATAGCATAGCCTGAAGGGAAACAGCACTTATGCTTTTGTGATTTATTGCCAAAAGCCTTTTGCTCAGGGCAGTAGCCATCAAAGATCTACATTTCTGCAGAAGACCCTGGAAGCAATATAGAGGAAATCAGGCATGCATGCTAAATCTAGCTGAAATGAAAGGAATTTGAAACCCAGGACTACGCTGTGCTGCTGAACAACAGACAGGGTATGAAACTAAGCACCCAACACTTCTTTTGGAGACCAGCCACTACTTTCCACTCAATGATCCCAGGCAGTAAGTTCTATTTGTTAAGACAATGTTGCTGAAGATCGGAGGGAGACATTTCTAAAGCAATGAGCAGGCTGGTAATGGTGCAAATTGGAGATTACATTAGTTTTTGCCAGAATCTTTGTGCCCCCCCCCAATTTAGAGAACTTTCTGCAGCCTTCAGGCCAGTGTCATCTGCTAGCTACCCATTTGCTGGGATGGCGAATTGCTCTTTGTTTTAGTATGAAGTGTAAAGAATCTCACCAAACCACTACCCCTATGCCCCTAAATAGTTTCAGCACCTCAGACACCTCTTTAAATTTCAGCACAAACTCCAAAAATGTCTTACTGACATTGGCACCACCAGTTGGTGTTGCTCAAAGCTGTGTACATTCTTGGTAGGGTCAAAATGTCTGTACATAGGCTTTAAAAAAATGAGATGACAAAAAAGTACATCCTATCTTGCCCATCTATTGTATGCTTACTACACGCTTACTCAAGTAAGTCCTAAATCCTCAAAAAATCTGTTAGAAATTTGCTGCCTCTGAAAAGAGCCAAATTCTTCCTCCTAAAAATGTGGGGTTGTAGAGCTTAGATTAGCACTAACTTAAGTGCTTGCTCGCTCTCTCTTTCTCTCTCCCTTCGCTTCACTGAAATATCTTTGATAATCTGCTTAATCAGGAACTTCAAAGTTAATTTTCAACTGCAATTTATGGAACTCTGATGCCTCTTGAGGGGAAAAATAATCATCTTTTAATCATCCTTTAGAAACTAAGAAGGACCCTCCAAATTCACATCCAAGTTGTTTTGGCAAAATTTTGAGACATTTTTTGCTTAATGCACCAGAATTGTTTTCTTTGTTTTCTGTTTGTTATGTAATGTGAATGCACTCCCTTCCTAAAATGTGGATATATACTAGAGAGGAGGAGGCTATATTAGACTTTGTAAAGATTTTTGTAAAGAGGAGTATTAGTGTTTCTTAGATGTCTGAAACAGCTAGGACAGTTTCTTTCTCTGATTAAATTGAAGGAATATGGAATTCTTACAGCCAAAACCAAAAAAAGGTTACTCATATATGTGTCAGGGCCTCAGGTGTGGCCGCGCCGGCGGGCGCCACAGAGGCCGACGCTGCGGCTACCTCCGATGAGGAGTGGGGGGCTTGGGCCCTCCGGAGGCCGCAGCCGATGACGGGGACCGCGTGGTCGCTGCAGAGGGCTCCGTCACCGGCGGGGAGCACCGGGACGCCGCAGCAGTCGCCGATCCCGGTGGGGGTCTCCCCGGTGTGACGGAGGCCACCACCGCCGAAGAGAACCGTCCCAACGCTGCGGAGGCCGCCGGCCCGGCTCCCATGCCGCTGGGCGTGGCGGGCGGAGACTCATTGGAGGAGGCGGGCCTGATCCCGGGGCACTGCCTACTCGCGAGACCACTCCTGAGGAGGCTGAAGCCTCTGCCCCGCCGTTGATGTTCCAGCGGCGGCAGCGGCTCAAGGAGGCCAGCCGCCGCTCCCAACGGCTGCAGAAGAAACACCTGGGGGCTGGGAGCTCCCAGCTGTAGTGCAGCTGTCAGTCCCAGCCAGGTGCTCGGGCCAGATTGGCTGCCGGCTACTCAAGGGGTCTTCTTAAGGCTAGCGCGGGGCTGGGAGAGGCACGGAGCAACAACCATTGGCTTTCCGCATGTCTGTCGCCCATGCTCTGTTCCAGTCCGGCCTGTGTCTGTGTCCTGCTGCCCGGCTCTTCCAAGACCCTCCCCTGCATTAAGGTGAAGTAACCACTTTGTGTTTCAGGTGAGGCAACCCGCCGTTATTTTCTGTTGAAGCCTGCTGTCAAGGCAAACCTTAGTTCAAATCGCTGGTGTACTGCAGCGCCTCTGTTATAGACTGTAATAAACGCTGCTTGTGACCAACGTCGGACCGGCTCCTGCTTGACCTCGGCCCGCGCTGACAGATTGTTGCTCCATCACCCGGTCAAGCAGGATGGAAGGGGAGAACGCGGCACTGAAGGCCCAGCTGGCCGCCCAGGCCCAGGAGAACCAGGGCTTGCGTGCTCAAGTGGACCAACTCTCCCACGCCCTGCAGGCCCTGCAGTTCCAGGTCGGTCAGCTGCAGGTAGCCTGGCCCCCACCTGCGCCAAAGATTCCCATGGCGGTGCCACTGCGCTTCACTGGGGAGCCATCCGTGCTAGAGACCTTCGTGATTGCTTCCGGCTCTACATACAGGTCTGGGGCCAAGACTTCCGCAATGAGCGAGCCCAGGTGGCATTCATGATAAGCCTGTTCTCTGGGATGCCGGCCAAGCGGGCCACACCCCTGCTCCTCCAGAATAGCGGTGTGCTGGACAACATGGCCACGTTCCTGCAAGCGTTCCGGGTGGTGTGGGGAGATCCGGTGCAAGCCGAGATGGAGAGACGGCAACTGCGCCAGCTACAGCAGGGCCGGGGCACGGTGCGAGACTATACCACCACGTTCCGCCTGCTGGCGCAGGACCTGGCCTACAACGACCCCGCCTTCCAGGATCAGTACCGGGCCGGCCTTTCGGCGGAGATCCTGGACGAACTGGCTCGCAGTCCCCCGCCGGAGACTGTTAATCCAGCTGTTAATCCAGCAGGCCCTCCGGATCGACGGGCGCCTGGAGGCCCGGAGACAGGCTCGTCGGGCGGGCTCCTCCAGCACGTGCACCTGGGCGCCGGCTCCCCAGGAGGTCCCGACCAGCTGGTCCGGGGCAGGTGTCTCCGCCAGCGGGGCCAGTAGTGAAGAGCCCATGCAGCTCAGGGGGGCACAGCCCCGCCTGACAGCCGAGGAGAAGGAGAGGCGGCGGCAGGCAGGTCTGTGCCTGTACTGCGGCCTGGGAGGACACTTCGCCCGCATTTGTCCGTCGAAGTCCACTGCTCCGGGGGCACCGGAAAAGCCAACCCCCAGGTCTAGAGAGCCTGCGAGGCCTGGGGGAGCCCGGAAGTGGGAAAGACGCGGACGCATCGGTACAGAGATGGGACCCACTGTTGGTGGCCGCCGCAGTGTGCTTCGGCGAGGCACAGCCCATCCCCGTGGGGGCCATGATTGGCTCCGGGGCGTCCAACAACTTCCTGGATCTCCAGTTCACCCGGGACCACCAGATCCTGCTGGTGCTACTACCGGAGCCACAGCCGGTGGAGACTATCGATGGGCAGTTGCTGAAGTCAGGCCCCATCACCCACCAGACGGTCGAGGTGGGTTTCGAGATCCAGAGCCATTTTGAGCGGGTGAGCTTCCTGGTGGCCGCAGTGCCCTGTTTTCCAGTGGTGCTGGGGATGCCTTGGCTCTTGCACCATGACCCGCATATCTCCTGGGCGCGGCGCGAGGTGCTGTTCGCGTCCAAGTACTGCCAGGAGCACTGCTGGCCCAAGAAGCTGATGGTGATCCTAGAGACCGCCGGGGCCAGGACATCCGTCAAACTGCCGCAGAAGTACCAGGAGTATGCGGATGTGTTCGACCAGAAGGAGGCCGACCGCCTACCCCCACGCCGGGTCTACAACTGTGCCATAGACCTGGTGCCAGGGGCCCTGATCCCGGCAGGCCGCATCTACGCGCTCTCGGAGCCGGAGTTGGCAGCCCTGTGGGAGTTCCTAGAGAAGACTCTGCGGCGGGGCTGCGTGCGGCCGTCGACCTCCCCAGCTGGGGCGCCAGTACTGTTCGTCCACAAGAAGTCAGGGGAGCTGCGCCTTTGCAACGACTACCACGCCCTCAACTGGATCACCATCAGCAACCGCTACCCGCTGCCCTTGATTCCGGAGCTGCTGGAGGGGCTGCGCCACGCGACGGTCTTCACAAAGCTGGACCTCCGCGGGGCCTACAACCTGGTGCGGATCCGGGCGGATCGTCACGAGTGGAAGACGGCGTTCCAGACCCGGTATGGGCATTACGAGTACACCGTCATGCCCTTCGGCCTGTGCAACGCCCCGGCCATGTTCCAGCACTTCGTGAAAGACGTCTTCCGGGACTACTTGGACCGCTTTGTCATCATCTACCTCGACGACTTCCTGATCTACTCCCCGAACCGGCAGGTCCATGAGGCGCATGTGCGTGCCGTGTTGCAGCGGCTGCGGGAGCACTGCCTCTACGCCAAGCTCGAGAAGTGTGCCTTCGACCTCTCGGAGGTCGACTTCCTGGGCTACCGCGTGTCCCACTGGGGAGTAGAGATGGATCTGGTGAAGGTAGAGGCCATTGTGTCCTGGCAGGCCCCGAGGAGCCGCAAGGACGTGCAGTGGTTCCTGGGGTTCGCCAACTTCTACCGTAAGTTCATTCCTGACTACGCGTCGTTGGCCGCCCCTATCACCCAGGTGCTCCGCGGCAAGGCGCCGTTCCAGTGGACCACCGAGGCCCAGCAGGCGTTCGACTGGTTGAAGACCCGCTTCACGACAGAGCCCATCCTGCAGCATCCCGACCCCCAGCGGCCCTTCGTTCTGGAAACCGACACCTCGGACGTCGCAGTCGGGGCGGTTCTGTTGCAGAGTTCGGGCCCGGAAGGGGAGCTCTGGCCATGCGCCTACCACTCCTGGCAGCTGACCCCTCCCAAGCGGAACTATACCATCTGGGAAAAGGAGCTCCTGGTGGTCAAGGCAGCGTTCGAGACTTGGCGGCACCTCCTGGAAGGCGCATTGCACCTGGTGGAGGCGCGGACTGACCACCGCAACCTGGAATACCTGCAGACCACCCAGAAGCTAACGCCGCGACAGATGCGTTGGGCCCAGTTCTTCTCCCGGTTCCACTTCCGGCTACAGTACGTGCCGCGGGCCCGCAACCGGCGCGCAGACGCCCTGTCCCAGAAACCTGAATACGCCGCTGCCCCGGAGCCGGAGATCTGCTCGACCATCCTGTGCCCTGAGAACTTCGCGGCGGCCGTGGACGTGATGACCCTGGCGGAGCAGATCCTGGAGGCCCAGTCCCGGGAGCCGCCCCGGGAGACCTTACGCCTGGGGGACGCCTCCTCCCCATGGTCGGAGTGGGGGGGCTGCTCTACCATCGCAATCAGCTCTTCGTGCCCCCCGGTCCCTGTCGCGAGGAAGTACTGCGCCTCTGCCACGACGGGAGGCCTGTGGGGCACTTTGGCCTGTTTAAGACCCTGCACCTCATGACCTGGGAGTTCTGGTTGCCCAGGGTGCACGGGGATGTCAACCGTTACATCCGTTCCTGTCCCGTGCGTCGCCGCACCAAGGATCCAACGGAGAGACCCTCGGGGTTGCTCCAGGCCCTGCCGACCCCTCCAGAACCCTGGCAGACCATCTCCATGGACTTCATCACTGAGCTCCCCCTGTCCAGAGGCCACACCATCATACTGGTGGTGGTGGACCTCCTCACGAAGATGGCACACTTCGTCCCGTGTCCGGCACTACCTTCCGCGAAGGAGATGGCACATCTAGTCCTGAAGCACGTCTTCCGGCTGCACGGTCTCCTCGAGGGGATCGTGACCGATCGGGGGGCGCAATTCACCGCCCGGTTCTGGTAGTGTTTGTTGCGGCAGTTGGACATTGAGCCCCGGCTGTCATCGGCCCATCACCTGCAGACCGACGGCCAGACCGAGCTCACCAATGCCATGCTGGAGCAATACCTGCAGTGTTACAGTTGCTACCAGCAGGACGACTGGGTCAACCTCCTGTCCTTGGCCGAGTTCGCATATAACAACGCCGTCCACGCCTCCACCCAGCAGTCCCCGTTCCTGGCCAACTATGGCTTCCACCCTCGGTGGTTCCTGCCGGTCGGGGCCCCCTCCACGATGCCCGCCGTGGACTGGTGGCTCCAGGAGTTGCGGGCTATCCAAGAGTTACTGCGGGAGCAACTGGAGCACGCCAAGGAGGCGTACAAGCGGGGGGCAGACCGGCACCGGCGGCCAGGGCTGCCTCTGCGGGTTGGGGACCGTGTCTGGCTCTCCACATGCTTCCTCCCACCCGACCGCCCTAACCGCAAGCTAGATGCCCGATACATAGGCCCTTTCACCATCCGGGTTCAGGTAAACCCTGTGGCCTTCCGACAACAACTCCCGCGCACCCTGCGGATACACCCTGTGTTCCACAGGTCACTGCTTCTGCCAGCCACGGGGGTGCGACCAGACACCGGCCCCGGAGTCCCGCCAGCTCTGGTACTCGTTGATGGCGAGGAGGAGTCCGAGGTGGCCGGGATCCTCGACTCCCACCAGCGGCACGGCCGCTTACAGTACTTGGTGGACTGGTGGGGTTATGGCCCGGAGGAGTGCTCCTGGGAGGACGCAATGGACGTCCATGCACCACGGTTGGTGCAGGCCTTCCATCGCCGCTACCCGGCGAAACCTCATCCCCTGTGGGGTGGGGGGGCGACCCTGGGGAGGGGAGTGATGTCAGGTCCTCGGGTGTGGCCGCGCCGGCGGGCACTGCAGAGGCCGACGCTGCGGCTACCTCCGATGAGGAGGGGGGCTCGGGCCCTCCGGAGGCCACATCCGACGACTGGGACGGTGCGGTCGCCGCGGAGGGCTCCGCCGCTGTCGGGGAGCGCCGGGACACCGCAGCGGTCGCCAATCCCAGTGGGATCGTGACAGAGGCCGCTGCCGCCGAAGAGGACCGTCCCGACGCTGCGGAGAAACACCTGGGGGCTGGGAGCTCCCAGCTGTGAGTCCCAGCCACGTGCTCGGGCCAGATTGGCTGCCGGCTACTCAAGGGGTCTTCTTAAGGCTGGCGCGGGGCTGGGAGAGGCACGGAGCAACAACCGTCGGCTTTCCGCGCGTCTGTCGCCTGTACCCTGTTCCAGTCCGGCCCCTGTCTGTGTCCTGCTGCCCGGCTCTTCCAAGACCCTCCCCTGCATTAAGGTGAAGTAACCACTTTGTGTTTCGGGTGAGGCAACCCGCCGTTATTTTCTGTTGAAGCCTGCTGTCAAGGCAAACCTTAGTTCAAATCGCTGGTGTACTGCAGCGCCTCTGTTATAGACTGTAATAAAAGCTGCTTGTGACCAACACCGGACCGGCTCCTGCTTGACCTCGGCCCGCGCTGACAATATGCCCTGGAAAGTCAGGGCTGCATTTCTGTCAGGCAGAGTAAGATAGGCACCTCAGATACCAGATTGGACTTAGCTGAGAGGTGGAGTGTCCTTTACTGCTTTGTCTCAGTCAGTGAAATGTCTTGGACTGGTCTTGACAAAAGCTTTCCCTATGCTTCTGCATGAGATATTGATCTGGAATGCCACAAAATTGGAAAGAACCCAGAATGATGACTCATTCAGAGATACAACCAACAACTTCTAAGAACTAGTATTTCTTTCTATGCCTTTGAACAAGAAGGATCTGACTAGTCCAATAGATTGATTTCAAGGCATTTATTTATCATCTCTTGATTCATAAGGATCCCTGAAGTGATGCACAATTGATATAAGCAATTTAAAAAACATTAAAGAAATAACCAATGAAATTCAATGAAGAGATGCAGTAGAACTACTTTGCTCCAGCCCCAAAGTATAAAGAGTCAATGCAAAGTACTGAGTCAGGCAGATACATAACAGACAGAAATTTCTGCAGACATGTATGTGAATTAGTACATTTAGTCCATAGAAGCCATTTCATTTCAGACTGAATTTCTTGGGGCTCAATTGCATGTCACACTCATCTGGGAATTATTGGTGTTGATAATAGCAACAGCGCTAACAACAAGTATTTACATAGCTCTTGAGAGCATTCAAAGCACTTCCCACATGAATTATCTTGTCATGAGGACATATATTAAGATAGGTCTGCTTATATCACTACTAATTGTGAACTGAGGTGCTTCATGTTAATCGTCATGTAGTCAAAGCAGGGCTCCTGACAAAGAAAAGGGATGTGTCAATATGCTTGGAGGAATCCCAGAATTACAGTAGAACAAATCTTTAGAAAGAAATCCCCAAAGGGTAAAGAAAACACCCAAACAGTTCAATGACAATAGAACATATTCAAGTTGAAAATGATTATTAACTGATGGATGGAGGGAGTAGAAAAAAATGGAGAGGGGAGGATATGGAATGCAGTACCCTGGCAGAGGGTATGGCTTACTGACTGAATGGAAACCCAAAAAATGGCATTCCATACTACAGTACTTTCTTCTTTCACCCATAGCTCTTGTCTTTATTGTTATTGTATTATGAACACAATTAAAATTCTCTTCCTTCAGAAGAGGAAATAATCTGGTTGAAATCAAAATTTGTTTCAAGTCTCTTTGCACTACCTACAAAATGTCTGTTGTCAATAGAATTTGTTCAGATGGTTGGCCAATTTAATTAGGGAACTTCTTTTTCTTTTTTAATGAAGTATTTCTCAGTAGATTATACTATTACAGGTGGTGGCTGTGCCCTGAAAGTCACTGGAGAAAGGGAAAATCATATCAGACATATTTTTTCACTGTAAAGTAATTGTTCAACCATCAAGACCTATTTACTGATCTTCACTTATGTCAAAGTTTTATAGCTTGTAAAACAAGCATTGGATCTCATTATTTCATGAAAGCAGAGTGCAATCATAAGCAAATAACAAAAGGAAGACCCAATAACATTTTTGAAAACTGGGAAGCAGATGCAGACTAATGTAATCAGACCAAACCACATGCAATCAGATTGACCTTTAAAAGAACAAAATAGCAAACAGCAGCTTTTTTAGATGAAATACGAAGGTTCATGAATTTGGTTAGTCCAAGACGAGATCATTTAACCATTCTTCACATGCTATGGGGAACTATTTGAAAGACTATTGGGGCTATCTGAAAGGCCTAATTTTCCCAAACGATCCTTCTGGCTCTCAGAACTTGGGGTTAGCCTGTTTTCCAGTCTTGTAAAACTCAGCTGCACATCTGAGTGGGTATGCACAAAAAGACCTTACCAGTGTAGGAATATTAAGCAGAGTGCAATGTAACCAGTGCAATGTGAACGTCTTAAAGAAAACAGGAAAGTATATCCAGAATGCCTTTGTAAGGTTAAAAAAAGAAAGAAAGAGAAGAAAAGGAAAGGAAAGGGAAGGGAAGGGAAGGGAAGGGAAGGGAAGGGAAGGAAAGGAAAGGAAAGGAAAGGAAAGGAAAGGAAAGGAAAGGAAGAAAACTTGCATCTATTATGTCAGGAAATCCATCTTGGGAAAGGCAATTTCCACATGACACATGACATGATATTTTTCTACTTTCAACATCCTGTGGAATTCTGGGGTTTGTAGTTTCCCGAGGCCAAAGAACTCTCTGGCTGAGAAGCCTAAATGCCCCTCCCTAAACTGCAAACCCCAGGATTCCATAGGATGTTGAAAGTGGAATAATAACACTGTAACAATGTAGTGGGAAAATGGCCATATGAAAGGAGACAGACAGAAGAATATTGCCTATATTTCACTAGAACTATCTCTAAAAGCTGGCTCTCAGGTGTGGTTTTAAGTCATTCCAATACAGGAGCCTCATGGATGCTTCCTTCCCAGAGGAAGGGAGACAAAGGACTAACTTAACTTTTGGAAGAACGTGGAGTGACCTCTGCAGACAAGAAGGAAGGAAAAACACTTGAGTATACGGATCAAAGAAAGAAATGGAGAGGTGAAACAAAAGGGCAGGCATGTTCTCTAGAGTTATATCTCACTAATTACTCTATACAAGTGCTGATGCCTCTTTGCTTCCAACAGTCAGTGACTGCTTGCAGGTTCAGGAACTCCCTTCCCAAGACTGGCCTCTTTCTTTTGTTCTGTCGTCAGGCAAAAAGCTTCATTATTTTTAGAGGCTTTCAGAAATCAATTGCTTCTAAGAAAATGACTCTGCATAGTGTGTTGGAACTGGTTTTATTTCTTTTCTTTTTTTGGAAAAGGATGTATTTTTAAAAATTTATAAATAGTTTTAACAATTCCACTTTAACTTGAATGTTTTTACTTATATTTATTTGTTTATTTTTAAGCTGTTAACTCTGTAAGCCTCTTCGAGTTTCACTCCTAAGGAAAAAGCTAGATATAAAACAAACCAGACAAATGCTCCCCATCCAAATTCTTAAATCTGTGTGAGGAAGCATTAATAGCAATTGTAGAATGAAAACTACATAGCAGGACAGTGCGGGGGTGGAGGGGACAACTGTCTTGCCTCAGAGTTATTGATCCAGTGAACTATAGACATCTGTCATTTGATGTGCAGTTTAATTTGGCTTTGTTTGTATAAAGAGGAAAAGAGGATTGCCATAGATCACCTGTGTCACATATAGTTTTAAAATGAACAGTTTCAAAATGAGCATATTAATTTAAAAGTGTATGTGCGTGTACAACACAATTTGATATCTTTGCCCTCAAAGAAAGGCTAAATTAGTTCTTCAGTCTGCATATATGGATATGCGGATATGGATATGGATGTATGTTTCCAGATGGGACTTGGAGTGAGGCACATTTCCTTGAGAGCAAAGATATCAAACTAAGGCTCTTCCGCAGCACACTCCCATGGGATCGTATTGGGACCACGACAACATGTCTGTGTGACATTGTAGTGATCCTGTTATGATCCTATTTCCAACCATCATGATTGTGGAGTAAATCTTTGATGGGTTTTTCCTGTCAATGACAAATGATTGTGCGACTGTCCCAGACTTTCTCGCCCTGCGGAAGGACAATGGAGGTGCTTCCTGCCCCAGCGCAGCCTGGGAAAGTACCTGGCTGTGCTGCAGAAGGAGGAAATGGGGCCATCATGAAGAAGGAGCCAGCTGGTGCAGAGGGGAGCGCTCCTGTCACACTCCCTTCCCAGGAGAGGCTCTACCGAGATCCCTGCAGGACACAGCTGGGATCTGATAAACTGCAGAAAGGGCCTAAGATTTCTTAGTTTTCCTGATATATAGGAAACTATTCATTCACCTAATGAAGTGGGTTACTTCATCAAAAGCTGGTCAAACAAAACTTCAAGATTCTATAAGCCTCCTTGTTTTCCTGCAGTCTCCCAGAAATTTCTGAAGTAAAGGAAACACATTATAGGCTGCATTATTTCTCACTGTTTTTAACATTTCACCACAAGGGTGGGGAATATATGTGTCTTCCTGACTCTATTTGCTTTCCCGAGTGTACACTGTCACTACCAGCATGCAATCAAACTTCAGTGGCATAGTAGCACCACAGAAAGTGTTGTTAACCTATTAATTTTGCAATTTTTGGTGCATTGATAAAAAAGAAAAAGAGAGCCCTTGCTGCCATTTTTGATGAATTCAGACAGTGCTCCAAAATGTTGATCAGTTTTAAAGCAAGACATTAGTACAATACAACTTCTTCTAAAGAAGTGTCACATTTAAAGAGGTGGTAGTGGATGTACTTACTTTGCTGCTTCCAGGTCACCAGCTTTTTGCCATGGGATGCAGCCAATCTGGTGTTAGGGATAGATTTTACCTACTGCTGCATTACAAAGTGAGGAAATGAGTGTTAAGATTTAATTTAATTAAAATATGAAGCCATAAAAATGTTATATCTCCTTGCCCCAGCCAGCAATATCTTGGATGCATGGTTGAATACAGTTGACTGTTAGCAAGAGATTAATGAGAGACACACTTCCACCTATATTTCCTTTGGACACAGATCCAATGAGAATGGGTCTGCACCCAAATCTACATTGGATTGAATGTACAGACAGATGAATGTTGCATTTATCTGTGTACCGTTTACAGCAATAGCTCATTATGTGTATGTAGAAGGTGTTTTTGTACCCAGATCTCCTTGTCTTCATCAGCATGGGAGTCATACAGTGTAATAAACACATAGCATTGTAGAAGAGAAGTGCAGTTCACTTTAGTGGTTCCCTTGTTCCAGGAAGTTGACATTTCAAAGGATGCATTTTTTTCCCATTTAAAATGCCTCAGGGATACTCATAAATAAAAATGGCTCCATTAAAATGCAGTAATAATAAGTAGTTGCATAGAGAACTACAATTAGCATTACAGTGTGGGGAAAAAACCCTTACCTAAGAGATAAGGCACGGAAGACTATTAGTTTAAAACACTGAAAAAGGCAGTTTGGGCAGTTAAGATACATGAAAAGTAGGAAAGTGGTTCTGTTACATTCAGAAATGTGTGATTCTGAATATGTGTTCTGAATAATATTTTGTGATATCCTGAACACATGAAGCATTTTTACTAAACCTGAGACTGACAATTAAAATTATGTTAGAGTAAGAGTTATCTAAGTTTGACTCACTGGACATTGTTGGATGGTGGCCCCCATTTGCCATAGCCATCATAACCAATAAAAATTGTAAATCATCAGCATCTAGACTGGCACACTTTGCTCACCTTTAAAACAGTTAAGAATATCAGGACACTCATGGTTGCAGATGCCAGGGAAATTCACTATAGGATAGAGGTATTCCTAGGGTCATTGGCTTGCCTGCCCTATATTGGCATAGCCCTTAAAGTAAGATCATAGAATCAAAGAGCTGGAAGGAGCCTCATGGGGCATCAGGTTCAACTTCCTGCTCGGTGCAGGATCTACAGTTAAAGCATCCCCATCAGGTAGCTGTCCAGTCTTTTTGAAGATGTCCAGAGAAGACGACCCCACTGCTTGTCTAGACAATTGATTCCAATGGTTAACCCCTCTCACTATCAAGAAGTTCCTTCAAATGTTCAATGAGAATCTACCTTCCTGTAATTTAAAACCATTAGACCTAGTTCTACCCTCTGAGCACCAGAGAACAAGCCTGCAACCTCCTCCTCATGGCAGTCCGTGAAGTATTTAAAGAGTATGACCATGTCACCAAGTCAATATTCTCTTCACCAACCTGAACATGTTCAGCTCCTGCACTCTATTCTCAAATGTTTTGTTCTTCATACCTCTCATTATCCTCATTGCCTTTCTCTGAACTTGTTCCACTTGTGTGTATGCTTCTTAAAATGAGACACCCAGAACTAAACACAGTACTCCAGATGAGGCCTGACTAGCACAAAATATGGAGAGACTATTACTCCCCTCAACTTGGAAACTATGCTTCTATTAATGCATTCCAAAGTAGCATTTTATTTCTTTGCTTCAGCATTAAACTGATGGCTCATGTTCAACTTGCGATCAACAATAAACCCAGGGTTCTTTGCACATGTATACTACTGAACCAAGTATCCTCCATCCTTATATCTGTACATTTGTTTTTTCTGGTCTAAATATAGAATTTTGCATTTTTCTCTGTTGACATTCATTTTATTAATTTCATCCCAGCTTTCTAGTTTATCAAGGCCCTTTTAATTTTGCTCCTTTCCTCCAACGTGTTAACAATACCTCTCAGTTTTGTATTATCTGAGAATTTGATAATGTTTCCTTCTACCGTATCCTCTAAATCACTGATAAAAATATTGAAGAGCTTTGGCCCCAGGACAGAACCCCAAGGTATTCTGCTTGAGACCCCCTTCCAATCTGAAGCACAGCCACTGATGACAACTCTTTGAGCATAGTTTTCTGAACAATTATTGATCCAGCTGTTGGTGCTTCCATCTATTTTATATTCAGTCAATTTGCTTATCAAAATATAATGGGGGACCTTATCAAATACTTTTCTGAAATCTAGATAGATGACATTCACAGTATTCCCATTACCTACTATACCAGTGATCTTTTTTTTTTTTTTTAAAGATATAAGGTTAGTTTGGCAGGATTTGTTCCTGTTATACCCATACTGGTTCCTCATAATCATTGCATTGTCAAAAAATGCTTGCAGACATATTCCTGTGTAATTCATTCTAATATTTTTTCCTGAATCTTCTTTTTTGCCTTTTTGGAAGAGAGGGACAATGTTTGCTCATGTCCAGTCCTCTGACACCTCACTCGTTCTCCAAGATTTCCCAAAATTGATGGGAAGTGGTTCTGTTGGTATGTCAGCAAATTACTCCAATACCCTTGGATGCAGTTCATCTGGCCCTGTAGAACTCACTTAGGTTAATGAGGTGATTTCTGACAATCTTGATTTGCAGGCTGGATTCCTTACCAAAGTCTCTGCTTATATGTGGAAGCACACAGTTCTCTTTTTGGGAAAAAATGAAGAAAAACACATATTGAACATATTCATTGTGATTTGTTAGTATTTTACCATCCTCACCAAGCAGCGGCTCCAGCATTTCTTTTTTCATTATATTGCTTTGAACAGATTTGAAAAACCACATTTTGTTGCTCCTTCCTTGCATTAACCAGTCTCAGCTTACTTTGAGCTTTAGCTTGCCTTACACTATTCCTACAAGCTTGGACTATAGCAGCTGCATTCTTCCTTGGTGATTTGTCCTTCCTTCCATTCTGTATACTTCATCTTTTTTCTTCTCACTTCCTTTTCAAGTTTACTGTGCAGCCACATTGGCTTTTTCTGAGGTTTCCTATCTTTCTTATTCCATGGAACTGTTTGTGATTGTGCTTTTAGCAGTTGCTTCTTCATAAAATCATACCCATGTAGGGTGTATTTTTTTCCTTTAGCATCTCTAGCCATGGAATTCTGCCCAGTATTCTCCTAAACTTGATAAAATCAGCTTTCTTGAAATCCTAGGTTCATGTTTGACTATATCCTTCTTTGGCCTGTCTAACAATAATGAATTCCTGCATTGCACTGTCACTGTCCCTCTAAAGTACCAACTGCTTTGATTCTAGTCACCAACTCCTCCCTATTGATTAGGATCAAAGTCCAAGATCACTGAACCCTTGTTTCTTCCTTCACCTTTTGAAAGAGGAAATCACATCATGAATTTATAGAAGAGCCTTGGCTTAGCAGACCTAATCTTCTAGCAGATATTAGAATAATTGAAGTTTTCCATAACTACCAATACTCGCTTTTTGAAGATTTTTCAGACTGTTACAGAAACACATTATCCACCACCTCAGCTTACTTTGGTGGCCTGCACTGAATTCCTACCACAATATTCTTTTTATTTATTTTTCCATTTATGTTCTCCCCTGGCCCAGTTTGATCACTCACATGGATTTCTGTACAAGTGAATTTATCTTTGATATACAATGCTACCCCCTCCTTTTCTTTAGTACTAACTAGTGCTTAAAATGTAGGGCTGGCAGCTGGGGAGACTGGCTGTCTTCAACTGCCTACTCTGCTCTGTCTGTCTGTCTGTCTGCCTACTCTGCCACTGAGTGGGTTTGGGCCAGACACACTTTCTCAGTTTAACCTGCATCTAGAATGGTGTGGAGCTCTTATGAGAATAAAAGGATCAGGAAGAAACACAGGTTTTATTAGCATCTTTGGTATCATCTGTAAAGAAAGGTGGGAGAAAAACCCTCCTAAAATAAATAGCATGCATCTAAAATTCTATAGGCTTCATTTTGTTTTCAATACCAGGAGAATTTCTGCATGATAGAGCATTCTCCTCTAGCCCTCATTTACCATACATTCCCATATGTATCCATTCTGAAGCAACTTCCATTGGTTTCACTCAGGCTTTCTCCTGGGTAATTGAAAAAAAAAAACACCTCTTCAGCCTTAGAGAGCTTGTGAAAGCACAAGTGTAAGCAACATTTTAACAAGTGGTTAAATTACTTAACATCTTTCTCGTTGCATTAGTATTTGTTTGATCATCTACGAAGTTATCCTTTTCTTCTTATAAAATATTAAACCTGAATGCTTTCAAAGCCATGTTGCTGCATTATTGCAGTTGAAGTTGTTCGTAAACATTTAGAGTTCCTAAGCATAATATTATCTTCGATAACAATGTGTTGATTGAACTGGCAGAAGACAATGGGTTTTGATTAGTTTGCAATGTCTCATTAATATGCATAGAACTACTTTTCATTTGTATTCTTGCTCAGGGCTGTATATGTCAGCCTGAAAGAAGGAAAACATTTTCCTTTCTCTTTTCATGAGTTGTTCTTTGTTTGGAATCACTTTACATGGTAAACATCTATACACTTAATCATAAGGAAACTGTCATCCAAAGCAAAGATCATGTAGTCTCTAAAATAACTGGTTTCTATAGGATTTGAACAATAATCATAAAACTATAAGGGCATAAGAAGAATAAGGTTGGTTCAGATGAAAGACATATTTTGGCCAACATTCTTGGACAAACATAAGAAACCTGCCAGAAGAACATAAGTACAACTTCATCCTCTATCTCACACTCTCCAGCAATTTATATAAAAAACCTACTGGAAGATGAATATAGTCATCCTGTTTAATAGCCATCAATAGACCTAACCTCCCTGAATTTATCCCCTTTCAAAGCCATTCAGTTGGCAGCCATAAATATATCTTGTGACAGTGAGTTCCTCACTTGAACAATGTACTGGAGTAAGAAGTACTTACTTTTATCTGTCGTGAATAACTTACAATTTAGCTTCATGGGATGACTTTGCATTCCAATGTAATGGAATATAATATTAGAAGGTAATCTCTGAATCTATCTCCTCTGCACCAAATGGATATCTCTATTGTATCACCTTCTACTTGCTTTACTTGTAAGGCAAACAGCCCCAAAACTTGATAATTTTGTTTATTGCTTTTTTATGTCTATTCTAGCTCTACAATATCCTTTTTCAGTGTGGTAGGCAGACCATATCTGGACTACTGACCTAATTATTATTGGTAGGCCCAACTAGAATGGACCTATTGAGTTAAATGGATTTATGTCCGTGTAATCTCCCCATTCAAGAACTGATTCAGGCAGATGCCAGAGGAGAATCAAGAGCCAGGAGTTGTGTTCCAAGTTTGAAGAGCTATCGTCATATCAGATTATACCAGGAATTGAGATGGGAGAGTGATCAGGATCAGAAGACAAGTACAGAGTTGGAAACAAGAAATAGCTAGATCTATAATACACACTAGGACAGAAATAGGAAAGTTAGTGGGAAGAGAGCCATTATGTTGCACTTACATTAAAAATCTACATAAAAAAACTACCAAACCACTTAATTATGTTGAAAGGGGGATATTTATTACACATACATTAATTCTAATTTAGCATTTAACTCTATTTTATATATGTATACTGAAAAGCTTACTGGAATGAAAGGGAGGGGAAATCCATTTATGATTTTATTCTCTCATTCCCCATCTCTCTTTTGAATTTGGCAAGTAAGGAAACAAATGCACTAATTTTGTAAAATCCACTCCTTGAAATGGAATAGGTGAGGTTAAAAAGAAATGCATACACATAAGAAAGATATGAGAAACATCTATAAACTATAAACCAGACCTGACCACTCCGCTGTCAACACCACCATACAACAAAAAATCAGAATCTTACGTTAACTATTGCTAGATAAAATTGTTAAAGAAACAACATTTATCAAGAACAATTCTCATTAGAAAGATTTTGGACAAATAGTTCAGAGAGTATACTGTTCAATATATTTGTCTTTCCTAGGATTGGGGGCAATACTCTGCTGCTGTTAAGCTTCTCTTCCCTGTCCCACTCTTCCTCCAGTGATCTCCAAGACTTTGCCCATTTTCCATCATGATGGATGATGATGATGGAAAATGGCAAAAAGAAAAAAAGTACCACTTTGGTTAAAAAAAATGATAAAAAGTACCATTTTGAGTAAATGGGAAATGCACAGTGAATTCAAAATACTGCACACATTCTTCTTTGCTCCTTTACTTCAAAGCAAACAAGGGAGAGTATACTTCTGTTAACAAGGCTTCCCTGAAGATGTTTATTCATAATTTGACTGAAAGAACTTATTTCTGTGTAAATGGGTAGTACTAAGACTATGGTATAACACAAATAAGACATTGAAATCCATTCTTTCTGAAAAACATAAACAATCATAAATCTAGTCATATACTAAGCCAAACACAGACCCCACTCATTAAAATACTTCATATTGAATTAGACACACTCAGTCACTCACTCACTCACATATATAATTTATTAAATGACACTGTAGCATTTTTAATTCCCATTTGGAAAGAATAATTAACACTGCCCGGAAATCCATTTTAACTCCTAAAACAACAACAACAACAACAACAACAACATAATTAAATGGTAATCAAAGTGGTTCTGTTCCTTGGGGAGGAAATACACTAAAAAAAAATTTCCCAATTGGGCATGCAGTATCCATCTGCAACTGTAATATTTTCTATTTCTGACAGATAAAAATTACACTTGTGAAAATGTTGAAAATTACTGATGGTTACTACTGCCTGATTTTATGAATCATGTTACCTTTTGTTCAGGCCACCTTTGAACCTCTTGTCTCCTGTTTTCCTACCCCCATCTTTTCTGCAGCTGCTGTCTTACACTCTCCTTAGCTTTTTCAAAGTTTTCTTCATGTTTTCAGCAATATCTGTGCTGACACTATGCATCTCTTGTGTCCTGTGTCCTCTCCACTAGCTGTCATTCACTGCAGATGGAAAACTCTGGCAAGGATGTCAGAGAAAACAAGTAATAGGATGGAGAATAAAAGAATGTACCAAATGAAAATGTTATTCCCTCATATCATATTTTTTGGAGGGGGGGCGGAATGGCTTCAAAGGTACAAGAAGTTTAATTTTGAAAAAAACACAACAACACTTTACATCTGGTGTTCATCTACTTTATATTATTAAAAGTAATTAATAGCAACATGTTGCTTCAAATCCTTAAGTAAAACAACCAGAAAAGTAGAGGGGTGCTTTGGAGGTGTAGCATTTTCACCATTTTGAAGGTTCAGGTCATGATTGGCTGTCTCAGCATGATGAGAGAGTATCTGAAGGATTCTCCACTCTCCCTAAGATCTTACATCTACCTTGAGACCAAAATGATGATGATGAGTTAGCTAATGCATTTTGTATAATTTGTGTAAAATATAATCTGAAAAAAACACAAACTTTTGTCTCTGTGCAAAACTATCTAAGCACCTGTGCACTTGTGCAAACACAGAAAGTGAAAAAAAGAGAGAACAAGGACAATAGGACTACCTGGCTGATCACAAAGACACAAGCAACCCATCTAATGCTACTCCCTTTACTTGTTGTTGTTGTTGTTGTTGTTGTTGTTAACTGCCATGAAGTTGACTTCAACTTATGGTGGCCGGATGCATGAGAGATCTCCAAGTCAGCCTAGCATCAACCTGTTCAGGTATTGCAGACGCAGGACTGTGGCTTCCTAGATTGAATTGATCCATCTGCTGTGCATTCTTCCTGCTTTCTACTTTACCAATCATTGTTGTCTTTTCTAGTGAGTCATGTTCTCCCATGATATGACTAAAGGATGATAGTTTCAATTTAGTCACCTTGGCTTCTAGTGAGTGTTCAGGGTTGATTTGCTCTAGGGCCCATTTATTTGTCTTTTTAGCAGTCCAGGGTATCTGTAGAATTCTTCTCCAGTGCCTTGTTTCAAATAAATTGATTTTCTTCCTATTGGCTTTCTTCATTGTCCAGCTTTCAAAACCATCCATAGAAATTGGAAATACAATGCCATGGGCAATCCTAACTTTAGTATTCAATGATATATCCTTACATTAAAGGATCTTGTTTAGTTCCCTCATAGGTTCTCTTCCAAGTCTTAATCTTCTTCTGATTTTTTGACTACAATGTCCATTCTGATTAATGAGTGAGCCAAGATATGGGAAATCATTGATATATCTTAAATTACAAGGCAGTTATTGTGTTTTCCAGTACCACCCATCAAACACAAATGTACAGTTTCTCTGAGAAAAATAAAATAAAATAATAAAATAAAATAGAAATAAAATAGAAATAAAACAAAATGAAAAATACGACAACTTGGGTTGATTTTTTTTTCTAATTTAGTGTAAAAGAATGACTTCATACAGGATTTATATTCCTAGTGCTGTGATCTAAAGGTACTAGCAACAGATCTTATAATGCCTGTGGGAATGAAGAAATCATTGTTTTTATTGTGTACCTTCAATTTGTTTCTGACTTATGGATATCCTGAAGTGAATCTGTCATGAGGTTTCCTGAGATTGAGAGTGTGTGAAGTGCCCAAAGTTACCCAGGGGGTTTCCATGGCTGAGCAGGGAATGGAACCCATGTTTCCATAGTTGTAGTCTAAGGCTCAAACCACTACACTGTGCTGGCTCCTTGAAAAAAGTCTTCATTGGGTTCCAAAAACACTATAACATAAGCACTCAGGTGCTGCTGTGTATTGCAGACACATTATAGATGGAACAGTAATTTGATCTGTTGTCAGGAAGCTCTGTCTAGATCTTATAAATCTCCTTAAATCCAAGTTCAAGATTTCAATTACCAAATCCTTGCTCCAGTTTTCCAGCAGGAAGAGTTCTGCAAGAATGTTTCACATTTCTGATTATTTTAGTTTAGGGTAGTGAAGAATACACATGAATGTATGCAAGAAAGCATAACCATTTCTCTCTTCTAAAATGCAGAGCTACCTGCTGATCATCACAGGAAAATGTATGTGATTTTGACTGGTCAAATATGCAGAAGTAAGTTAATTACAAAGAAATACAAAGCTACTCTAGGCTCTACTGGTAGGAATATAGTGTCCAGATTAATGGAAGTAGTAGAGCCACTCTTTTTGTTATTCCTAATATACCTCACCTGGAATATTGTGTCTGGTTCTTGGCACCACATTCAATAAGAATATTATCAAGCTAGAATGAGTCCAGAGAAATATGACCAATATGATCAGAGGTGAGTAAAGCACACCTTATAAGAAACAACTTAGGGAGTTGTGTATATTTAACTTGGCAAAGAGAAGATTTAGAGGCAATGTGGTCACTATCTTTAAATATTTAAAGGGATGTCATGTAGCTGATCAAGCAAGCTAGTTTTCTGCTGTTCCAGAGACTAGACATAAACCAATGGGTTCAAATTCCAAGAAAACATATTGCACCTAAACTTTAGGAAGAACATCTTCACTGTAGGTATTTTTTTGACAGTGGAATGGGCTGTCTCAGAGGGGGTTGACTTCCCTTCTTTGGAGGTCTTGAAACAGGGGTTGGATGGCCAATGCTCAGGAAGGCTTATTATGCATTCCTGCATGACAGAGAGTTGAACTTGATGGCTGTTGCACCCCCTTCTAACTCTAAAATTCTTTGACTCTCTGAATATAAGATTTAGTGGCTAGGCAAAGATTGTGGATTTGTGCATCAGTAGGAAAGTGTCTCAAACACAAAATGTGAGGATTTAGGGAAATGATAGTATCTGTGGAAAGGGAATCTAAAGTGGGTTTTCCACATGCCTAAGCTAAACCACAAAGTTAAACAGGAAACTGTGCAATTTCTTTTTCTCTGCCAGGGTTTTTAACTGTTTATTCCCTTTAACTCCATCTGGCAACAAAAGAAAATAAATGTCGACAGTAACACCTGTCTGTCCTGCTGCTTTGAATTAAGCTAACTCAGTTTAATCATTGTGAAGAAGTAATTGTGCTACCTTTGCAGGTTCAATATTGACATTCAGAATAATATTTTGATTTGCTGTTGCAATCTGCTCAAAAAATATATAACAGCTATTCACACTAAGAATATGGATAAAACACTGGCAGATGCAATTACATAGTTTGTGTATACATGTGTGAGTGGGCGTTTGGTCTGCTAATAAGCAGAAGCAGCTGGAGACTCTGACAGAACTTGGAAAAGTTACTTTGAGTGATACATGAAAATTTTATAAAATTACTTTTGGGGCCACAACTACTCAAATCCCTAAATTTGTAAGACCACCAGCCATGTTAGCTGGTAACTGAATAGTTCCATGCTATTGGGGAGGTGAATTTGTTGTGAGTTTTAGTCTGAACTTTAAAGGAACTATACCAGGAGCTGATCCCTGCCTACCAAATACTTTATGCAGCTTTGGTAACTCTTTCAAATCTCAACTGAGATGGATGTTGCCATCTGCCACTGACAAACTTCAAAACTAAGCCAGTGTCTCACCACTAAATGGATTACTAAGCCTAACAGAAGCAGATTTTCTACATGGAGGCATGGTCCTACAGTGCCTGTTTCCAACAATAGGATGTCATTCCACTAGTATTTGAAATGGACTGTACATAACATGATCAGTGTCTGTGGTATTTCTCCTCGATAAGGGAAAAACCTAGGCCTAAATACCCAACAAGCACCAAATCTTGTCTTGGAAGCTAAGCAGGGTCAGCCACAATTAGTACTTAGATAGGAGAATGTGAATTAAAACCAAGTGCCATGGGAGATATTTCAGAGGAAGGAACTGATAAAGCTGTCTCTCAATATTCCTTGTCTGAGAAAACTCTGTGGAATACATGAAGTTGCCACAGGTCAAGAGTGCGTGTATGTGTGCACACACACATACATGCACACAGAGATAGAGAGAATATTCTGTATTTTTAAAATCCTTCTCCAAGCCTCTGTTGTGTCTCCTATCTAGTGTCAAGTAACCTGAACATAAAGCCATGTTTTTGTTTTATTCACCTTATGTTCATCTTGCATTGGAGCTTGGGGAAGTTACTGTTTTTGTAAAGTAATTCCTGGAATCATTTCTATTTTCCTATTGGTAATGCTGACTGAGGGGATTCTGCTAGTTGTGGCTCCCAAAAATATATTTTACAAAGCTGTATCTTGTATCTACAGATCTAATGTAATGCACTCAGAAACTGTGAAGTCTCTAGCAGTGATTGGGTTACCTATCCTTGCTATTAAAGAGCAAGGCAGCCACAAAGACTTTGACACCCATTGGTTGAGGTGGTCTAATCATAAAGGTTTCTGGAAACCATTCTGGGAGAAATGCTGGCATATAAATACAATAATTAACTTAAAGAAATAAATACCCATTTTCTGAGCTGTCCTTACCCCAGAGAAGACTGTGTAAGGTTCAGGCAATTCAACACAGAGGTGCACAACTCTGTGAGCATCCGTGCTCAAAATTACAATGAGCAGATCTGAGCTGATGCAATCCTCTTGAATAACCACTCCTGATTCAAATCATTTTAGATACCCCTCTGTCATCTACCACTCCCTCCCTTCCCTTCCTTGGAACAAAGCTTCAACTTGGACAGGATGGATAGGTACCAAACACTAATAGGGATCCTCTCCATTTGAAAATCTTTTAGCCAAGATACCATTGAGGTGGATAACCACCCTATGATTTCCAGTGGAAAAGTACGCTCAGAGTATCCTTACCAGCTGATCGTGTCCAATGGTAGGTATACCTTTCATCAGAGAGCTTTCTTTTTAAAAGTCTTTTAATTTGTTTCATTACTTGCCGGAGGTCTCAAATTTTAATCCATTATTGTTAGTATTGGGGGTGGGGTATTTTTGTCATTTTTTCTTTACCAAAAATCATTTAAAAAGGGGAAAAAAGCACAAAGTGGCAAGAACTCTACAGATGTGTATTGGGTCTACCTTGTCTACTCAACTTTCCCCTCTTTCCCCAACTTTCCAGTCTGTCTCCAAGAAAACTGATTCTAAAACAACCCACTGAAATTGTCAACTAAACACTGCCATATTTTATTTCAGAAAGGAAAAAAAAATCTCCAATATTGAGAGATACTTATATTTGTGGTATTTTCAAAGTTCACATTAACATGTTCCCTGATCATCCCAGCCACTGTGAACATGTTATGGTAGATGATGGTAAAATTCATGAGTCCTTGGCTTTCAAAAATACCAGTGGCATTTTCTGCTATCAGAATGCTGATGCACTTATGTGGATGTGGCAGCATGAAATGGAGGACAGTGCCAGAGTCTTTGTATTCCAATCCAGCAGGAGATCTCAATAGATCTCACCAGCTTTGCTGGCTCAATTGAGGGTGTACCTTTGTTGTCTGAAAACAGAAGGATAACCCTCTCTAGAACTAACTATAGTGAGCAATGGAAGTGGCAGTTAAGCCTCAGTCACCCAACAGACCTCTTCTCTTCTCTTTCCTTCTTTTTAACTCTTATTCTTGAACTATCCTTTTATCTCTCTTTCCCATGTTAGCCCCCTAGTATGCACCAGTATCCTATATGATCTATTTCTATCACAAAGGCCATACTGCTGTAATGGATAATGACCAGCAACTAGTTTACCATTATGCAAGAAGATTAGTCATTTTTCATATTAGACACAGCGGCTCAAACTGTGTTGCTCAACCATCATTATTAACAAAGACTTATACTTCAAGCTCGGAAAGACATACATACATGTATATCCCCAACTCATATTCATATCATATGTACTTTCCCCTCCCTCCCTCCCGCCCTCCCGCCCTCCCTCCCTTTCTTTCTTTCTTTTTCATTTACAGTCATATTATTAAAAATACAATAAAAATAAAAACTCCTACACAGGAAATAACATGTAACACTTTATTTATAGCACATTATTTCCAAATTCTGCTTTGTATATCAGCTGTTCTAATAAACAGGACAAATAACCTTAAGCCACTTGCCACTACATCCAATCAAAATTGCCACTGCATCTAATCAAATAGTCAATGAAACACTGTTTACTAGATATACTTTATGAGGGCTATGCTTTCCTTTGCACACCTATTATTGATGCTGAGCCATAAGACATTGCAAAATAAATATGAGTATGGGTTCAGGTCACAAATATGTTAATTACATAAGAATTACATAAGATTCACATAAGATACGCACAAAGTCATAACTGTATAGAAAAGAATTAAAGGTCTAATTAAACATGTCCCATTAAAGTGAATACATATACAAAAGATATAAATAAAGATGTAGATATAGATAACTTAAAGTGTGTCAATGCTCGTGTGCTTTCTCTCACAGTTTGCTTCTCATGTTCTACTAAAAAATAAACCTATATCTTTACTTCAGGTTTTTCAAAAAGCACATTTGAGCAGAATGTTTTGAAAGATAATGAGTATAAAGTTTACCAAGTTTAAAAGGTTAAAAATATGGCTGTTTCATTTACCCACCACCAGAAGATAAGAAAAATAAAGAGCTTTGGGGGGAGGTATACAAAGAATGCAGCTTGTTACAGTTTAATAAGAACTATCAGTAGTTTAAACAATACTCATAAAGTTTCTGATTTGGTACAAGGCCCATATCAACAATAGATGTTGCTTGTTATATTTTCCACTGGTCTGATATTTCATCAGTCTAAAGCATATTCCTAACCAAACATGATTCTGTTAAATAAGAATTTTTCTTATATGCTCAACAGCTGCACTTTGCAAAGAGGCAGCTTTCCCATTGAGAAGCATCCTGGAGAAGCAATTAACACAAATAGAAAGGAAAAGGAAGAAAAATATTTGTGTGTGTTAATTAACTCTCTGCAGTAACAAACTATTGAATAACCCCAGGTTTCTGTTTAAACACAATAAAGATATATTTTGAAATAAGGGAAAATAAAACAAGTCATACAGAAGAAAAAACATCTATTTGAGGAATTGTTACTATTTTACAGTAATATAATAATGAAAATCATTGTGTATGTTGGAAAGAGACTCAGAAGAAAAGGCAATACTAGGGGCTAGTGCAGTGGCATGGTGTGCAGTACATGACCACTACTGAAGAGCACCCAGTGACTGACAGGAGGGGAGACCCAGGCCATTTCTGTACTAGACTTCTATAGTGCTATTATTCCACTTTCAACATCCTATGGAATCCTCAAAGGCCCCTCACTAAACTGCAAACTCCAGGATTCCATAGGATGTTGAAAGTGGAATAATAGCACTATAGCAATCTAGTGCAGAAATGGACCCAGTGTCCTTGCATATATCCTGAGACTTTGAAATGAAACAGAGGGCTGGTAAATCTGACATGGGCACAAAGGTGAACTTTACCAGCAGCAACCTATGTGTGCCACTGGCTCACAACAGACTGGTCAAAATCTACATGCCTTTGTGGTGCTGACCAATAAAATTTGCGTGCCACTTCACAGTGTCTTCTTGTAAGAGTATTGGGTCTTCTTTTTTGTTGGTGTGGTGTTGAAGGTTACAAATGAATATTATCCAGAGAATGACTTGATTTGTATCTGAGAAAGAGTGATAGGGACTATACATGTAAAAGTAATCTGCTTAATATAAAAGTTAAAAATTCGTCAGTGTAGTGGGCTAAATTTAACAATGAATCTCAGATCTGAAAAGATTCAAGGGTATTCATCCATGTGCTGATAACTCTATACATTATTTTTTTTTAAAAAAAAGTACAGAAGTACAGGCTAGATATCCACGATCTCACATTTTCAGAAAAAGAATCTGAGGGACAGAATAAAGAGTGGTGACAAAAGATGAAGTTCAAATCATGTCATTTGGAAATCAAATGGCCTAGTGCAGTTAGCAAATCTTTTAAAAGTTAATAAAGAATTCAAATGTGAAATTTTTAATTGGCCCATGTATGGTAGTATTTGAAAGTATACAGTGCTAATATTCATTTTAAAATAAAGGATCTAATGGGTACCCAGAAGTTCTAAATCAGTGGTTCTCAACCTGTGGGTCCCCAAATGTTTGTGGACTTCAGCTCCCAGAAGCCCCAGCCACTATGGTCAATGCTCAGGGCTTCTGGGAGCTGAAGTCCACAAACATCTGGGGACCCACAGGTTGAGAACCACTGTTCTAAATGAATGGCTTAACATCTGGATAAGCTAGTAAGAAACACATTATTAAAGATAAAATTCTCAAGCATACAGAAGGACAAGTCCTGCTGAAGAGGCCTTCTGCAAGGATAAATCCTTCGTGATGCTGGATCACAAGTGGAATTGTCCCCTTCAGACCAGTTCTGGAGCTTCTACAGGTAAGGTGGACTTTGTTCTGAAGCTAGCAGAACTGAAGGTGCATCTCAGTCAAAACTTCAGAAAGGTAAGGGGGAAATAATGCCTGCTAGTTTAATTTCTGTGAAAACGCCCGTGATGAAGGAAACAAACAGTGTGCAATTTCTAATCCCAAACACTTCTAATCCTGGGGTTTATTTCAGGGACTTCTCATTCATTGTGTTTTGGTAGGTAACGTAAATGAGTCTTCGCATCCTCTGTCCTTTCAATTGATATATTGTCCTGGTTGTTGTTGTTGCTGCTGCTGCTGTTGTTTGCCTTCAAGTTCAACTTCCTGATGGTCAGAGCTGTGTGGCAGTGGAATATGCTGCCTCGGAGTGTGGTAGAGTCTCCTTCTTTGGAGGTTTTTAAGCAGAGGCTGGATGGCCATCTGTTAGGAATGCTTTGATGGGTGCTGCTGCATAGCAGGGGGTTGGACTCAATGGCCCCTAGGGTCTCTTCCAACTCTATGATTCTATGATTCTAAAGTATTTGTATCTTATGGCAACCCCAAGGTGAACTTATCATGGGACTTTCTGGGGTTCTGGGGTTCAAGGTCACCTAGCAGTTTTCCATGGCTGAATGAGGAACAAAATCCCAGTCTCCAGCATTGTGGTCCAACACTCAAATCATTATATCATGCTGACTCTCACATTGTTCTCTACCAAGCACAAAATATGTTTCACATCTTCAGCCTTGCTAAACATGAAGAACAATACTTTGCCCTTCCTTGTTTGGAAAGAGGGGTGCTGCTTCTCTCTACTCTCATGAAATCTCAGAAGTGTACCTCCTCTTGAGTTCCATTTAATTATTGTTTATCATTTTAATTGTGCATGGAGAGACATGTAGTACATTTCATTTAAAACATAAAATTCTAATAACTTTCAGGAGATCATTCTTCTTCCCATGCTAGAAAAATTGGTTTGAAAGGCAAGAATGTTAAATCAAGCTCGACCTATGTTTCCTCCCTTTTTAAGTAATTAATTCTGTGCTTAGTGCACAGTCATTTAAAGTTTCTAAACATCAAACTATTAACTTTTATTCTGTCTTTATGTTTGCAATGACTAGTTGTACCTGATTAAAAGGGGGAAAAAACCCGTTTCCTTCCTTGGTGAATTTCTCAATGAGTTGATTTTTTCCAAAAATAGCTTTGTGTCTATGGGAGGTCTTTTTATTCTTAGTGTAACATTTTTCAGTGTAATTATATTGACCAGGAAAAAAAAACTGTAGATGTTTCAAATTTTAAAGGTATATGTGAGAGCCTCAGATATCACTGAGATGGATGTACTGAGTTATCATGACAAGCTGCTGAGGCAGTGCTTATTTAAGTCTTATTTTAAACTTCCAATTTTGCTTTAGTATTAGAGAGGAAAGACTGATTATAAAAATGCCTTAATTATTCTAGGACACTGAATAAAGCATGAACAGGATGAACAAGATTAGGGATAAACAAGAAATTCATTTTTTTCTTCACTGTTTCTTTATTTTTGGTAAGATTTGGAAAATGTCTAAATAAATGCAATGGAGAGGAGGCAAAAACATTTTAGCGTGGGTAATAAGTGAGATGAACAGATGTACTCACCCAGTTAAAGAATGTTTGAAGTGTGTTTAGACTTTAAAATCTGACACTGAAATGGTCTGTATTTGTGATGCTCTTTGTATCTGACAGACTCTTTAACTAAGCATTTTATTCCATCATTCTGCATGGATGGAGGAGCCTATCTGTTTTGCTTTCTCACATTCTACTTTTTCTTTCTTTCTTTTTTCCCCTTCCTCAATCAAAACAAAATGCAACTTCTGGTATTTCCTCATTTATTTATTTTTAAAAAAAATAGCAAATGCAATTCAAACCCAGTCTTAGATGAAACCACTTGAGATTTACTAACCCCAAGTGACTGTTTGTGTCTTGCCTGCAGTGAATGCTTAGAGACAACAACTCTACAACAGGTACACATAAAAACATTTTCATGGATAACATAAAAATGCTCTTTCTGTGGAGAAGTCTCACCTTCATATGAAAACATAAAACTTTTTTAAAATTTATGACGGATTGGCAAAAGATTAGCAAGTCTCTATACCATATTTTTATGGCATATTTTCAGATGTTATCATTTGGAAGTTGTTGTTAGTCTTTGTAAGACTGTAATTTAGTTTAGGTCTATCAAAAGTCAAGCTAATTCAGGGAGTAGGGGTGGATTAAAAAAAAAAACACCCTAAAGTCATTCTCTGTGGCAAACTGAATGTTGTTTTAAGTGTTGTACGTTTGCCATGCTTTACTATTGACTCAGGCATGAAACACCCAGCTGGAGTTGAAAGACACAATAGTTTCCACTGGAACAAAAAAATAAAACTAAAAATTGTGAAGCTGTTTAAGAAAAAACAAGCATTGATTTCCACTATGCTCCAAGGTTTTTTTACCTACTGTGTGCAGCAGAAATGCCAAAAATGATTTTTCTTCAACAGAAAGAAGGAAAGATAGATAGAATGTAGATCCACAGGGTAGAAGACAATCCTTCTCAGCAACACTAATGAAGAAGAGAAAAAGGATTTGGGGATCATTTTTGGATGACTTTGTATAATGATGAAACAAAAATCTGTTTTCACAATATTGACTATTTTAGAAGCCAGATGTGGCCGCAGCAAGAATTCTAGTGCTCTCTTTCATTCTACTACAAAATCCTCCACTACCCTAAGAATCTACTGTGGAATAACGGGTGCACAGGTATTTTATTTTTATTTTTATTTTTTGTATTTGCTCAGAGAAATGACTTTTTTTCTTATTAGCATTCAGATACTGGAGTGATGAGTGCCACAGAAAGTCCATAAATAAACAAACAAACAAACAAATAAATAAGGAGAAGGACTTAAATAAATGATAAGACCTGTGGAAAAGAAGATTTTAACTATGTATTTTTTCTCCACTTGAAAATACATAAGTATTTTCAGCTGGGAAATAAGTACAAACTTCTAGGGGGGAAAGTGATCCACCTTTCAGACTTCTTAGAGTTCTAAACACTGTGAAGCTTAAAAAAAAAACTAAATGTGCTAACCTGTTTACTGCTGCTGTTGCCTTTAAAGAAGTTTATTTATTAATAATATATCTATGTTGCTCAAATTTTCAAAACAAGATGATTGCAAGGAAAAAAACTGAATGAAAATAATAGTATAATTAAATTAAAAGCCAGTCTTTTTGATTATAAAAATCAATTAAACAACAACATTAACAACAAAAACAGATGCATTACAAAGGTTTTATAGCTTTTCAGTAACATGAGGAAATGACAGTGCACATGATTCTCCTTCCTCCCCATAGGTAGGTGTGACTGTGTATACACAAACATGCACACACTGGGGATGTGAAGAGCACTCGTTAATATTTATACCCTCAACTAAGAAAGGATGTCCTGACATTTGACACACTGGAGAAGGAAAAATGTTGAGGAAAATTCATTTGCACAAAAAATACATATGGTTTTTCTGCATGCACACAGAAAATGTAGCTTTGGGGGAGGGGACAAAATTTTGTTTCCTGCCCAAAAAGCACTATTTTAGGTTAGGAGAATGTTCATGTTGCACAAAACATGCTGATTAGTCTGAAAAAATATTGGTGGGGGCAAGAAAGCTTATGCCAAATGCTTATGCTAAATCATATAGCTTGCACTAACAGTCCAATTCTTGAGCTCAAAAGTGTTTTGGGAAACAGAAAACAAGGTTCCTACACAAACAGTATTTTTATTTTTTGCCTAGGAATAGGTGTATTTCGGCCCTGGTGCATTGTCTCATGCACAAAAATAGCGTTTTCTGCAGGTGAAACATGGTTTCAGTTCCAGAACAAGTTTTATACAGAGAAAAAAAATGTGCAATACACAAAAGTCCACAATTAGAGCTAGTCCTTGAAAATTGTGCAGGATTCTTTGTATTCTCATGGAGCAGAGAATAAATTATTTGTTTTGAATGCAGGGATGATATAAATGAAGATTTGTATTTCTAATGCACCTATCCATCAATTTCTCTCTCTCTTTCTCTCTGTCACACACAACCACTGTTACCCTGCTTGCTGGGGGCCCCTTAGGGAGATTCCCAATTCCTGTCAAAATTATCACTTGTGCGGAAAATTAGCTATGAACACCACTTTAGCAATGTAAAGAGGACAGGGTAATTAAGGATCTTTTGCCCAGTGTTTACGGAGTTGGATCACAGAGAATCAGGCTAACTGTTCAAATCTAAGTATTTTATTGAAATAGATGTTAAAATCCATACAATCACTCAGCTGCGCTCATTCCAACAAGCATACAAGACTATAGAAACTGAGAAAGAGGTGAAAACTAAGAGAAAGAGAGACATAAGGGTTTTGGGGTAATACTGTACCAATCCAGAAGTCTTCAGCTGGGAGAAAATGAGCGAAAAGCCAATCTCAGCCACACCTTCTGAGGCTGAGGAGAGCTTACCAGCAGCATGGTTTGCGGGTCTGGGACAACTCCAAAATGGAGGAGAAAATGGGGACTAGTTGTAAAGCTGAAACATGTCCTGGGGAACAGATGGCTGCACTTTTATGAAGATGGATTTCAGCTTTGTAGTTCAAAGAAAATACAGCCAAACATCCTTGTAGTTTCCTGAAAGATGAGTTTCTCATCCGGGGATGCATACCTACAAAGTGTCACATCCCTGTCTGTTTGACATTTTAATTTGATCCCAGAGTCTTCTGTTGGTGTTGTTATCGCTGAAAATCCATTCAAATGGCCTGTGAACCATTTGCAAGATTCACCTAGGATGCGTGACAGAAAACAGGCTACTCTTTTTGATCTATCTCCATAGCTCCACTGCCTATGTGTCCTTACAGTAGATCTCTATGGCTCACTATGTTTGATATAAAATAATTATGATCCTCAGGACATAGTTTTTAGGTGGGTTAGGTGGGTAACACCACATACATACACATAAAGACACAAAGAAAGTCCATGGAGGGGAATGTAAATCCATGATCTCTTGAAACCCTTCTGCTGTTATTTGGCTTACAAGCCCTTATCCATAGTTGAGTAGGATGCCATTAAAAAGGAGCCTCCATGCATACTTCAGGAGTGAAGCAGATAGTGTCTGTCATGTCGACAACCACAGTCCCATTTCCCTCCGTTTGTGTGAATGTTTATATGTAAGTAAGAAGGTGAGTATGAGCATTTCCTTGTCTCTACAGTTATACCTTTTTAAAAATATGAATAACTAGAAATGCATTTTTTTCAAAAAGAATGAAAATAAAAATGCATGCAAAAACACCCCAGTCAAAGGAGGAAACATGAAAAAAAATGTGTGCATCAGGAAAAGTACATAAATAAATGTGTACCCTATTCAGTGGCATGGAGAAGAGGTGGGATTTGGGGAATGCAACAAATTTGGCCTAGGGATGCAAGTCTTTGCCATTTTCTTTCTTGAAGGAAATATATATATATATATATATATATATATTAGCCATTTTCTTCCTGTTGCAAGGAAGTCTTTGAAAACTGAACAATTTTTGAAGACTGTGCATAGTGTAGGACTTTGTACAACATTCAGGGTTTTTTTTTTTTTTTTTTTGCAGAAAACAATATATTGTGAAGTAATTGCTGTTGTCTGCTCAGAAAAGGCTGTACTTCAGGACTTATTTTGTCCATATGCAGTCATTCTTTTTTGTGCAGAAAACAGATATTTCCACATACATAACAACATTTTCTACACCAAAATATTTCTGTGTAGAAATTCTGCAGCAAAGATCCTATTTACTGTGTAGAAAATGCAAAAAAATAAATAAAAAAAATGCACAAAATAAGTCCCAAACTGTGAAGGATCTTGTCAGTTCTCAGTTTTCTTCATTAGGGCTTCCAGACACTCAAGAAACACATTTTTAAGCCTTTTTTCTTTCAAACATTTTTCAGTATTCTTTACATATCCATAATTCAGCTAGACTCTCATAACAGCATTCTTTCAGTGTTACTCCAGTGCTTTTAATAACATTGTAGAAGGAAGTATCAAATACTAGTAGTATCCCTTCACCTGTAGTACAAGAGCTGGCTTAAAAGTAAGTTGGAGTGTAGGCACATTTCCTCTGTCATCACTCCTCCATTGTTCCAAGTTGATTGGATAAACACATCAGGAGAACTTTACGTTCCACTGGCATTAAACATGATGCCAGTCTGAAAGCTTTTCCTCTCCCTAAGAAGTGGATTTTGGTTTCAGTTACTGGTTGGCAACCTGCTGGTTACTTACATGCAAGTCCAGCTTTGGATGGGGCATAAAGGTCAATTTATTTGTATCCTTGTGCTCTCTCTGAAACCTTCCCACTGTTCAGTGCTGCTGTTATGCACTGGTGAGGAGGGAAGGAAGATGGGATGCAATCCAGACCATGAAGATCCATCTGCTCAGGGTTCATGGAGGAAGGAAAATATGGGTACACTCTATTTGAATATGCACCCTTATGTCTTCCCCCCAACTGAGCTAAGGTCAGCTACTGTGACATGGTCTCAACTACCTACTACTCTTGCCCTGCCCCATTGGTGCACAACAGCAGCAGGGGTCTCTGCTGGACCTTGACTGTTGCTGTGCAGTGGGAAACAACCATTAAACATCTCCATCCTAAAGAGAACAGTGTGTCCTTTAATGGTTGCAATGGTACCAGACATGGGATACTAGACATGGGGAAGTATTTCGATCTTTCTGGAGAACCAAATTTGGGAAAGGATGTAGCTTGTTACCCATGATTAACTACAGGAAATTTAGCACCCACTACGGCCTTATTAGATACAATGAGTTGAAATGTTACATAGGAAATTCACAATCTGATTTTGGGCTGATGTTTGCCTCTAATTATTTAGAACTATTAGAAGTCTGTTTTCTCTGAGGTATTATTGAATTCAATGAGCAATGATATCTCTCCTCTGACAAATTATTCCATTTTGGCTGCACTGTTGGCCATTTCTCCCAGATGATTAGTTTCAAAATTTGACATTTTTGTTTCCTTTAAGACCATTATTTTCAGTTACAGTAGCAGGTACAGAATACATTTTTCAGTCAATTAATGGCCATATGGCATAGCTGAGCAATCAAACAAAGAGTTGTTAAAGGTGAAAATGAAAAGGGAGGGTGGAGACAACAAAGCGTTTTTGCCCTTTAGTGATGATTTATGATACATAAAGGTAATATCTTCATTTTTTAAAAACAACAACAACCATTTTTCTCCTCAGTCCCATGAGACAAAATGGTCAGCTTTCTGTTTATTTTCATGTTTTAAGTGATGTTTTATGGAAGTTTAATTTTAGTTGTAGTTTTTACCTTCTGAGCTGATTATTGATTTGGGATCATCTCATTTGTGGGAAGTCATTTTCTTTTGCTCTTCACTCCATAATCTGTCCACTCTAGATGCACTTAAAATGTTTCTGAAGAAGTCTCCTTCACCAAAATTAGCAGGAGCTCTATCCCACCAGTGGATTCATTTCCAGAGTCCATTGTGTCATTGTGTGGGATAGCAGACAGCTATAAGAACAGAAAAGAGAAATCACTCCTTCCACCATAACCATCTCAAAACACAAGGCTTTTCAGCTGAATTTCCTCACCACAGGTCCAGCTGTGAGTTACCAAGCACAGAATTAAACAAGTAATGTACATGCATATCTGAACCAGGGCATATATTCCAAAATACAGAAGTTGATTCTGCACTGCAACAGCAACAAAAGCAGAAGTTCCAGTCCACAGCTTGAAACTATTTTTCATTTGGAAAAATATTGTAATCCATTTTGGCTGCAAGAAAATCCTATTCCAATTTCATGCTACAGTAGTGACCATTACGAAAATAAATTCCTACTTGTAGGTGGATTGTATGCTGATAATTGAATATTATCACACTTTGGAAGACTTCAACAGATAGTTACACTGTACTGAAAATTCTGTTTCCTAAATCCCACAGGAATCTCACCCCTCTATTATTAGAAGAATGGAAAGCATCCTGAGACTGTGAAATAATGTTGTCTCTTCCGCCAGTACCCAAAAGGGGTTGAATAACCCATTGGGGGCAAACCTGCTCATATCAGCATTTCTGCCACTGTAGCAAAAATCTACCATAAAACGCAGTGCCTGCCTTGTTTTTAAAGACAATTGCAATCGAGACTCAATAGCAACTGGACATCTATTAGGACATAAGGTACATACTCTTCATGTGCTTTGTTTCTTGAAAAACCACTCATATATCTGTGGCACCAGCATGGACTTAGACAAAGGGGACAAGTTCATTCTTTACTGCAAATGAGACATTGCAATAGTATGCTATTTCTATAGGAGTGCTTCTGTTTTGCTCTTGGTTACTGTTCTAATTATTTTTAATGTTATAGTACACCCTTCTCAATTATTTGATAATATTTGAACAGTCAAGTGACTTAGTTTACCTATCAGGTGCTGAATGTTCTTGGATGAGAGGAAAGGTTAAATTGTACATTAATTCAGAATAAAATATACACACACACACACACACACACACACACACACACACACATTTTTTAAATACTGCTTGCCACAGTAGATTCCTGCAAGTTCTTTTGAAAACCTCTGGTAGTTATTATGGTAATGATCAAGTAGTTCAGACACAGAGTCTATATTTTTCTGTGTAAATGCATGACATTAGTGCCCTGTTGCAGCATCGTTTTGACTGCAAAAATTCAAAAATTCAAAAGAGCAAAACAGACAAACAAGCAACTTGTTTTCTTGTGAAGCCCTTACACAGACAACTAAAGCAGGAATTGGGAACCTAATACATGCTGGCTGGGGTTGATGGAAGTTTTAGGTCTTTCCATCTGGAGAGCCAAAGTTCCTCTGCCTGTAATAGGGGATGGTAGATCAGCTCTTCAGCAGCCATATTGATTCTTCAAGTGTTTCATATATATAATGTATATTAAAAAAAGAAAAAACTCACTTTACTTTCAATAACCTTACTATCCACTGCTAAGCATGTATTAACAATAATCAACTACAACCAAATGTAGTATCATCATAGAATTCTTTGATACAATCAATTACATTTTTACAGCTTTGAGAAGGTAAAGAAGTTGATAAAGCATGCCCAGCCCATCCCTCCCTCAGCGACTCCCATGGAGTGGTAACTTTCTATCACCTCTCCCTGTTTATTTTAAATGTTTCCTTTGAGTCAAAACTTTTTATTTTTTAAATACATTTTTAAACAGCTCAGGGCAAATGTGCAATAGTGTACTGGTATGTCATGCTGTTACAACATTGCTGCATTACTACAGCTTCTAAAAAATAAAATAAAAAAAATCACCACCTAATCAGGAGCGGTGGGGCTCGGGAGTGGCCAAGTATACTGTAATGCAGAAGGAACACCAATGACAATACTGCTACCCATCCACTTAAGAGGGAAAAGTGTGGAAAAGAATGTCCCTAACCCAACAGCATTGCACAAATGGTGATGCCACCATTGTAACAGTATAATGCACTAATGGCCCTTTAGTTCAGATAACGGCCTAGATAACGGCCTTAGTCACTAGCATCACTATAATTCTTTTCCAAGAATCAAGATAAGTAGTACAAGGTGGGATATTATTTGCAAACCTTGGATTTCTAATGTAATTAAATTAAAAGCTTTCACTTGCTATGGTCGCTTTTTAGTGATCCTATTAATGTGTATCAAGATTTGTCCTAATGTTAATACAGATTAGCAACAGAAATCAAATAGACTATGCTTACTATTCTCTTTCATACAAAAAAAAATAATTGAAATGATTTTATTTGTATAGTTTTGACACTATGTCAAGGTTAAATGGACTATAAATCAGAGGCTGGGATCCTACTCAACCTCTATGTTAGTGTAAGAATAGGTTACACTAGTCACTGAACTTTCTTTGATCTCTGCTGTGCTGGGTGGGGGAGAGGCAGAAATAGCTCTAATGTTATGAAAGAAGGATGTTGCTACTCTAAGGAGGGCATTGGTTTCTTGAATGCTTGGTTTCTGTGATATCCATGGATATGAGGCTGTGTGGAACAGGTGGCCTGTATCATAGGCAGACAATTGCCCAAGCCAGCCCTCTCACACTGGCTCAGCTATATGGACCCCATGGAAGCAAGGTATTGAAGAATAGATGTTTTGGAGCTAGAAGCTACCTTTTCCCCTCACATCACAGCTGCTATTTTCTTATTGAGATTTCCTTGCTGTTGCCATTGCTATCTTTGCCTCCACTACTGGTATAACTATAGAATCCTTGCCACAAAAACCAAACTTCTGTATTTAGCTATAATGGACAGCTAGAGATGTGGGATCTCCAAATATCTACTTCTTACTTTACATCATAGGATGGCAGCAGCTCCCCATGGTCTATCCTAGGGTGGGCAAAATGTGGGCCAAACTTAGCCCTCGTGGTCTTTCTGTTGCCTTAGCAGCCATAAAAAAGTAATGAAAGGAACTCCTCGGTTTTGCTGCTCTAGAGCAACTTTCTGATTAAACAGGTTTGGAGAGCAAAGAACTGGTCACAAACTCACACCAAAATGCAATCCCAGAATCAGTTTGGTTTTCACCTTTTTAATTTTGGTTGGACATTTTCTGTATGTTTTGGTATCTCTGTCACAATCTACAATACTTACAAAGTGACCCACACCTGATCTACTACCCAAAGCTGTCTGGAAATGTTTGAATGAGGAATATTAAATGTTAGCATAATTATACTCATTACAGAATTCCTCATCAGCTCTGAAAGTTACCACTGTGTTGTCTCTATTATGTCACTTCAAAGTTTAGGGTATTGCTTGAGTGTATATGAGCATGCCCAGGTACTAAGTACCACAAATCCAGAGGGGATTTTATTCTATTCGCTTCCTTTAAAAATTGTTTTTTTCTGTTTTGAAATTGTATACCACCTTGACAGATGTGGCATATGATGACAGTTACTACTACAAACACCATTCCTCCATCCCTCTCTCACCTTGTCTCTTTTTCTTAAGTCAAATGGGCTTCAACAGTATTTTTTTAAATAACCATGTATAGGAAGTTTAAAGACTGAGTCATTCACATGGCAGTGGAAGCAGCAGGACACATTTCCAGAGGTCTACATGTCAGTAGGAGTTCCAATTCCCAGACGAATGTCAAATTGTCACTTGCTGTTTGTGCTGCTGATTTTTTTTTCACCATCATACCATTTCTTTAATGCAAAAGACCCCAAAGCTGAATGAAAAATATAACTGATATGAAATACATCAATGGAAAGTGAGGTGACTTGTCTATGAGCCTGCACACCTCTACTTTTTATTCCTAAAGGAATAATTTAGCTGTTTCTGCCTTGTCCTATATTGCTCTCATTTAGTTCATCACATGTTTAACAACCAAAAGAGTCAATAACATTCACCCCACTGTCTAACTATCACATGGAGTGGGGCAGAAAAGTACATGGTGGCCAAGGGGCAACTGTCTCTCCCAGGCTGCAGCCCCTAAGTCTGCCTGAAAGCCTTCTTTTCCCTCTCTTTCTCCTTAAGCTACAGGGAGGTAGATTTGGGATAAAAATTGTGTGAAACTCTTAACTGTCAGAGTAGTTTCATGAAATAAAACCTGGTCTGGAGTACTAGTGGACTCTTCCTCACTGGAGGTCTTCAAGCAGATGTTGGACCATCAGAGATATTCTAGGTCTGGATATCCTGAATCAAGCACAGGAATTAGACTAAATGACTTACAAGAGCTTTCTTCAGTCTGTACTTCTATGTTCCTTCCCCCACTCTTCCCTGCATGTTGATTTTTTGTTTATCTTTTTATTTTGTTTCTGTTTAGCCTCATGTGCACATTCATCTCCTCCACATAGGGCTTTTTCGCACTTTGGGAAGAAAACGGGGCATTCTGTTACTCACCAGATTGGCGTGCTCCCTCCAACGATCCACACTGATCCAGAGCAGTGCATGGCTGCGCTACACACTGCTCCAGGGATGAAAATGCTGGCTTCTAGTTGGTGGAGGCTCTCCACCAACCGGAGAAGCTCGCCAGCCGGAAGCCCGCCCCCGGAAGATCTGCAGCCTAATGCTGGTGCGAGCCTGCAGATCTACACAGGAGCGCAGTGACAGAGTGGGGTGTGCCGGGCTATTGAAAGACCTGCTTTAAGCACAGCAAACCACCAGTTCTGGTCATTCTGGAGCGGGCTGAAGTCCAAAACTACAGAAAGTAGTCCGGACCCAGTCTGCCCCCAAGTGCAAACGTCCTCGCTGGAGGACGCGCTGCCTGTTGTAAAAACAGAATGTGGAAAAGGCCATATAGGACTAAAATGGGGACTGGAGTGTGTGTAAAATCCTCAGGAACACTAGGAGGAGGTTGGCATACTTGCAAATGTTGAAGCTCTGAGTGGTAGACCCATTCTCAGTATCAAATGGCAAACCTCACAGTCAGAGGAATAATGGAACTGATGCCAGCTCAATAACATGTTGTCTGTCTGGACTGTAGTAAAAAGGTGTGCGATGTTTTTGTGAAAGTTATTTCTCAGTAAGATTAACAACAACAACAACAACAACAACAACAACAAATCATCCTACCTTCCTTTTAGCAGTAGTGTATAAAAAAGTCCACGTGTGTAACTCCTTATCTTAAAATCCTCTATCTCTGTCTTTGCTCTCTATCTATTGGATGGCTTCCTTGGAGCTAAATAATTCCTATCATTGACTAATGATTTTTCTCCTCCGGTGGCTTACAAATGATGCAACTTCATCATATGCTTGAAACCTACAGGTTCTTCTTTCAATGTGACAGAAACATTTTGGGGAAATTGCTTAACAAGATACAGCTCTCATCTAAATGAACATCCTTTTTTGTAATCTCTTGAGAGTTTTTTTTTTTAATGTAAGATTTCCTGCCAATGTACTGATTATTTTCCCTTTTTTTCTTGAGCATTTGCAGTAAATAAGCACAAATGGTAACTGTACTGTCTATACATATATGTTTTATGACTTTTTTTGTTTTGTGTAATGAAGTTTAATGAATTTCCTCCCCACAACCCTCATGTTTCCCACACCCAAGCTTTCAAGCTTTCCCCCTCTTTTTGTCTCTTTGGCGGCCTGAGTTTAATTAGTTGATGCTCTCCCTTTTTCTTTCTAATCCCATCTACAGTTCAGAGGCACGTAAAACCACAAAGCAAGATAATAAGCAATAAATGGAATAATTAATTCAATATGCTGAAACTAATTTTAATTTATATTTCTCCAAGATTCTCACTAGGGAGTGGAGAACCTGGAGTTTTCCAGTTTGAAGTGCTCCATTTCTGGTTTGAGTCTGTGGAGGAGGAGGAAAGTGAGTACTCTTCTAGATTGGAACTTAAAAGAGGGTAAATCAGAAGGGAAATTAAAAAAAAACCTCTCAAAATATAATTTTAAAAAGTGATCTGGAAGGGAAAAGTTTTCAAAGAATTTCTGTTACACCTTGAACTGTGCAAAACTGGATGGCAGAGGCCTAGCAATTTAAGCCTCCCAGCAATCTATTTTGTAATATTAAGAGAGGATGTCCTCTTGCCAGTAATAATGCCTGCCAGGCCAAGCTGTCTTCAGCAGCTTTCTGTGCCAGTTCAGGAATCAGAGCAGTTGTTCTGCCATTACCTGAGCTAATCTCTGTTTCCATTGCCAAGCTGTTTCAGAGCCAACTAAACAGGAGTCCTGGAGTGTAGCAGAAAGCAAGTGAAAGGAACACAAACAGAACTGTGTGAACAAAAGGGAGATGTTAAGTTTTAGTCATGGGTGGAGGGATGCATACAAAACTGTATGCTTTATGAAAAGTGTATACCAAAAATATACATGAATTTCCATGTGAGACGAGTTCCCAATACAGAACTGGGATGAGGCAAAAATGCTGATGGGATTCAAAACAAAACAAAACCCTAAAAAAGCACAAACCAACAACAGTTAAAATAAAATGGATGGATTTTTTAATCCCTTTACATACTAGTGATTATTTCTATACCAGGTCAATATCTATTCAGAAGGGATTCTCTTTTACGTTCCACCAACAATCCAGCTCAATATTCTCACCATCAAGTGGGAAATTTCAGTGTTTACTTGTTCTTAGGGATAGACACTCAACTTGGGTAGTAAGAGAGAACAAGAGTGTTTTGCCCAAGAGCAAAAAAATCAACAGAACTGTTAATCCCAGGATGAGAGTTCAGTTTATAAAATAAATCATTATCTACTCAATTGCTTCATTTATCAGAATGTGGAGTGCTGGAATCTGAAAATGCACAATATAAAGAGTTGACCCTGAGAATTAAAGCAGTAGGAAAAAAAATAATTAGGTTCCTAGTTAGAAGGATTTTTTTTATAGTGTTATCAGTAATAGGTTAGAACTGTAGAACTCACATGAGGTTTGCTCATTCATGTTCCTAGGATATCTGTTATTTCTTAAAATATTTATATATATTTTTGTATATTAGTAATTAAGCACACATCATAATCTGATGATATATATTTACATGGAAGATTACATGAATGTGCATAAGATGGATGCTTTTGAGTGAGCATATCATAAACTCAAGAAAAAAAAATCTGACTTGTAACTGTTTCCTGAGAGACAGCACAAATACTTTTCTTTGGACTCTTCCAAATAGGGAACATGTATGATATGGACGTTCTGCTTATTTTTAAAAGATGCAAATGATACATTTTGCCAATGGTTCAAACTATTTCCCCTTTACTGTAGTACTCAGAAATGTTTTTTTAACTCAGAAAGTGAGAAGTTTTTTTAATATATATATATATATATATTGTTTTTCTTTGAATTGGGGCAATTGAAGTAGCTGTGTCGAATTCCTCACTCCACCCTATGCTTACCATGCCTCTTATTAATGTTTTTTTTCAATTTTAAAACTCTCCCGCGGTCTTAGTAATAAAGTAGTAGGCTCCAGTGCTCACAACAATCAACATTACCCTTACCCTAATAGCATACAATATTTCAACTTGGGTCAAAGCAGTTAGATCGGAAAACTGGGAAGGCAGACACAATTTTTGAAGCTTTCTTTCATTTAAGTTCTCAGAATGTGTGAATGGGAGATTATCTTTCTGAACACAACAGTATACTGCTCTTGCAGTTGGGGATGACAGATATTTTGTTGTTGTTTTGTTGTTGTTATACACTATAACTTTAGAGTTATAGTGTAACATGTTTAAATATATTGAAATCAAGTGGTTCTATAATAATGGTTCTCCAGAAAAAGAGACAAAACATTACCCAACTTTGGTTTACCTTGTTACCTCCTAGGTTGATACGATGGAAGACTAGGCCAGATCTAAGGCTTCCAACTTTAGCTGTGTTTGTTTCCTTTGGGCAAGTTTACTTCCACTCTCCATTTTTTAATTAAGTTAGGAAAATATTTGGATAGGGAAGTAGCATGAAGAAGCACTGAATGGTGCAATGTATGCACAAATCTCCAGTCTACATGAGTCCACTCCCACAATGGAGGATCCAAACATGCAATTCCCAGGGACATGTTGGTATGGATTAAATTTCTTCCACATGAGGTGTTTCTTTCTGGCAAATTTATGAAGAAATCTTTGAATCTGGCAAGTTCTCATCAAAAATCAATTGAATGAAATTTTCTTTAACTTGTACTGGGTGAATTTAATAGCTTCCACTACTCCTAGTATGACAATAATCATGTTACCTGCCATATGTCTATTAAAGATGAAAAGCCTGTTAGGAAAAGAGATGTAAACCCTAAGTTAATACCACAAAACCTTGACTACACAGGTATTCAAAGCCAGATTTTTGTGGGTAAACCCTGAAATCTGTTAGGTTCATAGTTGACAATAGCTCTTTACAGCCAATCATTTTTGTACATGTACTCCACTTCTGACCTTCTCATGTGATTCCCCTGTTAAAATAGCTGCACTGGCTACCAGTCTACTTCCAAGCAGAATTCAAAGCCCTAAATGGCTTGGGCCTTGACTGTCTGAAAGATCATATCTCCTAATAAAAGCCAGAACAAGCATCCAGATCTTCAGGGGTGGGCTTTCTCTCAGTCCCCCGACCTTTGTAGGCATTCAGGGGTCAGGAGAGAACCTTCTCCATGGCTGCTCCCAGACTGTGGAACTCCCTTCCACAGGAGGTTCAGTTTGCCTTCTCCCTGCTTTCTTTCTGCCAGCAAGGGAAGACATGTCTATGTAGGCAAGTTTTTGGATTGTGAATTTTAATTATAGAGTTGTAGGGTAGGTGCAAAGTGGTGTGCTGTATTTTTAATATGAATTTTTAAATCTTCTTTTCGAAATAATGTTTTAAACATGTTTCAAATGTTTTAATTGTTTTAAAATCAGGTGAAGCTCTGTAACCACATCAGCAGAACATATTTACATCTCCTTTTTCAGATCTTCCATGACAGTGATAGCAGAGGTATCCTTGTCTAGTCACAGAGGAACAAATGACTTAATTATTATAATGGGTTGAAAAAGCTGGTTATGCTTAGGTCTCAGATCCACCTACAAGAACAGATCAGAATAGAAGGCAAAGCATGGCCCCCCTATTTCTAAATTGGCCAGAGGTTTTCTTTCCTTACTACATTTCTGTGATTCTCTGAGGTCAGGTATGGAGCCCAGTGCATAGGTTTGTGGTAGTGCACATGATAATACAGGCCTACTGGATCAATGCCTTAGTAAAGAACTTCCAGGAATATAGGTCATTTCTGCACTAGACTGTCATAATGCTATTATTCCACTTTCAACCTTTTATGGAATCCTGGTGTTTGCAGTATACAGAGGGGCCTCAAAAGCCCCTTCCTAAACTGCAAGCTCCAGGATTCCATAGGAGGTTGAAAGTGGAATAACAGTGCTATGACAGTCTAGTGCAGACATGGCCTCAAAGACAGCCATTCTGAGCCTACTGGAGAAAGAACTAGTATAACTATAATAAAAATAAATAATCTTTTAAAAAATTGAATAATCATATAATTTTAATTTAGAAGTTCATTAAATCTACATAAATGTGCATAAGGTTAAAGTACACAAGTCTATGGAAAACAATACATTGCGATTTTAAATAATTTTGCTATATGTTTCTGTCAAATAATGCACAGGAGAGTAAAGTACATACAAATAGGTGTATGTTAGGCCAATTTGTATATACATGTGTTTCCATTAGAATGCATGCACCCCCAAAATATGTATGTATTTTTATGCAAGCACCTATTTAAAGGCTTATAGAAATAATTGTGCAGAAATAGGATGGAATGAAATTAAGACTAGGAAAATTTGAAATTGACAGATCTGTCCATCCCATTGTTACCCCAAAATGTGAGTGACTCAGAGGTCCACCTGCAATGACAGAACCTCCACACAACAGAAGAGAATTAAGTAGCTCAAAATTAGGAGGCCTGAGAGAAGGGGGTAACTTAATGTGATCTATCACCTATGTTTATTTATTTATTTATTTATTTATTTTAATATATAAACAGTTATATTATGGTTAGGTTTTTTCCTAAAATACACAAAGTAGCAGATCTACGTGACTATAAGCCTACGTCAAAAATACTACAAAAATGTGATTAAAATAAGGAAAGAATGAGCCAGAGATTCCAAACGTAAAATAGAATGTATTTTTATTGAAAGAAGTTTGCATAAGCATGCAGAAGATCCAAACACTCACACACTCACGTAAGGACTAGCTGAAAGAAAGGGGAGGAACGTGTGAATAGGGTTGAGGGTTAAGGTGATATTTACCAGTCCAGAGAGCAGTAAGGAAAGCAGCGACATGGCATAAAGGAGGCACCTAAGACAGTTCTCATTCAAGCATAAAATGGACAGCATGACATTCAGAAAGGTGAGAAACTTCACTCAACTGCTCAAAATCAGGGGTTCTTATACCTGAAAAATACCGTGTGGGTGGGGGTGTGATTTACTCTCTCAGCCAACAGACAATAGGAGTTGCAACACTGTTTGTGTTGTGTCTGGGCAGAGTTAATGGTCTTAGTGTTTAGGTGACAGAAAGATAATGGCTGTCACAAGAGCCCAATAGTGTGGAGAGTTTGGAAAGACAACAGGGAAATATCCAGGTGTACAAAATCATGGTAAATACAATCAACATTTGGTGGAGATTTCCCCTTTCTGCTCCAAGGTGTTCAGCTCTTTAGCATAACCCTGTTGTCCCAAGAGTGGCCATGCTAATAGCCTGACATTGACTTTGGCATTTGCCTAGGAGGTGGGTGTGGCTGACCTGCCTTGCGATCTCATTTTGTGGTCAGTAATCTGCCTCTTCCAGCTTGGCCTTCCAGTCACCTCAGGTATTATTTATATCAGCACCAATTAATATAGTGCCAATCAAATAATAATGCCAATTGAACCATGCCCATTGTTGGGAGTGCACGGGGCTGTAACACCTTCAAGTTGCAATGCCACACTCCTGTAAAGATTTAATTAAATGCAGGTCTTGCTTAAGAGTAAACATACATGCAGTAGCACTGAAAACATAATCAAATATAGCAACATGGACTTACTAGTTGAGTACCTAGTGGGCAGTGGGGTGGTGGCTGAGTGGTGTCTATGTATGTTGTTTCCAGAATAGTTTACAAATTCTGTGGTAAATATTGACAATGGAAAAAAAAATCCTTCAGCTTTTTTGAAAATAGATGCTACTAATTTCTCTCCCCTACTCCCCGTAGAATTGTTGGTGTTGCTGTAAAGGTAACAGCAAGAAGCTAGCACAGGAGAAAATAACACATACGCACTTTGGTGATGGACGGAAAGAATGCAGCAACTTAGCAACTATAGAATATTGACTACAGGGAGCTCATTACATCTTCACTCTGCAGTCTGCATTCATTTAGGCTTAATCCCAGGAGCATACCCAGGTATTGAATTAAATCTGTAAAGCCCTACCAAGTGTGGAGTGCTGTTACCTTTGGACTCCCTCTTTCCCTCTGCACTTTAAGATCAACTTAAGAAGCTTTCAAGTAAAAAAAGGCAGTGTGGAGGAGTGTAGCAATGGTCTTCCATCCAGGCTTCTGGAAAAACTTTTAAAGATTGTACAGATCTTGTGGAATAACATGTAATATGCAGTATGAAATTGTATATGTAATTTAACAGGGGATCATTTTTAAGGGTGGGTTGCATATAAATACTCAAGAATCTACATGATGATAATACACTTGAACTAAAAGAGATGAGTCTGCAAGGGCTGAAGGGAGTTCATCCTGGGGAAAAATATGTAAGTAGAATTCAGATATATAGTTGTCCACATAATTTTTCAATCAATAGGGTTTTTTTGCGGGGTGTGGGGGAGAAGAATCACTCTGGAATGTATATGAGGACCATATACCATATATCTGAATTATATTAAATCATCCGTTTATGTGTAGTTAGCAGAACATATTTGGTGAGAGCAAGCATCAAAACATAATCTCCCTGGATCCTGAAATCCAAGAGAACTGTGTAATGCATCTTTGATCATTTGAACTGGAAGAGGTGACATTGGTAGGGTACTGGACAAGAGGCAGGAATACTTGCACAGTAAGGAGGAAAAACTCAAACAATGAAGACACAGTCACAGACAAGATATCATGAGAAGTAGAGCTCCTAATATTGATAGAGTGGAATAAGGCACAGCAAAATGGAAGACCACAATCTGAGGATCGAATTTGTAGCGCAAATTTAAATGGCTCTAATAGTCATTTCTTCTTCCTGGCAAGAGCAATTCTGCAAAGTGCTTGGGATGTTACTTTTCTTTAAAAAGAATTAGGTATAGTGTCAGGATCCAAGACCCACCACCCATTATTGTTATAACTATTTTAAAAGCAACCTTTTACATTTGTGTTTTTCAAACATAAATGGAACAGTTGTTTTTCACTGCTTGCAAAGATATCTAGTTGGTACAAGCCCTTATCTTTTGGTACAAAATGTGCCCATTTTCTTCATAGATAAGAGTGTGAGGCACAACATGACCCAATATCTGAATCATGTTATATACCTCCTCCAGCAAGTAGTGATGCTACAACCTGTTAGCTATAAAAGTAAGTTTAAAAGTTTAAGTTGCACTTCCCAAAGAATGATGTTAACCCTCAGCAAGTTACAGTCGTAAAGGAATGTAGAAGTAAATACCTTCATTGTTTGAAAAAGAATTAATACAGAAGATAGTTATTGGCCCTTTCTGCACGGGGTTATTACCACGAGTTACTGCGTTATAGCACTGAACTGCTCTGCACATGGGAGTGAATTAGCTTAGCTATATTTTCCATTGTTCTGCACGGAAACCCATGATAATGCACTGCTATGTGGTAGGAAAGAACGCTCTTTGAAAACCGGAAAAAATCCAAATCACATTCTGACATTGAAGCAAATTCAGATTTTCGCTGTGATGTGGAAATGTACATTCATACCAATGTACATTGGTGGGCAGCAGTGGGCAGGCTGTGGGAATGAGTAATACATACAGTATTTGCCAGTATTAGACACACTGGTGGAACACGCATTGTATTTTCAGGCTGCTTTCTTTAGGAAAAAATTTTTTAGTACCCCTGTCCCCCATTCCATTCTCCATGCCAGCTGACCACCCCGTCCCGCACCTCTCCAGGCTTGCTTGTCACCCCCACGCACCTCTCCACGTGTGCTCGTCATCCCCATGCACCGCAGCATGCCCGCGCACCACCCCACGCTGAGAGAGGTGCATGGGAGTGGCGATCAGGCTGGGAGAGGTGCATGGGGGTGGCGATTGCAAGCAGAAAGTGGGTGAGAGGAGTTACTGTATTTGTACTCCATTTTCAGGAGGCATTTTTTGGGGGGAAAGTGCCTCTTATATGAAGGCAAATAGGGTAGTAGGTACCTACATAGGTATATACAAATGTACCAGCCTAAAGGGGGAAAAATCTTCTTCTTAGGCTGAGAAAGTGTGAATTCCCCATGATCGCTCAGTAGGTTTCCATGGCCAAGCAGGTATTTGAACTCTGATCTCCAGTGTCCTAGTCTGACACTGCTGTTTAGACCAGCAGTTTAGAGGAAGCTGCTCAAGTTGTGTCTTTTAAAGATTGATCTATTCCATCCATCAATTGCCTAAATGTCTCTTCCATTTTTTTTAAGTAAGTTATTCTTTCTTTACGAAAACTGTTTGGAATTGTGATGAGCTTTGAGTAATAATATCTCTTCATAGTTCAACATGAAGCTCATATTTAACTACTCTTTAAGTGATTACACAGATAGTTAATATTGATTCTTTCCTACATTCTTCTACTTCAATCATTATATTTTGTTTGGAAAGAACAATAGTCTCAGCATCATGAAGATTTTTTTTTCTTAAAAAACAAAGAACACTCTATCATGGGGTTATGAGTGCAATGGTTCCAAAATTTATTTAAAAACCCATTGCTTGATTCTAAGGCAGTGGTTCTCAACCTGTGGGTCCCCAGATGTTTGTGGACTTCGGCTCCAGAAGCCCCAACCACTATGGTCAATGCTCAGGGCTTCTGGGAGCTGAAGTCCACAAACATCTGGGGACCCATAGGTTGAGAACCACTGTTCTAAGGTCTTTGAGACAGATATCCCTCTTTTCCTCATTATGGACTTTTTAGAATAGCAGGACACTCATTCCTGACAAAAATTAATAGAAGATAACAGCAAAAATATTGAAGCACCTAAGAGTTGTTTCTGAACTTGGACTGTACATAATTATATGTTAAAAAAATTGTAATGCCATTAGGAAATCATTTAATATAATGGCTCTAATGTGTTGTTACTGCAGCTTCTAGGCCACCTTGGAGATAGCATAAAAGATATCCTTTTGATATCAATAATTTGGCCTTCTTCCACCACCCCTCTCCACCTGTTTGTGAGGCCCCCAGACAAGCACGAAACTAGGCTCGGTGGCTGATTGCTGCAATATTCCTAAACAATACAGACAAGCCAGAAATAGCCAGATCGCAGCTTCAGGAGACCTCCCAGCAAACACCCTATTATGTATGTGTGCCACCTACAAAGAACTCCCTGCCTCGAGCAGGTAACTTGACTAGCTGAACCATCAACTGTCCAGCATCGTGTATTTGCATACTGGCTGCTCCTTTGTCAATTCGGACCTAACTCGATCATGTTAAATTCTGACCTTTCCGAGGCTTTGTCTTGCACCTAAAATCCATTGTTCTCACCAAGTACGGCATAGACTGCAGTCACACTGCTCCCTATAAAACCCCCTGATTCCGAGACCCTCCTCGGATCACTCCTGAGTTCCAGACCACCTTGCTGCCACTTTGCTTGGTGAGCCTCCCCTCAGCTCCATGTGCTGAGCCACATCGAACCCCAACATTGCTCTCTATTCTTCTGGACTTCAGGACAGGTTTCGTATCACTCAAATCAACTATCCCTCTGAAAAATCCCCCTGTCCCACTCCTACCTTTATTTTCTATAGTTATCTGAGTGAGTATGTTGCATACACTGTTTGCCTGTGTTTTAATAAAGATCTCATTTATTCTTTCAAAACGGTTTGTTTCTTGACTGGCCTGACCCCGTAGACATAGGGTTCAAGATCTTGCTAAGTTACTTTGCCTCTCATAACACTAAAGCAGTGCTCAGAGCTAATTTTCCCCACCTATAGTTGACCACATTTTGATGTCCCTCAAGGGACCCCCAGTAAACAGGGTAACAGTAGGCCTCCTGTATACATGGAGTTGCCATTTTGATCAGAGCTACTGGTCATTCTTGTCAACAGTTTTATCAGCATTTGAGGTTGAAAAACTATTGTGATTCCCCTCCCCCCAACAGAGTTCCTTGTTATATTTTGCCCTGCCTCTAAGCCTCCAGTATCCTTCAGGTTCCACCTGTAATTGAAATGCTGTTGGTAATGATTTTGCCATCTTGTGCTTTGCATATGGAAACTGAGAGTTATTAATGTGTCAGAAATCAGACAATGACACTGCCTTGAAGACTGGGTCTGGGATTAAAGTCAGATAACTCAAAATAAGAGCTAGTACAGGGACAAAATAAAAGGAGCATAAATAAGAGCCATGACATATTTCTGATGAAAACACAGGCGATATTGACTGCTCCAAGAACAACTACCATACTAGCAAACCCAGGAAAGAAATGATCTGCCTATTAGACAATACTGTTACTTACAGCTTTGGGTGACTAAAACAGTAGCCTCTAATAAACTCTATGTAATGTTCAGTCAAATAAGGTTCAGTCCCCCAACTAAGAGATGAGTGTGGGGGAGACATACCTGTGCAACAGATTTTGTCTTGTAATAGCTCCAGTTCAGTCCATTCCTATGATGAAGTAACTTTCTAATTTTTTTTAAAAAAATGATAGACTCATTTTACTCACTCAATTCCAGTTTTATCATCACTTACAATAAAAATAATTAGCCTTCTTCTGGTAGAAACTTGGCAGGATTACTTTTATGTGACCATGAAATAGACTGGTCATGTGAAAGAGATGACAAGGCTCCTGTATGTTTCATAGTTAAGTGGAAAACAGTCTATCAGCAGCTGCACCTTGCACAATGAACTGCACTTGCTGGAGTTCCCTTTTCAATGCAACTGTTAAAGTTTTGGGACCCATGTCTTCCTTTCTATGTGGCCACTCCCCATCAAATATTTTCCCCATTCCCAGGATTGCCATTCTACATAATGTACACATTAATAAAGTGTTTCGATAAGTCATGATTTCATTTTTTCTTCTCTTTTCCCAGTAAAGCAAAAAGGCCATTAATGGAGCTAGTGTTCTTAGATTCAAGAATTAAAGTGACAAAGAAACAGGATAAGATGGAAGCAGAACTATGAAGATTCACAAGGATTCTGATTGTCAGGGTCTGTGAGAGTAATGGGAAGGATTTTCTCCAAAATAAGATATTGCTATTTTCATAACAATTGAAGTATTTTTTTTAAAAAAATACAAAAGTGCTTTATGAAACTTCATTACTTATATATAGAAGAGGGAGAGAAAGGTGATGGTGTTATAAGTAACTTTACAACTACGCATGTCTTTGTCAAACAGAATGAAAACTCAGAGAAATTCTCAGATATGTAGACGTCTACCTTTTTGCTTACAGTAGTTGATCTGATAAAAAGCACATTCCAATGATATTCAATATCATGCAATTAGCCAACAGGGAGAATCTTCTAATTATTTTGGCATCTAAAGCCCTGGTGGCGCAGTGGTTAAATGCCAGTACTGCAACCACAAGGTTGTGAGTTTGATCCTCCCAGGCTCCAAGGTTCACTCAGCCTTCCATTCTTTCGTAGGTCGGTAAAATGAGTACCCAGCTTGTTGGGGGCAATTAGCTAAAAATACATTGTAAACCGCTTAGATAACACTTAGTTGATAGGCGGTATAGAAATAAATGCTATTGCTATATATTGCTATAAAGTCATTGTCAGCATGTGCAATTCCCCAGCTGGCTTGTATATAGCATGGTGTGCTAACATATTTGTGACCAGGAAAGAATATATCTAAAATGTTTTTGTTGTGTGCCTTCAAGTTGTTTCTGACGTATGGTGACCTTAAAGTGAACCTATCATGGGTTTTCAGGAGCTGAGGGTGACATGTGACATGTCCAAGGTTACCCTTGGTTTCCATGGTTGAACGAGAAACTGAACCCTGGTCTTCTGGGGTCATAGTCCAATACTCAAAGCATTACAGCATGCCGGGTCTCTATCTCAAATAACTTAACAGCAAACTAGGGGTGTGCAGCTGTTTCAACCAAATCCCAAGAAATGAAGTAGATTGGGTACAATGTCCGAGCACAATGTTATGGCTCAGTATAGGTCTGGTGTCGAATGACACAATCCAAAGTGCTTTGAACAGGCCTGGAGAGGAGATCTCAAAGTAAAAATCAGTGAGAAAAAAGTCAGACAGTGGACAGGAAGGAAAAGAGCAAGGTGTTACCCTGTTTACTGGGGGTCCCACGAGGGACTCCAATCGTGCTCCAATATAGGTGGGGAAAATTAGCTCAGAGCACAAGTTAGCAAAACGAGAGGCAGGGCAACGCAGCAGAATCTTTAACCCAATGTCTACGGGGTCAGGTCAGTCAAGCAGTCAGACAATTTTAAAATAGCAAAAATGAGGTTTTATTAAGAACAGACAAACACTTAAGACAACACAACCACACAGTTTAAGAAATAGGAAACAAGGGTTTTTTGGGGGGAAAGAGTGATACGACATCTTTCTCGTAGTCCTGAAGAAGTTGAAGATGGAGGGAAGAAGCTCAGTGTGGTTCGCTGAGGGAGTTCACTGGGCAAACAGCAGCAAGGTGATCTGGAACTCAGAAGCAATCAGAGGAATCTCTCGGAACTGGGTTTTTTTTATAGGGAAAGTATGACCGTAGGCTAGCCTGTACTTTGGGAAGAACAATGAGGTTTGGGCACGAGACAATGTCTCTGAAAGGTCAGAATTTAGCATGATTGAGTCCGAATCGACAATGGAATGGCCAGTATGCAGATGCAGCTTGCCTGGGCGGTTAAGCATTTAGCTCATCAAGTTACCTGCTTGGGGGAGGGGGCTCTTTGTAGTAGCGTGTATCTTTAATGAGGTGTTTGTCTAGGGAGGTCTCCTAAAGCAAGATCTGGCTGAGTCTGGCTTGCTTAGGTGGAGAAAGGAATGTTCAGCAATTAAGGGCCATGCCTAGCTCCGTGCTTATTCGGGGGCCTCACAAACACTTGGCTGAGGGTGGCAAAATGAGACCGAATTATGATATGAAAACGATATCTAATATCTTCCAAAGTAAAGCTAGTAAATGGAAATAACAATGGTATTGTTTTACGGAAGTGGGGGAGCTGGACCTCACTCACTGACAGTTTTATCTTGCAATTTTGGCCAACAATCTAATCAGCTTTCTGCATTCATATTACTTGGGGGTAGGATTGTATAAGATCAATGAAGTTTTATAAGCAACTGTCTCTTCTCAGTATCTATTTGTTTTGATTTAGTTGTAGATCATGAAAAATCAGTGAAGGCTGTTAGCATTTGTCATCTGAATTTGCTTCACTGAGTATTTTAATTTCTGGTTTGTTGAATAGCTTAAACTTCTGCTCATCTGTCCTGTTAATTTGCCTGTCTAATGTGTCTATATGTGTCTTAGGTTTGCAGTTGTTGTTGCTGCTGCTGCTGCTGTTGTTTCTGTGTGCCTTCAAATAATGTCCAATTCATGGCAACCCTGAGGCAATCTATCATGGGGTGTTCTTGGTAAGATTGGTTCACAGAGGATTTGCATTGCCTCCCTCTGAAGCTGAGAAAGTGAAACTTATTCAAGGTTAAGCAGTTGGTTTCTTTGACTAAGTGGCAATTCAAACTCTGGGCTCCAGAGTCACTACACCATCCTGGCTTGTGTTTTATTTAGCCAAATGCATATTTTTCCCTCCCTGCCCCCTATTGTGGTGTGGGGGGAAATTACCACATATTTTGCTCTCTCTGGGCTATTTTAATGCCCAGGAGATAACTTTCGTTCACCAGAAAATAATCCCAGAGGTCACTTCCTATGTGGAGGGGAAGCCTCTCCTGTATTTAAAATTACTGGGAAGTGGCAAAATTGTGGCAAAATGCCTTTCCAAACTGGGAGGAACATTTGGGAGCAAATAAATAAATAAATAAATAAAAACAAAAAACAAAAAAACAATATATCCTGTCCTAGGAGGTCTTGGGAGGGGCACAGAAACTGATCCCATAGGCCACACTTTCTTTTAGCCTATGTCAGATGGAAAGCAGTTAATTTGAAGCTGAAGGCTGAACATTTTCTGGGACCACTCTGAGGTAGAAGTAGATACCAAGACAGTGCAGGCAAACAGCACAGTGGCATAGGAATAAACCAACCAACAAAAACAGGACCACCTTACAAAGCAGCAACTACCTGAAGAGCTAGCATCAGGTAGTCTTGATCAGGGTACTGACAAAGAAAATGTGTGAGCAGCCAGCAACAGAGACAGACTTATGAAGCAAGGACAAAGGATGATAGCATAGCAGCTCTTGGATCTTCCTAGGCTAAGAAGCTTAGGGAGCAAGGTCTTGAAGAGATGGGGCTGGGGCTATGGAGGCTTAAAAGGGAAGCTTCCAGTGCCAGTCCACATTACCAAATGCCTTACAGAGGTAAACAAGGGGATCTTCAGAAAAATCTCACCAAATGGGCTTAGTAAATTAAAAAAAAAATTGTCTTCCTCCTCTGCTTTCTTCTCCTGTTTCATTAAATTTCACCAGCTCATTTGCTGGTGGAATAAAGCAAAAGGTCCTTCTCTTCAGGTATGATGTCATTTCATCCTCATCATCAAGATCACTGTCATCAATCTTCAGCTTTAAGAGACTCAGCTGATGGATGATGTAGAGGACAAAACTCTAGGGCAAAAGCATGTGGCATGAATTGACAAGATTGAACACAGCCCACAATAGCTTTTAAAAATGGTTATGCTTTCCTGAAAAACAACAACAACAACAACTTTGCAATAAGCCCTGGAATTACCTGGGCTGGTTTTTTTCCTTTCGTTAGAGTCCACTGTGTCTCTAAGGTCATTTCCACACTAGAGTGTTATAGCGCTATTATTCCACTTTCAACATCCTATGGAATCCTGGGGTTTTGGCCTTTGAGGCCCCTTCCTAAACTGCAAACCCCAGGATTCCATAGGATGTTGAAAGTGGAATAATAACACTATAACACTCTAGTGTGGAAATGGCCTTTATGATGTGTGATGCATGCAAAAATAATAAATGACAGTCTCTGTGCTTTTCTAATTCAAGAAAAAAGGAGAGGACCAGTCATTCAAATTCTACAATCTTAATTCCAGATCAGATGAGAATATATAGGCTTTGATCCAATCTAAATCAGGTCCAGATCTCTGAACTTGATTCAGGAGATGCATTCATCTTTACACAGAGGCATGATTCATTGAATACAATAAGGCTTACACCAAAGAAAGTGAATATGTGATTGAAGTCTTAACGGTGTTTGTGTGCTATAGAGCAGATGGCTCCAAATTTCCCATGCTGCATCATGCAGAATGTGGTGATATTTTAAAACACACACATACATGCATGCACAACTAGTTGAAAATTAAATTAAAAGATGCTTTCTCAAATGTGACATTGATACAACACATGCATGTGATCTCTACAATGAAGAAATGTGTTAGAACCGCAGGGCTGACAAGCTGGAGAGATACAGTTACTAAGGGGGTTCTTTCAGAATATACGGGTAGCCTTTAGTGCCAGCAATAATTTCCCCTGTGTCTTAGCAAAATATATTGTGGTGTGTAGTTCTTGTGTGTGCCACTGAAAGAGATGCTAGCAGCCAGCCTGTGATGAAGATTTGGCTAGTCAGCTGTGAGCCCTTATTACTTCCTTGGCAAAAATAACATTGCAAAGAGATGATATTGATTTAATTAAGGCTAATTGAAACATTGATAAATTCAACACATCTTTCCAATTGTAGTGAAATCCCATCAAGGACATTTGTTGGTACCATATGGTAAAGTGTGATTTGAGTGTGAATGAATCTGATTAGTAAAATTGGTGGTGGGGAGATGGCACATTCTAGAACTATATTTTTCTAAGAGATTTATTTATTTCTCTAATCAAATATTTCTGCCCCGGAAGAGAAAATATAGCTTAGGCTCTGCCATGTTATAAGGTATTGTTACCTTACAGCATGGCATAGCCTAAGCTATATTTTAGCTTGTTAGATTTATCTATTTTAGCTGCAGTCAGATGGTTCATGTGTGAAGATGTCCAGTGGATCAAGAGATTTTTTGAGATCTCTCCTTGCAAGGACAAAGGGCTAGTCTTGCAGGAAAGATCCAGCCTCAAATGCCTCCCCAAGCCCCCATGCAAACCTCCACAAGTCAAGGCTGCAGGGATGAAAGAGCTGGATGCGTCCTGGGGAACCATCCTGAAGAAGGCACTGAAATGTCCTATGTGATTCAGTTATTTGTCAAGTTAATAGTTTGCAATGGTTAGGCTAAAGGTAAAGCAATAAAGTGTCTTTAACTCTGTTGTCAAAATTAAGGCCCTTTCCTCATGTGGGACAGGAACCGTGTGAAAACGGGACTCACCGGATTTCTTCGGCGTCCGATTGAGTCCATTGGGACAAGGAGCAGTGTGAGCTCGTCGCTCTGCACTGCTCCGGCATTCAAAATGGCGGCTTCCAGTTGATGGAGGCTCTCCACCAACTGGAGAAGCTTGGCAGCCTAAAGCCCGCCTCCAGCAGATCTGCAGGCATGCACTAGTTCACGCCTGCAAATCTGCACCAGAGCGTGGCAACGAATCGACACGGAGTCACACTCTCCATGCTTTTTAAAAACCTCTAAAAAGAGATTTTTAAAAAACACGCCATGTGACCAGTTCCAGTCGCTCTGGAGTGGACTGAGGTGCAGAACTACAAAAAGTAGTCTGCCCCAGTCCACTCTACAGTGCAGAAGACCTCCGTTGGAGGTTGCTCTGCACCTTTTAAAAAGCCTAGTGCGGAAAGGGCCTAAGACTTCGGGAACTTTGTCCTTCCAGAAGTCTTGTGCCGTCAAGTTCCACATGCCTTCTAGTAGCCTGTTAACTTGTGGCAACCCCATGACTTTCATACGGCTTTCTCAGGCAAGGAATTCTCAAAGGTAGTTTTCCCAGTTCCTTCTTCTGAAGTATAGCTTACAGCATCTGTAATTCATTGCAAGTACTAATTTTAGATGACTCTGTTTAGCTTCCAAGGTCCAGGATCTGGTGCCTTTAGGGTATTTAGGCCCTTACAATTTCAGTAATCCATTACCACTAGCCATGCTGTCTGGGGGATCTGGGAGTTGAAGTCCAACACATCTGGAGGGCCGAAGAGACCCTAACCTGTTCTACAAGTTGTACTAAGTCCAACACAAACTTCCAACCAATAAACTTTAATGTTCATTTCTATTTCAATATCCAGTTGGAGGTCATTTATTCTAAACAAAAATCAAGGATGCATTACTTTGGGGTGACAATACCAAGCTGTATAAGAACTACATGTACTATAAACACTATATTTAAAAAAAAAATCTATAAACAGATAGCAGTAGTGGAGCCCTGAAGAAATCCTCAGCATGCTATTTATACAAAGGTTAAAACTTTCCTGTTGCTCCTGAGACTAGAACATGAACCAAAAGATTCAAATTAAAAGAAAGTAACTCTTTTACTGTAAGAGCTGTTGGACAGTGGAACAGACTGCCTGAAAGGCTGATTGACTCTCCATCTTTGGGGGTCTTTAAACACGGCTTGCCTAGGCATCTTTCAAGGTTGCTTAGTTGTGTATCCCTGCATGGTAGGTGGTTGCAATAGATGGCCCTTGCAGTCCCTTTTAACTCAATGCTTTTATGATTAGTTGGCATTGCAATTTCCTTACAATACCTCTCTGATATCAGAGCTCCAGAGTGGCACTTTCTGATATCAGAGCTCCAGTCCTGGAGTTGAAGTTCATTTCTCTCTCATTAAAATCAGTGGAAGAGGTAAAACAACACAGTGCATTTCCACACTAGACTGTTATGGCGCTATGATTCCATTTTCAACATCCTATGGAATCCTGGGGTTTGCAGTTTAAGGAGGGACATTTAGAAGTGTCAGCCAGAGAGCTCTTTGACTTTAGTAAACTGCAAACCCCAGAATTCCATAAGATGTTGAAAGTGGAATTATATTACTAGAACAGTGTAGGTAGAAAGGCCCAAGGACAAGAATATATACACGTGTGTGTGTGTGTGTGTTAACAAGACTTATGAGTGACTGCACATTACATATTTTAGTGTAACGAGTTATATATTCTAGTGATTTGTTAAACATATCTAAAGGGCCTTCAGACGTCTGAAGAATATTTTCAGATTTCATGCCAGTCTTTCAAACTATCCATAGTATTTGAAAGAAAAGCAGACAGCATGGATTTTAGCAAAGGGAGGTGGGAGGCAGAAAAAGGACAAAACATGCACCAGATCCTGGAAATATTGATTTGCACAGATTGCGAGGTGTCAGGGCTTTTCAGAATTTCCAAACCTTGCACTTTCCAGATGTGTTGAAGAACAAGTCCCATTAGTCATCCTATGATGGGGTCTGTATGCATTTGGAAGGTGACAGTTAAGGAATTCACACTCTCTCTCTATTTTTTCAAACAACATCACTGGAGAGGAGAGGGGCACTGTTGCTGGTCTCATACAAAGAGGGGCTGTGGGCTGGGTCAAAAAGTGTTTTGTGGTGATACTAGAGGTTATAAAAGCTTGAACAGCCTCCTCCCCTGTCTTTTCCATTTGAACACTATGAGCCAAACAGGATGGTGAGTGAGCAAGCCAAATGAATGGAGAAATTGCAGCCATAATCTTCATCACTGTTGAACATCATTAATGCCATCCTTTGAATACTACAGGCTCTAGAAAAAGAGAAACAAGCCAAAGCACAGAGACAAGGTTTCTGGTAAAATTCTTATTCAAACAAGTGTAGGTAATGAGTTCTTTGCTTCTCTGGACACTCCTGAGAAGGATCAGAAGGCCAGGAGTTCCTCATATCCTATAGGAAGTCAGTTAATGAGTCCATCCCTAATGAGATATGTACTATTTGGTACACCTCATTTGATGCAGCAGTCAGGGTAATCAGAAGACATAGAGCTGGGGCAGAACTTGTGAAGTGCAATAATAAGTCTTGTCACATCCTGCCAGTTCACCCTGAGGACTTCAAACTGCTGAGTTTCTCATTTGAAAGTATTTTTACATGGATCAGGCACTTCCCATGTGGTGCTCAGTTTCATGTGCCATGTTTGCAACTTTCAACACATTCTTGGCATGGGCTATTAAATTTAAGACAGGTTCAATAAGAGTGGTCAATTATCTGGATGACTTGTATTTCAATGGCAAAGATGAATGTGGGCATTGTGCTTTTCTTACGGAAGAGTTGGCACATGAGAAAAGTGAAGGCACTGCCCATAAGTTAGTCATTTTTGGGCAGCAAAATTGATACTGTCAATGTACATGTCATTAGCTAAGGTACACAGCATGAGAGATAGAGTGGCTGGATTCCTTAAGCAATGGAAAGTTACACTCACAGACTTTCAGGAACACATAGGACACTTAAATTTTGTGTGTTAGGTGGTTACACCTGACAGGACATTCCTTAGGTGTCTTTCTCATGCCACCACAGACTTTGGATAACTTGGGGTTCCAACAGGATTTGACAGTGTGGCAAGAATTTTTGGCAGGCTTTAATGACATTTCTTTTTAGAGACAAGCAATTAAGCTTAGGGAGGCCCTACAGATCTTTTCTAACAGTGTTCAGGGTTTGTTTTAGGGGCAGATAGTGTGCTCAGAGATGGCCCAGAGATTGTGCTTACTTGGGCATTATGACCTATATTACATTTTTTTAGATCCCCCCATTTTAGTCACAGTTAAAATATGGGCTGAGGAGTTAGTGTGTTACAATATGACAATAATTAGAATTATTAACTCTTTTACATCTAAGTCTGATAGGGTGATCTGTTTAGTTAGGGAGTTTACCATTCACTATTTTTATACTCTTCACAGAACTCCATGTAGTGGGATGGACAATGGCTTAATTGACACTCTCTCCCCTGGGCAGATGGAGCCCTTCAGACAGCTGGTGTCAGATGCATTCACCATCCCAGACCTGATGCCAGCCAACCTCAGGAATCTTGAAAAGGTGAGATAATTAAGATCATTAGTATGTCCCTTGCTTCTAGTACTGGGAAGAATTACATTAGGGCTGTCAGAGGGTTCTTGAGATTTAGTTGCTGGGAGATATTTGGCCCCTCCCGGTTGGCAACCTTTTGCAGTATTGTATATATCTCCTCCATCTATTAGGGCTTGGTTATGCAGCTTAGCATTTTGGTCCAAGTCAGGGGTTCTCTGAACCCACAGGTGAGTTTCATATCTACAAAGTCTTAGAAGGATGGTCTAGGGAAAGAGGAAAAGTGACAGATGATAGGTTGTCCTTATACCCAGCTATTCTGAAGGGTTTATGTACTGTCTGGGGGAATATTTGGACCTCTCTGTATGAAGTGTCTCTCTTTCACACTGCTGCACTCACTGCCTTTTTTTCAATGAATTGGTGGTACAGGGGAAGGGTGACAAATGCAACAAAACTTTGGAACTCTGAGATTTGGCCTTCAATCCACACCAAACTAAATTTACTGTGTGTAGTTCTAAAGAGCAGAAAAGGAGTGGGTTCAGTCATAACCCTACAAATCTGTAGTGATCTCTCTTTACATCCTACCAGGGCTTTATAGGGATATTTACATGTTTGGGCCAATTATTCTGGCCCATCATTCTGCCATGCAGATTTGTCTCCCCTCACCAAATACCATTTCTGGATTGTTACCTCTAGGGTCCTTTCTATGTCGGTTTGAAAGGAGTTAAATTTGGAATGCATTGGTTCCATATTGGGACTGCATCTATGGCAACAATGACTGGCATGGGGTCCAAACTTATTCAATGTAATAGATGATGGAGATCAACAACCTATCAGCGGTACACAAAACCTTTATCATTCTAACAATTTTCCTGCTCGTATTTGTCTCACAGATTCTAGGCTATGGCCAAGGAGGCATTGTGCCTTGATCTGTGGCCATAGCTTTGTCTATTGGGCAGACAGCCAGGCTCCTATTGAATGGCAGGGTAAGAGAGGTCATCAATAGCATGGCCTTGTGCCACTATTGTTTAGGGAACACCACAGGCCCACGTCTGACATATTGCTCATTCATCTTATGTAAGGCCCCACTTTGGGGCTCCCTGATATTAGTATGATTTGGATGGGCACCATATCTAATTGGCATCATATGTAATTAGCAACACATTTTATTGGCTCTGATATCAAATTCAAGCCTGAGAGGTGATGGAGAGGTCAAACTGAGCAAGGGAAAGAATTTGACTATAAATATGAGAAGGATAGGTCAACTCAAAACTTCCTCCAGGTAAGACTGAGTCATTAGTCAGGCAAATACACACCATTCCTGTGGATAATAGGCTTAAATAGAAGCTGGAATTTTCCAGGGAATCCAGCTGTGAGGAGCCCACCAGGACACTGACTGACAGATATCCATCCCTTGTACACTTGGATTCTTTCCTCTTTCCTCACAGCACCCAAAATAGACAGCTATTACACCACCCACCATGTCTTTGTCAATCAAAGCACTAAGCCAATCAACAGGCAAAAGACCCATTGTCCACAACAGGTTCCCTTTGTTTTGCATCTGGAACCTTCACTGCCACAGGCTGTTTCCAGGGTACAAATATCCCTGATTCCAGGATGCCCAGTGCAGTCTCTCGAAGGTCTACCCACCACTCTGTCCGTCTGGCTCCTGAATGAGAATTGTCCTTATGTCCTTCCTAAGCCAAAATACATTTCTGCTCTTCACTACTCTGCTGGGTTGGTAATTATAAATCCCCCCAAATCCCTCAACCTCTCTATAATTTTTCCTCCCTTTCTCTTTCAGCCAGCTCTTGGGTGAATGTGTGATTGTGTGTATCTTGAGTGCATACGTGAGTAAATTCCCCTCAATAAAACACATTTTTTACTTACTTTAATCTTTGGCTTGTTCTTTTCCAGCATGTGGCTGTAAACACTGGTAGGAAAAATCTTGGTAAGTTGCCACCCTCTTGCAAGCCTCCTCTTTGAGATAATTCATTCTCCACTTTTGCAAGGAGGCGCTGGCATCAAAGAATGGCCCTTGTGGCACATACGTTTTGGGGTAACACTTGGAGGCAATGACCTTGCTTTAATTTACAGGCCATTCATGACATGCACAGTATTCAGCCCTCTTGGCTTGAGGTGATCATTGTCTGGTCTGCCATTGTACCTGGACAAGTTTGGCCAGGGAAGGGTGATCCCTGATGTATTGATCTTGCTCAATTTAGGGTTAACAGGGAAACACACAATGCAGTGTCCAAAGACTTGGACCACTATATCCTCCAATCCTAAATAATATTTCAGAGACCTGAGTTCTACCAAGCTGATGGGGTCCACTTGTCTGTAGAGGAGATCTACATTTTCTCTAAGGATGGGCAGCAGGTTGTGAGGGCTGTTTTCACCAGCCTGGTGGGGGATAAGAACTAAGTCGAGACTTGTACTTATCTGAAGCAGGTGGTAGAGGGAGAAAGCAGGAGTTCAGTGAACTTCTGGTGAAGGACAAGCCTTTGGAACAGGACCTAACATGTCCTGTGACCCAGGGGTGCGAAAGGAGACTGTTTGTGGGGCTGGCCTAACAGTTTAGCCCTCATTTCTAGTCCTGTGATAAGGAGGGATGCATCCTTGGGTCAGCTTTCCAATAAATGACTAGCTAAAGTAGCAACCCAATTTCCTGGGTTTCACCTCAGGACCTTGGTGTTTGCCCAGGAAAATGTCTAGGAGAAGCCATTTCTCTCAGCTGCTCCTGCACTAGGTCTCCCCCTCCTCTTCTGCACTGCACAGAGAATAAAACTAAATAGGCAATAAGTCAAATATAGTGGCTCATATTTTAACTAGAGCCTTGTTGTGTGTTCTTATGGCTTGAGCAGCAACACAGCTTAACACAATGCAAAAGAGTACTTTTGAAGAAACGAATAATATAATGTGAGAATTATGGGCAACGGCATTAATCCAAATATTATATGCCATTTTTATCTGTTAGTCCTGCGGTTTCTAACATCAAAATACACAATTAACATAATAGCAACATAACATGCTAAATTTTTCTTCACACAATGTCTAATGGAAATAGATTAGATTTTTGAGCTCAGTAACAGTTAATAAAGTGTTAAGCTTTTTCTCCTAACTTTCTAATCTCTGGATTGTAGACACAGAACCCACTCTGAAAAGGAAGTAGACATTTCTGCTCTTATAGATAGTGGCAGGGCTTTGGATTTTCCAAAGGTTTTGTTACCAGAACTCCAAGAAGATCCATAGGAGTGTGTTAATTTCTTTTTGATTGAAACACCTGCAAAAGGTTGTTTGTTTGATTAACCTTTTCTGCTGGCTTTAATTTGGAATATAGAAAACTGTCTTATTTTGAACCAGGTCATTGATGCTCTTAGTTTTGCACCATGTTATCAGGTTATGATGATTCTATAAAGAGTTCTGTCTAGCTTAACCTGTAGATGTCAGGGACCTTACACATGAAAACTATGAATCTTCATTGAAGCCATGGGGTGATTCTTAAACGTCAGAGCAAATCTTAATAAAAGAAGTAGCTAATAATCAAGAGTCATAAGATTCAAAAAGGGTGAAGTTAAAAAACTGCTGGTCTTCAACTTCAGATATATCATCAGTTGCATCTGAAGAAGTGGGCTGTAGTCAACAAAAAATTATGCTGTAATATATTCTTTAGTCTTAAAGGAGGCACAAGATTACTGTGTTATTCCCCTTCTATAATCTAATATTTGTCTTTTATATTTGCCTTGAGTGGACCAATATATTTTCGGCCTGGAAAAATTATGCTTAGAACTCATCTCCTTATGAATCTGATTACCAAAAATAATAGTTTTATACCAAATCAAATTTTAAAAGTACAGTTTAAATAATCCAGATTGAAATTTAAGGGTTTTATATACGAGCATCTGTTCATTTAAATTTATATTTTGGTTTGTAAATTCATGTAAGTCATAAAAATGTCGATATCTGAGCAGATTGTGCAAGCAAACCCTTTTGCTTAAGTGAAAGCTATCATATTTTCATATATACATATACACACATACACACATGTACATACATACACATAAACACACACAGACATAAAATAGATCAGAAACATGGATTCCTGTTAGGAGAAAAGCATTGGGGCAGAACTGTGGGGAAAGTGGCAGAGAATGGGTTTAAAACCCTCCTGCCATCCAGTAGGCCTCCAGTACAAGTGGTCTTTGTTGAGGAATTGAGAGATTTTTTGTAATAAGTCTCCTAATCAGCAGATTATTTTGTAAATGCACAGGCAGGACTTGAGCAAATTACCAGTACCACTTTATCATCTCCACCTCAAACACACTTAATCTAGCTCAAAATAAAAACAAACCGTTAGGTTAAATGTATGTAAAAAGGATTTATTCACATAATCTTGTGCATAGTTTACACAGGTTCAAATTCTTGAAGAAAGGTAAGATGAAAATAAGATCTCACATGCTTACAAGAAAGCATGCTTGCCGAAGAATCAAAGACCACATACTTGCAGAGAAACTGAAAAACAAAAGAAGGAAGAGGAAAAGAAAATGCAAGGGGAAGTGGGTGTTGACCAAACAACAGGAAGTTTATTCTAGGCAGTCCTCTCTATGCCTACAATACACATACAAACCAACTACCCAGTTAATTAAGCATGCAAAGGTTGCCACTCCCAACTGTCTTCTCTCAAACTGATGATTGTACTGGAAGAGTAAAGACTTGATATTTGCATATATAAGATTTGGCCATTAGTATGTAATTCTGGACTTCTGCCACATACTTGCAGCCCTTTCTTGTTCATTTGCTTAGTACATAAATGAACGAATGAATGAATAAAGAACTAATTAAATAGGATCAAAAGCTTTTCTTTTAGTCAGCACAAATAAGTTGGTACTGAAGAGGCTGGTTTAGAAGTCACATTAATTAGAAATAATGTAACTCCACTGATGACAAATTTCTGAATACCCATCCTCTAAAATTTTCTCTCCAGCTGAAACCCCATACCAGCTACCTGCTTTTTAAAAAATTTTTAAACAATGGAGTTATAAAAGTGAAGAAGTCTTCTGGTTAAAGTGGAAGATTTATGTGCATATATTTTCAAGGACAGACTCATTTAATCTTATTTACAATACTGAATTAGACATTGGCAAGGAGAAACTACAATGTGAAAAAGTATAGGTGTTACTTTGATTCTGATAAGATTGACTTGTTGGCTGTAATCAAGAGAAGAGCTGAACTGTTAATTCTGTAACTTCTGGATTAAAGGAAAGATGGAATCTGTCCAGGAATTTTCTCAGGACTTTCTACAACAGATGCTTCTACAACAGAGTTGTGTTTTCTGAGAACAGAGGGACTCCCAAACGTGAAGAGGAGACTGTGAGATTATTTGATAGAGAACCCAAGGAATGAAATTGAACTTTTTGAAGATGTAAGGTGTGTGTGCCTGTGGGGGTGGGGGGGATCAAGGACTAATATGGAAATGAGAAAGGCTGAAATGGTATGAAGAAACAAATTTAAGTTGAGCTAATGGAGGGATTAGCCATTGAAATGTGGGAGATGATGGGCCAAGTAGTTCTGGTTTTTGAAATGGGGACTACTGCACAAGGGGAGAGGAGAAGGGACAAGCTAACCTGAAATTGATGAAACCTACACTGATGGTTGAACAAAATCAAGTTGGCTTATGAAAAGATTCACCTGTAGGACTGAAGCTTGTGAGTAAACAGTGAAAAAGAAAAGTATTATGTCTCAAGACAAATGTTTTAAAATGGAAAGTGGGAAGGACCTGGAAATATTAACAAGAGGCAAGGAAAGTAATCTGCAAAATTTGGGGGTGGGGAAGGATGGAAAGGAAGAAGACAGCCAAATTTAAAATGAAATAGGTTGAGACTAGATTATGAAATTATTACAGATGCAAGACAATGAAAATTGGATTTGGTAACAATTGTGAAAATGATTTTGCAATATAGAATGTTATAGAAATATGTGGATTTAGTAATGTTATGTAGCGCATAAAAGAGTTATAGTTTTCAGTAGTGAAGATTAATATCATGTAATTAAGTCAGTAAGTAGCTTTTCATATCAAGATTAGAAAATGGAATCTTACTTGTCACGTAAAAGTAACATGTAATGGGATGTAATATAGATATATTAACACTAGATATGTTAACCTCTTGGAAGAAGAAAGTTTTTTTTTAAAATCTATTCTGGCTGTTAGAAAAAATGAAATAGGGGACGGGAAGAAGATAACTGCTGTATATTATCTTTTAGAGGCTTGAAACATTTTAAGTATTCTTTAAAGAAAGAATGGAAGTTCCCTTTTTATTTAGTCTTTAATCTCTAACTTACATGCTTTAACCCTTCTTTTCTTTTCCTCTTTTTTTCTTTTCTTTTTCTGTGTATTTATATTTGTAGAATTTTAGTGTTTTTGAAAATTAAAGATATTGCAAAGACATGTGTCTGAACCTAACAGATAACAGATGGTAGAACACCTAGGTAGCTAGTTTTCATAGATACATCTCTGAAGAAGGTACATGTAATTTCTGGATAATGCTGAGAAGCATTCTCACAGGTCAAGGTGAAGAAAGGAGTAGCCCTGAATGATGTTTTGCAAAAACTTTAGTCATAAGCTACACAAAGCCTTTAAAGTACCTTAACTCCAACAATATTTTCTCCTCACCCTCATCTGCAGGAGAATGGTGCCAAAGAGCAATACCACAAAAGAGAATGGAGTCCTAGAAAAAAGTTGCACATCTGAGACCCAAATGTTTGATATGTTCATTTCATGATGAGGCAAAGGCCATATCTCAGATTCTTATGCATCGTTGAGTTTGATGATATTTCTGAAACACATACCTGATTTGATTGCAGAATACACTATAGCAACATTGTGCATCAAAGGATCTCTTCTTTGTAGTCTCTTCCTATTGCTTTCATATATTTAAGGATCTCTTTTTCCTTAGAAGTGGTAACTTCTAATAAGAGTACTGCAACTTTTATGTGTATATCATGGGGGAGCAGTAGATAATTTGGATAATTGGAGCTGAGCCATACACAGAATTACTGTCTGTTTTAAAATGAGGGCAACTTCAAATCCAGGGTACTTTTTAGATATTAAATTTAACATTATTCTCCTGTGGTACTGGACTATTGAACTGAAGATAACTATAGTCGTTTGACTTCCCCATTGCAAAAATTATTAGATCTATTACAATAAACAGTACCATATTTCTTCTGATTCAACCACTTAAATATTCTTATTTCTCTGCTTTTCCCAGTGTCTATACATCAGTGGTGGGCATCTTCTGGGATGTAGGAGTCCACACTGAATTCACTGCAGCTGGGCTCCTCCATTTTGAAAAAATACCAAATTTCAGTAGAATAATGCCAACAAATACATTTGCTTGAAGATATAGCACATAGTGTACCTTGTCTTAAAAATGACTCAGAAGACTTCCAGTAGCAGCTTGGCTTCCAAACAAATGAATTACACCCATACCTGGAAAGTGAATTTTTGTTTTGTATGTGTCCTGCCAAAATTCAGGGGGAGCAGAATTGGGAAGATGACATGCCCACTCCCAAATGGATGGTGAGGGGACTGTCCACAGCTCACAAAGTCGCATAGTGCCCACCCCACTGTACTGAAAATAATTAGTTCTATTCCATGAACCTTCCATGCTCTGTATACCATTACTGGAAAAATTCGGTAATGGCCTCCCTTCATGTAATGGTCCTGTACGCTGCGGGTGTGCAGGAAGGGTGAAAATGCTTCCTTCCTCAGTATAGCACAGGAAGAGGCCGACTGTACTGCAGAAGAGAAGCGTGTTTCCTGAATGGTACCCATCTACCGCCAGCCCATCAGTGCAGTGGGGAGTGTTTGGGTCCCAGTCTTATCCAAGCAACAGCATTATTCACTCCTGGATGATGCAGGATCACGGAATAGTGCAGTAAGGGCCTTTGTTTTCAAGTTTTCAGTGATTCACAGCTTTTAGTGATTCACAATCCTCCAGTAGCATTCTCAGAGAAAAGTTTAGATTGCTACAGTGAGGTGCTGCTTGATTGATAAAACCAAGATAGACTTCCCAGCATTTTAGAATAAGCCTTCAAGAGGCCTTTAGAATTTTTAATACTACTTTGTTATTGTTGTTTACTTACATAAAGCTTACCTGACCTGGTTGTTTTACTTCACATGTGCATGTTGTTAGTTTTGAATAAAAAGTTTCCTGAAACATGTTGAATTGTTCTTCTTTCTTTGTGGCATAGGAACCTATTCCCACTTTTTTCATATTATTTTTGCTTCATGCTGTTTTCTGTTAAAGAAGTGATGTCCATCATTTAAGAAAACATCTGCTTTCTTAACTGATGTATATCTACAATACCTATAACCCCAAGCCAACTATTACAGTAAAAAGGCTATTATTACGGTGGGCTGATTGCTTCTGCAAGGAGAAAGACAGACCATCTGCATTTCAGAGAACCCTGATAGAGTGGATATCTTTTAGGATGTATTTCATTAGAAGGAGCATTCCACCTCATGTGTGTGAAGGTCCGAGTGGGAATACATAGAACCATGTGTACACATACACAGAGTCTCCTCTTCCCCAAAATACAAATGAAATAAAAGTGATTTTTTTATTATTATTATTATTCCTGGAGGGGTGCTTCCTGAATGGGAAATTCAAAACATTCAGACTTAATGAATCACTGGCATATGAAAGCCAGCAACTTCTGACCTATTTTATAGAATCATAGAGTTGGAAGAAACCACAGAAGTCATCCACTCCAACATTCTGCCATGTAGGAACACCGATCAAAGCACTCCCAACAGATGGCCATCCAGCCTCTGCTTAAAAACTTCCAAAGAAAGAGACTCCACCACACTTCGAGGCAGCGTATTCCACTGCTGGACAGCTCTGACCATCAGGAAGTTCTTCCTGAGAACTTCTTTCATCAGTTTTGAGCATTTGTCTTATCAGTGCCAACTTTCATTGGACCCAGTGATTAGTTAAGTCTGAAATAAGAAGGGAAGAATTAATGGATTGCTAAAATAAATGCTTTCATAAATTGTAAGTCTCTTTTCCACTTATATTTCCAGGTAGGTGTGTGTGTCTGTGTGTCTGTGTCTATGTGTCTGTAGGTGTGCATGTGTGTGTGTATGTGTGTGAGAGAGACTGTTGAAGTGGGCTGGAAAAGGAGATGGGACAGTGAGCAAAATCGGCATAAAAACACAATTGAACTTTCGCACAGGGAATCACAGTAGAACACAAGTGGGATAGGAAGTCATTAACAGATTTTATCCAGCTATATGTGCTTTTCTGGCTCATATGATAAAGCCCTATGTGTGTCTCTTTGTCCATGGGAAGAGTTAATGTTCTCTGTGCTGCAGATACGTTTTACTTCAAATATGCCTTTGCTAGCAACCTAAAGAGTTAGTCTCTTCTCTGATCTGAGGAGGCTGATTCATGAATAGAGCTTCATGACTGGTAGATGGGATTCTTTGTGCTGGCAGAACTGGGAGATTTTTCTCTTTCTCTTCCACTGAGTGTGCAGAAGTCTGTTTCTAGCCTTGTTTGCCCCAAAGCCTTCATAAAAAGGAAACATCACTAGCAGAGGGTTCTATCTGCATTCAATTTAGAAATGGAAAAATATATGAATACTCAAGGGAAAAAGGCTGAGAAAGGAGCTTTTTGAATGCCCAAAAACCCGGAGAAGAAAATCCTCCTTAAGTTCCTTTCTCATTCATCTCAATGTCTAATAGACTTGAGTCTGCTTCTCCCAGATTCAGCTTTCCCCTCCCAGACTCACCAATCTATTCAACCAGTTTTCGCAACCCAGCCCCCTCACATGTGAGGAGTAGAAGGCATGAGAGGATACTGGAAATCTATAGGATTCTCATTTCACACATGATTTATCCCCTACTGTTGTGGGGGGAGCACATGACTATGGAGCAAGGATCCTTGAAGGCCATAGCTTTCTTAATCCTCACGCAGGTTCCCTAATACCTTATGTTGCATGAACAGTGGGTGGTGGGGTGTTGTGAAAAAAATCCTGCAAGACTATACCTACCTCATCTTTGCCTTCCTTCCTTCACATTCTTCTAATGTTGTACATGGGGAGGGGGTCCTGGAGGGGTAGAACTAAGAGGGGACCCTATATACACTCAGCCCTCCACATTTGCAGGTTTCACTTTTGTGAATTTGATTATTCAGAGATTATTTGCTGTCACCTCTGCTGCCTCCCTATGCCATTTTTTAATAAGGACTGCAAGCCTTGTGAGATTGAGAAACTGTGAATAAGACTTGTAAGTCCCTATTAAAAATGGTGTGGGGCAGCAGTTGAGGTGGCAGTAGCTCCACTAACCCCCCACTTCTGCCTTGTGAAGGAACCCTGACGCCTCAAAGGAATCCATGGTGGGTTGAATATGATGATCATACATTTTTGTATGTTAAATATGGTTTGGGAGGGCCTGGAGTTATTCACAGGTTTTTTTACACATTCATGGGGGTTCTGTGCCCCTTACTCTAGTGAACGTGGAGGGATAACTGCATTTATATGTATGTGTGTGTGTGTGTGTGTGTGTGTAGGAATGCTATAGTAAAACAATGTTCATCTGATTTACCCTCTCTTTCTTCCACATGTCACCAGGAGGGTAGGGATAAGCTTTCAGTCTCTGTTTTAAATTTGATTTTTTTTACCCTTTAGATATGAGTGTCTTGTTTCATATTTTATTGACTTTTTTTATTTCACTGCCATTAATGTTTAATTTGTTTCTGTTAAGTTGTTAGTCCCTCTGAGAACTCATTGTTATAAGGTTGTCTGTAAATATTTAAAATACAGAAATGAAATAAATGTACCCTGTACCAATAAGAACTGAAATGAATCTGCTGCTATTAATCTACTTTGTAAAATCCCCCTCCACAGATGCTGATATTCAGTGCATGTCAGACATCACCCTGTATTTAAACATTGACATTTACCATACTATAATGTTTGATATTGTATGTCTACTACTTGATTTTAGACTGCCAGATTTATTTGGCTTAATATTAATAGTCTTTATGTTATCATCCAGGGCAGGGGACCCTTTGAACTGACAGACATTTTTGACTTCATCTACCAAAAGTATATGGTAGTAAGCTAAACTGTGAAGAATTATGGGACCTGAAGCTCAAAATATCTGAAATAGAGATATAAATAATATCCACAGTTTATCATCTGCAGTAATAAAAAGTATCTAGAATCAAAACAATTGTGAACCACTATGTATGGTTCACATTCTTAGTCTGGAATACAAAATATTCTCTACCTTTATTATTATTAGTATAATCTCAGAAAGCCAGAAAAAGTACAACCAGATTCATTGCATGTCTATGATTGTACTTTTTCACATTATGCATGTATAGTGCTTTGGTTCCACTTTAACTGCCATGGATGCATAATATGGACACGTTAGCTTTGTAGTTTGGAGAGGCAGTTAGAAGAACCTCAGTAGGCATCTCTAAACTGCCAATGCTAGGATTCTACAGGCTGGAACCATGGCAATCAATGTGGACTTGTAGTTAATTGCACAGTTGGAAAGGACCCTTTCAGTAATTGCTAGTTTGCATGTTTGCAGACTTGATGTCGGTTTCCTTTTTGGCACATGTACTCTCTTGCAGCAATATCTTCCTGCAGCCATTTTTCTTCTGCACTCCCTTCTCTTTTAGATTCGATTACTATGTTTGAGAGAGTGACTACTATTGCTCATAATTTCAAATTGCTTCCCAGTGAGTTGATGCAATTTTCCTAGAAAGGTTATAAGAAGTAGCACAATGCTTAATTAATATTTTTATATCAGTGAAGGGCAGTACATTTTGGCATCATTCAATGGTAGGAGGACAAAGGACCACCTCTGGCCTTTCAGAAAGAACATTTTAGCCAGGCAGAGACCAACCTGTTCCCATGCAGTAGAAGATGATGAACTAACTGATTTCTCCTTCTTTTCATAATCATTTTGCCTTTCTGTAATGTGTGTTTTACAATATAACCCTTTGAACAGTGACTATGTTAATATAGGTACTAATGAAAACAAAATAATGACTGAGAGATTGGAAACAATATATATTGCAGTTCCCAGGGACTGTTACAACCACAGGACCATTGCAATAATCTCCCATGCAAGAAAAGTTATGCTCAAAATTCTATAGCAAAGATCTTTACAACCTATGGAACAAGACATGTCAGATGTCCAAGCTGGGTTCAGGAATGGAAGAGACACTAGAGATTATACTGCAAACATTTGTTGGCTAATGAAGCACACTAAACAATTTCAGAATTTCAGAGGAAAATCAGCCTGTGCTTTTTAGATTATAGCAAAGCCTTTGATTGTGTAGATCAGTGGTTCTCAACCTGTGGGTTCCCAGATGTTCGTGGACTTCAGCTCCCAGAAGCCCCAGCCACTATGGTCAATGCTCAGGGCTTCTGGGAGCTGAAGTCCACGAACATCTGGGGACCCACAGGTTGAGAACCACTGGTGTAGATCATGAAAAATGATGGACTACTCTTAAAGAAATGGGTACACCACACTGTTTGAATGTCTGGTTGCAGGCTATCACTATTACAAAATATAGAGAAATAGAATGGTGTCTTTTATTCATTCATTCATTTATTTTTATTAATATTTTCCAGGAAATATTGAAAACATTACAAACACATAAATGAATATGTAAAAGAAAAAAAAATCAACATTTAAGAAAGCATAAAAACATGAATTAAAATTTAAAGAGTAAAAGAAAGAAAGAAAGAAAGAAAGAAAGAAAAAAGAAAAGCAAACAGAAAAGAGTTGATCTCCCATTTGATTTAAACATCTCAAAAAGGAATATCTAACCTTCTCTTCTTTGCCCTCTCCCAATTCATACTTTCAAAAAGAAAAAAAAATCATTTAAACTTTTTTTAATTCTTTAAACTTTTTCTTTTTACTGAGCACAATATCTCCATATTTCTTCTGTTAAATTTCAACACAATTTACTTGAATAATAAAGAACATAGAGTATTAGATAGTATTAATACTACTAAATAATCTTAATGCTACTATTTTTTCTAAATGCTCACTAGTTAAAACTGTAAACCTATTATGTGTTTTGTAGCATCACTGACATATAAATATATCAATAACATTTTATGCTCTGGAAATCATTACAGAATTCATAGGCCCAAAGAATTTGCAAGACTTGGGCAGGACTGTTTATGACACAAGGACTTGGAAGTTTCTCACTGACCTCAACACAATTAACAACAACAAAAGTAGTAATACAACTACTAACATCAGTAAAGAACTATTATAAAATTAATATGGGTCTAGAACTAGTTTTACTAACAGCGGACTCAAAATTATCTATGTTCTCACAAAGTCTAAAGAACTAAACATTTATTTTTTTAAAACACGTCCCCCACCGCCCCACGTGACAATGGGTGGAGAGGGGATGGTCTTTGCCGCCCTCCCTCGAGAGGAGAACACCAGCGGAAGGAGGTGGGGCTTGAAGGCACTATTTAAGGCTGCCCCGCCTCCCCCTTGGTCTCCTCTCTCCGGATCTTGGTGAAGGAGGAGGACGCCGCTGTGCAGCGCAGAGCAGACTCTGTGGTCGGCCGGGAAGCATTGTTCAGTGGCAGTGGAGGCGGTGGCTGCGCTTTTGAGCTTGCAGCCTGCCTCTCCACCTTCGCCTTTTTGCTTTGCTCTTATTTTCGCCCATCTGGCCGTTAGCTCAGCGGTGGATGCTGTGGCTAGCCTGGCAGGCCCGCCATGTGGGGGTTGCCGGGAGGTCTTCCTTCGGGATCCAGCGGCGTGTGCCTACCTCTTCACCTCCATTCCCCTCTCCTCATCTGGACCGCCTTTTCCTCTGCGGCGGTCGCAGCGGCTGACCCTGTAGGCCAGCCATGTGGGCTGTGGGAGGCCCTTATTGGAAGTGGTGGCCTCCTCAGCGGCCACCCAGGTAAAAAGGAAGGGAGCGGGAGGCACCTCGCGGACAAGGAGGCCCTTCCTCTTCCACGAGCGTCACGGGAGAGCGCCAGCTTTCTCAGGTCTGGACCTCGACCGCCATTAGAGCGGTTGGTTCGCGCTTTCCGGGAGGTTTTTAGGCAGCCGGGGGGCTGAGAGGGAAGAGCGTAATGGGTTTTGGGGGGTGGCTTGCCATTTAGCTGGTTGTGGATCAGTGGTAGCAGCGGTAACATGCCCACCCACCCCACCTTATGGTCTAGCAACTGATTGGGACATCAGGGGCTGAGAGAGTGTGCCCCTTTCTTTCACTCGGTTAACTTTGGGTCATCGCTATCAATTCAGTTTTGTTTCACCTGGTACTGGTGAGTGGCCAGTGGGCGTGGGGGGCGGAGTCAGTGTGCGCATTCCTGGAGGAGGGCTGTGGTGCCAAGAGTTTGGAGCCGCAAGGGGACTTATGGCTTCCAAGCAAGCCTCAGGGGCATCCAAAGGCAAGCAGCCCCCAAGAAAGCCACACCGGCCAAAGGGGTTGCAACAGCAAAAGGTGCCACGCCAGCCAAAAGGCCTAAGCCAGCCAAGGCCTTAGCTGCCCCAATGTCGGTTGCTTCATCTTTGGATGAGGAAGGGGGGCAAATATGGTGGTCACCATCTTTGAGAAGCCCCAGGCCATTGAGAAGGGCTGGCAGTCTACGGAGCTGGGTAGAGAAAGGGAGGAGCAGATGGTAGCCATGCCAGTAAGTGCTATTAACCAGATTTTGGTGCGGCTAGATGCTATTGAAAAGGACAGATCGGGAGAGAAGGAGAAACAATCGTGTGCAGACAGGCGGGACCAAGCTTCATCATCACAGCAAGTCAATTGGGAGACCGGGCCATCAGGAGATTCGGCAGTAGAAGATGCACTGGGTGAGTATGATGGCCATGGGGACAGCACCGCATGTATGGCATGGCCCTGGACCTTTGTTATCCCACCAAGAAACATGGTATGGGCTCCGCCTGTGGGTTTTCCAGAGCCATTGTTTTCTTCTTCGCCTTCTGTCACGGGGGAGAACACGTCACCCTCCCAGCCGCCATCAGGAGAGTCAAGGCAGTCCCAAGAGGCCCCGGGATCCACACAGGGTGGGGCTCCGGGAATACGGGAGACAGACAAGAACGCAGGCCTTGACCAGGAGGCAGATGGGCAGTTAGGGGTTTTGGACGAGCACCTTACCTCAGCCACTATTGAGAAGATATGGAAGGGAGAATAAGTGGATTTGTTCTCCCTTTTGTATCGGGAGCTCGACAAAAAAGAGAAGGAGGATTTGGACGCGGGTGAAAAGGAAAAATTAAAAAAATCATAGGATCGATAAGAACTGAACCAATTGGTTCATGGGCTATCTTATCTACATGGATGTTATAGTTAAGGCCCAGCCTTCCAGGGTGCACTCCATGTTGGTGTATTTGGACATGATTTAAGGGCCCAGCAGATTTTTCAGGGAATGGCTAGCTGCACTACGACGAGAAGTTTAGGATGAGGGCGGCGAAGCAGCCCAGCCTGGTTTGGAACAGGATTATAACTGAATTGTGGATGCAGACATTGACCCCGGCTTGCCCTGTGTTTGGGGAGAGATCCCAATCGGGACATCTGGTGCAGTTCGATAAGTCGGGGGGGGGCACCAGCACTCAGGGCTCACATGAGCAACAGCGGACACAACTATGTTGGGAATTTGGGACCCGGGGTTTTGCGCCCGGCGCCCATGCAAATACAAGCACCTGTGTGGGATCTGCTGGGGCCTGCACTCTGTTCGTAACTGCAACAAGGGGAGATGGGGAAGGACAGGCTTCAAGGAGGGAGGCGGCAAACGGGGGCCAGGAAATCAGCCAACATTTCACAAAGTGGTCCAGCCCAATTAAGGTGGGGAGGCTGCTGGCTTGGCTCTGCTTTTACCCGGACCGAGCTGCAGTGCGATATCTGGGGGATGGATTTACTGTGGGTTTCAGGATCCCAAGTGTGGGACCTCGGAAGTTTTTTATGGCTAGGAACTTCAGGTCAGTGATAGGTAATGAGCATGTAGTAAGGGAAAAAATTAGGAAGGAGGCAACTGAGGGCAGGGTGTTAGGCCCATTTGATCAGCCTCCTACTCCCAATGTTGGATTTTCCCCATTAGGTGTAGTCCCTAAAAAAGCCCCAGGTGAATTCAGGTTAATCCACCATTTGTCCTACCCCAAAGGCGAATCCATTAACGATGCCATTCTGGCTGAGTTATGTTCAGTCAGGTATACTTCATTTGATACAGCTGTGCGGGTGGTGTACAGACAGGGAGTCGGGGCGGAGTTGGCTAAATCTGATATCAAGTCAGCCTTCCACCTGCTGCCCGTTCATCCATCTGACTTTGAACTTTTGGGATTCGCCTTTGAGAGAATTCTATGTCGATCGCGCCCTCTCCATGGGATGTTTAGTATCATGTTCTTCCTTCGAGACGTTTAGTACCTTCTTAGAATGGGCCATCAAGAGAAAATCAGGCCTTCATGGCATTGTGCATTATTTGGATGATTTCTTATTTGTAGGACGCACTGGTTCTGAGCAATGCACATTCCTATTAGCAGAATTCACATCCCTTATGGGGGAGTTGGGCGTGCCCTTAGCGCATGAAAAAACTGAGGGTCCTGCGCAGCAGCTTACATTTTTGGGCACAGAATTGGATACAGTCAACCAAGCCTGTAAATTACCAGTGGTTAAGGTTCAGGATCTGAGGTCCCGGGTGGCATCCTTCTTAGGCAGACGTAAGGCGACCCTTAGGGAATATCAGGAGATCCTACGACATCTTAATTTTGCCTGTAGGGTAGTGGCGCCCAGCAGGGCATTTCTTAGGCGACTGTGCAATGCCACGAAGGGTGTTACCAGGCCGCATCACAGAATTAGAGTCACCAGAGAGATGAAATTGGACTTAGAGGTATGGCAGGAGTTCCTGGCTGATTTTAACGGGGTTTCTTTTTGGCGGGACGAAATCAAGGTCAGGGATGCACTGCAGATATCATCTGATGCAGCAGGATCCATCGGTTTTGGAGTCTTTTCAGGGGCAGGTGGTGCGCACAGAGATGGCCTGAGAGTTGGGTGGAAGCAGGACTCACAGCCGACCTTAAATTCTTGGAATTTTTTCCAATCTTGGTAGCAGTTCACATTTGGGCACGTGAGTTAGCAACGCCTCAGTTTGCTTTTGGTGTGATAACCAAGCCACGGTCAGAGTGATTAACTCTCTCTCTTCCAGGTCACAATGTGTCATGCACTTGGTTCGGGCTTTCACGCTTTAACATAGTTTTTACAGCTGTACATGTTGCGGGCAAAGATAATTCCTTGGCTGACTCTCTCTCCCATATGCAGTTGGATCGTTTCAGAGAGCTAGCTCTGAATGCGGCAGTCCTTCCAGAACCGATGCCCTCCGATCTGTGGAAGCTTGGCGGGATTGACCCGCTTCGGGGAGGAAGCGAGTGCTGATTTGTGGTCATAGTTTCATCTTTTGGGCAGAGCGGCAAACTCGTGGTGGGCACCTGGGCCCGAATCTGGGATTGGGTGATCTAGCCTCGATACAATGGCTTGGCATGAGAGGCCTTTGGTGGCACGGTTTGTTGCCTACGCTCTTTGGGGAGAGCCGTTGTCCTCTTTCTGATGTGCTGGTCATCCACCTTGGGGGAAATGACCTTGGACTTTTGAAAGGAAAGGCCTTGATTATTCAGGCCATTCAGGATATGTGACATATTGAAGACACATGGCCCAGCACCTGTATTACCTGGTCCTCACTGGTTTAGAGAAGAGTGTGGGGTGGGGGAGGTGATCCTCAACCCCTAGAGTTAGCCCGCCAGCAGGTGAACAGGGAAATTGGCAATGCTATGAGACAGGGCCTGGGTTACTATATTCCTCACCATGACATTGTATTTGCTAAAACTGGAACTGTATAGGCCCGATGGGGTACACTTGTCAACCGAGGGCAGTGATATTTTTCTAGGTGATTTGCAAAGGGGAATTGGAACCATCCTAGAGAGTAGTTGGGGGGATAAGGACTAAGCAGACGCTTGCCCTTATCCATGGCCGGTAAGGGGGGGTCTATGGGTTTGGTGTGTACCTATGGCACCCTTTTGGTGTAGGATAAAGCCTATCCTTGAGGAGGGCCCGGGACTAGCCCTTACTGGCGTGAGCCTGGGGGGCTCAGTTCGGGGCTCACCTTCCAGACAAGGGCCGGCCAAAGTCTTGATCCACCTTCTGCGCTTGGCTTTGGGGCCTGGTATCTCACCCTAAGGGCTAGGGAAGATGGTCGCGAGCTGACTCTTGCCCTAGTCCACCCATGCTGTTGACCCCCCCTTCTCAGGATAGAAGTTCAAGATCAAGTTCATGTTCAAATTCAAGTTCATTTCCACTTTATGTTAATTAGGCATATTAATAAATTGCCCTAGTTCAACACAAGCCCTGTGTGTGGTCTCCTCATTTCGTGGGTTGGGCCGGCAAATGAAAACTAATATCCAAAATGCCCAGTAAAATCCTAAGAAAACTACTTGAAATCTGTAGCGTAAAAGTGATGGCATTTGTTGTATATATGCTAATCTGATCCTAATGAAGAAATTTAGGAACAAACATTGATTAAAGGAGTACCTCCCTCCAGTATTATTAACTATAGGTGCCATTGTTATCTTTTTAGATTAAAATTTAGATAACTAATAAGCAAGTGGGTTTTAAATTGATCCCCAGGAGCAAATATATTGATGGTACAATTCTTGAAATAGTGTCAATATTCTTTATAAATACAGTCTGTGATTACAAAGTCTAGAATACTCTCAAACATTAATTCTGGTAGTGCCATGGATTTTCAAAGTAAATGAGGGGAAGATTGGGAAAATCACTACCAGAAGAATCCCAACAATTAATTGGAAGGGAGAGGGAGAGGATAATTGTGATTAATTCAAAAGACTACTTTTTAAAGACATAGCACCAATGTTACCTGAGTTCTATAAATTAAAATTAAGTAATCATCTATCATGTGACAATTGTTCTTCTTGTGGTTAGCCACAAATGCCCTCTGTGAACACAATTCAGTTCCCTGTTCTTCCTACTGTCTGAAGAGTTATTTTCAGAAAAGTAATTAGCTACAGTTATAGTTCCAAGCTATCAGTCAAGGTTATAGTTGCAATTTTTAAAGGAACATTTCTCTGTTTCTTGAAAGTGACTGCAATGCAATATTTACTTTTAAAAAATCCTGAATATCAAATGCTACTGCACTACAATGCACATTTTCTCACTTACCATATAATTGCCTCAACACCTACAACACAACATGAGACAGGAGCATGAAGCATAGCACTGGAACCATATTAATCCTCCATCATTTATTGGGGTCATAACTATAAAATAAGTTAACATTGGTTATTCTACAAAAGAAGAACAATTGCTCCTTTTTAAGTAACAGCCATATAATGTTGCTATGGCAAAAAAGGAGGTTGCTTGCAGTTACTTCTAAGCCCTGTTTTTTTTCCTTTTGAACACCTAACCTGTTGATATTCCAGTATACTGATGAGGAAATATACAAATACCCTATGCTGTTGGAACAGGATGGAAAAATATAATAGTTTGTGCCTCTGATTCCCAGTCCAAATGGGGATGTATGCACAGAAGCCTGTTTTGGTGATGTGAACACAGAATGTGCATAAGTGTTAGTCTGGTCCTATCTCTAGGCTGAAAGCAGTATTCAGCAAGTTGTTGGAGGAGAGAACTTAATGCCACATTGCCTGATCTGTTATTCTCTGAGCTGTCTTGATACTTCTGATGTAGTGAAAAATACGTCCCATCAACAAAAGAAAGTTTCACCAGACAGTCTATTTGGTGTTGCACATGGAATGATAGAGAACATTACCTTGTTCTTTTCCACAGGCACCCATGTGCCTTGGGAAGGCCCTACATATGGGCACAGTGATATGCGTATAGAAGTTTCTTTACCAGGCAGCTGATTGGCTAATTCCAACTTTTATTTTTTTAATTTAGTTGTGCTTGCATGACTCAGGGTCCTAGGTATAGTACATACTTTATTTGAGTGCTTTCTGTGGAATCCTGCAGCTGTGGTGGACAACATCTACTAGAACACTGTCCTAGGTTGTGCAAGCTGGGGATAATGGGGGATTTAGTTTAACAAATCTGGGGGGGGCACCATGTTTGAGAATACAGTTGTATTGGATGGGGCATGGAAAAAAGTTCCATTATATCCCATCAAATAAATATTTACCTACTAAAGAACACACCCTACAGTTTCCTCCTCAAATATTACACAGTCTCTCAGTAATGCTATTGTATGATTACTTGGCTCAATGGAAACAAAAAAGGCCATGTGCTGTTAAGATTAAAATAAAGTACAGCTAAAATCCTAATAGTAGATAAAGTTTTTTTGGGGAGGAGGGCATGGGAGGAATAAATATCATTGTTTCCTTTCTGACTCAGTAATGTTCAAATTCTGCTGTTTAGAAATGTCGACATTCACCTCCTCACACCCAAAGATTGTCAAGAAACATCTAATATGAAGGTATAATGGCAAACAAGTTTACTTTAAAAACATCTTGTGTACACAAACCATTTACTACAGCATGCAACCACAGTGGAGCAATACGCTGATCCTATACCCTGGCTGTCAACCTATGTGAATTGACTGTGCAGAATCTTTTATAATACTCAATGGTCTCTTCATGATCAGAATAGTGTGAAGAGAGTTCTATGCAATTGGAAACTGTAAAAAAATATCAGTTTTAATATATATCATTAACCAGAGAGAGCTTCAGTGATTAAAAAGCAAAACAAAACAAGATAAGACAAGACAAAACAAAGCAAAACACTATTTTGGAACAACCCAAAACAATCTTAATGGGAAGATATAATGGGAGGTTTAAACATATGCTTAAATATCTCTCATTAGAAACAATGGAATGTAAAGGTGCTGAATATTGATTGGATCCAGCCCTATTCTTATAGCTATGAGCTCCCAGTTTTTGAAAAGACCAATACAATACAATGCAACACCCCAATGTCATTTTTTCAATTTAACAATCTATCAGTTTATAAGGATGTATTGAAGAACCACATCTGCTGCAGATGAATGTTCTTTTCTTCAACAATTTTCGCTAACCACTATTCTTTGACTTAATTATTTCCTTTAAAATTGCTTTACATTTATCAAAATAAAATCAGAAGCTACCTCACAGGATTCCGTACTGAGGATAATCCCAGGGCATGGAGTATATTCAGACTTTCCGGATCCTCCAATAAAATGGAAGATAAGGGTATTTAAATTGTAAATTTTATCTTAATTCAACTAAATTGGATCTTCTTAATCCAATCTGTTTTAGATTACCTTAACCTAGTTCATTTTAATTAATGCTTATGTTTATGCCAATCTTCCATATGTATGATTAATGAATACATACGAGTAATCCCATTATTCACAAAATCCTGTATGTGTCTAAGCTGCTAAAATCATTCTCTTTGATCTGCCATTTGGGAGCCAGGGGTTGGTTTCATGTTTATTGGAGTATCAACCAGAGTTAATGGTTACTGATCCTCTGCTGTTTGGCAAGATCGCTCTTATAGTGCCTGTACTACACTCCCTCTGTGCACTTATGCAGAAGCATGCTGAATCTTATAGGCATCTTTGTGCATCCAGCTTTGTTTTCTGGATCAGTAGAAGTAAATTGTGCCTGGATTAACCTAGGTCTCTGATGTTTAACAGGGATGGGATGGAAAGAACACTCACAAATTTTTGCATCCTTTGAATAATGCTCATCAATTTCCAATATATCATCAGATCCCAACATTTTTCATTGCAGGGCTTTTTCCAATAATAATAATAATAATAATAATAAAATAATATACATTTGTGTAAAAAGCAACATTTTGCATAAAAACTACTTCTACTTTTTGTGAAGAAAACCATGGAATTTGCACAGAAAATAAGATTTTTTCCCCAAACGTATGGTCTTTTTTAACAAAAAAGTTCCCAAATGCAAATTCACTATGAAATTTTGTTGCAAGTGACAAACAAGCCTGCTTTTGATGTTGTTCCTTTAGGAGTACAGTGATTACGGCGTTTGCTTTAGCTCACAGTTTTTTTTTTTTTTGTATTAAAAAATAAGCATTAACAAAACGGACAAACAAAAAGAAAAAAAGAGCAACAGGATAAGATCAACATCAGCGTGTAGACTATATCACAGCAACAGAATATCATCTGATGGTTTACAGAAAGTAAATATATCATCAATTTCTCAATAATCTGACTTCTTTTTATTAGCTATAGTATTAATTACAGGGACATATGGAAACAAGCCCCCACCACTCATAGAAAAACAATGGAATTATGCATTTGGATAGAATGAATGGAGATTCTAACTCACAAATAAAGAATGTGTGACCGTCTAGATGTTACTAGACTACAGTAAACTCTCACCAAGGTCAACATAGCCAGTGCTGAGACATAATGGGAATTGTAGTCTAAGAGAATCCAGAGGGCACACATTTCTCATTCCATTAGACTGGATGTTCATGAATCAGCTGGGTTTTCACAGCTTTATGAAAATTAGCTAAGAAGATTAATATGAATATTAGCTGAGGAGATGAGCAGACAACTGCTTCCACTTGATCCTTGTGAAAGGGCAATTTAAAATTTCAAGATGTATTAGATAAGGAAATCCTGACATTCACTCACCCTTTCTTTAATTTTACCAACTTTGTTTAATTGTTGGGAGGACAACATTGCATACAGATAAAAATAAAGACCAGTTCACATGTTAGTAACAGAATGGGGACTACTTCAATGAATGCTTCCCACTTTGGTCCCATAATGGAGAAATTCTGTGCAACATATAGGATGACACATGAGATCTGTTTACATACCTTTTCCAGCTGGCCATTCATGCGTTCCAACAGATCTCGCCCTCCCATATGTGGCCCCTTTGAATGGCAGGGTAAGAAGTACCATGACAACAACACCTGCTCTCAGAAGAAGGAATTGTTCTAGCTGTGTTACTGAACTATCACAAGAGATTTATTGTAACCTAGGTCTCTCTCTCTCTCCCTCTCTATCTCTGTATATATATATAAAAGCCTTCCTACCTTGTATGCCTAACCAGCATTGGAGTTTGAATTATCAAATAAATGCTAGTATTATGGGTATTTGCAAACAAAACAAAACAAAATCAGCACTAATCACAAGTAACAGCCAAAACAATAGATTAGTAATGCATAATTTTAGAGGTGTCAAATTGTGTTGTATTTATTTGAGATTATTTGGGTAATTTTTAACACACACACTATACCTCCTCTTGCAAATGCTGCCCTGCTTCTGCCATCCAGTCCACCAACAACACTCCAACACTAGAAACTCTTTTTTGCCCTTTTTGTTTATCTTCAATGGCCTTTCTATCTCCCCACCATTTCTTTTAATTTCTTCTCTCTCTAAATGTGTAAAGATAATTAACATTCTGGGAAGCTGCCTTAACTGAAAGCACTAGCAGAAGCATAAGCAAGGCACATATGTGCCTTGTCTGTAAGTATTCATGAAGTTTGCCAGTTTTGGATTTCATCACATAGACTTTGGATAGTTTCTGATGGTGCGTATTAATGTCAGATAAAATGCATCAGAATATACACTGTATATACATACATTTAATTTGGGGAAGGGGAATAATGTTATAATTAAGGAGCCATGCCAGAGTGAAAGTAAACTGTCATGCTTCTGGGTGGCCTGACAATGAAAACATGACAGCCTGTGACTGAATAAGGAGATTCAGGGTTATTTTCCCCCCCTTTCATATTCTTCTCATGGCATGGCTCATATGGACATCTTTTCCCTTTGAAAGGCAAATACTACAAACAAAATCACAATATTTACTTTTAACAGCTGAAATGGAATGTACTTGATGCATGAAAATTCAACCACATAATATTTACATTTCCTTTGTGGGCAGTTGTTCATACCCTACCTATGGATTTCTGCTTTTGGGATTTTCTCAAGAACAGAAATAGAGTTTATTTTACTAATAAAAAAAATAATTAATGATGTTGATCTTTGCTTCTTAAATAATCTGATGTTGAGGACTAGCAATTACTTTCCTTGCTGTGGCAGGGATTGTGCCCCTTGGCTACAATTGTTTTTGTCTTTCCTGGAAGCTTGTCAAAGAGTGGCAGACAGTAGGTCAAGAACCTATACTAACTTGTTGACCACCGCTGGATAGACAAATATCACAACAAGAGCATAAGTAATTTATAAATACTATATATATTTGTAAACAAATTTATAAACAAATGAACAAACAAATAAATATTTTTATCCAGGATTCTCACCTTTGCTTGTCCTGCTTTAAATGTGGAAAAGGTGTCAAAGCAGAAGGAAAAGTGGACTTGATCAACCAAAACAGTGTAAGATGGAAGGAGTCAAGATTTGAAAAAAAGAAAAAAGAAAAAAGACAATGGGTAGATGCCATTGTGCATGACATCAGAATATAATGGGGGTGGAGGAGGAAAAGTCTTCCCAGAGAACTGAAGAAGTAATATTTCGAATGGGGAACGATGCCGAAGGAAAGTCAATTGGCAGAATCCACTGTATACTTCCTACTAAGGCTTGTGCAGGGAGAAGAGTGGAGCATAATATTTCAAACAATAAAAAGGGAACATGTACCCAAATACCAGGTGGAAGTGGGTGTTAGCTAGATGTGTAGTGTTGTTGGGTTGTTTTCTTTTAAAGAAACTGGCTACACTTGAAACCTGATGAGTGAGAACACCAGGTAAGATCTCTGGCCCTTCTACAGGCACACTTAGCTAATCCTTGACTGCTAATAGAAGACATAAAACTCTGGTCATGAAGAATAGAATGAATCTCATACTAGCTCCCCAGTGCATTGTTATTTCACTTCTATTTTCCTAAAATGAGAAGCACAGTAGGGTGTAATGCATCTGGAGGTCATTAAAATGAAACTTGGTAATTTCTGAGAACAGAGATGGTAACAAGATTGACTTTGTTATATGCAGAGTGTGCTGCATAATTGCCCAGTTACTATAGACAGATTTCCAGAAAGTCAAAAGTGTTTTAGCCTTTGTGCAGGAAAGAAAGATGGAAGATGTGTGCTAACAATCTAACATCCATAAATGGTGATTGCAAAGCACAATACTGCTGTCTCTTCTGAAATACAGAGTACTCAGAAGATATGTAGCACTGTTAGCAAATCTTTATATTCACTGCTAGTCTGAGACACCAGTGCCCACTGGATGCATTAGACTTCTACTTGGGGAAGCTATACATACTTCCCTGCTCAGCCATAATGCTCAGAGATGATTTACAGGCTATTCCAAGGTAAATTCAAATTTCCCAACAGGTCTATACCTTACAGAATGAATGTGGAAGCAGTCCTAGAACTTCCTATCTGGTAAGCCTCTATGACACCTCTGTTGGCAAATATGTCCTATTATTTATTATTTTTGCAATCATAAAATTTACATTTTAGCATGATCCCCAAATATATCTAAAAACTTAAAGCATAAAGAGGCCTATGCTCCACGAAGCAAACATGCTTGCTATGTGTATCTAAGTATCTTTAGTGGTCTATGCTGAATGTATGAGAGAAACATGTTTCTTTCCATGGCATAAGGGTATAAAAATATGTGAGTCTCATTCTTGTTGAATTTTTTTGGATATCTTGTCAGTATTTTTATTCTTTCTCCTCCTGGCTACAAAGGTTGTTTCCCCTCCCTCATATGGACACTCATGTTTAGTTGTGCCAATAAATTTGAGATTTAGGGAAAAAAAATGAGAAACTTTTCTTGGGAAGAACCTACTTTTATTCCTCCTTTTACCCCTGAAAACTTTTTTCCCTGGGTGGGTGGGTGGGGGGAATTATTTATTTATTTCATGTCTCACCGTTTTCCCAGCATGGAACATGAGGCAGCGAATAATTTCAGTTAAAACCAAATATGGTTAAAGTATATATAATACAAAAGTTTAAAAAATTAACAACTGTCACGTTCAAAACATTAATGTAGAAGTTCATAGGGGTTATCGCAGCCTATAGTTTAGGGCTCTAGGCACAGGCTTTTGTACTGAAATCAAAACTTTAAAAAAAAAAAATCTTAACCTCATTCCCAGTTCACAGTTATCTCAATCAATTAGAAGACTTGGGGGGGGGGAATCAGCAAGAGACAATATAAAATGCATTGCAAAACAAGAAAGAAAGACAAAGTTTGTATGAAGAGTGTTATAGTATTGGAAACTATAATTCAATGGTATTCAAAAATCACACGCTTTTCATATAATAAACCCCAGTTTCAGTCCTTGGTATCTGGTTATAGGGCTAAGAAAGACTTCTGTTTAAAACTGTAATGAACTATTGCTACTCAGTACACATAAGACTGAACTAGATGGATCAATAATTTAACTTGATAGAAACAATTTAATAAAATAATAATTTGACAACAATTTAACAAAATAGTACTCCAAACAATATTGCATGCTATTTCGATTAATCTGTACATTTTTCTCCATGAAAGAAGATGCAGTTGGACCAAGAAGTAAAAAGCAACAGAAGGCTAAAGTAGGTTCCTATGGTCAATATCTCTCAGAATATAAAATTGATATATGTGTATATAGCTAGCATCAAACCTGATTTTATACATTGTACATGGATTACTAATTAATAAGATTATAAATAAGTGATTTTTCTTGCTTTGATTGCTATGTGTAGGTCACTCACAATGGCATTGCTGTGTCATTCCCAAGCTTAACATAATCCTTCAGGAGTAATCACCATATAATACACTCTCATAGCTCAGTTTTATTATTAGTAGCCACCGCCTAAAACTATGGTATCAATAGATGATACATTAGTCCATACAATTCACTGTCGTTGCTAAGGAGAGGACAGGTTTTAATGGGATGATGCCAAACCATATGGCAAGTACTTTCAAAATGTACAGAAGGGAAGGAAGAATTCAGTATTATGGGTACAGTATAGTTTCTCTCAATGGAACATAGTCCTTCCCCTATTATTTTCAGGAAGATAACTACAAAACTATTGATATAATCCAGTTTTCAGAGAAGTAGCCATGTTAGATTCTTGCAGTATAAAAAAGGAGAATGGGAAAGCGATTAAGAAAGGAAGTGTGACAGCAACTTTAAGACTAATTGTTTTAGCATGGACTTTTGTCGATTTATATCCACCGCTTCAGATATGCAATACAGAGTGATATTAAAGCATCAGGTTACAAAGCATATTTATACTTTTGTGGGATGCAAATCAACAGAATCCAGAAAATGCCCTAAATTTTCAGCCTGCTATCTATTCATTTGGTAGGTTATTTAATTTTCTAAATTAATGAAGTGTTCTGTACAACATAAGATAGTCACAGAATATGAGGTTTACAGTTTGAAATTCTGTGTATCGTGGTGTCTGATGTTTCTGTGGTTGTGAAGAAAAAAATGGTCACAGTTCCGCTGTACTCGTAGAATGGATTTTAATGAGTGAAATGCATATAACGTGAAACATGATGTAGTTTGCTGATGGTGAACTTTCCAAAATTGGCTGTCCTTGTCATGAAATCCTTTTCTCTGTGATTTGAGCTAAAACACTATCCTCGAAGAAATGAAAGTCTCAGTGAAACTGTGTCCATTGATTTAAGTAACTGCAGGGCATGATCTTAAAGGTAATTTATTGGAAGTATATCCACGTTCTCCTTTGTCTCTGAGGTGTGAAAGCTGACAACTCTGGGCTTACACAAGAGTCTGGTAGAAAGGCATTTCTTTCCTTTTGGCAGTTCTTATTTTCTAGGAAGATATGAAAATATGTTTACATATAAGGCAAAGAGGGAATAGCAAAGGAAAGTCAAAAAAGCGTACACTAAACCTGCTGTACTATTATTGATTCTCTGCTTTATTTTTGTATGTGCATCCAGAGATTTTCAGATATTAATCTCAAATGTGTTTCAACTTCAAAATCATTTTTTCTTGAGTGACAAGGGTGAGGGACATCCAGTATTGCATACTATTTTGACTATGCTGTGTATTTCTCTCCAAGAAAGAAGATGCAACTGAACCATGAGGGAATATCTTGATACACCAAAGAACCATTCTAATTGAAAATGAGAAAAATGCCAATATCCTTTACATCCATGCATAAACTTATTGCACTGGAAAGAAAATGTTTTCTGTCACAGATGACAGTGGCAGCTGGTACCCACAGGTGCTACTGGAGTAGAAGGTAAGACATCAAAAGGGTTATCAGAGACAGTGAAATGTATAGAGCTGAAAAAGAAGCCATCACCTCCTCCTTCTCCTCTTCATACATTCCTGCTTGTCAATATCCTACTTGAATTGTGGTGCCCAGAACTATACAGTCTTGGTGCTGACTGACTAAAACAGAATAGAGTTTATTACTTCCCTCAGCCTAAACAGTATATTCCTATTGATGCAGGCTAGAATCACATTGGCTTTTTTATCTGTTGCATCACACTGCTGACTCATGTTCAGCTTGCAGTCTATCAAGACTCCTAAATCTCTATCACATGTATCGTGATCAAGCCAAATGCCACCCATTCTACATTTGTGCATTTCATTTATTCTACATAAGTACCTTATATTTGTCTTACATTTCTCCCTGTTGAAAATCATTTTTTTAGTTTTGGTCCAGTTCTTGAATCTCTTCACGTCGTTCTGAATTCAGATCCTGTCTTCTGGGCTATTAGCTACCCCTTCTAATTTGGTGTCATCTTCAAATTAGATAAGAAATTGCTTTATTCTCTCATTTAAGTCATTGATAAAGATGTTGAATAGCACTAGGTCCAGGACAGATCCCTGTAGCAGCCCACTGGTCTCTTCTCTCCAGGATGAAGAGGAGCCATTTGTGAGCACCCTTTGGGTTCAGTTGCTTGTTGGGATCATCTTCTCCATTCCTCCTCAAAATAAAGCAGGACACTATTTAGAATCTAGATGATGAATAAAATATTGGCTACAAAGTACAGTGTAGGGGAGCAAAGGCAAATACAGGAAAGGATGAAGAGAATAACAAAAATAAAGGAACTTAAAAGAATTCTAGCAAGATATGAAAATGTGTACACATACAAGGCAAAGAAAACACCATCTGTGAGCCGCCAAAAACATTTTTTTTCTATCTGCACCATCCAAATTCAGTAGAAGCAGCTGTTGCAACTGGAGATGGACATCTTATGCCTGGCTGTCACACTGGTGTTAAAGGTGAAGACTCTTGCAGCAAGAGAAATGACAACACTGAATTAATAGTAAAGTTGCTGAATCAAATACAGATTTTTCACAGTGCTTACTCAGCACCCTGGGCCTGGCTAAGTGAATCTTGTAGTTCTAGTTCATCCCACAGTTTATTTTAAAAAACGTATTTTTTCTCCATTCTTAAAGGAAAACAATGTACAAATTTTGTTAAATTCTTAACAAATCCAAAATGGAAAAAAAAATTCACACTCTCTAGATGGGTCTTTTTTAAGGACGGTACTAATAACGTCTCACATGAATCCTAGTGGCAGGTGCAAGATCTGTGTGTGGGTTGTGTGTGTGTGTGTGTGTGTGTGTGTGTGTGTATGAGGAAGTATGTGAGAGAAATTTGCTCTGACAAGTTTTTTGAAATAGATTGATTCCGTATGTACCTCCTGGAACAAATGTTGAAATGGATGAAATTTGCTGCTGAAAATCTAGGCTCGTGATATATAACACACACAAAAGCAACAATCATATACATATTTGAAATATGTACAAAACAAAACATTTCTCAGATGCATACAAACATATCTCAATCGATAGGGACACAGATCCATCAATGCACCCATTTGGAAAATGCTCACAGAGTGATGGAATATATATATTTTTTTCTGAATATAAAAATCAGAATTTTCAGAGAACCAATGCAGAATGGACTTGTAAGTGGAAAAAAGGGGGAATCCATTGAAATAAACCTGACAGATGGTTGCAAATGCATTCAGTAGCTACTCCTGTACAAAGCAAGGTTCTCACCTGGGCTGCTATTACTGAGTGTCTTACAAAATCTGACTTCTGGAGGCAGACACAAGAGGCACCAGGGAGCAAAGGTGTTTAAAAGCCTACTTCCAATCCTTGAGTGTTATTTCATATTGCCATTCTACTCCTGAATCTCTGGACTACGGCAGGTCTCAGAGGAAATAAACCTGGCCTGGAAACAGCTGCTGTTCATCCCCCAATGAGCACTGACCCATTCCAAATGTGTATGAATGTGGTTTACAGAATAAGCAGAGCTTGTTTCTGTCTATAACATTCACTTCAGGTTGTGATAAATGTTGCTTTCCTTACTGAAAAATCCTGTAGTTGCTTTAAAAAAAAAAGTGTAAGCTGTTCTGTCTAATATGTGATGTTCTGAGGATCACAAAAAGCTGGTTAACTCCTTAAGATGGAGAATGAAATCTCTGCCTTGGAAATATGCCAAGGAAAAAAAGAATCCTCAGGAGCACACATATCACAACAATAATAATTGAGAGTGAGCATTAGTAGAGGATTTTCATTTGGGGTTGATGACTACACTGTGAAAGTTGTTCATTGCTTAAGTAAAACTGCTGCTTCAAGACAGCTAAAATGCCAAATCAGTTAGTTCTTTAGATGCCTGTACATTGGCTCGCATTACAGGTAGGGATGCCAACCCCCAAATAATGGGATGTGTAACTCTCCCTGCTCTGACCATGAACCATAGTTAGCACCGAGAAATGGCACAAACCTCATGTTGTAAATGCATTGTGTGTTGTCTTCTAAAGAACAGGGGCTATAGAAGTAGAGTAAATGACTGGAAAGAACTTCATTGGGATCAAGATGCCAAAAATAGCCATTTGTCAACACCTTAGACTTGTTGTGAGTCAAACCACATCTATGCTCCCTGCAGCTAAGCCAATGCTTTGGTCCTACATTCCTAATGCAGGGAAGGCACCACCATAATATTTTCACTATGTTCTTTCAAAGAGTCTGTAAGTTCCATCAGGCCCTTGGGCTCAAATGGACTCTGACAGCATCTTACTATCAAATGCCACCATCTTACAATTTCAGTTGTTGATTTGCATAGTTTATTTATTTATTTATTGGATTTATACCTTAGCTTTACTCTGGGATGAGATCCAAAGTGGCTTCCAAAAGTTTAAAACAAGATTAAATTAAAATCTCATTTTACAAAAGTGAAAAAAAGGAATTAAATACCAATAAAGGTTTACCTGCATCAACTACAAAGTCCAAGTCCAAGTGAAAGCAAATTTGGACGATTTTACCCACAAAGTGTCATGCAAATTCTTCATAGTGCGCTGCTGAGTGGTTTATATACTTACAGAGTGTAAAGTGTCCCTGACTACTCAAGACAACTGTGCTGGATGATTCTTTGTGAATGCGATGGTGACAGTGAAAAGGAATTTCTTTGCTGCCACCACAGACACAGTACAGGACTTCCAATGATGTTGGAAGTAGCCATCACCCTATCACTTCCCTGCAGTCTGACTAAGTCCTTGCTTCGTAGTACTGCGAGAAAGAGGCTGGCAGGGGTTATCTTCTCGCTGCTAGCCGTGCCTCTGCTCCCTGACTTTTCTTTCCCTGGTAAAACTAACAGGTTGTGCCACCTCAAGAGCTGAAACTGTCCTTTGGTGGGGTAGTGCCTTCCGTCTGTTTCTATATATGGTATAGCTGAGATCAACAACAACCTCAAAGTGATCTCACACAACATTGCTTCTTGGAAGACAATCCAGAAGTTTCACCACCTATGCTTAGGGTTTCCATCACCAGTTTTCACCTAGAATTATTCTTTAGGTAACAGATAGCCCATTTACATTTTCATGGAGATTCCATTTCCCCAGGGACTTTTCTGTCAGTAGTTCTCATTTGTGTTCCTCAGAGATGTGAACTGCCACATCTAGTACTAAATATGCAGCCAACTTTTCTTACATTACTCAGTACCCTTCCAGCAGAAAGGTAGACTTTTCTACCTTTAATTTTAGTATTGGTTTGTCTTCTAAAAGCACAGCTGAACTGAACAATTCTTGCTCCTTGTAGCAAAGCATATTTTACAGTGTCTAATTTTCTCATGCTTAGGCACAGAGGCAGAATGTTAATATATTTAGAACATTGGATTGGTTACTTAGCATTTACACTGGTATAAAAAATTAATACCAGTGCTGATGCATGAGGATTCCAAATTAACAGAAATAAACACCATAGCCGGTATGCCACACAAAAATGATCTTAGAAACTGAAGCAACTCGGTGTAACATGCTCTGTCACGACAACATTGATTCTGACAGCTTTCGTATGTGATAGGCCAAAGCATTAAACCACTTGTCTTTTCTGTTTCATATCAGAGTCTGCATTGTTATATTTGCTACTTTTTTGTTAATTGAAAAGAAGAAAGAAAACCTTTTATTGTATTAACCTGTATTGCTATCATCATTATTCTGCAAAAACAACATGGAAGATTTGCAGTAATTCATTTCTCTTCCTTTGTAATAGGCATTGCTCCATTTAAACTGCAAGTCTGTTAAAATGATTTCATACAAATATAATGTAGTCAAAAACATGTTTCATCAGAACTTACGTATACTTCATTGCTATGGTTGAACAGATTTCTTGTTATATTACAGCACAATCACCATGGACAACATATGGTGAGTCCCTCTTCATGTACCTTTTTCTTCCTTCGCAACAGCTCATGATATAGGTTAACTAAGGCCCTTTCCTCACGGGGGGGCGAAACGGGGCCACACATGCAGGGGCAGAGCTTACCCGTGAGCGGGTTGCTCCATCCCTGCGGAGAGAGCGGATCCACTGTTCTAAACGCCACCGAAATTCGGCGCCCAAAATGGCGGCCGGCGACTTCCGCCGGCACTCCACCAATCAGGACAGCACGCCAGCCGGAAGCCCGCCCCCGGGCAGATCTGCAGGGACGTACTACCGCGTCTCTGCAGTTCTTCACTGGGGGCTGCCACGGGGCAGCGCGGGTGAGTTTTATAAAAACCACTTGCGAAGGTGGTTTTTATAAAACTCACAGTGCCACCCCCGTGGCTGCGCTAGAGCAGTTTGAGGTCTAGGACCTCACTTTTTTTAACTGCTCTAGCGCACCCCCCGGGTGAAGAAGACCTTCAAGAGAGGTCGCCCTAGCGTGGGCAATATGCCCGTGTGGAAATGGCCTAAGAGATTATTGGTAGCCCAGGATTACTGAGTAAGCTCCATGGCTGATTTGGGATATGAATTGATATTTCTAACAGTAAAGGTCAAGTATTTCATCCACTTCATCAGTAGAGACCAATGTATTCATTTTCAGAAACCACCTTTTCCAACCCAAGTCCCCCCATAAGGTATCATTGTTCCCCACACACAGCGCTCCCAAAGTTAAAGGATCTAAGACAAGGTCAGGCAACCTGGTTCTTTCTCAAAGTTTTTAGACTGCAGTTCTCATTATCCCTCATTAGTGTCCATGCTGGTAGGACTAATGAGCTGTACTGTCCAATAACACCTGGAAGACCATTCATTTGTCATCCTTCGCCTGCAGGATCCTTCCTTCCTTTAAAAAGGAAAGATTGTAGGGAATGATGACCCACAGATTGAAACTAGTGCAGGAAGGTGGAAAGAGAAGGTCAATGGCATTAGTATGATGTACCAAAATTGTTTACTGATTGACATTCACTGTGACTTCCTTCTACTGCACTGGTTCTATGATTCTTTGGTTTCTTTTGCTACTTTCCATCTAGTCCTGTGGGAAAACAACTACTGAGGCCACAAAGCAACTTCTCAGTGTCCTGGAGTACACTGAGAAAAGGCCTCCAGCCTCTCTAAAAGAAGGCACTAATGAAAATTAGCATTCCAAAAGGATCTCCCGCAGCTGTCATCATAAAAAGAAACTGATTAGTGGTTTGGACAGTGCTAACTCTGTAAATTATCAAACAAAATTCTGCCGAAGCATCCATTTGCGTATATGAAAATTACAATTTGAACATCACACTTAGAGCACATTAATCAACTTCATTCTTTGTTTTTATGGGTAATGAGGCTTTGCAGAAAGGTAAACAGCTTTCTAAATAAAGTTGCTTTGGCAAAATGAATTAAATGCATTCACACTGCTTTCTTTTTCTGAAAAAAAATTATAATTCAGTGACAGGTGGCTGAGCAGACAGCACAGTTATGCTGCAGCTTCATAAAATGCAACATCAATAAGGACAGGAGTAAATGTAGTCCATGTTAGTTCCCTTGCTTTTTTTTTTTTATTGATTTTTAACTCATTCACAGTGACACTGCCTTGTAATTGTGAAAGCATGAGATGCTGCAGACTTCCTAATGGCTGTATCTTGCCTCCTTTTGTCTTCACTATGCTCTTTTAAGGCTTTTTATAGCATTGATTGTCAAAAGGACATCCTTCACCTGACTTCAGCTGTGGGTGTTTGTGTGAATAGCAGCCACTTATTTCTCTGCTAAGGGACTCTCCTTAAACATTTTGGAGAGTTGGGCTTCAGAGTTTGACTAGTTACAATTTCTAGAAAGAAAAAGAAAGAAACAACATTTTAAGGCACTGATCCCACTGACAGTTTGCCTTGATTGTTTGGTTAGTGCTTCAATATACCTTTATTTGTCTAGAGATGCTTGAGTATTTCTGCCTATTTTAACTTCAGGTTTTGGTTAGACTGGGGAGTGGAAATGAACAGAAGGCATAAAAATGTTTGTTTCATTTTGTAAATTTGAAGAATTAATGTTGCATATTGCTTGTATGTTTGTTTAGTTTATTTCATACTTTATACTTTATAAAATAAAATAGGGGGAAAAAGATACATTCCTGACAAAATAATATTGTAACCAATGTTTTGACAATTTTGTTGGTGTGTGTGAGCAGGAAAATAAGCAAAAATGTGGTGCAATGAGATGAATTTGTGGAACTACAGGTATATGTGATTTGGATGTGTTGCAAGGGCTTCATGGAATAGGTGGGTTTTGAGGAGAAAGCGGAAGAAGAGACACAAGTGGGATTCTGCAGAGGTCAATGAAATGGCGCCCCATGCATAAGGTGAATAGGGAAAAATGGGTATTTTTATTTGCAGACGAGAGCAAAATATTTTTAGTAGTTAAGTTTGAAAGAGCTGATGACATTGCAAAGCTATCAGTCCCAGTCATGTGTGACCAGAAGCAAAACCTAAACTAGAAAGGTCTTAAGATTGTAAGAGTATATGGATTTGGTAGACCTCTCTAGAATGGTGCTAAGATGTCTGTGCTGAAGGAAGCCCTGTTGAGGTTAATGGGACTTCCTGCTGTGGGACAGTCTTCCAAAACCACACAGTTTCTGGTGTTCTGTCTTCTTATCGGGTTAATGGAGAATGTGATTTAGTGATGTCTCACTTGACCTTGATTCCCAAACTGTTGTCCCTGATGCAGGACTCCTTGTTCCAAGCCAGCAGAATCTCTGATACATGGACAGTCCAAAGCATCTCCAGACCAGCCGGATCAGGACTTGCAGGACATCTGCTTGGGAGTGGATCAGCCACAGTGGTGGTTCCATGGCTGTGGAGGCACTCATGCACTTCAGAGAAGCCAGGGTTTTTTTCCCCACATCCTCTATATGGACATTACATTAGCTGTTGGCTGGACCTCTTGCATGATGTTTGGATCGCAGTGGTTTTGTTGACAAAAGGCAAGGGAACCCTGATTGCTACAGCTAGATTTGTTTCAGTAATGTTAAACAGACTTCTCATGAGATGGAGAAATTTTACCATGAGATAAGAAGGGCTCCTTTTTCTATAGATGGTAGACTTGTAAGAAGGTATAAAGTTGTTGGTCTAAAATTACATGTTAATACAAAGGAAAGGAAAGGAAATAAATGTACCTTTTTGTAATGTCACTTAAAAAAGTTTTTCTGTGTATGATGGATAAGGAACTGGACAGTAAATATGAACTGCTGTTTCATTATATGATAACAACTACAAGAACATTATGTTATCACCGTGTACTGGCCTGGCCTTTGGTAAACTTAGATATCATTTTGATATCATAATTTGGCCCTGCTTTGCCACTAGCCAAGTGTTTGTGAGGCCACCGAACAAGTGCAAAGCTAGGCATGGCTATTATCTGCTGAGTCATATTTGTTTACACCAAGGCAAGCCAGAAACTGCCAGATCTGCTTTAGGGGACCTCCCGAAACAAACACCTTCATCACGGATGTGTATTAAAACAAAGAGACCTCTGCCCCGAGAGGGCACCCTGGCGAGCTGAGTGCTTAAGTGCCGAGCTAGCCGCATCTACGTACTGGCCATACTATTGTCAATTCGGACCATAACTCAATCATGTAAATTCTGACCTTTCGGAGACATTGTCTCCAGCCCAAAACTCCTTGTTTTCGCCCAAGACCAGGCTAGCCTATGGTCATACCTTCCCCTAACAAAAATGCCCAGTTCCGAGAGTTCCTTGGACTTCGTTGGATTTTCATTCCGCCTTGCTGCCGCTTTTTCTGCGAATTTCCCTTGGCCACCATGCTGAGTTTCCTTCTCTTCAATTGGCTTCTTCAGGACTATGAGAAAGGTGGTGTATCACCCATTCCCCCCAAAAAAACTCTCATTTCTTATTTAGTAGTGAGGTTGTGATTTCTTATTAACTTGCCTGCTTGCTAATAAATATTCTTGTTGCTATTTTAACTGCCTGACTGCTCACTGACCTGACGCAGTATACATTGGGTAAAAGATCCTCGCTAAGTTAACCTGCCTCTCGCTAGCTAAGAGAGTTCTCGAGTTAATTTTCCCATCTTGTTTGTGCTTGTTTTGGTTATTTGGGTGCCCCTCACAGGACCCCAAGTCACAGGGTAACAATTATTTGCTCAAACTTAGAAATGGACTGAAGCACCAGACAGAGGAGGCCTCTTCTGCACTACCCTGTTACAGTGCTATTATTACCCCTTCAGCATCCTATGGAATCCTGGGGTTTGCTGTTTAGGGAGGGGCATTTAGAAGCTCTACTCAACCAGAGAGCTTTTCGGCCTCAGTAAACTGCAAACTCCAGAATTCCATAGGATGTGGACTGTAGAATAATAGCACTATAACAAGGTAGTGTGAAAATGGCCAGAAAAATGGATTGTTAATGTTGCTGAGTTTCCCACATGGCCAAACTAACATAGGTCTTAAAGCGTAAAGCAATTTTAGAGTTCTTGAAAGACTGGAAACATTTCATAAATTTTCTGAGCAATAAGAAATCTAAGGATGCATTAACTTGTGGATATGATTACTAGTAACCACAGTAAGTTTACTTAGGTGGATTTGTAATGGTATATCTTCTCCTTTCCATTAGTTTTTTTTTGGGAGGGTCAGAGACCTTTTTTGTGTTAATATGTTACTGTTTAACTAGTTAGTAAGTTAGAGTTTTAGCGAATGAGTGTCTTAGTGTTTTTAGTTTATTGTTTTAGTATCACATTTTAATTTTAGAGTAAGTTTATGTTAAAAATGTTTGTTGGTGTTGATGTAATTCTATGTTTAAATAAATGCATAAATGAATGAATAAACAATATTTTCAAAAAAGAATTCTGAACCCAGATCTCCTCCAGTTCCTTGCCAGAACATATTAACCAATTTATGTTGCTTCTCTTCTCTTCTCTTCTCTTCTCTTCTCTTCTCTTCTCTTCTCTTCTCTTCTCTTCCTTTTCTGTCTTCCTTTCCTTAAAAAAACTGAATTTATAGAAACAGATATTTCCATGAGTCATGCAATTTGTGGTACATATGATGAACTGTATAGAATTTATATTTTATCATTGATGTTTTATAAATGATATTTTATATATTTATAGTTTATATTTTTACTTACATATTGTATTCGAAGTTATAACTTACACTTTACTTTTTATGAGATGCCGCTGAATAATGTATAATTAACCTTTGTTTGTTGTTGTTATCACTAGTAGTATTGTTATTGTTATTATTTTCATTTTTGGATATGGCCAGAAGCTGCAACAAACTGTATCATTGTTCAAAGTTATAACAAACTGTGATATTTATCAAAGAAGTAGACAAAAGTGGTAGCATATATGCGTAATTCCTTAAAGACCAAAGAATAACCAATAACTAAAAAATAAACAAATGCATTGTGTAATTCTATATTTCTCTTCCCAGAAGTAAATCATGTTTAGTTCAGTGGAGCTTCTTTCCAAATAATTGCAGTCACAAGTACAAGTATACCTCAGTTAATGAAGTATATGTGTTCTAGTGCATTATGTCTTTAATAGAAAATGAGGTACCAGAGTCTGAAATGATATGGCATGGGAGTACACTTTATATCAATAATTAATATATCTTGCCAATTAAACCATATTTTGCCAATTAAACCATATCGAAGTGTGGGGGTGTATGGCCTGGTAGTAAACCCAATAGGGAATTAATACCAAGGGGGCAACAATGGGTAGCCCAAATGCCCAACTTTACATGGTACAAAAAAAATGGTACTAGAGCCAGGCATATTGGAAGAAAGGGATATTGTTTATTGACTTTCTGGGACACTCCATTTACCCAAGGGCCAGTTAACCATCCCCGCTACACACACAAAAAAAGGCCCACTGATCAAGTCAAAATCCTTACCAAAAGCAGAGATCCTATTGCTTCTTTGGTCTAGGAAGGGTCAGTTAATGCAGGAGAAGACAGATCAATCTCTTTCTGTTGAGCTGTAGGTCCCAGTGCCACTTCCTGCTTCCAGTGCTGTTCAAGGGCATCAAGGCAGGTAAGTATTACATTAGCTATTCTAACCTGAATTCTTTTTTTTCCTTTTTTTCGGTTGCCACAAGCCTGCTGCCTACAGCCTTGACATGAAGAGAGCAATGATAGCCTCTCCTCCCCACCAGTCCTCAGATGAAAGTGATACTTCAGATAGGAGATACTTGGGGGGAACCATCTTTGATGAACTTTTGCCCTTGAAATCCCCTAAACCTTTCTTGGAGGCCATAACTACAGTCCTGTTGCAACACCCAAACCCCAGTGAGGAAGTGGTAAGCACAGAACCTGGGCAAGGTCTAGTGAAGTAGAGGAAATGGGTTAAATTCAGACTTGATAGACCTGATTATATAGGGAAACAATAACCACTTAGGGCCTGCCTGGGGCCTAAAGAGTCTTGCGTACCAAGCCTAGACCTACTGGGCCTAATTGTATGCCATAGCAGTGCATCCTGGCTAAAATGAGTCTGGGGCTTAAACAAATCAAAGTGGGCCTATCAGACAGACAGTGCATTCACAGGGCAGCAGCTGAAGTTCAGGATTCAGGATGTTTGCTTACAATGCCCCTGTAAATATAAATGTAAATGTTCTGTTGGTCACTCCTTTCGGAACTGTCAGAAAGGTAGAAGACAGGGAAGAGGTAATAGGGAGCAACAAGGAGATAAGTGAGGTAATGTCATTCCCCCCACCAGCAGAAAAGGCTCAGTCTGGTTAGGCTGCAGGAACTTTTAGTTTGGCTGCTGCTATATCCTGATCGGGTAGCCTGCTACTTGAGGGAAGGGTTTCAATTTGGCTTTAGAATACCATTTCAATGGATTCCTTCGCCCTACGTGGCCCAGAACTTAAAGTCTGTACTTGTTTTGGAGCATATAGTAAAGGGTAAGACTAGGAAGCAGGTGGCCAAAGGCAGAATGGTTAGACCCTAACAATCACCTCCAATGCCTAATTTAAAGGTATTTCCAATATGAACAGTAATTAAAAAGCAACCTAGTGAATATAGAATTATCTACCACTGGAGACTGCTGTCCTAGCTTGGTCTGGGCTGGCAGCCAGAAGAACCTGATTTAAAAAAAAAAAAAAAACAGGTCAGAAACTCAGTAGTAACTTAAATGGCCAGTTTACTGAAGAAAGGAAACAGCTTTGCAAATGAGAAGCTATAAGGGTCCCAACAATGTCCATAAATCAGAGGCAGGCAAAAACAAACACAAGTCAAAGGCAGAAACATAGGCAAGGGCAGCAAACAGAAGCATGTACAGGAGAAATAGTCAGTCGATTTTTGACAAAAGCTAGAAGGGAAAGGCTCAGTTCTTATAGGTTCCAAGATCAGTGCAGCTGGTGCCTGATTAATTGGTGTTTGTCATGAGTTCGCTGGGACTGATGCAGGAGATCCTTTTGCTGTCTACACTGGACAAAGGTAGGTATGGCTAGATCATTCTTTGTGTCAGAGTGAGCAGAGCTCCCTGCTGGGGCTGACACTTCTGTCCCTGGGGTGGGTGGTGGTACTGTCTGCTCTGCAGTTCTACTGTGGCAGTCTCTGCATCAGGGCTAAGAGCAGGTTCTGCTGCCTCAGACTCTGAGTCTGAGTCTGAGTCTGGAAGCCCATGACAACTGCTAACAATGCCATTCCACCTGAGTTATGTATCATTCAGTAACTCCATTTGACACAGCAGTTAAGGAGGTTATGAGACATGGGGTAGGGACTGAGTTGGTGAAATGTGGCATTAAGTCTGCATTTTGCCTGTTAACAGTCCACTTAGATGACTTTGAGTTGCTGGGAGTCTCTTTTGATGGAATTTCTTACATCAGTGGTTCTTAACCTTTTCTTTACTGCCTCCCACCAGAAATATAATTTGTTGCTGGGGTTCCCCAAGACTTAACTCATTAATTCATTCATTTATTAGAGGCTTCTGGAGACTAGGAATCAAATCCCTACTCAGACACTAGTTTTTGAGGCAAGTCATGTTTTCTCAGCTTCAGAGGAAGGCAAAGGCAAACCCAAACCCACTCTGAAAAAACATTGCCAAGAAAACAAAAACAAAAAAACAAAAAAACAAAAAAAACAACCTCACCTTGTAATAGGTTCACCTTGGGGTTACCATAAGTCAGAAACAACTTGAAGACACACAATAACAAAGTATTGCTGACAGCAGGAGGTTCTTTCATATGCCTCCCCTTTGCAAACTGACATATTGCAACCCTAGCATGGGGGTTTCCTTGGAAAGATTTGTTGCCTTTGCCTTCTTTGAGGCTGAGAGAATGTGATTTGCCAGAGGTCACCCAATGGCTTTCTATGGCTGACTTGGGATCCAAACCCTGGTCTCCAGACTCATAACTTGGATACCTGCACACATCTGCTGGCATGTCCTTTCATCAGGGATGTGGCAGAAGAGTGTGTGTATGGGGTGGGGCAGGGGCCAAAAGTTCTCCCTTGTTTGCAACTGGGGGAGCAGTTTGGGTGCACACACATGCCTGCTGCCAGGTCTCTTCAGGGACATGGCAGCAGGGAGGATTGCAGCTGCTGAAACTGTTCCCTTGTTTGCAAATGAGGGAACAGTTTAGGCATGCACAGATGCCTACTGCCATGTTCCTTGGTGTCAACATCCCTCACAAAAGGGACATGGTAGCAAACCTGTAGACATGCCCAAACTGCTCCTTTAGTTGCAAACAAGGGAGCACTTTTGGCCCCTGCCCACACAGAAGAAATGTTGGCATCCGCACACACCTCTACTGCTGTGTCTCTTTTGCTGCCACTTTGCAAACCCCCCATGAGTACTCTGTGTACTCCCAGGGCCCGTGGACCCCAGGTTAAGTATGAATATTTCACATTGGTTGTGCCTGTCATGCCCTGCCTTGCCCTGGACATGACAGTACCCTTCCTATGGGGTGTTTGGTTTCATGCTCTGCATACATTCAGTACATTCTTTGAATGGACTGTCAAGTTTAAGATGGGTGCCCAAAGGACAGTTTATAATTTGGAGAACTTCCTCTTTATATGCAAGTTTGGAATAAGTCAGTATGCTTTTTTCCGTTAAGAATTTGGGGCTTTGATGCAGGAACTTTGTGTTTCTTTAGCACAAGAAAAAACTGACGGTCCAGCTCATCATATAGTTTTATTAGGTATAGAAATCAACACCATGAACCAGATGTGTAGGCCACATTTGCAGAAACTGCAGGACATGAGGTCTGTAGTGGTGGAATTCCTCACACACAGGAATTCCTCACTTAATAAATCCCAAAAGTTAATTGGCCATCCTAACTTCAACTATAGGGTGAAGCACCTGTTAGATCAGTGGTTCTCAACCTGTGGGTCCCCAGATATTTGTGGACTTCAGCTCCCAGAAGCCCCAGCCATTATGGTCAATGCTCAGGGCTTCTGGGAGCTGAAGTCCAAAAACATCTGGGGACCCACAGGTTGAGAACCACTGTGTTAGATCCTTCCTTGAGGATAGGATCAGGATTACTCAAGGATTCTGCCAGAACCTGAGAGTTTAACAAGATTTCCTCGAGGAGTTCAGTGGCATCTCCTTTTGGAGGGAAGAAGTTAAGTTCAAGGTTACCTTGCAGGTTTTTTCAGGTATGACAGTGCTCTTGGGCTGTGGGGTTTACTTTTTGGGGGGACAGGATGGTATACCCAGAGATGGCAAAGAGACTAGACTGACTCAGGATCTAAAGATAGTCCTGACCTTTTTAGATTTTTCCCCCCATTTAGGCAACAATGAAGATATGGTCCCATGGAGTGAACTAACAACACTACAGTTCATTTTTGGTTTGACAACATGGCCACAATACAGGCAATCAATTCCTAAATATGAATTAACTGAACAACAGCGATAGAAAATCAGTAAGAAAATCTTATATGCATCCCCAGCTTTAAATGACTGTAGACAAGCCATGTTTGAGAAAATGCATAATGTCCCCCCCCCACTTTGCCCGTGATCAGGGTATAGCTGTGGAGGGAGAATGAGGGCATTAACCCCCAATAAGATTTCTGTTTCCAAAAATGAAATTTTAATTCATGTCTAGAACTCTATATTTACTTTGTTCGTGTTCCTTTGATAATTTTGTTTGTTCCTTTTCTATGGATACCTAAAGTGTTTTTCCTAAATGTCTGATTACAGTTTTAAGTAATTGTGGTGCTAGAAGTTTGGAGACTGAAGAAAAATAGAAAAAAAAAAAACCCAAATATATGTTTCTGGTGTAGACATGCTCTTAATCCTAGCATGTAGCCTTTCCTTCTTACTAAAGCATGTGAGAAGAACATATATACGTACTCTAGTGAAAAAACAGAGAACGTACTCTGTTGGTATCCCATTTTATGTTACTGAGCAACAGAAAGAAGCTTTGAAAACTGAACTGTATGCTGATCATTGGATTGCCATCTGGAGGCCAGTTTTAATGTTGTTGTATGAAATAAACACCTCGAGTTATTTATTCATTTCTACCACAGAGAGTAAACTGTTCTAATATTCTGTTAAAAACAAACAAGTCCAACTTTTTAGTTTATTACATTGCATAAGCAAAGTTAAACAGCATACGAAAGTACTTCCTTGCAGGAGGCAATCAATATGTGTGCTCAGCCAAATTCTCATGGACTTCAGATTTTCAGGAAATAGTATTTAGTAGTGCAACTGGAAATGCAGATAGGATGAGATGTTTTCTTCTTTGAACAACTCATAGATCATTTATATACACTTAGGCTGCAGAGCTGTGAGGAAAGAGTCCAAAATACAAAGGACTCTGTGTTTTAAATTTTTCCCCTTCCATAGAGTCTTTTTCTGAATGTAAGTGGGGCAAAAACCTCTCATTGAAAGAAATTGGGGGAAATTCAGCTAGGCCTGCTCTAAATGTTTTCCATGCTGGTGGTGTGAGCAGTGGCTGAAAGAGTGATTCTCCCTTCGTCTGTCCACTACCAGTTCCCCAACTTTCCTTTGTTCTCCCTTTGAGCAAAATTGTTCTAGTCTTACACCCTTTCTGCACGTTACCTTCTTGCGGAGGTGGGGGGTGCCATTTGCGCAAGCAGCCTCTTGCACGAGGCACTTGCATCACTCCTCCGTTCTCCCGCATCTGGCTTCCTGGTCGTGCGACCATTGCCCGAGCGCCCCACCCCTTCCTTCTGCAGTGCAGCCTGGGAGCTGTAGGCTGAGCTGGGGAGGAAGCGCGACCAGCCCACTTGTCCGACGCACCGCAGGGCAGGTAAGTGTGCGAGGGCCCCGGGAGCCTTGCACGACTGCGCAGCATTTTCAGCTTGAAGCTGAAAATAAAAAAATGCGAGTGTTGTGTAAATGGGAGTGCGTCATACAGACCGCTCCTCCCATTTACACGATGCTCAAGGGGCCCTCTCGCATAAGAAACTGCGTGTGAAAAGGATGTTACAGAGAGTATCATTGTGGCAACCTCCATGGTGCTAGAAGTAGTTCTAAGGGTGGGGTACATAGCATTAAAAGCAATTGAAAACCATTAGAGAACAGTAAAAATAGTTTAAAACAGTACAACACAATAACATATTGCAAAAAAAATGGGCAGAGGTGGTAAACAGATCCCATATGCTATTAAAATGTATAAGGCTAAAGTAGTTACTCAGATATATTATGGTGCTGAACTTTGGGGAGTATCCTTGAAAATGCACCTAGAAACAGTTCAGAATCACTTCCTCAGGGCAATTTTAGGATTACCTGTAACAACTGAAACCTCCATTTTGAGGTTGGAGACTGGTCTCCAAACACTGAAGTGTGCTGTTCACATGTATGCAATCAATATTGGCTGAAACTGAGAAAAGGAATAGGTTCTTCTTCAGTTTTGAGTGCCTTCAAAGAAATGTCAAATTGCAATAGTAGAAAATATTTATCCTGGAATCAGAAGATTCTACATCTAGTAGAGGGTTATGGTCTCTTCCTGGAGTCTTTAGATGCTTTAAACTTTGAGCAAGCAGCTCGACATCTGAAAGCACACGTTTCAAAAAAGGCCCTCCAAGCTGATCGTGCTTCCACATGTCTGTCAAAACATGCTCCCTGGTATGCCAAATTACCTGTACCAATGCCTCATCCTCAATACTTAAATAGTATAACAAATTTTAAGTGGATATGTGCTCTTACAGCTGTCTGTTGTAACTCAATGGACTCAGCAGTAGTTCATGGAAGATATCATCATATCCCTAGGGAGGACAGAGTCTGCCCATGTGGGAGCAACACAGTTGAAGATCTAGTATATTATCTATTGGTATGCCCAATTTACACAGACTTAAGAAAGACCTTATTTAAAGAATTCGACCTTACACCCAATAAGCCTAGCTCATTTCTAATTTAATTTCTTCTGGGGAATTCATTTCCACACATGTCCAATAAAGTTGCTTGTTTTGCTTTTAAAGCATCAATTTTGAGAAGGGAACTTAGTAATAAGGATAAATAGATACTAGAGATGGTGGATGGGGCCATAAAGTGCAACACGTTTTGTATTGTTTTAATACTGTTTTTATCTGAAATACTTTGTAATGGCCTTGGCTATATAAATAAAGATTTATTATTATTATTGTTATTACAAAAAAATCCAAAGACAAAACCCACAATCCAACAGATGAGAACCAAACACTCTTCACTGCACTCAAAAAAGCTCATCTGAATAGACCAAAAGAACTTCTGGACAAAGAACATCTTCTCCTCACAACTGAGAGGCAATGTGCAGCTATTCTGTCTTCTTTGCATAATAAATTTTCACTGTTAAGAGAGATTTTTTCCCCAAAAACATTAAGAAACTGTGATAAAAAGAACCTTGATCTGGCTAAAATTTTTGCAGTTTGGAATTTATTCTGCTCCCAAATTTACACATGGTTATTTTGCACAGGAAATAGATTTTTTTTTCCCCAGAAAAAAATAATATGTCTATGCAGAAACATTATTTTATTTGCAGAAAATGCTCTTCTGTACAGACTGCCTTGCAAAACACTCCTAGTATTTGGTATGTAAGTTGAGGGGTGAGTACTCATACTCTGATACTCAGAAATATGGGATTTCTGGTGTCCCATTTAAAATTCATATGCCACAAGCTTTCTTGGACAATTAATAGTCTTTATAATATGAGACACCTGGGAACCCTATGTGTAGGTTATCCCTGTCTAGGAATAGCTATAGCCAGTGGGCCAATCAGAGCTGTCCAAAATAATATCACACTTGCACCTTCAGAGATAATAATGTATGCTTGACTACCCACAAACAGTATATTTGCTTCTTCAGAAGAATATAACACTATCCATAGAAGATTATTTTCCCAGTTCATGTATTTAGACACGAACAAACTACAGAATCACAGTCTAATCAAGAATCAGCTTCAATTACTGGCCCTTATACAGCCCATTAAAAGATCTAGGCATTGGCATGAGTTGCATGAGACTTTCATGGTGAGGAGATATAGAGTACAGTGTCATCAACATGTAGATGGTACCCAATTCAAGAAATTGTGCTGACTTCACCCAGTGAGTTCATACAGATGTTAAAGAATAAAGAGAAGCTTTAGCCACAGTGCTGAACATACTTCAATGTCATACTCTGGCCCTTTTCGCCTGGCATTTGCCATGCGAAAGGGCCTCCGGAGTGTCACATGATTGCGAAGAGCATTTCAGATGACGTCCTTGCAGTCACACAATGCTGTTGGTGCTGGCAGGCGCTGATTGTGCGCTATTTCATTTTTGGCTTGTAGCCGAAAATGGTACGTGATTGCGCATTGCTCCAAGGCCCCACACACACTTACCTTGTGTGCAGAGCTCTGGAGACATAGCCCTTGTGCTTCCTTCCTCAGTGCAGCCTGGGAAAATACCTTGCTGAACTTCAGAAGGAAGAGACGTAACCCTCACAAACTTCAGAAGGAAGAGACGTAACCCTCACGCTGCCTGCCAGCTGGAGCTGAAGCAGCGGGGATATGAGAGCTTCTCGCAAGAGGCTGTTTGTGTGGTCCCTGCACCCTCGGCCCGGACAAATGTAAGGTGTGGAAAGGGCCTCTGTGTAATTAGCTCTACAGTTGGAAATGAAACCATTGTAACCATATCCTCCACAGAGGTGGTCCAATTAGATGTTATGCCAGATGGTACCAAAAGCCGCTGAGAGGACCAGGGTGTCAACAGCATTGCTTTCCCCACATATTTTCCATGGAACAGATCATCTGTCAGTTGACTAAGCTATTTCAGTCCTTAAAGTTGTCATGAAATGAGACAGAAATGTGTCCAGATAACATAATTCTTACAGCAAAAGTGAAGCTGCCCAGCTATCACATGGTTGAGTACCTCTCCATTCCTCCTATTTGCAATAGGGCTATAGTTTTCACATATCTCAGAGTCCAGGGAGGTGCTTTTCAGGAGAAGGCATACCACCATCTCTTTCAGAATGACGGAAACAGCCCTGACATAATGGGCATTTACCATACCCTGGATCCACCAGTCAAATCATATTTACTACATCTTATCAGTCAACATGGAAAAACATTAAGTTTATATGTAGTGAAAGCACTGAGTCAAGTGTCTTGTCCACATCATCACACTTCCCAGGACTCATTAAGAGGAGAAAAAATAACTCACCTCAAGAATTTGGCTGTTCGCATGTCCAAATATAATAAAGTTATTGTAATATTGTAAAATTTTTTGTAGAATTTAAAATTTAGAATTTAAAAAAGTAAAAAAAAATAGAATTTGGATATTTGTAAAGTCTAGAAGGCATGTCGGAGAAATAAACTACACAGGAAACTGTTTTAAAATCTTTACACAATTTTCCATGCAGTTTATTTCATTGATGTACTTTGTACATTTTACAAATATCCAAGTTGTTTTTTTTCTTTTTAAACTTTACATTTATTAAACAATATTGAACTATTGCAACTCTGATTCTATGAAATATGACAATATCACTATTGTTCCAAGCAAGTCCCCCCTCCCCAATTCATCATACATTATAAGATCCTGGTTTGTTATACCTGTTGCAACAATAATTTGTTCTATTTTATTGTGCATTATTATATCATATTTTACTAATTATTAGCCCAAAATTTCACTTGAACACTATTCACTATTGCTTTGGCATAAAACTAATAAACGGTTTCTGTACAATCTCAAAATGATCTTTTATATCTCTTTTTGCCAATCTTAATTTATAAGTCAACTTTTCTGATAAGGCTATCGCCCTATCCAAATGTCCAAATTTTTGAGGTGAGATTTTTTCCCCCTTATAATGATTCCTGAGAGGTGTGAAGAGTCTAGTTTCATCAAAACAGTGAAATTATTTTCAGTCCCTAAATGTGGTTACTTTATGCATTTCCAGCAACCTTTAATGCATTCCATTGTACAGTTGTGGAAGTGCTGGGGCCAAAGAGTGGTAGTGGGAATTGGCATGATATTGAGGGTGATAATTGGTTGAGGTCAGAGACCTGGTGAGCTGAATCTAACCCACAGTATGAAGTACCACACCCTAGTCAAAATTCATCAATTTGTGGAATATGAGACTGCAATCTTATTAGTTAGTCCTACCTAGAGTAAACCCATTATTGAATGGTGAGTCAACACATAGGTAAATTGAACTCATTTAATGGTTCCAGTTGGGTCTAACAATAGGATTTAGGCCTATATTTATCAAAAGCTATTAACAGGTCTTTCATGTTCAGACAAGGCAGTTTACATCTTAATATCAAAGGCTGATGGTGGATACTCTGCTAATTTCATTTAACTTCACCATGAATTTCCTAGCAGCATCTGGTTGACCACTACTTGTGGGCTCAAGTAGATAGAGTTTTTGTCTGATCCATCATTAGCTACTTCTCTATTCTTATTAAGCAAATATTCTCTTTTGTTTGCACTATTGTTGCTTGAGCAAATCACTTTTGATGGTTGTGACTTAAGTAATTAGCTTCCTGTCCTAAAGAGATTTACAATTGAGACTGGTAACTTTGTGGTACTGATGTGCAAATGAGTACATAATACATTCCAAATATATTTGTAACTGTCTTTTCATTCTTCCCTTTCTATGCCCAGCAAGCTTAAATTGCTACAGACTGTGTGCCAGGCTATTTCTATGCAATTTTTGAATATGGGAAATTAAGAAATCAAACCTTTTCAGGCTCTAAGTGAATTTTTGCAATTCCAAATGCAAAGCTGTTGTGGGCTTTTACAATGCCATACATTCTTGTAGTCCTGAAACCAAAGGAAATGAATAGTTAAAATCAACAAATGGTTTCAAGGGCTCTCTTTCTTTAGCCCTTCATCAATTGCTCTTCACATTACACTCTTTGGGAGATGAACAATCTAACTAGAATATAATAAAGATGAGCACACAATGGTCTGAAAAAGAAGAGGACAATTCCATGTATGAGCATGGATTGCAAGGCTTGGTCCCTCACTGTGTTCGACTATTCTGTTTTCTCATCACCAAGCATATTCTGTCCACAGTGTTCTGTAGAGTAATTACAAAGTGTTTATTTAACTAGAAAACACAATGAAATGAACCACAAGGAAAACCACTCAATGAGTAAGACTTCATTTCTGTGATGATAGTTCATATAATGAACACACTGTGTTTTTTTTAATATGGAAGCAAAAGGAACTATTATTTCTGATGCCTAGTCTATCCACCCAGCCTCCTTCCAAGACTTGGCACTCTGAGACTTGGGATTGAGAGCACTAGCTGCTAACTCAAGGACAGAGCTTGGCCAGATGGGATGAGGCAAGTGAAAGAAGGCACCTGGTAGAGAAGGTGTGACTGGTGGCTCCTTTCAGTTCCTTACATATTTAGGTTCTACAATATGTGGATAGTAAACTGCAATGGAGCCTGATAAACATGGAAGTGTTTCTAGTAGCAAAAACCCTCCAGTGAAGCAGAATGTAGTCTGTTCTGATTTTGTTGCCATAGGTTGATAGTTTAACTTTCCCAGTGCAGCCTTTTAAAAGAATGTTAACAACCTGAAAATTCAAGTCAAGTCTTCAGATCCGAAAAGTCTTCTGCCTGAAGGCAAGTAGCAATGCTTTAAAATTTTGAAATATGAAGCATTTCAGTGGGCCAAAAGAAAAAAATGCCACTGAAGAAGGGCTGCACAAAATATTCATCTAGTTCAGTATTCACCAAGCAATTAGCACCTTCTGCACTGCTGAACTAATTCTTCTAAAAGCTCACTTTAGTAAAGATTCAAGTTCCTTCAGTGATCTCTTTGGAAACTTTCTTCCCCTTTTACTATTTTCAGCCAATTTTGCTCTTAGTGCCATTGAAGCTGACTTTCGCTATGTGTCTGTTATGTATATCTAGTGCCATTGAACCTGACTTTTTTGTGTACCTTTTTCTATATGTATCTCATGATTTTGTGTAGAAACTTTCATGAAATCATCCTGTTAGACATTGTTGTTGACAAATCACATGTGTCAGCACAGCCAATCAGCTGAGACCTAATTAGATGAAAGAAGCAAAGGGGAAAGGGGAAAAATAAGAAATGAACCCAAGGAAAGGGAGAAGCCAGGTGACAAAAAGATCTTAAACATTAATGAAACATGTTGTAAAGAAACTCATTAAAAAAGGAGGGGAGAAGAGCAATGTCACTATTGTTCCAGTTGTTTCCTATCTGGAAGTCTTGTAAATGTCTGATCACATTCCTGTCAAAAATAATTGCCAGTGCCTCTACACACATCCTACATAGCCAGTTTTCAAGAGTATAGTGATTTTCTTTTTATACTGTTTGATTCTTATTCTTCAACAACCAGATAGATAGATAGATAGATAGATAGAAACACATTAATAATAATTCTAATGTTCTTTTAAAATTTCTTTAGTGCTCTTTTTCTATTTGTAATTGTCATGTTATGGTTTTTGCACTACTTCTAACTCTATTTCAAAATCTAACAAATTTCTAGGGATGGCTTACGGCAAGAATCAAAACAGTATCACTATTTCCTCAAATGCCAAAAGAAAAATACTAAGATAGTAGTTTTCGATACTGATGAGAATGAACATTAAAATGGTTAAGTAGATTTAACTTGTTTCCAAAACAAAGACTGTCGACTTTAGTAGGGCAAGATGGTCACTTTAGAACAAAGGAGGCAGAGAAGTTCTTGAGGCTACTTGTAGTGCGGAGGAAGCCATGGACATTACAATGGAAGTCTTGGAAGTCATGGAAATTACAATGGTTATAAGAACTGAGCTAAGTGATCGTGCTCATCCATCTCATGAAGGAAAGCAGCATGGATAGAACTTGGAAATAACTAGTTAAATGTACCAAATAACTTACTAGTCTTAGGCCCTTTCCTCATGGGCGGGGGCCCGAAACGGGGCAGTGCATGCAGGGGCAGAGCTTACCTGGTAGCGGGTTACTCCGTCCCTGTGGGGAGCGCAGATTCACCACTTTATATGCCGCCGAATTTCGGCAGCGTTTGGCGGCGTTCGGCAGTGCCCAAAATGGTGGCTGGCAGTTTCCGGCGGCGCTCCGCCAATCAGGGCAGCGTGCCAGCTGAAAGCCCGCCCCCAGGCAGATCTTCAGGGACGCGCTACCGCGTCTCTGCAGTTCTTCACCGGGGGCTGCCACGGAGCAGCATGGGTGAGTTTCATAAAAACCACTTGGGAAGGTGTTTTTTATAAAACTCGCAGCGCCACCCCCGCAGCTGTACTGGAGCAGTTTGAGGTGTAGAACCTCACCTCTTCCAACTGCACTAGCGCACCCCGTGGTGAAGAAGACCTCCTGGAGAGGTCGCCCTAGCGTGGGCAATATGCCCGTGTGGAAAGGGCCTTAATTAACTTAGGTGTTGATTTGTTGCCCCCTTCCCCCAGTGAGACTTGACAAGTTAATTTAGTTAACAGCATTAATGAGCAGAGCTTGGAATTTAATTCACTTTGACTAATTGTGGCTGGCATCATTTGTCGGATTGTGAGCCAACACATAAGTAAATCAGTGGGTCTACTCTTGTCAGGACTAACAACAAGTTCTAGGCCAGTTTATGCATATGCTATTTAAAGCTTTCTGATTCTAAATTGAGGGGTTGTTCAACAATGCAGATAAATGTTCTGCATATGATCAGATGCAATGAAAACATGGCTGATTAAGACTGTCCCCCCCATTTATCAATATGTAGATGTTTATTGCTGTACTTTGTTATCCTTCAATCAGTGGCGTTATTCAAAATAATTAACAATCAGTTCCCACGTCTAGCTCTCCCCTGTGGCTTCGGGTAGATTCCAGTCCTTTTCTTCCTCTGACCATCTTGCCTCTTTGTCCTCTTCCTCCACTTCTCTACCCTAGCTGTCCCTTTAACCCCCCCAATTGCCACATCTTTTAACAATTTTAACAACTGGTTCCAGTGAACTATTGGGAACTGACTGAATAACATCACTTCCTTTAATGGGAATGAATACTTTTTTTAAATTCAGCTTTTGTAATACAATCCACCGTGTTTGAAGAGTTAGTGAACATAGGGGAGATGTAGTTCAGAGACAAATTTTAACTGAACAGATTCCATACCTTCTACGTTCTAAAGATTCCATACATTAGAATAGCTTTCCCCAACCTCACACTCTCCAGGTGCTATTCACTGCAAATTCGAACATCCGTGGGCATCAAGATCTGTAGTCTAATGCATCTGTAAAGTGTCAGGTAGGGGAAGGCAAATTAAACTTTACAAAAAAGAGCATTTAAAAATACTGTTATTTAATGAGTGAGCTAATTAAAATCAGTGAATTAAATTTAGAATTTCCAGTGTTAATAAGCAATGAATTAATTCCTCCTTTTCCAATTATCAATGTTAACAAACTGATTTTTAAATCTAACGCTCCAAGCTCTGATCTGTGGCTCTGCTGCAGAATTATCATTGACTGTTATCTGTTAGGGTGAAGGTGACCTATAGGTCTCTCAGTAGAGTCAAGTTTCTACTAAAAAAGGAAAATAAATAGGGACCAGCAAAAGTGTATTAATATTCAACACATACCCTGGAGGACTTGAAAGACACATATGGGCAGTATGGCCTTTCCCAGGCATCAGGATTCATCAGGAATATTTTTCTTATGGCACTTTCAGGTCCAGTTTCACAACTGAAATTAGATTTTTGTGCTTTGGAGGAGTCTTATCAGCTATGAAGACAACCATCCCAATGGACTGATAAGAAAAGAACTCTCTGGATCTCCAACTGACCTAAACGTTGCTTTCTAATTCCCACAACCTTGTTTTGTGCATTTCGTTTTCATCTTGCATGAAAGTCTAGTGAAGTCCAGCAAAGCTCTCCCACAGTGTCTAGTGAACCAGTGGAGTCCTTTTTTCCAGAAGTGGTATATACAACTAGGCACATCAGCAGGCCATCCATTTCAGTAAGCAGCGTGATTTTGCACAATGTGAGAACTATTTTTTTGAACTTCGATTGCTGGAGTAGAACTGCTGCTAGATACTCTGCTACTGTTAGTTGTTTGGGTGGTTTATGAATAGCATAAGCCATTCTATCTCTATAATGTGGGCCAGTTTACACTGCATAATTATAGATTTCAAGTCTACTTTAACTGTCATGGATGTATCCTATATAATCCTGGGAATTTTAGTTTCATGAGGTATCTAGAATTTTCTGCCTGAAAGACCTAATGCCTCCTCAAATTATATATGCCAGGATTCTGTAAGATGCAGCCATGGCAGTTGAACTAAAGTGCTGCAAATGTGTAGTGTGAAAAACCTCTCTATGATGTAGCTTAGAGTCCTGAAGTCATCACGTGAGTTTGATGGTCGAGTGGATAAATTTACAGCTGGATCTTCCCAGTCTACCCCAGTGTGCCAAGTGCTCTGACTCTGCATTACTATCACTGCCCCTTGGTTGTTATATGCCTTCAAGTTGACTTATGGTGGCCCTGTCATTGGGATTTCTTGGTAACATTTATTGAGAAGAGGTCAGCCATTGCCTTCCTCTTGGGATGAGAGCATGTGACTTGCCCAAGGTCATCCAGTGGGTCTCTGTGGCTAATCAGGGATTCTAACCCTAGTGTCCCAGAATCCTAATCTGGTTCTCAAATCACTATACCAAACTGGCTCTGTTATCACTAGAACTACTGAATAGTATGAAAAATCTAGATGTTTTTGGAACTGAGTTGATTGGTAAGCACAATATAAGTTTGAATTTAGTTGAAATAATTCATTTGGTCTTCCTTGGAAATGCTTGTAGAAAAGCTGCTTTGAAGCAAGGTACACTTGTGTGTGTGTCTCTGTGTTTAATGATACAAGACTGCAGACTATTACAAGTCTGAGACATCACTCACAATTAACACATTCTCATTAGAACTTGGTGATTGCTCCCTTTGGGTGGGCAGGCAGGCAGGGAAGCAGGCAAGTGGCTGTCTTTAAAACTAATGACAAAGCTGCTTTGTTAATTAGCCAGCAGGGGGTGGCCAATTTCCTATCTGCCTATAAACCAGACTCAGAGTGCATCATTTCTGTGAAGCATGCAGCCTCTGATGTATTGGACTTTTTAACAGCCATGGTTTCTCAGACTGTAGATGTTCTTCCAGTAATCTAAAGCTCTACTGCTTTTCCATTTGCAAATGATTTGCCTCCTATTAAATTCCTAGCAAAAGGGCAAAGAGTATTATTAGGGATGAAGCAATTGCAAGATTCTTCATAAATCCATTTTTTTTCTTCCCAGTACTTTGCGTGCACCTCTGAAGAAGTGAGTGGACATAGAAAAATATTAGTGTACAGGACTGATTGTTCTCCTTTACCTTTCTTTTCTTTCTTTTTTTTTCTGAGTAAAAATCTAGTGCATTTATAGAACTAAAAGGAACTATCTCCAGACACACTGATTTCCTTTTACCTGCAGTACATGCAATCAGCTCCTTAGCTCTTTTGTACTCAAGTGCTATTTTTTTCACAGTTACAAAGGGCCTCCTAATAGAACCTGAAATAATTACACATCATATCTGAAATTTTGTGGGGAGAGGGCATTTATAGGATGCTGAATGTAAAGTTGCCAATCAGAAGGCCAAAAAGGAGATACCTTGTCTGATTTGTAAACTGAAGACTCAAACCATTCACTTCCAAGTAAGGATCATTTCTGAGATGAAAGGTTATCATTAAGCCCCAAGCACAAACCATTTGAGTGCAAAGGTGAATGGAAGAAAGCACACTGCTTAGCAATTTGACTTTATCTCTATTGAAAAGAGACCGATGACCAGAGAGTCCTAGCACACTTCACCTTTTGCTGACCATCTGCCTCCATGAGATTCCCAGCAGTGAAGCCACTCATTGAGGAAAGAGGAGCAGAAGGGTACATCCACCTCTAGCTAGGGAGGGTTGGAGGAGAACCTACCAAAAAAACATGCTAAATGCTGTCAATTAAAATTCATTAGTCCAGGAGGAGCTGCCCATTAGAATGTTGAGTGTGCACAGATGTTGCTATTACAAGCGTAACACCAGTAATTAGGTAACAAAAGGAGGAGGACTTCGCAGTCTATCAGCTATAATCTTTCAATACTTGCATGAGCTTTGCTGTTGTTTTACTTTGGGCAGATTTCATCTGTTTTGATGACAAGTAAGGCTCAGCCAAGATTTCTTACCTCACGGCATTTTCTTTCTGCTCCCATATAGAAAGGCAATTCCCTTTATTAGCACTGGTTGCATCGTCTTTCTGCTGCTCATCTTTTCTTCAGCATTTTCCTTCTTCTTCCTTATTCTCGTACTGTCCAGCCTCATCTGCCCATATAACTATTTCATCCTGTTGGCTATGCTGGTAGTGGGCCCAAATTATGACATGTACGCATGCAATTCTAACTGTTCCCATTATCTCTCAAAATCCTGCCAATTCCGTACTTCCATAGGATGGCTCTATGACAGTAAAAGTGGGGTCATACACTATGATTCATAGGCCCTTTTCGCACATTACCATGTCCTGGAGACATCTGGTGTGGATTCTGGCATTGGCCTGCCAGGAAGGGAGCACAACATGAACATTCCCTTCCACACTGGATGCCTCCTGGATGCTTCCTGGATGGCCACACCTCTTCTTGCTGCAGTGCAACCAGGTGCTATCCTAGGCTGCACTGGGGCAGGAAACACAGCCATTGTGCTTCAGGGGGATCCTCAGGGAAGGTAAGTATGGGCACGTGGTGGGATGGCAGTGTGATTGCCAATCATTTACAGGGAAAACCCATCAATGATTTGCAGTGTGATCATACTGTTACCCTGCTTGCTAGGGGGCTCCCTTAAGGGATTCCCAAAATCTGTCTAAATTGTGGGGAAAATCAGCTCAGAGCACTGTTTTAGCTATACGAGAGGCAGGGTAACTTTGCAGGACCTTGTAACCCAGATTTTACAGAGTCAGACCACGCCAAGAACTAGGCAGGTTGTTCAGTTTAAAGATTTTATTAAACCCTCAGTAATTAAAGCAACCAACAACAAACACCCTCACACATTCATTCAAGAGCTAAAGAAAAAGAAAGTAAGGAAAATTGATAGGGATTTTGTTTGGGGTGTTCAGAGGCAATACTTTACCTTGATTTAATGCCCAAGGGAGCCAATGTTGAAAAACTGGAGATTCAAAGCGATGAATCTCAAAATGGGGGAAGGGGGGGTGAGGCAAGACAAACTGACAGGGATCAAGGAGGAAAATGTGAATGAACCCACGAACAGATAAAAACATGGGGTTTTTATAGAAAAAATATACCTGGAGGGCTAGTTCTCTCCCTGGGAGAACAATAGTGCAGGAGGCTAGATCAAAAGCATTTAATGACCAACATCTCCGGCTAGATGTTTTCTCAGTCCTTTGTGAATGACACTGACCAAATGAGACAAAAGGCCCAGGTAGAGTGAAATTGCCTACATTCAGCAGGCTGATTGTGATTCGATTGAGCTACCATATCAGTGCAAAAGGGCCCTTTTGTCTGTTTTATGGTCCTAATGTCTTCCAGGAATCCCTGGCCCACGTGACAGGTTTAGTCTGAGTCACCTTTTGGCTTGACCAAAGTTTTAACTTCCTGCCTGCGTGCACTTTCAGTGACCCTGTCAGACACATGGAATGATTTCTAATATTAGCCATGTGTAGATATCAATTTGATGTGATAAATTAATAAATTGTAGACCCTGGGAGAGAGAGCTGATGGCCGTACTTACAGTACCACCTGGGGACAGGAGAAGGATTGGACCATGACAACGTCATGCATAAGCTTTGTCATAGTCCAGTCCTTCTCCTGTCCCTGTGGTGGGTTGGGAGGATGGAGCAGACAGGGCCATAGTGCAAAGTGGTGTCAAGTCATAAGAGCCATTACTACCAAAAGAATTAAAGAGTAGAATGAAGGCAGGAGAGACAATGGCAATGAAAAACTATGTCATGGAGCAGAATCAGTCAGAGGAATTAAATATTTTTGTAATTTGATGCTGAACAAGGAACATGGTAAAAAGAAAAATAATATTTTTGGGGCTGAATCCACTGTGCTAATTCTGAAGCAAATGTACCAGAATGAAAGAATATTCATTGAAGCCTAAGTTGAAAGAAATACTCCTTGTCTTGTTTAACAAGTTCCAGGCCTGTTGCTTCCTAATTAGGTTTAAGGCACATAACAAAAATCAATGAGATTACTGCATGGGAAGAAAAACACCAGGCCATTATAAGTGCATTTAGTTATGATAGATGCCAATATTTAGTCAAGAAAAAAATTACAGCCCAATTTATTCTTAGGCATTTTCATGTGGCCTGTCATAGCTGACAGATGGCTTGTCTTTTGGAGTACATCTGCAAGACTGGAGATTGCTATCTACAGGCAAGTTGGTGGCAAATGTTTCTTTGAAGAAAGGGAATGAAGAGGTGGACATGAATGGCAGTGATTAAACAGGACTTGACTTATTCCAGAAACAGCACAAGAACACATTAACTGTTAAGACCAGCATGGAATATATGGTGATGACATTATAAATTTTCCTGTTAATTTTCAAGGAGGTCAGCATAAACACTGAGCCAGGGGGACCTTTTGGTACATTTTGGCTTTTTTTTTAATAGCCCTATTGTCTATTCCCGTAGTGCAGAAGAAGGTTGATCAGCTGTATTTTTCCCTTTGGGTTCCCTGAAAAACTTTGCTGCTGTCTCAAGCTGTGTGACTGTCATCATCATCATCATCATCCTTCCCATCTTTTTCCCAGTTCAGGACTCAATGTGGCTTATAACATTTTTTTAAAAGTATCATTAAAAATCCACAAGATACAAAAGTTAAAATGAGGTTAAGCAACCAAAATATTGAAACCAGATTAAAACATATATTGTTAAACATGCACACACACCCCAGCACTACAGTTAGCAAGACCCAGCGCATTATTTTGGTGGCCTGATGTAGGCAAAATGGGCTCAATCACTTCACAATGGAAATAAAACAATAACTTATCAGTTATATCCAGCAATGACTTTCTGATAGCCAGTAAGTTGAAGAACATCTTTATCATTAATTTTCCTGGACATTTCAGTCTAGTTGTTACCTTTAAAACTCTTTTTTTTCTGGTTAGGGGAACCTTGAGAACAGTATAGATTATGATACATAAATGTTGGGGGAGGGAAGATTTGTAGGAACAGGGAGAGCTGCCTTCTATCAGTTCAGGATTGAGGAATTTATAATCATCATGGCAGTGGGGGCTGGTTGTCCCATGTCTGTTCCAGGTTTTGGCTAGCTTTAAAGGTTCACCCAATTAGGAACAGCACATTGGAGATCTTCTCTAAAGTCAGGATTGAAACCTGAAGTGGATTCACAATCCCAAAGATGTGGGAGCAACCAGCCACCACTGGCTTCCAAAATTTCTGCACTACAGCTGGCATCATTGGCTAGCAATTCTGCCTGAAGCTGATTATTGAACAACCATTCTGCTTGGTGAAGCTCAAGAACATCTGGAGATCCACAGGTACTTCTTCCCTTTGATACTGCAAAGCTAACATGGCATACATCTCATGTTTTGTTGTTGTTGATGACTTCTTATATGATATTTAATTATTTTGTCTCCTGTCCTGATTCCACTCAGATCAAGTGTCTGTATCTCTACCTTTCTGGCACTACCAAAGAGTATGTCATTTCCTCTTGTTTAGGGTCTTGCTGGGCAGCGCTTTCCGAGGAAGACAGAGTAGTGAGAACTCCACATATTTTTTTTTCTATAACGTATTTAGTTCTAACAGAGAAGAAATCTTACCTGAGATGCCTTTAAAAGATAAGAAACAATTTAGTTCAAAATTACACTTTGATTGAAGTGCAAAAGTTCAAAGCCAAAAAGAGCTAAATATATAGCAAAGAAAATAGCATGCCTTCCTTAGTAATGAAAAGTATAGCAATTTATCAAATGCTACATTTGTCTAGTTGACTTTCATTTTTTTTTGTTTTTTTTTTAAAAAAAGTATATTCCATTGAGGCATAAAGAACTCCTAGAGGCTCATTGAAAACTCTGGCCCTGCATATGAAATGAAAGAAGAGAAAGCAAATTTGAGGAACTGGAGACGATTGGTATTGCAAATAATTCAAAGTGCAAGGTATCAATTAAGTTAATTACAAGAAACCACACATAACTGATCTTCACCCATATTAAATTGCAAAGCAATTTAATTGTAACAAAAAATGTATATCATAAAATTCTGCTTTAAGGAGCAGTGAGGATAAGATTCTTGGCACAAAGCATGATTTGTTCAAGCTGTACAGCACAATTGACTTAGAAATGGTCTGATTGAATACCCACTGAAATGAATGGGACTTTTTGATTTAGTGTCTGAGGCAGTGCTGCTCAAAGTGCTGGAGCCTAGACCGGTCCTGGTTCCTGAGCCATTGGATGCTGGTCCCTGCAAATAAAGAAAGAGTTGTTCACAAATACCTGTCCCTGGCACATTGGGGAAAAAAAAGTTAGTCCTGAGATAGCCCAAGAATTACCGATCTAAGCCACCAGAGAAACACTAAATGATTTCTATTAAAAGGTCAATAGTTGATGGTCATAAAGGCTAGTATAGGTTTTTTCCCCCCGTTATGCATGGGGGGGGACACCTCTCTACCTTTAGGCCAAACTAGAAATGTCACTTCCAGTCATGTCAATATTATAAAAAATAACATTGGGCAATGTGGTTTTTGGGTTGGTGATAGAGTACACAGGGAGGGAGACTTTAACCCTTTCCTTTCTCAGGCTGACCCAGATAAAAATCTACCCTCTCACTGGCCTTGCCTTTCTATTCACAGTGGTGCCAATGGAAATCTTGCTGTAACCTTGCTTACTCTATATCCACATCCTCATCACTTAGCATCACCTCGAGTTTGGCTCTAAAGTACTTCTACTATTGTTCAAAATGTTCTAAGGATGATGTCAGCAAATGCAAAACAAGTGAGAAGAGGAAGGCCATAGACATCATTCTTCATCATTTAGGAAAAAGTGGAAAATAAGTGTGATTAAATAATTTCTCATGGGATAAGTTATTCAAGCTTGCTAGATGGAGGTAAATTGCTTAGTTGATTATTTTTGGCACTATTGGATTGTCATTTTTATGCCCTTCCAATCTTCTTCTAAATTCTTTGTTTTGTTTATTTTTCATTGTCAAATTAATTGTATTCCTTTAAATTGTATTTCACTTTTATTTGTATGCTGCTTTCTGCCTTATGCAGTGGAAATACATGACAGAAAATGGTTCAATAAAATAAAGAAAGAAACAAAATCCTTGAATTAGCTAGTGTCATCTGATTCCAACCATAGTCATCACTTCACTGGATTAACACTCATTGTCTGATTGAGCTTTAGTTCTTGGGAATCATGATTCTGTATTTGTATGAGATACCAGAAACTATAGATCTTGAAGCAAAATTGTCATCAGTCTCACCAAATCACCAATTGGTTTGGTGGGACCATACCAGTTAAAATGCTAAAAGATAGACATTTGGTTTGTTTTAAACTATATAAGTGTCAAGGAGGTATTCTAGACCACCCAGAGACATTCTGTTGTTGAGTAATTTAAAAGTACAATTGAAAAATATAAAATTGATTGTACAGTATGTTGATCTGAAATGTGGGGCCTATTCATGCTGCACAATTATAGTGCTATATTCCATTTTACTTGCTATGACATAATCTTTTAGAATCCTGGGATTTGCAGGTTAGGGAAGCATGTTTAGAATTTTCACCCAGAGAGTTCTTCTAGTGCCAACGACAAACCACAGACTTCAGGATTCCATATGATTCAACCACAGCAGTTAAAATGGAATCTTAGGCCCTTTCTGCACCTTACTTTTTTTTGGCGCTGGGGTGCGGGGATTGCGCAAGCAGCCTCCAGCGAGAGGCTCTTGTGTCCCCACTGCTTCAGCTCCGCACAAGCTGCCTGCTCCCGAGTAGACAGCGTGAGAACCCACCTCTTCCTTCCGCAGCACAGCCTGGGAGTTTCCCAGGCTGCGCTAGGGCAGGAAACATGACCACCGTGGCTCTGGAGGCTCCACATGCACGGCAAGTGCGTGCGGGACCCTGGAGCAATGCATGATCATGCGCCATTTTTGGCTGAAAGCCAAAAATGAAAAAGTGCTTGAGTGGCGCCTGCCCTACCCTGGAGCATTGTGTGATTGTGAGTGCATCATGCAGATCACTTCTCACAATTGCGTGACACTTCAGGAGCCCTTTTGCATGGCAAATGCCATGCGAAAAGGGCCTTAGTGATCTAATTGCATTGTGTGATTGGGTCTCCAGACATGCTAACTTGTGGTGTATTGATATGCATGTTTACCCAGAACTAAATCTTAATGAATTCAGTGAGGCTTATTCTAGTAAACGCTTTTTAAGAAGGAGGAGAGGAAGGAAGAAAAGAACCTTAAGTTTTCAATGAGATTAGTCTGAAGTTATATTTGGATTTACCCAAGGCAAAATGTACTAAATGTACTTATTCCAAGTTGGTATAGTTAGCAATGGGCTTTCACGTATGACTAACTTTCTCTTGATTAGTTCTTTATACATCAGATGCTTATACACATGTGTTTGTGTGTTTCTGAGTATGTATTGGTTGCAGACAAGCAAACTGGAGTCCATTTTGGCAGAAAGGGACCAATTTGGGCTATGGCCCTGACATCTTCACCCACAAACAAACAAACAAACTTCCACACTTATGCTTTTGTGCTTTCACTGAGAAGGATGGAGTGACCTGGGGATTCCAACGGATTCTATCCAGCTTTATGTAACTACTTGATATAGGCTTACTTATCCAGTTTAACAGTGTTCACATTGCAGAGTGAGCTGTTTGCAGACCATCTTCTCCCTCCAATCTGATGGTTCTGTCTGCATAGTCGGTGTACCTAATGGGTCATTCCAAGTTTATCTTAAATTTCCTGGGAAATATAGCAGTAGTGTTTATGTTCGCTCAGGTGATTTGGGGTTTTATGGGATATATAACCTATAATGTGAATTAAGCTGCATGAACAGCTAGCACAGAGAGTGAGACGCTGGCATTATGTCCTTCTATTGAACCATGCTTAACATGGAGTGGCCTGTGACATTTTGTAGCAGTTAAAGCTCCCGGAGATCATGAACTACAATTCCATATAGAGCATATGTTTCCCTGGTTCTATGGGTTTTTTTCTTGAACAGTCATTGTTAATAATAATTTTGTCTGTCCTTGCTTAATGTAGAATTAAGTTGTTCCTTTAGAAATTTCTGTTATGAGTGCAGCTACATTCTGCAGGTGGGTGTTGATCCATGATGGAGTGCAACTACAAACTGGGTAGACAATATACCATGGAGGTGACTTAGCAGATATTGCAACGTACTTAAAATGTAAATTTATTGCCTGTTACAAAGAGAAACACAATATAATCATTTCTCCCTTGATCATTTTGCTCCAGGTTTGTTTAAAGAGGAAAGGACTCTGTAAGTAAATATGTAATTATGTCCCCCTGTTGTGAACAAGAGTGGCATAAACAATTGATCTTTCCCATTTTGAAGGTTTGTTCTTTTTTTTATTTTATTTTTTCCCTTTTGCTAGATTCCTTTTCACTGTATTATTGGTTCAGTAATTCTCTGAAAAGTTCAATGAGCTTCATTAGCTTATCTAAAGAAAATAGGACTGGTACTTTTGAGGCAGCCTCTCTGTGACTTTTCTAATTAAATTCCTTCCATCAGATGACAAGTTGCCCTCCTTGCTTGACAAATATTTGTTCTAATTTGGCCTTGGTAAGAGTTTGCACTTTTTCAACTAGCTGCTGCAGTTACACACACCAGATACACAAACACACACAAACATGCTCCCCACTCTATTCCATCCCACTGGACTGCATTCGCTAGTCCATGAGATTACATGGGCTGACCTTTACTCTTAATGTGCTTGCTTATAAAAATATTTCACTGCTAGATGCAAAAAGACACTGTGTGCGTGCAAGCACACATCTTCAAATCGCCTGTCAACTTAAGGTAACCCTCATGAATTTTATAGGGTTTTCTTAGGCAAGGAATACTCTGAGGTGGTTTTGCCAGGTCCTTGGTCTGAAATATACGCTGCAGCACCTGGAATTCATTGTCTGTAGCCTGTAGCCAAAAATAAAGAAAAGCCTCATTGGATAACAAATGAAACTCTTCCAATTGTTAAGACCAGGTGATAAGCAAAAATAAAAGGTGACAGGGACAGGATCAGAATCCTGAACACAACTATTCAGTGACTTGTGTGTAGATACAAAGAGATCTATTATAATAATCAGTGCAAAGAAACAGAAGAAGTGAACAACAACAACAACAAAAATTGAACAAGGTCATTTCCCAATAAATTAAAGGGAAATTCAAATCACAAATAAGGATGCTATATGACCAAAATGAGAACACATTATAAGTTCAAGGCAAAATAAAAAGTCATTGGAAGTAGTACACTGAGGAACTATAGAAAAGAGATGAAATGGTGGTGTCTTCATTCAACGAAGAACCAGTTGAGGATCTATCCACAATTTTAAAAGCAACGTAGAAAAGTCTCTCAAAGTAATTGAGAGAGAGAAAAAATCACCAGGAACAATTGGTGTCCCAATAGAGCTCTTTCAAGCTGTAGAGATAGAATCCATTCAAATTCTAACAAAAAACCCTAAAAAAAACCAAAATTACCAACAAATATGGAAAACAAAACAATGGTCCACATACTGGAAATATTCAATATGCATAACAATACCCAAGAAAGGAGACACCAGGGACTGTAGTAACCATTAGACTGTTGCAGTGATCTTCCATGCAAGCAAAGAGATGTTCAAGATTATACAAGAAATACTTGCAGTGAGAAATGCCAGACACACGTCTGGGTTCAGGAATAGAAAAGGTAGTATGGATCGTATCCAAAACATATATTGGATAATGAAATGCTTGCACACACACATACACACACACACACACATTATTCCCTGCTTTATCAATTATAGCAAACCTTTGGCTTTCAGCTGGTTGGTGAATTTGCTTTAGACTTGAGTCCAAATGTAAGGTGCTTTCCAAGATATTGAATCTATTTTGGTGACAGGCTTTAAAATTTAAATCAAAACCCAGAGTGGATTCATTACCCTCTATAACATGGAAGTCACCAGCCTTCACTGATACCATGCCTGTTGTAATGCACAATATTTAGGTGCATCCTGGACTTAAATGGACAATTAAGACCCATTAGTTTTGCAAAATACCTGCTCCTGTTAAAGGTGAAAAAGCTAGAATGGATTTGTTGAAATGGATCATAATGAACCTCTACATATCAAAATTTACCACTGTTCTACTGAGATGGATTAATATTAAATATTGGTTAGGTAGATCTACGACCATATACCTCTCAACCTCCCTCTCAAATATTAAATATAAGCAATGTAAATATTTATATAAATAACCATATATCTCTAAACCTAAAACTTATCACTTTTATAGCCTTACCTAAAACAGTTTCTTTAGGCTTTGGCCCAAAAGGTAGGAACTGAACACCTGCATTTTCTATTGCTTGTCTTCTGTTAGAACAAGATCCAGAATCCCAGTTCTTCTGATAGATATCCTGTAAATGTCCCGGGGGCCGGGGTGTGTGTGTCCTAGAATGTTTCTAGTTTCAAATGTTACTGTGGAGAAGGTGAATTTTTTGGAAGAGTGAGTGTTTTGAAAGGATATAATTTAGGTGGTTGAAGAATGCTGAATATACTTCTAGAAAATTCCATGCAAAAGTTTTGCAAGTCTCTCATATTTTTGAACCATAGAAGCAAAGGCTCATAAGAACACATACTGATGCTGCAGGCCAGTTCCAGACAAAACTTTCCTGCCATAACTGATTTGACAGTTGTCACTATAGTTTTTCTCTCCTCTTCTCCTTTCACATTGTACAGGATTTCACCTAAAATACAGTTAACGTGGGTTTTGAATGTTGAGGTTCTTAGTACATATCTGAATTCTATATGTGTATCCATTAAATTACCTCTCTTTGGACATTTTTTTTTTCCTTTACCCTTTCCCTTATACTGTGCCTCTGCAATGTAGAGTGTACATGAATCAAAGCTCTGTGTGTTCCTACTTGCGGTATCTTTGGGTGTAAGGGTAAAAAGTACCTCCGGTTTTATTTTAGGGGTAAAAAAGAGGTGCCTCTGCTTTAAGATGTTTTCAAAATTCTTTCAGAATGTATACAGTGGTCAGAATCCCAGTATGTGCAATTTACACAATAATATATTTGATACTCCCTCAAAATGGTATCACTCACAAAAGTAGGCGAGTATTTCCATTTCCCAGGAAAACTTTTGTAGACTTCACAGTCTGCATCATGACTCCACAAAAACTTTCAAGGGAAGCATCAAAATAAGATCTCTGAATTATAATTATCAACTAATTTTGCTCTATTCAGTTCTGACATAATTAAAAGCTAGGGCATCTTTCACCTTCTAGGATCTTCAGGTGTTAAATATTATCTTATCATCAGTGATTCCTCTTGTAAGTGAATCTCTATGGCCATTTCTGCCCTGCATGTTGTAGTGCTATTATTCCACTTTCAACATCCTGTCGAATTCTGAGTTTTGTCGTTTACTAGGGCCAAAGAGCTCTCTGGCTGAGAATTCTAAATGCCCTCCCCTAAACTACAAACCCCAGAATTCCATAGGATAATAATAGCACTATAAATAATAGCACTATAAACAGTGTAGTGCAGAAATGGCCTATGTGTTTTCTACGGGAATGCAACAGAAGTACTGATGCCTTTACATCCCACATCCTTTTGGCCTCCATCTTCGCAAACATATTTTCCAATATCTTATATATGCATATCTATCTATGTACATATCTATACAGAGATATACAGCAAGAATAGTCATTCATGTACTTCACAAAGTGGACCTTAGTACACAAGATCTTATGCTATAATCAATCTGTTAGGTCTTAGGGTGAAAAATGCTTTATTATTTTTGTTGCTACACATTAACATGGCCAGCATCCTGAAATACCTAGAGTTCACCTAGAGGTCTTTTTTAATAATAATTAGAATAAGTCATGATTACAATTATACAATTATAAAATAGAGCCAGTGTATAGTGGTTTAAGTGTTAGACTACAATTCTGGTAATTAGGTTTTCAGTCCCTGCTCAGCCATGGAAACTCACAAGATTACCTTGGGCAATTCACACTCTCTCAGCTTCAGAGAAAGACAAAGACAAACTCCCTCTGAACAAATCTTGCCAAGAAAACTCCATGATATGTTCTCCTTGGGGTTGTCACAAGTTGGAAATGACTTGAAGGCACATATCAATAATGATAAAATATAAATTATTTTCTATTTATAATGATTTTAAAACAATGCAAACTGATAAGCATAATTAAGTTGAGATCAAAAATTAAAACAAAAGTACATAGTAGTCTTGTACATGACCTAGTATGATATACACACAGACAGCAATATTCATTGATTTGCTCTATTCACCTATTTTGGAATAAATCCCTCTGATGTCAAATGGGCTTACTTCTAAATGGGCGTGCATAGGTTAGCACTATAAGTCTTAAATCAACCAATGCCAAACCTTTATTCAAAGTAAAATTGTCCCTGATGAATTAGGCATATTAATTTAAAAAAGGGGGATTCATTAAGTAAAGATAAAGGTGAAGTTTCAAGGATTACCAGCAACATCGAAAGCAAGTGGCTTATAAGTGCCTCGCTCAGTTCGGTGTTAAACAAAAGTAGTATCCACTTCAGATGGAAAGCAAAATCTCTCCTATACTTTGACACTCACTAATTCACAGGTGGAACTTTGTCATATTGACAGGCCAGTGTTTAGTAAGGAATTGTCTACCTTATAGTGTCATCCACCCTCAACCACCAATTTTATAGAGTTTACGACACATCAAGTTGAGTATACCGTGCTTACTGATTCTGAAAAATCTGCTGTGTTTGTGGTTTGTTGAATTTATAAAAACAGCAGTCCATGGTGGAATACATTTAGTATGTTGAGCTACAAGTTGTGGAGACCATCTGAATATTCACAGAGGGACTTTTGGCAAATGTGCACAATCACTGAGAAGCATTACAGTATTGCTTTTTTCTGCCTATCCTTTAACTCTCCTCAGTATGATTAGCTTGCCAGCCATGCAGTCTGTAAGTAATAGGCCGCAATAGTGGCTGAAACTGACAAACGCATAGCCTAGAGCAGATAATGGATGTAATTCATAGGACCCTCTAGTTAATTTCCAATACCTATTTCATCAAGACAGCTGGATAGGTATCTGGTACTATCTTTTCATTTTATTAATAAATGCTGGTCTTTTTTTTTTAATGTCATTGACATAGATTTCTTTTCTCATATTTCAAATAATAAAAAGTCGAGTCATTCTTTTCTCTCTTCTGCTCCACCCAGTTTCTATAACTCCAAATGGAGTTCACTTGTTAGACACATCACTCATTTAGATTAGAGGCCCTTGCAGCTACTGCAAGACCTTCAGATGTTATTGGAGTGCATTTTTCCATGTGGCTCTGTTTAAAGTGATGTTTCTTTAGGGACTGCATGATGATATATGAAGTTATCTGGGAAAGTAAATCTGAGATGTTGGACAGATGGTGAAGCATCACTGCATCTACAGAAATGCATTTCATTTTTATATAGGGATGCTTTTTCTCAGTTTCAACTTGCAGAACAAAAGAAATACAGTTGCTCTCAGTACATTGTCATCAACCATTTTTTTTTTAAAAAAAACAAATCAATAGGTAAGTCAATATAACCATAATAGTTGCAACATAAATTCATTAACAATTTGATTTGGTAAAAATGAGCACAAAACAGCTGTAAAAACTATTGGAGAGGAACAAAGGTTGCTTGCTACAGTGAGGTCATTCAGATCTCAACTACTAAAACATGATTGTGAAATACAGTCCCAGCACTGTTTTGTTTTTGTTTTTTTTGGTGTGTGTGTGTGTTCCTCCCCCCCCCTTTTGGTGCACATTTGAAATGTTTTAGGTTACATCTACATTATGCTTTACCTATATTGTAAGCCTGAAGTCAGAAAACTATCAAATTAACAATTTGTTAGCCACTCTGAAAGCCTTTGCAGCTGAAGAGCAGAACATAAATACTCTAAACAAACAAACAAACTGAAGCATGAGGGCCTCTTCGTATGTTACACAATCATATATCCACATGTATATATACATCTACAGACACACATGTAGAGGCAAAGTTTATTGGATATTACAAGAAAAACACTGGGTCAATGTTAAAAGGGGGGGGGAATGAAATTTATTATGATGGAGAATGACTTACTAAAACAATATGTGGATTGGAAAATGGTGAATATATGGAAATTCAGTCTAGGCAAAATGGAAATATTGTGGTAGATTATCATTGACTGTGGAGTTGGATGAGACCTTAGTTTCAGTGGCAGAACTTGTTAGCAGCTGATGAGTGTTCTTAGACCTGAACCTCTTCTGGAATGTTCTCCCTGGATGCTGTAGCCATGTCTGTGCTGAAAAGAATACAGATGGGAAAAAGTTTCACAAGTATGAATAAAGAACAAAAGGAGAGAAATCTGCACATCAAAAATATTCACAGTTGTGGACTTATTCTGCATTTAAACATGTAGTCTTTTTCACATAAAATGTCCTTTTCTGGTCAGGAATATTGTTTTCCGCTCAGAAAACAGTTTGATGACCAACCATGGAATAAGTGTATGCTTAGTCCCTTTTCCCCATTAGGCTGGATAATCAGACCTTCAGTCCCTGTTGCAAATCCCCTAGAAAGAACATATTACCTTCCTCAGAGAAATGGACATCACCAGCTCTGTAGAACTCGGTCTGCTGAAAAACTATGGTGAGATATGACAGAAAGTGACTCATCCTCCTACTCAGGGCATTTTGAATTTCCCTATGTACCCATCTATGGGTTCTACCAAGGCTCTGGGGATCACTCTCACTGGCCAATCTTGTTGAGGCAAAATGACCAATCATATCAATATTATTTTTGGCCATCTACTCTGTATGATCCAGAAATCATGCAAAGCTTGAAGTTTAAGACCCTTACCTTTCAGCAAAACTAGGTTGTTTCCACCAGGTGAATAACTACAACTGAAAAGGAGGCCCATTGCACTCCCCCAAACAATAGAGACAACAAACCATGCCACTACAGGCCTCTTTTCCTGAGCCACTCCACTGAAGCCTGCTTGTTCAACCCCAGCTGAGCACAAAATGGCAATTTCATGCTTGGTGCACCACCTAGTAAACTATACTGTGGCTGCAGATCAGGAACTGCCACCTCTCCAGAAAAAAACTGGTATCTGGGAAAGTCAACAACAGCAAAGAACAGAACCATGCAATTCACAAATTGAGAGGTTGTGCTTCTAAGCACAGGGTCTCCAATGTCCAATATGCTGGACACATCCCACACCCAGACTCATGGCAAAAGCCATAGAAGCTGCCCTGATCTGAAATGAATGGGTTCCAAATTTAGCACCTTGAAGACTCCAGTGCTGTGAGGCTGTAGACAGTTCCAAATTGGTATTTTGTAAGGGGTGAAAGGTCAGCATGACAAAATAAAGGACACAGCTATGGTCCCCTAACCCTAACATAATTGTGTAGTGCATGAACAGGGCATAAGACCAGATCATGGCAAAGTCCTAATGGTACCTTTACCCCTACTTCTCCTCTGTCTTAGAGGAACAGGTTATTGGTACAGATTGTTGTCTAGAAAGAGTTAAATCCCTCAATTGTAATACTCTACCTGAAACACCCCCTCTAAACAACAGGTCCATCTCACTAACCTGCAATGCACCAGGAAAAAAAAAGTCAGTCAAAGGCACTATATGAAGTAAAACGTCCTCATAATCAAAGAGGAAATGGCTGACCAAGTCCATTGTCCAACCCAGCCACATGGAGACACACTGCATTATAAAGGTGCTGACCAAACGGATGATTCATGGGAACCTGGGGAGCATGGAATTAAGAACCTGCACTGTGACTATGTTCTTAACAAACTCCTCAACCCAAATCTAGGCAGCCACCACAATTGGGGGAGTGGGGGGAAAGAAATACAAGAATGTTAAATCTGACAACCCCCCCCCAAACAGAAAACCTCCTATAGGATAGCCATCAGGCCACACCTGGGTACACCAATGTCTGTGAAAATACACTCTCCAGACCAATGAAACATGTAGCATCTGAGGGTAGCTTTAAGGCATTCTAGGCCATTAGGTCATCCTTCCAAAAAGAAATCCCACTGAAGACAGTAGGAAGTTATTGCCAGACTTCCAAGTCCTCCCTGATCCTCTGTGTAATTCTAATCATTTGATGGGGCTCTAGAATTTCACGTATAGTATTAAAAAGACATCTCACAAAAGTCCTGCCAGGTGTGAAAACCTTACATGTAGAATTTAAATGACCTATGAGCTCCTGAAATTCCTCCAGGATAGAACAAAATTAACAAAACAAAACAAAACAAAAAGGGCGTCCATATCAAAGACACCCAAAAAGATCTCTCCAAACTGAATGAATGAGCAAATAAGATTGCAAATTGCAACCAAGATCTTAGTTGATTATTCACAAGTGTTATTTTTGCACAGAAAATAGAATTAATATTATGCTCCATGCATAAAATGTTTCCTAAACAAAAATATCACATGCATATTTAGCACAGAATAATAGAATAAGTCCATATTTAGTGGATTAATGACAGAAAAGATATTTGAAAATACTAAAATTTTGTCAAAAACGTGTTTGAATCCTAACCAAAAGAATCCTGAACTGATGAGAATCTTCACAGTGAAGACCTACTCTGCAGAAAATTCTCATATGGTTGTTTCTGCATAGAAAACAATATTTCTGAGAAGATTTTTTTAATGTGCTGAAAATGCTGTTTTCCCTGCATGACAACCATGTGATAATTTTACACAGTCCTAAGTTGTGAATATACTTTGAAAACTACACAGTTTTTAATGACTTTCTCACATTGGGAAGAAAATTGCTAAAATTACTTGTTGTCTCCTTTGACAATGAGATTACCACAGAATTACATTCGTACTCATCTCAGAAGATATTGTAGAAATGAAAAAGGGCAGAAAAGAAAAAAAGAAAGAGAAACAAACAACACCTTGGAGCATTTTCCATGTAAACAAAGACTGAAGTATTTATAGCTTTTTGGTTTACACAAAAATACTGTAGCTCAGGGAAGAACATGACAGTGATATATGAAATTATATATTGCATGGAGAAAAGGAATAAGTGAGGACTTTTTGTCCTTCTGTCCTAACACTAGAACTTGTGATCATACTGTGAAAATATTTGACAATGTATTTAGGTTAGATAAAACAAAGGAGTACTTCATTACACAACACATAATTATATGTTTCACGATTAAGTGTATGACCCCAAATGCCTTAGATTGCTCTAAAATACGAGAAGAGAAACGCTTGAGGAATAGGACTTTCCTTGATTATTCGACATTTTGGTTGTCTAAAAGGTACCAGTTCTCAGAGATTCTATCAAAAACCTATTCATTCAAAATCTATTGTTCGGAGACAACAACACTTGGAAGACTACTACTATATTGCCCTGCTTGTCAGCTTCTCAGAGCCATCTCAATCTAGAGACAGGAAAATATATCACTTTTTATATTTGACTTTTTAAAACCTCAAGTGTTTTCTGTTCCAAATACAAATAAATTTGAAATGCTGGTAAATTCTTCAAAAATGATCTAAAATGGAACTCCTCTCTGAGTACAGATCAAATTAAAATTTCTCCAAAAATGGGGAGGACCATGTTGCACCTGCTTGTCATATAGATGTAAAAGATGAGGAAGAAAGAGGTGAAGTCTCTGATTCAGCACTAGTACTGTGTAATACAGAGCTTTCCAAGCTTTTCATGTCAGTGGCACACTTTTTTAGACATGCATCATTTTGGGACACAGTAATTCAGTTTTATTAGCAAACCAGAAATTAAACTAACCCCTTGTAAGAGATACAGACACATATATAAATTGTACTAACAAAATATATGGGGATACAACATATCTCATGAAAGCCTTCCATATATTTTTTTAAAATACGTGGTTTATAAATAATAACATACATTTCCAAGATTGCAGGTGACACACCTACACACTTCAGGTGATACACTGCACACCATTTGAAAGGCCCTCGAGTAATATATACGAATTAAACCTGAGACATTTTAAAGAAAAACACTCTTAGGTTTAAGTTTTCCTTTGCTTTCCTTTGCTTTCCTTTATAATCCAAGCAAGATAATGGAAGGGAGGGAGCAACTTGGTCTAAATATGTAAGGATAATTTTGTAGCCTAGTCTAGACCTTTGTGAATCTGAACTGACTTTAAATTAGGGATGGGCCAACCGAATGCTCGAAGCCTCGAATCCTGGGTAAGGATTCAAGATTCCTGAATTTATATCCCTGTGCCAAAATAGGCAAACCAAATCTTTCAAATCTGCCAACTAAATAGATTGTTGGAGACTGGGACGCCTGAAAACCTGGGAGACCAGGATGCCTGAAAACCTGGGAGACCATACATACAAGGGAAGACAGTAAGTAGGTGAAGTTTTTCCCTTGGAGTAATAATGGCCTTTGCTAACAATTTCACAAATTACATCTGGGCTTGTATTCTAAGATATTTAAATCAAATATTTCATATTTAAGTTCAATACTTGACTGGAAGGTACGAGTTTGAGATTTCAAGGACAGCTGAAACATTCCTTTGCATAGCTCCCTTGCAAACCTCTTTCAGACACAATTCTGGGGGTTGGAGTTTTACAAGGTGTCATAGCCTTCTCTGCCAAAGTGTACTGCTGCATCATCAAACTACAAACCCCAGGATGCCAGAAGGAGCTATGCAAAGAAAAGCCAGTTTTGACTTGGATTATCTCTCTACTGTAGTATGTGGCCCTGTTTACACAGGCAGGAAAATGTGGGATTAATCCACATTTTCTTGCCTGTGTAGAAAGGGCCTTCATGTCATTTTCAATCTGGGGAGATCCTTAGGCAAAAGTATGACAATTGTCTTGGCCAGATTTCTTCAGAGGAAGGTTTGCCTTTGCCTAGGCTTTTGCTAAGGCTGAAAGAGTGCGTCTTGCCCAAGATTATCCTTCTTCCCCTTGCTTTTTAAACTCTTTTTTAAAAAAGATTCAAAAGATTCGAGATTTGTGAGATTAGTGGATTCCCAGAACGTTCCAGGGATTCACATCTGGATTTGTATTTGGAAAATTCTGGATTCGCCCCATCCCTACTTTAAATGGACAGTGTAGGAACTTCTCCCACTGCATCCAATATTTACTTTATCCCTACCATGAAGTTCTTCAGGAGAGGAGTATTTGAAGAGCTCTTTTATGAGTGAAAAGTTGCCAATACATCAAGAGGTTGCCATTAAACATGCCTACTGACTTACATTCTTCTCATTATTTAAGTTGCCCCACAGAGAAAAAAGAGGTGTGCTAGAAAAGAGGCAAGCCATTCTTATAAAAGTTTTTTTCAGATCAATGTTTTCTTTTGTATTTTATGATGTTTTATTATCTTATATCCTTCTACCTGTCCAAATCCTTGCAAGATTTCCAGCAACTTTTCAATTGGTATGTTTTGTTTATTAACACGAACCTCCAATGTGGTCCTGTTATGGATTCAAAGTTAGAGCAATAAATTGGCCTTTTATGGAAGACCACACTATTTTGTGGGTGACAGCATTCACGCTCACAAATAAAACCATGCTTTTTTTCAGCTAGTAGCTGTTTGATGATATTTGGTGCACCTCTTTTTCTGTTATTATGCATTGAATCTAGGAACTTTTCTTCATCAAGGGGAGAAGTATAGCAATGGATAACATTTGCCCATCTGGTAATGGCACTCATAGGCTGTAAGTTTGCTATTGACTTATGCTGAATAAGTGTTACATACAAAGAGAGCCAGCATAGTGTAGTGGTTTCAGCATTGAACTACAACCCTGGAGACCAAGATTCGATTTCCAGTCAGATATTCAAATCCACTGGGTGACCTTGATGCATAGCCCACACTCAGCCCTCAGGAAATCCTGCGATAGATTCACCTTAGAGTCACCAAAAGTTGGAAACAATTTGAAGGCACACAACAACAATACTGAAATAAATATATATCTATATTGCAAGGGTGATGGAGCAGAAATAAAAGCCATTATTGTCAGATAAAGTTGTCCTACTGGACCCCACCCAGCTCTGTAGCTGAGAGAATAGATGTTTTGATGCCATCTCCCATGTAATCACATGAGGGGTGTGGCATGTTCTTCTGCCATTGTGCATCTTCCTTTGCTGCCACTACCTTCTCCACTAGCTGAGTCATACCAACACATTGAATTTTGGAACTTCTAGTTTTTGTTTCTGGGAGACAAGGAAAAACCTCTGGAGATTTTTAAACAGAGGCTGGATAACCATCTGTTGTGAGTGCTTTGATTGTGTATTCCTACATGGCAGGGGGTTGGACTGGATGGCTCTTATAATCTCTTTCTACTCAATGATTCTTGCCGTTGTAACAATTTTGATGTTTGGAGGAGAGGGCAAAGACGCCAGATATTTTCTATAGTCAAAGGTTCTGTTAGAAATCATTAAAATTTAAAGCAGTTGCTTGCTTGAGCTTCGCACTTTAACTGATCACTGGTCTGACAATAATAGAAGAACAAACGAACTCACTGTCAGAACAATCCCAGGCCTAGAGGGCATTAGTCTGTTAATTGGAATGCACATGTTTCCTTGGAGAAAGGAGGGTTTATTTTATTTTATCATCTTTGATGAAAACATTTGCTTCCTTCCAACTTCTGTAAGTCCTCTGGGCTTGTATTTTATATATATCCCTGTAAGCTAGAGTAGCTAGATGTGTACACATTTAGTAAGACAGTTTCTGCAAGGAGCACTGTTATTAGTTGAACCATGGATCACTTCTTGCCAGTGGCATTTACTTCCATAACAGGAAAACATTCTTTCTTGAGAAAAAGAAGGGAAAACAAAAACAAGGAAGCCAATATTTGCCTTGCAATAATATTTGCACCAGATATATTAGTACAGTCCTCCATCCACATTAGCAGGCTTGACCTTTGCAATTTGATTATTTGCAGGGCATGCATGTGTCTTCCCCCATTCTCCTCCTTCTATTCTCTTGTGTTTTGCTGGTGTAGAGAATGAAGACAAGTGCATTCAGGCAAAAGGCAAGGGAAGGGAGAAGACACACAGACACATTTCTTTTCCCCTCCAGAGCTCCCTGTTCCATTCCCTTGCTTTTGTCCTGAGCACAAAGAACACACACAAGGTAAAAGGCAAGGGAAGGGGTGAAAGGCATGCACATGCCTTCCGTCTCCCCTCTGGATCTCCCACTGCCATTGTGTTTGGGCCAACACTGACAATGCATGCTGAGGCAAAAGACAAGGGAATGGGGGAAAGGCAAGTGTGCACCTTCCCTCTCTCCTCCAGAGCTTCCCCTTCCATTCTTTTGCCTTTGGCCCTAGTGCTAAGAAGGTGCACTGAGGCGAAATGTGAGGCAACGGAAAGAAGGCATGTGCATAACTTCCTTCTCTCCTCTGGAGCTCCCACTCTCATTCCCTTGCCCTTGGCCCCAGTACTGAGAACATACCTCAAGGGAAAAGGCAGGGGAATGGGAGCGGAAAACCTCAGCAAGGAACGGGAGGGAGATCATGGGGGAATTCTTCCACTTTTACAATGGTTCTGTGCCCTAAATTGTTGTGAAAGTGGAGGGGCACTGCACCTCTTTAAATAGCCACTAACATTCAGGTGGCACCCATGGTTTGGAACTTAGAACACAACTGTTCAACGCCAGAAATCTGTGATTTTTGGTACTCTTTAACTAATAAGTATGCAGACATAAACATCAGGAGACCAAGGTATGAACAGGATTTCCAGCTGCATAAAAACGTATACTACTATTCATCCACCCATCCATCACTTGTGTGATTTCTTTGGGAAGACAGCCAGGATTAGAGATAAGAGAACTTTCTTGATTCTTGATCAAAGAGGAAGGACTGGCTCTGTGGAGAAGAAGAATAGCTTTGTTTTGGAAAGAAGAAAAAGAAGAAGAATGGGAAGAAAGTGAATCTTAGAATGGAACGGTGTGAGGAATGATTTGTTAGCTTAGCTAAAATTCACACCCCTCAAACAACTAAGACCCTTTCAGAATGTTATCCCTTTTAGGCCTCAAGGATATGGATCTCCTCACATGGGCCTGAATGGAAAGAAAGTTGAGGTGCGCTATGACTTCCTTTGGTAACATCTCTTCCTCTCATAATTATATACTGGATAGATTTCTATTTTACATTCTTGCACCATATAAAATTATTATATAGTATTATTTGAGGTGAGAAGCAATTCTTTTGTAATTTTTGTTCATGCAGTGAACAGAGTGAATTAAGTGAAATGTTCTCAAATTCAAGACCTACTTCTTTCTTGAGTCCAGCCTTTCTAACTGAAATAAATCTGTGTGCCATAATTGAAATATGTCTCTCTTCTTTACCTTTAAGAAATAAGGCATTTGAAGAGTGTTTTGAAGTGCACCTGTTAGTGTAGGTGGAAGAAAAGAAGGAGGCAGGTGGAATAGGTTGCAAGATGAGATCCCACACATTGAGACTGCCTTTCCTGACTGGATGGTTCTCACAAGGGTTGGAATCCAACTATTCATAATACGGACTTTGTAGACCACATGGAGGAAAGCTCTACGCTGAAGGCAGGCAACTTTAAAATGACAAAAATGCCCTTTGGAAGTAACAATAACAAAACTCATAAGGTCAACAGTCTATAAATCATATGATCTGGCCCAACGCTAGCATCTTAAACACTATGTTGCAAATATTAATCACTTAAACAATTTCATTTGTTAGTCTTGAGGATGTAATTCTTCACAAATTTTCTTCTGTAAGGTGGCAATGAGTAATGTTGGCAATTATCTTGCCATCATGAGAAAATCTTTAAAAGCATGCCATGTTCAAAGCCTATTCACAATTTGAGACAAATTCAGTACAGGATTTGCATATGGTCATTTTGCAGGAAAAAAACCCAGCATTTTCTATGCATAAAAACAACACTTTCTGTACAGAAAGTAATATTTCTACTGAGGAACATTGTTTTCTGCACAGAAAAGGTTGTGTTCTGAGGAGAAAATGCTATATTCTATGCACACAGGTTATGAGTAGAGTAACTCCCCAATTACAATTTTTTTTTATTTGCAGAGGAATGAAAATATTATTTTCTACACAGAAAATGCTGTTTCCTGTGCAGAAAAATGGTAATTCCCTATGAAAAATAACCATCTGCAAATTTTGCAAAAAAATAAGTCCAAAACTGAAAATTCTTGTTACCTCAAGATTCTTCTCATCAGTATTTCTCAACACATACAAAAACAAAAACATGTTTTTCTCCATTTTTCAAAAAAGCATTGGGGAATACCATTTTCATTCCTACTTAATGATTATGGCACTGAATCTTTTTACCAATTTCTAACATTTCACATAGTCAAATTAATGTTCAGGCATAAAATTCCAAGCTTTGAATTCTACAATTGTTAGACATTCTGCAGAAGAAACAGCTTACTTACATTGTGCTCTATCAAGTACCACACAAACAGAATTGTTTTGTTTGTCAGGAAATGTCTGTGTCTTTTCTTCTTAATGTCTTCAGGATAGAAGAAGAGAGGTGGGATAACACAAGGAACTCCACAGCATGCAGCCTTTTGCTGGTGTTTCCTAAAATGGTTCTGGCTTACACTTCGACAAGCAAGCAGCAGGGGATAGGTAGCTATTTGCTGCCCTGGGAGGCAGGCAAAAATGATGAAACTTAATATCTGAAGGATGGCTGTTCATATACTTTCATTTCTGCTAGATGTAACCTGACATCAAATGGTGAAAAAGGAGGATGTTGAGAAACCACTGCTTTATAAAATGTTTTATATAGGCTATTTACAAGGTCACCTTAAGTTTCACTGCACATCTGCTGAGATTTCCTACTCTGTCAAGGTACTACTACAAATCTGACTCAAAAGAAGATTTCCACAGAGCAGATCTTTCTGGAAAAAAATCATGTCAATGACTGTCGTGCTTAATATTGTTGCCAATTTCACCTCTTTCTCTCCTTTTTTTTTCTTTTTTCTTTTACACTATTCTTCATTAGCAACATTCAATTTCTGTCAAGGTAAATAATTTGATATAACTCAATAAAGTAAAATGTTCAACTGTGAAAAAAGCAAATTGTCTCTTTCAATGTGGTTGAAAAGTATCACTGCTATTTACATATGTTGCATGGTTCCATTTTGTTCTTGTTTTTGTGTGAACAGAATATTTCTAGTATAGTGGGGATTCATAAATGACTTTATTGTAAAGCAAATGAGGTAGTCTAGCCTTCTAGTATCTCCCTTCAGATATTTTGGACTTCAGCTCCCTGAACATTGTCTGTATTGTGTTGATTAGAATTATAGCTAAAAATTTCTGGATGGAACCGGATTGGGAATCATAGAATAATAGAATCATAGAGTTGGAAGAGACCACAATGGCCATAGAGTCCAACCCCCTGTCATGCAGAAACACACTCAATGGACCCCCAGCAAGTGGCCATCCAGCCTCTATATAAAAACCTCCAAGGAAAGTGACTCCACAACACTGCAAGGCAGCATATTCCATTGTTGAATGGCTAGCACCCTGTTGATTAGTCCTAGCTAGAGTAGACTCATTCAATCAATTGTCAAATGGTGAGTCAACAAGTAGGTAAATTTCATTTATTCAGTGAGTCAGCTCTAATTTAGTCAACAAGAGTTAAAAATAGAATCTATGTGCCACATAATGTGGGATGAAGAGGGAAAAAAACCCTTTAGACTAGCATATTATGGCATCCAAAAGATGTAGGTCATAGACAGTATCTTTTTCTGCACCTCTCCTGCAGGGAAGATGGTGTCTCCTGTGCAAAACAACCATGTGATTTTTTTTCTCTAGAATAAATCCCACACTACAAAGATTTTCATACATCTAGAATTCTTTTTATCAAGGTTTTTCAACACTTGAAAAATAATTATTTGAATTTTTTTTTTTATGTTCTTTCTATCCCTAATGCACTCTATATATGGAGAATGATTAGATATTCCTCTAAAACGTGTCACAGACAATGTCAAAATCATGCATAAAATAGTTTTTTCATATGCAACCAGCTTGATAAGGGCGTATAAACTGAGTCAATCCAGATTATTCACATGAAGCCAAGATACTGATGTTAAATATATTAAATTACTTTTTCTTTTTTTAAGGAATGGGTGTTTCCACACTACATTGTTATAGTGCTATTATTCCACTTTGAACATTCTGTGGAATTCTGGGGTTTGTAGTTTACTGAGGCCAAAGAGCTCTCCTGCTGAGAATTCTAAATGCCCCTCCCTAAACTATAAACCCCAGGATTCCATAAGATGTTGAAAGTGAAATAATAGCACTATAACAGTGTAGTGCAGAAAGATCCTGTGGAATCAATGTTACCTTTTCCCCAATGTAACTTAGTGTCATTTTAAGGACAGGGTTTTTTTTTAGCAACAATGTGTGGAATTGCAATTTTGTTCACAGCATTGCTCCCCTTCCACTGACCACTTACCTTGTGGTTTCTGCCAGACCTTTCACTTTGTGCAAGTGTTGAAAACCAGCGCAACAAAGGTAGGGAAGAAACACAGAAAGAAAACCTTAGCACACTACCTATTGGTGCCAAGGGGTAAATAAGAAGGTAAAGGCTGCACATTAAGAAAGAGGGGCAAAGGGTGGTTGATATTCTCACTCTTTTCTCCACACTATCCTACCTACACTTCTTTTAATTTCTTTTCATTTGAGACAAGCTTGTCTTTCCATTTTTTCAAAGCAGAGTAGGAAGCTTTAATTTGATCTATAGGGGAAAGTAGCTGTCCTGTCTTTTTTGTACAGATGGAAAGAATATTCAAGAATATTTGAAAAATGATTGAGAAATGATCAGAAAATTATCAGAAAAACTCTGATGAAAAGAATCTTGGACTGATTAGAATCTTTTAAATTTGGGACTTTTTCTGCGCGAAATTCACATGTGATCATCTTGCAGAGCATATGCAATTTTCTGTGAAGAAAATATTTCTTTGTAGAAGTTTTACTCCCTATGCAGGGGGGAAAAATCCTGTTTCCTTTGCTGACAATGCTGTACTTGGGGACTTAGTTTGTGTAAAATTCACATGTGACATTCTCTGTGCAGAAACAGAACTTTCTGTGCAGAAAATATTTCTATGGACAGAATATTTTCTGCACAGAAAATATTATTTTCTGTCCAAAACAACCATGTAATAATTTTGCACAGAATAAGTCTCAAATTTCAAATAATATTGAAAAACTGCCATTTCTAAATACTTCATAGCTGGAAGAAAATTGCTAAAACTTTCCTTCTTTCAAGAAGATGCCTAGTGAAAAATTACATCCCTACTTCTTTCTTTACCACATTTCAATATTCCTGCTGCTTCTCATGTGTGAGCTTTTTCGGAGCTACTTAGTCACTAATCCTACTTTTTTTTTTTTTTTGGAATACTCCATTCTGGGAACTTCTGTTTGTCTACTCAGTTTACTTTATCTACATATTAACTCCTTAATGATTCAAGTATTGCATTGAGAGTGGGGGGATTGGAGTGGATCATTGTGGAGGTGATAGTTGCTCAATTGTTATAGAGTTTCTTTGGGGTTCTTGGGAGCTTAGGCTGACATTTGTTATTGATTTACAATGTTATTATTGGTTTATAATGTTATTATTGGAAGTTATCACTCAAAACACATGTTTACAGCTCATGTTGGTATAACAATTCCAGCCTTATCAGGATAGAGACAAAGACCATTTCTGCAGTATGGCCCCATGGGGACATGTTGAAGCCTGTCCACGATGTGTGTTACCACATGACATCGTCATGGCCCTGCTCCTGTTGCTTTCCCAGCCATCATGATCACACATTCTACTATTACTGGAAAAAAAATTCTTTCATATGATTATTGCATTGGCTGGGGCTGTGTGGGAAGGGCTGAAGTGCAGTCAAGGGGCTGCCTTCCTCAGTGCAGCACACAAAGACGCCAGCTGCACAACAGAAGGAAGGACCATGTCCCTAACACTGACAGTTGAGTGAGGAGGGGAGTGTTTAGGACACCCCCCATCCCAGCAAAAGCACTGCTGGGATGATGCTGGGATATCGTGGGATGCAGGTAAGGTGTGGGAAAGGCCAAACTTGGAGATTCACATACTGGAAACCTCCTGTCTGAATTATTGCATTGTGTTGTACTGAGAAAGGAAAATCTCCAGCGTGAGGGTTTATCCAGCCATCAGAGTTTTTAATTTAGCCAGATGAGTTTATCCAGTTGCCTCATCCTCTCCCCAAACTCTGACTTCTCCAGAAGAGAGGTAGGACAGATGGGAAATTGAAGGTGGCTTCCCTTACCTTTCTTCTATGGGAAAGGTAAAAGGTAAGAAGTACGTTGAGAATAGCTGAGTCCTGAATGCAGGTCCCAACCCACTACCAAAGAACTGACTATGTTCGTTCTTTATAATTCCCTTGCTTTCCTTGTGTGGGGAGATGGAAGAGAGTGAAGTACATGCATCTGGCTGTCAAAGTGCAGGCTAAGTGCAGCTAGCTTTGCTCTTGTATGGCAAGAAAGACAGGAAGGGAGGTATACACCTTTAGCCAATCTAAGGACTCAGCTAGATCTTAAAATCCTGGCTGGTTGCCCCTAACCTATCTTCTCCTATTTGATTGTAGGATTGAAAAATGAAGGGAGGGAAGTACTGCTATTTCCCTTTTGGGAAATCTCTACCCATTGTTTCCACTAGGGATCCAGTGATGTCTGACCATGCCTTCCTTCTGATGTAACTAGAGAAGGTGATGTACTCAGCACCACCAATCCCATCTTCACACATTAGTTGTCCAACTATGTGCTGTACATAGGACTCTCTCTGAATCTGGTCCAGAGTCTTCAATTAGTCAAAAATAGGGTGCCTGATAGTTAATTGGGATCGGTCTATATGATATTATGCCAGTACTTCATCATCTCCACACATTGCCCATCCATTTTTGGACTTGATTCCAAGTTTTGTTTCAAAGAATTAAAGTTTTAAATAGGTTTTTTTTTGGGGGGGGAGGTCAGGTTATCTGAAGAAGTATCACCTGACATATCAACCTGCCTAAGCTTGCTGTTCATTATCCAAGGCCCTCCTCCAGGTACTGTCACCAAATATAATTATGTAAGGAACTTTAAAAAGGGGGCTATTTCACTGGTGATGAGCTCTCTGTAGAATATTTCTTCCTCTTGGCAGGCTTGCTTGGTTCTTACGTCATAGTTTCTTAAGCATTAAGTGAAGACTTTTCATCCTTCCAGGCATTTTAAGAATGGTTTTAGTGCTTTGAGATCTTTGCAATGTTTTAATATTGTATAGCTTTCACTTAAGTTTTGTGTGGTTTGTCTTTTTTGTGTCTTGCTCCTCACTTCATCTTGGTTTTATTATGTGCAAATTTATTTGCTGGTTTGTTGTTTTATAGTGTACATTTTTAACTTACCTGCATGCCACTTAGCAAACTTGACTTTTTGGATAGTATAGAAGTTTAAGAAATATAAACATACACATGTATACATACATATATACAGGTAAATAAACAAAGTAGGAAGTTTACAGAGATAAAAGATGAAAACAACATTAGATTAAAACAATTAGGAATCAACTGTGTGAAAAGGAGATAAAGTCACTGATCATACAGTTATTTAGTTTTTCCTCAATCGAGAAAATGAGGGTTTATTGATTGTGATATTACATAACAAAACTACTAGATTTTGCATGCTCTGTGGAAATAATTGAAGACTGAAAAATCTGATGAAGCCCTAGAGGGGGGAGGGGGAAAGGATCTGTATGTTGAAGAAAAAAAAAGGGAATAAAACGAGTATCTCTAGAACCTAGAATAAGACTGAAGTTGAATTAGTTATCAAAGAAATGTCCTACTTCTTCAGAGATGGCAGCTCTTCCCCCACTAAAATGTCATGCCCTACAGAAGGCAAAGACTACAGTTTTGTGGGAAAAGAATCACTTAGCTAATGGATGCATAAAATGGGAGATGAAAAGGAAGAATAAAGACAAAGAGGTTAAATTTATAAGTTAATCAAATTAGTGAAAAGTGAGCAGCCAAAGAAACGATTGCATGATTTTGGAATTTAAAGAAAATTTCTGGAAAATCTTTTCTCTAAACAAAATCGGGAGAAAGGTGGATGAAATATAGGAAGAAAAATAATTGAAGTAGATAGGTAAGAAGAAATTCTATGAATTTTTGTGGAGTAGGGACTTACTTGTTAAGTTGAAATACTGACGATGTTGTTGATCATGATTGATTGTGATTATTTACTGATGATACTATTGGATGACAAAATATAGGGTAGTGTGTAAATATCTTATGAAGACTATTGATTGTTGAGAATTTTTGCATCACTGGTGATAACACAGCAGCAGCAGAAACAGAAAAAAATCTGGAAGAAACAAAAAGAAGTGGTGGCCTGACGTCTTGTACTGTGCCTATATCTTGCCTTGTGGCAGATTTGAAGAATGTTACTGAAACGTAATATTTCAGTGATGAGAAGGGAAAAAAATGTCACTTGTAGAGTGAAAAATGTGGACTTAATGATATAAATCTACTATCAAAATTATAATGAAATATGAAAATTATAATAAAAATGTAGTAAATGTGGGCCATTTTACAATCTCAAAGGGAGAAAAAAAAAATTCTTTATTCTGGCATCAAAGGAGGAAATAAGTGAACATTAGATCTCTAGGAGAAACTATTGCTTTGATGGTCTTAGTAGTAGGTAAACCACATATATTAGATTCCACTTGTAAACATGCAGGTAGTATTCCACCCTTAAATATGAAGCAGAGAGACGCCAAATGTGTCAGGGGAGGTATAATAACCTTCTATATAACCTTGGAGGGCCACTATTATCCTCTCTGTCTCTTCTTTTTTTTTTTTTTTTAACAAAATGGCCCAAAATGGCTATGGGAGAAACATCTCTGTTTTTGGTCCATCATTTGAAGTATGTATGTATGTATGTATTTATTTTTGAGGGGAGTAGTTCAGTTCTTGATTTTAAAAATCTTCTCTTCTGCCCAAAATAGCTAACAGTTCCTGAAACATTGTGATATTGCCCCCGTATCCAAGTGGGTCTCAAATTATTCCTGCATTTGGGTTCCACTTCTCTGAATTTTGGGGGTTGCTTGTGGCCTTACAGGTCTCAATATAATTTTGAAAACTGCATATGTCCCAGAGCTGCACTTTTCTCACCACCAATGTGAATGTTCAACATAGTGTCTGTTCTACTTCTTCCTAATTGCATCTCTTCTTACTGATTTCAATTACTGTAAAATCTATTTTACATCTATTTTACATATGTTCGTAATTTTAATGTGTTTTTAACAAAGAAGCCTTAAATTGCCTAAGGATAGTATGCCACCAGAAGAATGCAGAGCCACTTTATCATAGCACTTTTTAGGACTTTTGAAGCATTCATAGTTGAGAAGTGTCATTTTAACCCTTTAACAGCAATGTAATTTAATGCAGCTGCATAAATCAACGGGCCATTTTAATTAAGGCCACAAAATGCAGTATCAGTCACAGGTGGCTGAACACCTGCACCAGGTTTGTTTCCTGAAAAAAGAAATGGGAAGAATGGTGACAGTGTGAGTCCACCCATCTATGGGGGATCCTTGATATTAGTATAGTTTGGATGGGCACCATACCTAATTGGCATCATATGTAATTGGCAACACATTTTATTGGCTCTGATATCAAATTCAAGCCTGAGAGGTGACAGAGGGGTCAAACTGAGCAAGGGAAAGAATTTGACTTAGGTCCTACCTAAGCCAAAATACATTTCTACTCTTCACTACTCTTCTGGACTGGTAATTATAAATCCCTCAAACCCCTCAGCCTCTCTATGATTTTTCCTCCCTTTCCCTTTGAGTTAGATTTTATGTGAATGTGTGATTTTGTGTATTTTGTGTGCATACATGAGTGAATTCCCCTCAAAAAACCACATTTTTTGCTTATTTTTGAATCTTTGGCTGGTTCTTTTTCTGCCTGTGCCCGTAAACACTGGTAGAAAAGATCTCACAAAGTTGCCCCTCTCTTGCAGCCTCCTGATTTTGAGCTAATTAATTCCCCACTTTTTCAAGGAGGTATTTGGCATTGCAGAGTGGCCCTTGTGGCACTTACGTTTTGGGGTAACAATGGAAGAGAGTCAGCTCTTGCCTCAGGATCCATCACTTTGGGACACACCCACAGTCATTAAAGTGAGACATATACCAAGTTTATTACTTTTTTCACAGTCTGTAGGCAAGCTGGAAAGTAGAAGGACACCCCAAAAGAAAACAGCAAACAAAAGGGGGGTGGCATTCCCCACAGCAAATGAAATGCTTAGGGTTTTCCCTTATTTCAAGGCAGATCTGCAAGCCAACATCAACATCAAGCTGTTTTTCTAATGTGGATCCTATAGTTGTCCTCAAGGCTCCTTCCTTGAACCCCCCAACACCATCTGTAACAACACAAAACATGAGTGTGAAAGGTGCACCCAAGCCTCGCACCAAGGCCTGCCCAGCCTGACAACTCTTTGTGTTCAGGTCTGAACAGCCAGGAACATCTTTGAATCAAGCCAGGGCCAGGACAAATGGGTCTGAGGCAGTTCTCCGTCTCTCCGCCTCAGTTCTCCGTCTCTGAGGATGCAGTCCCTTACTCACGTTTGTCCCCCCTTGGCTTCTTCCTTTCAGGACTCTTTTCCTTTACTGCCTTCCCTAAATCTGCCCTTCTCCCAGATGTAAGGATCAGCAGTCATTTATATTTCCCAAGACTGTGGTACTGTTGGCACTAAGGTCAAGATGATATTATTGGTAGCATGTATATTCCAGGATTCAAAATAAGATTCTGGGAGATTGTTACATGGAACACAAAACTTCAAACATTTATTGTAACACTGATGCTTTAAATGTGTTTTATATCTAAATGTTTATAAATGGCACACCGTTCTTCTCTCTCTCTCTCTCTCTCTTTTGATTCATTCACTATCTTCCATACACCCAATTGTCTCAGTTCCCTCTCCCACAGAGCTCTTCAAATCTCCAGCCTTCCCCCAAACACACCACAAATCACACTCCTCTTCAAACACACTCCAGACAGTTAAAATCCGTTATTTCCCTCTTTCCACCAGCCCCTCCCCTGGGCTACCCAAGGTTCCATTTCACCAGCCAATCAGCTCAAACACTCTCAGTTGCCAAGGAGGCTCTGTTGTCAAGACCCCCTCCCATCAGGTTCATCACATCATCCCTTCTAAGCCTTGCAGGGGGCATTGTAACAAATCCAGACCTTGAGCAAAACAAAAACAATGACAAGAACATCAAGGACAGGAGGAAAAAAACAAAAACAAAAAAGGGAAATCCCCCTTTCCCCAATTTCACTGAGGTCTGCTATACCTTGCCATTCCTTCTCTTGACTTCTCCCTTCTATTAGCCTTCCATCTCCATCTCCTCCCATTCGTACTTTTCAGGTCCTCTATACCCTCATGCACCATTGTCCTACCAGTCTCATCTGCCGTCCATAACTTCCTTCACCTAGGACATGCTTTCCTGTCTTTTCCTCCTCTGTTTCTGACTCAAGCATCTTACCTAACATCCTTTCTCTCACTACATCCACTCTCCATCATCTTCCTTTCCATTCCTCTATGTCAGTGGTTCTCAACCTGTGGGTCCCCAGATGTTTTTGGACTTCAGCTCCCAGAAGCTCTGAGCATTGACCATAGTGGCTGGGGCTTCTGTGAGCTGAAGTCCACAAACATCTGGGGACCCACAGGTTGAGAACCACTGCTCTATGTCATTCCTCCAGCCCTTGTTTACGTCAGCATCCTTCTAATCTCTTATTTCCTGCATCCCCCCTGACTCTTTTCCTTTCTGTTAAGGCTAACTCTGACTTCCTTGACCCCACCTCCCACTGCCATTTCAGTATCCACTTCCCATCACATCTGGCTGAGCCACTGCTTCCTCCTTGGGAGATAGCAACTCCTCTCATCTGCAGCATACTTCTCTTGTGAAGTAAGTCTGAGAACATGGGAATGGTGGCAGCAGACACCCCATAACTCTCCTCCTGTCACAGTGTATTTCATCTCATATCTCAACTTGCATGGTTTCTTACACTCATATGTTTTATAACACTTTAATTTTCATGTTTCTAGCTTGAGGAATCCTAAGTTTTATAGCTGATGAGGTGCTTAGGATTGACCTTGTCTATTTCTTTGAAATTCCCAAGATACCTGAAATGTCTGAATACACTATAGAATTAAATTAAATTAAATTAATTTAATTATCAGTGCCTATCTTCCAGGGGCCATTTCACATCCTATGGAATCCTGACACATTCAGTTTAAGGAAGGCTGTTTAGAATTCCCAGCCAGAAAACTCTAATCAATGCCTCACTAGACCACAAATCCCAGGATTCCATAGGATGCAGCCATGGTAGTTGATGGTGTGGAATCATAGCATTACAACTGTGTAGTGCGAAAGGTCTCCAAGAGAACCTTCATACTTTCTAAGTGTCTGACCACATTGCAAACTACAGGATTCTAATTATGAAGCCATGATAATTAAAGTGATATAAAATTTCCATAACTGTATAGTGCAGAGACACCTTTAAACTCTTTTTAAGAGTGAAGTTTAAGAACAATAACTAGAATTCAGGTAAAATTCAGCCAATTGGACAATGTGGCAAATATTGTTCACTTCTGTTTCAGTGATTTTTATTTCCTTCCATCCTCACTACTCATTTTGCCTTTTCCTTTCTTTTTTCTACATAATGGGAAGCAGGAATTCTCATTTTAATTCTTGTTTCTTCTCCATGCACAGTGGTAGTCAAGAAAAAGCAAGTTTTCCTAGGCAGCTGAGTACCAGAGAAAGAGACCCAATGTTGTACATGTGGTTTGTTTTAAGGCCCATGCAGAACCAGCAACAAGTTTGGACCAGCTTCAAGATTTCCTGCTCTTGAAGAATCTGGTGTTTGCTATCTAATGACCCTATTTTGTACTGCAGACTAGAGACTATATTTAAATCATTAAAGATAATTAACTCATTTTTAAGACAATATAACCCCAAGATATTTACTCTTACAGTCTTGTTGGTATGCATAAATTTCAGAGAGTTGCTGAGATTTCCGAGTCTGGAGAATTACAGCAGAAACACTTGTATTGTCACAAATGGAGAAGATAATATAACCATAAACTGAATAAGGTATAACCAAGAAAATATTCAATAGGAATGCAACTATTTGATCTCACAGTTCAAAAGAGACCAACTTTTCCCAATGAGTCCTCAATAGATGTCCAAAGAAATTACACCCGCCCACAATGGTGAATGAGTAGCTACTGCCAGTTAAACATGCTCTTAAATAGACTTGTTTCGCACACTATATTCCACGGGGTGCTATATGTTGTTCAAAGTTTTCCTTGTGGAATGTCCACCAAAATGTAGTACTACTGGGAGCACCAAAAGCAGGGTATGTTTGGGAATAAGCAGAAATTTCATCTTGTAAGTCGAGTAAAAGGTTGGAGTATAGATTTCAGATTTTCAGAAGGTGGCAGTGTTGAAAGATAGAACTGAGACTTCAGTGAATAATAACTGTAAGAAAAGAAAGTTGCCAAAAAGAAAGGGGAGGGGATAGAAAAGAAAAGAGTGCAGCATCAATCATTCTTTTCTGTCTGTGTGTGGGATAATATGCGAAGCTGTCGTCAACCACAGAAATATAATACTTCATTATTGAACAAAGTAATTAATTACAAGTAACTTTTTTTCTGACTAGATACTTCCAAATTCTGATTTTATAGTAGTAGGAACACAGCAGTTCAAATGAAAATACTAGCTGTTCAAACAGCAAAAGCACCAAGCAGTGAATGTGAAATGAGAAACCCACTGAGACTAATCAACTGTGTCTCAAAATTCAGCTGGACATTTAAAAAAAAAAAATACTTTTGCAATCTCAAACATATTCAAAGCAGACAATACCCTATCTCTGAAGGAGCTGAAAATTATACCAGAATCTGGCAGCCGGGTTCACTCAAAGGAAAATTACCCCTCTCTGGCCCAAAGCAAATGGAGAAGCAGAAAGATTCATGAGAGCCACTAAAGAGAAAGAGAGAGAGAGAATGAGAGAGAGAAGAATCTTAGCTGCTGAAGGAGGAGTGGTTGAGAAGCAGGAATTGTAAATGTTTCTCCATTACTATAGTGAAATCACAGAGTGTGCCTAGTCCATGGAAACATTCATAGTGGGTTGCCAAAAGAGTTTTCTTCATCCCAGATTACTGTGATGCCAAACAAATGGATGAACATATGCAGTTTAGGATTAAATGTTGTGGTTAGGATAAGGCCTTTTTGGCAATTGCTAGAAGTCATGGAGACTCAGTGATTGACCCATAGTCACCCAGTGAGCTTCATGGCTCAGGAGGGACTAGAATCTAGATTTCTCAAATCTCATCCCAGTACTTTAACCAGTGTGCCCTAATGAATCCAGTTCAGTACTCTAATTACCACACCACGCTGACTCCAGTCCAAAATTCTAACCGTGAGATCGCACTGACTTCAGGCAAAGAGCGTGAAATGAACATTCTGCCCTTGTCTTCTTGATGTCTTAAAAAGGCCCTCCGCTAGAAGAAGAAACACGAAGTGGTTATCACATGGAGCTAAAAAGACAAAGACAAAGTATTGCTGAAACAAGACTTTTTTTGTTCCCTTTTTCTGTTCCCTTGAATGCAGACTATTATACTCAAATATTGAAAGTTTAAGGTTTTATTATCTCAGCACAAAAGAGTTATTAGGGAGGTATACTGCATTCTTTCAATGTGTGTTGGAGAATAACGAATGACCCCTCCCTAAAGTTAGTGGGTGTCAAAGTGTATATGTAAATTAGGGGCATGTGTTATCCATAATTAGAAGTCTGTAATTCCAGGAAACAGAATAAGTAATTCTGAGGAGATCTGATTTGAATTGGGTCAAGATACAAACGAGGTTTGAAAATCAGTATATCTGGTCTCCAGTGGAAATCAAAGAATTTTCATAACATTTCTATGAATTTTCATTTTTATATGTCATAAGTAGTTCTGTATTCAATCATAGTAGCCTCCCTTGGAGGGGATGCTTCCAGCAAAATTTCTGGCAGAATGTCTGATCGTAGAGTTGAGGAAAGTGAAGAATCAATTCTTGTTTGTTTTCACAAGAATAAGAGAGGTGTGATAAAGAGAATTTTTGACTAACAAAAATATTCACAGTTCAGAATTTAAAATGTGCACATTTTTTATACTTTTTTGCACAGAAAATAACATTTTCTGCATAGAAATCTTATATTATGTGAATAAAATGTGTTCTCTGTGCATAGAATACTGACTTGTGCACAAAAATGTGAATTTTGCACACAATCATTTCACAACTACATCATTTTTTTTGCGCAGAATATGTACTTGTCCTGGCATGACAAATGGCACTGTGGCGAAAGGTATAGTTTGATGGGTTTCAGGGAGAGAGGACAGAGATTGTCAAATGAGGTGCACAACGCCTGGATGCTGCACATGATGGTGAGTGGAGTCAGAGGCTATTTAAGGCCTAGTTCCCTTTTCATCTGCTGCTTTGAATGTTCATGCTGCAGCCCACACACTTACTGACAGTGTGGTGTGAGGTTTACCAGTCGTTCCAGTGTTACCCCAGTGGCAGACCCCATCCTGAGGAGATATAAAATTGATATCAGATATACCCACCATGCCAGAGAGGTTGCCCGGGTGAGTGTGTAGACAAATAGGTCAAAGAACCGAAACTAGGTCAAGGCCAGGAAAATCCCCAGTCACATTTCCCCAAGGAGACCTCGGGATAGACATGTCCACACAAACTAAAGGTTCTCAGCCATGAATAGCCAACTTGAAGGGATTACCAGGTTTTCCCCAGGTTGAGCAACTCTGACTTTGGAAAATCCTACAAGGTGAGGTCCATTTACATGAACCAATCAGGCAAACTATCAAATTGCTGTTGTATGGCATTTCCCCCTCTATTTTGGCCATTGTTCTTCCCAGCAGAGGGCCTGCCCTTGAGGTACATTCTGCCCTATAAGTAGTCCCCATTTTTGAGGGTCTCTTCAAAGAACTCCCATCATGCCAGCAGACCAGCACTCTGTTAGTCAGCCACCTCTCTTCGCTGAGCTCCATCCTTCTTGCTGCTTCTCAGACTGAAGACTTCTGGATAGGTGCAGTATCACCACCTTTATACACTCTCTGCTGTATCCCCTATCAATTTTCACCTCCTTCCCTTCTCAATAGGCCTTGTGTGCATGAGTGAGTGAATGTGTTGGTGTGTGAGAACACATTTCTTAATAAAATCCATTTATTGGGAAGATTGTCCGGCTTTTTGCTTGGCCTGACCCCATAAAAGATTCTTCTGGGTTACCCCTGCCCCTTGTTTTGCTATTGCCAGTGCTCCGCTAATTTCCCCCAATATTTGTATTTTTGGAGCTAATCAAAGTGTCCCCCAGGGAACCCCCAGAAGTCAGGGTAACACCAGGGCTGTATAGGACCCTTTCTGCACCCTGTCCCCAATCTGCAATGGCCACGAGATCATGACTGGATCATGATGACAGTTCTGCAGGATGTCATCATGATCCCATTGTGACCCCATGGCCACACATCACAATTGCAGATTAAATTATTGGCGGGTTTCTTCTGTCAATGACATGCAATTTTGTGCACTCCTCACGCTTCCCTCCCACACTTACCTATGATGCAAAATGGCAGGAAGTGCAATGGCTGCACTTCTTCCCCAAGCACAACCTGGGGAACTGTCAGGCTGGGGGAGGGAAGAGTAGAGCCATCACGCTTCTTCCCATCCTGCAGGCAGTGAGTGCAGAGGGGAGTGCTTCTGTCATGGTCCCCTCCCAGGGGAGGGTTCCTTTGGATCCCCATGTGATGGCTTTGAGAAGAGGTAAGATTCAGAAAGGGTCTAGAAATCTTCTCCCCTTTACCGAGGTTTTATTCCTCCATATTATATCTGGGGGATATTGACAACTGGCTAAGGATGGTGCTTGTAGTTACATTATCACTGAGGTAGTGGGGAGAGAATATATGAATTCAATGTACATCTTGGCACCCCTTTTGGTGAAGGATAGGTCTCTTAAATGGCTTCTTTAGGGCATGGGACCTGGGGGATTGTGAAGGCTAAACTGGGAGTTTGCTCCCACTTATAGAGTCCTGGGGCTTCGGTAGGAGTGCCCTGGATTTACCTTCCAGTAAATGGCTATCAGAGAGCAACCCAGTTGTTGGATTGCCCCCAGGGCTTAGGTGTTTCACCCAAGGGAAGGTTGAGTAGGTTGGCAGTGGTTGACACCTGGCTTCAGCTGGATCCAGATCAGGTTGCTCCCCCATCTTGTTCCTTTCAGGTTCCATGCAGAATAAATAGGTTATAAGTCAAATAAAGAGGCCATTATTTAACCCAACTTCCTGTGTTTAGTCTTTTTATTCCACAGTTGTCCAACAAAACTGCATTTCTCTGCACATAAATATAAGATTTTCTGTTCTGAAAAAGTTGTTGTTAGGGAATTATTATGTGCAAAATTCATAAAATTTTCACTGCATAAAAATGTGTGAAATGTATGCAGAATGTGTCTCAACCTGCAAAAAACTATGCAGTTTGAAGACTTTCCTGAAGCGAGAAGACCATTGTTAAAATTACTGCTCCCTTCAAGTATTACATTGGCAGAGAATTACTTCACTAATTCCAATTTAAGAAAATTACAGCTTTTCAGAAAAATAGGTAGAAATGTTGGTGATAGAAAGGGAGTTTTTAATTCCTAGAGCAAAAGAGTACTTTTCTTTCTGTTATTCTTGTCTATAGATTTGGGAGGCAATTTATATGAAAATGGCATCTTATAGGGCTGTCCCTAGGACAGAAACCTGAAGGAAGCTATTGTAGATACCTCTAAAATTGATAGAATGTTTTTGATTGTCATCCAAGCTGCAGTGCCCAGTATCAAGCTGTGAAGTCAGAACTCCAAAGGATAATACCCTAGAAAAAGGAGGTCTGCTATAACATACTGGAACATCATCAGAAGCACTGATGATACATTCTGCCCAATCTCATGGATAGTCATAATATTTTTGCTATTGAGAGAGAAAACTAAACAAACAAACAAGCAAATAAACATTAAGCAGAGTAAGTGTCTGTGATATATTATTTAAATATCACTCCTTAAAGCATTGGGGTTAAAATGTCCTGGTTCACTTTGGTCATTTCTGCACAACAGTTCTGCACTAGCCTGTTATAGCGCGATGATTCCATTTTCAACATCCTCTGGAATCCTGGGATTTGCAATTTCAGGAGGGGCTGGCCGAGGACTCCCAATTCAGTCTGAACATTTCCCAGGTAAGTCTGCATCAACTTGATTCAGTACAAGATTCAGAATGTGTCCTAATCCAAAGTAGACTTTTGCTGCCAGTCATGTACTGCAATAATAAGAGAGAATGAAGGAGCTATAATTCATAAGGAAGCAATTGTAGATGCCCCTAAAATTGATAGAATGTTTTTGATAGTCATCCAAGCTGCAGTGCCCAGTATCAAGCTGTGAAGTCAGAACTCCAAAGGATAATATCCTAGAAAAAGGGGGGCTGCTATAACATACTGGAACATCGTAGTATACATTTCAAAATTCGGCAAAGTGTCTTTGGTTGTTCTCTAAAATTCAGTGACCAATTTCAAGTTGAAATTTCCAAACTAAGAGTGGGGCGCTTAACAGAACAAACAGAGGTCACTGTTATAACTCATTGAAAATGTTTTAAAGAACTAAAACAGTGGTTCCCAGCCTTTGGTTCTCCAGGTGTTTGGGACTTCAACTTCCACGAGCCCCAGTCAGCTTGGCTGAAGTCGAAAACACCTAGAAGACCAAAGGTTGTGAACCACTGGACTACAATACAAGAGAAGATTCACTTAGATGCTACTATACAGATTTTTTTGAAGTGGGGCAAACGGCAGTAAAACAGTAGAGGGCACTGTGGTGTCAGTCAGATTCAAGAGGTTAAATAAAAGAAGATGAAGAAATGGAAGCAAGGTCTCTAGTTTTCTGCTGTTAAGATTCCTGAGTCAAAAAAAAAAAAAAATGTGGGAAAGGAAAACAGGAAGTCCAATGGACTTCTTTTGAGGCATTAGATATATGCACTCAGTCAGTGCCAGGTATATTTCAACTACTGAGAAATATTTAAATATAATGTCTGTGAATGTTTTGGATATTATGGCTGAGACACCAGAGGAGTTCCTCAGGCCTGTAGTACACATATGTGTGTGTGTAGGGGGTCAACAATTCTGACAGAAGTAGCAGAATCCAGCAGAAATATACTGCTGGGTACTACCTAGCAATACAGGCAAGTTGTTCAGTTAGGCAGTAAACAATATCTAACAAATCTGATGATTTTCTATTTCATAACAACTAGGAAGAATTATGATGGCACATTTCTGAAAATGTGGGTGCAGACCTCATGTCAGTATTTAGTAGTTCTCATGAATTATACAGTGAAAGTCTTGAAATATGCTCAGTGCATCACTTCTGCTTTTGTGAAATGACTGACTACAAATAATTGCATGCTTGCAAATATATGTACAGACAAAGACACCCGGGAATCTTCAAATATTTATTAGCACTACATAATTGACAAATTTACTTCAGCAACTGCACTGTATTAATAAGATAGTGTTTTGCTGGTGCATTTAATACTAGTCATGATTGAAAGACAAAGAGGAGGTGCAGAGAAGAAGCCCGTCTTACTGGAAGTGCTCAGCTGCATATCTCCACCCCCTTCTAAAATATGACATCCCTCCCAAACATAAATAAAATGACATGTCTATCTCATATTGAATTAAATTAAAGACACCTTTCTCTTTTAGTTAATTCCATATTAGAAGTATGGTAGTTTTGGGGGTTTTCCCCCTCTTTTGGTACATTAGCAATTCTGCCTTGTCCTTTGAGGCCCTTCCTTTACCCCTGGTGCAATGTGAATCATATTATTAGAAAGGTGATCAGAAAAAAAGAAGTATTCAATTACTGTAAAAGCTATATCAAAACACTAAGTTTGTTATCCATTATATTCATTAAATAATACGTAGATTACGTTAGGAGACAACAAAGAAAAGGGAATTAACTATGGACATCTATGTGCAAACAAGCTAAATTTTGAAGGTATAAAAAAATAGCTGTGATAACCCAATCTGAAAAATGAAGGTTAGCAAAGTTTAATTGATTAATCTCTGGCAGCACAAAATAGCTTTTGTTGAAGCTGGGAATGATGATTAGATGTAAATATACCAATGAATGCTTGCAAACACAACACTGTTCCTTCCCTAGGACCAGCCACACTTCTGAAATTCTGTCTCTATGAGAAAGGTGCCTATAGATGGTGTTGAGTCATTTCTACTATAATCCAAACAAGTAAAGTGTAGCACAGAGGCATGAAACAAGAACCAGATATACGTGCAGAGCTAATAACTAAAATACATGAACTCGTCTACAAACTGTGTGTTGTGTCATGCATTATAAATGTACAAAGTTTATAAAGAAATTAATCCTGGATAGAGAAGGTATCTTCTTTTTTCCTGGTCCATTTTCAAATGCAAGTGGGCAGGATAACAATGCATACCAAATACTGGGATTGCCCAATTTCGCTTTTTTGAAAAAATAAAAATAAAAATCTCTTTTGTAATATACCACTAAAAAGAAAAGAAAAAAAAAACCCTCCAGGATTGTGCATGTTAAAAAGTTCACAATTTTCTCAACTTCTACCATATTTTGAAGCTTTGGTCATTTATGCACTACGTTGTTATAGTGCTATTGTTCCACTTTCAACCTCCTATGGATTCCTGGGTTTTGCAAGAGGACCTCTCCCTAAACTGCAAAGCGCAGGATTCCATAGGATGTTGAAAATGGAATAATAGCACTATAATAGTGTAGCACTGAAATGACATTAATTTAGGGCTGTGTTTTGGGGGTTGCCTTGGGACACCTTGATTAGTTCCAGAAACACTAAGATTGGGGAATTTTAATGGAGCACTTGCTTTAGCAAAATGAAGAGCAGGGCAACGCCAGTGAGATCTTTTACCCAATGTCTACGGAGTCAGACTACACAAAACCAGCCAAAGGTTCAATCACAATATTTTATTAGCAAATATTTTCACACACGGAGAGGCAATCGCTCACGCAAGCACACAAGGACTATTGAGATGAAAAGTGGTGAAAAATGATAGGAGAAAAGTGGAGGGAGTGTGGAAGGGGTGATAATGCACCTGATTAAGAAGTCTTCTGCCAGGGAAAAAGACAAGCGGAGAAAAACTCATCTCAGAGAGGGGGTTGAGAGGGATTTCAACTAACAGAACAATGGTCTGCTAGTCCAGCGTGGGAGAGCTCTGAAAAGAAGTCTCAAAAAGGGGGTCTAGTTATAGGGCAAAACATACCTGGGGGGCAGACCCTTTCCCGGAAAGGATAATGGTAGCGTGATAGCTGCCTGATGGCTGCATGGTAGCTGCCTGATGGCCACATGATGGCCACATCATGTAATTGGACCTTGCTTTAGTACGTCTCGCTTGTTTCAAGCATTCCAGGGGAATCAGGCAATCTCACCAAAGTATTGTTGCAGCTTATGGCCCATTACCTGTGCTGATGTGCCTTTCCAAGGTTTCCTGTGGAGACGTGACAGGGGTAAGTTTCTGGTCTTTGATCTTTTGTCTGATCACTGGCCTGGCTGTCTGCACACCAGCCTGGTCACCTCTGGCTTAAATGAATTTTAATATTAAAATTATACTCTCTGGGATGAAGTCTGCTAACAGGGGTTACAGCTGAAAAGCTGATACTTCAATTTATTGTTATGGTTATAATTACAAAAATACAGAAAAAGAAAGGTAAATAGAGCAAATAGAGAAAAATATGTGAGTATATTAATATCAATATTGTATTTCCACAAATATATAAAAGGATGCTATATTGTAATCTTTTCCATCAGTTAGCCTTACTACTGACTTCTGGACTTCTCATGTTGCTACATTTTTATTAGCAGGAAAGATTTCAAATAAATTGGACCACAAGCACCCTTAAGCCTTACTATGAAAGGATCAAATCTCAACAGGAAGGAATGGTGGTTAAAAAAACAAAAAACAAACTCTCAAACAATCTCTCCCTTGATGAGAAGAGTCCAATTTTTAAAATCTGGAGCTTTCCTAAGGGCAAAAAGAGAGAGAGAGAAAGTAAAAGAAAAAGAAACATTTTTTTTAATCTCCAAATTATTTTTTTTACAAAACAAACAATGTTGTCTCACCAATGGCATTACCTTTCCATGGTGGTGGGAAGTTGCATAACACATAAGAACACAGAATGTGAGAAGCATGAATTGGGGGAAGATAGACAATGTAAAAGAAGAAATGGAATGTAAAGACATTGTAATACTTGGGGTGAGTGCAGTAAAATAAGACATTTTGAATCAAATAATTATACAGTGTTTTACTCAGAAAATGAAACTCTAAGGAGAAATGGGGTGACATGGATGGTGAGAAGAGATGTAGCAAAAGCAATCAGAGGATATAATGCAAAGCCTAAGTGAATATTATCAATAAGACTTCAGGGAAAACCCATCAATTTAGCCATGCTTTAAGTGTATAATCGGACTAGACAGGCAGATGAGGAAGAAGAAATCAAAAGATTCTGTGCTGGAGTCCAGGAGGAAATTGATCATACACCAAAACAGGACTTCTTGTTAATTATAGATGATTAGAGTGAAAAAGTAGGGAACAGAACAAAATCAAAGATTGTAGGAAAATTTGGCCTAGGATCAAGAAATGAAGCAAGAGAATGGTGGATTAAAGTCTGTGAAGCAGACAGCTTGGTCATTGCAAACACATTCTTCAAGCATCTACATGAACATCACCTGATGGCCAATATAGAAATCAAATAGACTGCATAACTGAAAGCAGAAAATCAAAAAACTCCATTCTGTCTGCAAAAACAAAGCCAGGAGCAGATGATGGCACGGGCCACAATCAAAAACTAGATTAAAGTTAAAGAAGACTTCTAAATCAACCAAAGTGCCAAAATACATCCTGAAGTCCACCCCCATATTCTATAAAGGTAGTGTAAAAAATAGATTTGCACTATTAAGCATAATTGGCTGGGAGCCAGAATAACTCTGGACTGAAGCCAGGAACATTGTTTAGAAGAAATGCAAAAAGATATTATCTATGACAAAAAAGAAAGAGAAGCCTCAATGGATGACAGATGAAACTTTTAAGGCAGTTAAGGACAGATGTGAAGCAAAAGCGACAGAAATAGACTTAAGAACCCTGAATGCAACTGCTCATTGACTTGTGTGCAAGGGCAAGGAGAACTACCATAATGATCACTGCAGAGAAATAGAAGATGGCAACAAATAAAGAAGAACAAGAGGCCTCGTCCACAAGATCCAACAAATTAAAGGGACATTCAAACAAAGAGTGTGGATACTCTACAAATAAAAGAGAAAGATATTACATGAACAAGCGGAATTTTTTTACAAAAATGGAACTAATACACTGAAAAAACTATATAAAAAAGATGAAAGGACAAGAGATTCATTTTAGGAAAAAAACAATTTGAAGATGGACTCACAATTTTAGAAAGTACAAATCACACTCAGGACACTTGTGAGACATAAATCACCAGGAACAGATAACATATCAACAGAACTGTTTCAAGCTACAGAGACAGAATCTGCTCTAGTTCAAATTATAGAACCAATGAAACAAAACCAATGAAACCAATGGAAACAACCAATGAAAACAAAACAATGGTTCATAGATTAGAAATGCTCAATATACATTCCAATCCCCATGAAAGTAGACACTAGGGACTGCACTAACCACAGAACCATTGCATTAATTTCCCATGCAAACAAAGTCATGATCAAAAATCTACAACAAATACTTTTATCATATATGGAGCAATAAAGGTCTGATGTCCTGTGGTGGAGCTTGGAGTGTGTGGGGGGTGGGTGGGAGAGGATGTGGCTATGGTGTGGGGGTGTGGTGGCTGTACTTGGGGGCATGGCTATGGGTTCAGCTGCCCCCAAAGCATTACCACCCTGGGTGAATCACCCCCATCATCCCCCCATCCCTACATGACTGCTGATATCCCAGCTGGGTTCAGGAAAGGAAAAGATACTAGGGATCATATTGTAAACATATGCTGGATAATGAAATGCACCAAAGAATTTCAGAGGAAAATCAACCTGTGCTTTATAGATTATCTCAAAGCCTTTCATTGCATAGATCATGCAAAAACTATGGATCTCTCTCATAGAAATGGGTGTGCCCCAATATTTGATCGTCCTGATATGTGACCTGTTCTGTTATTTAAAAAGACAAAATGCTATCATCAGGACAGAATAAAGAGACATGGAATGGTTTCTAAATGGCAAGGAGCTCAGACAAGGCTTCCTTTTATCATCCTATCTTTTAAACTGGTACACTGAATATATCATTCCTAACATAGAATTAGACCCAGTGGATGGAGGCATAAAAATTGTGGAGGAAGGAACATCAACAATTTAAAATATGCAGATTACATCATTCTATTAGCAGAAAATAGCAAAGACTTGGAATGACTACTGAAGAAAGTTAAGGAAGAATGTGCAAAGGCTAAACATTAAGAAAAGAAAATTAATGATCACAGATGATTTAGCTAATTTTAAAGTAGATAAAGACATTGACATAGTTAAAGATTTTCCATGTGTTGGTTCAATCATTAATCAGAATGGAAAGTGTGATCAAGAATTCAGAAGAAGATTAGGACTTGAGAGGGCAGCCTTGAAGGAACTAGACAAGATCCTGAAGTGTAAAGATATATCGTTGAATACTAACGTAGGCTTATCCATGCCACCATCTTTCCAATTTCTACATATGTTGTGAAAGCTGAACAGTTAAGAAAGCTGATAGGAAGAAAATCAATTCCTTTGAAATGTGGTGTTAGGGAAGAGTTATCAGGATACCATGGACTGCTGAAAAGACATGAGTGCTAGAGGAAATCAAGTTTGAATACTCCCTAAGCAGGCTAGATTTGCAGTGGATAAAATAATTAATTGGATGGGCTCCTTTCTGCTGAGACTTTAGAGGTGGAATCTTCAGAAAACTGCAGATGGTCAAAGTGATCTTCTCAGTTTGTGGAGGTGGAACCAGTACTTCCTATCCAACAGAGCTTAGTCTCCAATGGGGCTCTTTGACTGAGCAACAGTTCCTAGGACTTCTCCTGGGGATGATTCTTATATCCAGCCTCAGTGTCGACTACATCAAGATCACTTTCTGTCTTAATATGCTCGTGTCATCTTTGAAATTCCAAATCCTTATATATGGAGTAATCTATATGGAAGCAAAGCAATGAGAGAGGATACCTATTTATGCCAGCTTTATTTGACTTAAAACATCATCACAGCTCACCCTGTGAAATCAGAAAAGGCTTTCCCTTAGTCTTAGGCCATTTCTGCATGGGGCGAGGGAATCACCCCGTGCCGCAACTTACCAGGTCTTATGGCTCCCCGGTCCAGTCCAGGTTGCTCCGGAGCAGTGCGTGCTCATCGTTCTACACTGCTCCGGCATTGAAAATGGTGACTTCTGGTTGGTCGAGGGTCTCAACCAACCACTGAAGCTCGCCAGCCTAAAGCCCGCCCCCGGCAGATTGCGGGCTCGCATTGGTGCGAGCCTGCAAATCTGCACAAGGGAGCAGGAATGCAATGGCGCACTCTGTGCTTTTGAAAAACCGAAAGAAAAGGTTTTTCAAAAGCATGCTGGACGACCACTTGGGGTCATTCCAGAGTGGGCTGAGGTGTAGATCTACATTAAATAGTCCGGACCCAGTCCGCTCCCGGGTGCAGATGTCCTCCCTGGAGGACAGACTGTACCATTTCAAATACCCCATGTGGAAATGGCCTTTGTTTTGTCCCTGATACTTTAGGGATTGGGTTGATACTAACCTGATAAGCCTAGCTACGTGTGTGTGTGTGTGTGTGTGTGTGTGTGTGTGTGTGTGTGTGTGTATTTGCATGCCACCTTTCTCTCAAATGAGATCCAAGACAGTTTCCAACAATAAATTAGACATTTTAGACAGGGACACACTCCCCTGTCTAGTTCTCTGTGTAGGTCATCCACCAAGGTGACCAAAGCTGTCTGTCCCATTACCAGGACTGAAGCCAGATTGAAATGAATCTATATAAGCCTTTTCATCCAGAAACGCTGAAGCTGGGAGGCCACCACAATCTCCAGAGCCTTTCCAAAAATGGAATATGGAGACTGGCTGATAATTATTCAGAATGGTAGGATTCAGGGAGGCCCTTTTTAGTAACGGCCTCACCACAGCCTCTTTTAAGCATGCTGGAAATTTTCCTTGCTGCAGTGAGGCATTCTCCACTCCCCTTACTCACTCAGTCAGCCCTGCTCTAGCTGCTTTCAGAAGCAAGGAGGGGCAAGAGTCCAATATACATGTGGCAACTCTCACTTCTCCAAGGTTCCCATCCACATCGTCAGGATGCACAAATTGAAACTAATCCAATAATACAGGACAAGCAGGTGCCAAGATTATATTAACTGGACCTGTCTCAACTACAGCATCCAAATCAGAGTGAATCTGAGTGATTTTGTCTGCACAGTGTCCTGCAAATTCATTGCAGTGGGTTGTAGAGCGGTCTTTATTTCTTTCTGTGGACCAGACTGTAAAAGACACCTGAACATTCAAAACAGCTTTGCTGGATGGTACTGTGCAGATGCAACGGTGGCAGAGAAGTATGATTTTTTCTTCTTCTCTGCCACGATTGCCACTGCATAGGCCTTCCTATGAGTTCTATCCCATATTCAGTCAGACTCACTTTGAGTCTTCTGCCAATGTCTTTCTGGTCTCTGTCCCATTCATGTCATCATCATCAGCTCCCTAGTAAACCTGGGAGATTGCTTTGCTCCACTTCATGGGAGGGGATGCTTAGGAGCAATCATGTCCACCGGTCTGGCTATTTTTCTGTTGCAGAGATCAGCCAGAGCTTTGACAGAATCACCTGCCAAGGCAACAGGAAGCTCCCCAAGAGCCATCAGGAATCCATCTGGATCTATAAGTCTCCTGGGGCAGACCATCTTAATCACCCCACCCCACCCCTGCAGAGGTTCTGAATCCGAATGAGTCTAAACCCCACCAGGCAGTGATCAGTACATGACAATGGAATTATAGAAAGTTCTTCCACACCTAGATTACCATCATCCTGCCCAGAACAGAAAACCAGCTCCAAATTGTGTCCTGCAGCATGAGTGGCCCCAGCTATTACTTAGGACAGGCCCATGGTTGTCATGGCAGTCCTGAGTTGCTCCTGACAGAGTAGTCTCTGCATGGACTTTGAAGTCCCCCAGTACAACAAGATGGAGGGACTCCAACACCACTGCTGAGATCAGCTGAACCAGAAAGGGAGACTGTTGAGCAGCTGCATAGGTGGTACACCAACAGAATCCATACTCTATACTGGCCACCCACCTTCAAAAACCACACTCAAATCCAGACACTTGTTGGACAGGGCACCTGGTGAGGGAGATGGAATCCTGATAGGCAATGGCAAGTCCACTTCTTTACCCCCCTAGACCTCACCTGCTGCTGTACAGAGAACCCAGGTTGATGAAGCTGGGAGAGATTATCCCCACCCCCACCCCCCAGCTTCATCCAGCCAGGTCTCTGTAATACAGGTCAGGTCAGCATGTTCATCCAGGATCTGGTCCTGGATCAAAGATGTTTTTCCATTCACCAACCTGGCATTGAGCAGCAGCATTTTCAACCTGGATGATCTGTTGCTGAGGCCATCTAGACTATTTGAAGTGGGGGACAACTTGGGGATAATCAACACTCTGTGTCTCTCTCTTGTACTATTGTGATACAATTGTTTCCCAACACCATAGCTCCCTGTGCCCATCACTGTTGTGATGGCTGCTCCCTAGCTACTTCCTCTCCTTTGCTCTCCATATAACATTTCCCTGGGTGGAAACTTCATTAAAATTGTGGAATAAACCCAATCCATTTATCCCCCTACAAGCCAAAGGAACTGTCCCTGTCCCTGACCCTTGTTCTACCCCAAAGCAGCTTCCCCCCAAAAGGGGCAAAAACTCTTTGGTGGCTACCCCACTGGGGCAGATCCTGTCACAGCAGGCACCCAACTTTTATCCCTTTCCAGATGTGGACAAGTGATCCTCCTGTTCATCAGCAGACTTTGGCTGGGTTCCTGAAGCCTGGTTCTGGCAGGAGTGCAGTTCCCAATGCAGGCAGCAGTCTCACAGTAAGATTCTAGCCAGCAGCAAGCAACAAGCAACAAGCAGACAAGCAGCAAATAAACCTTTCTCCTTGGGTGGTGGGGATGCCAGTGGTCTTCTCCCTCCATTTTGTGGATGCAAAGGAGGGGTGGAGAATATTTTTCAACCCAAAGACTACATTCCACTTTTGGACAAGCTCTTGTGGGCTCATTGCAGCACTGGGCAGGGCAAAGGACAAAGAGCTTGTGAAGTTACAATAGGCACAGCCAAAATAGTACTAACAGATTTAGAGGACAGAGCCCTGAATGGAGCCATCCTGGGTACTCCTACCTTTCAATTGTGCCATTGTGAAGTTGCTTTTTTTTTTTTTTTTTTTGGACATCCAGGTTTACAACTGTTACAAATTCTCATGTGTTATTCTGGTGTTAAAACGGGATTCTATGTACCTGTTCACTTTGAGAGAAACTATTTACAACAGTGGTTTGTTCCAAAAAGAAATGATACCCAAATGGATTGTCTCCAGAGTGCTGATAATCTTCTATCACATACAGACAACTTGTAAAACTCCAGAAAAGTCGTGTTCTTTTATTTTGCCTTCAGTTCATTGTTTTACAAATCCAGCTGCTTGTATAGAACTTTTGCTGATGCATCACCTGCTTTAGTATTGCAAGGTTTACTCATAAGTTAGTCATGAAGAAGACATTCTATGCCCATATCTAGGAAAACCTCCTACCAACTGTCTTTACTAATAAGCAAAGGAATTCTGTGCATTTCTGTGAAAAGCAACCCCATCTCAAAAACTACTGTCATTCCTAATACTCATTACTAATATGGATGGTTTTGTTGATATTGTGTGCTTTCAAGTCATTATTGACTTATGGTGACCCTAAGGCAAATCTATGATGGGGTTTTCTTGGCAGAATTTGTTCAGAGGTGAGTTGCTATTGCCTTCTTCTGATACTAAGAGAATGTGATTTGCCCAAAGTCACCAAATGGATTTCCATGGCTGAATGGGGGTCCAGACCTTTGTCTCCCAGTGTAGTCTTAGTGCTACACGTCTCTGGTTCAATATGCATGGCTGCTCAAAAGAAATCCATACATCTCTGCTCTGTATAGTAAAATCCAAGCCACAAATAGTAATACAACTGTTCCTTTGCTATTTTTGACATTAACAGAAAGATTGCAAAGATATGGCCACGACAGACCAGAGTATCCAATAAAACAAAGTCATCTTGTCACCTACTCCTTGCTCTTTGGCTCCTAAAGAAACAAAGAAAGATAACTGACATGACCCAGAAGATAAAGGAGCATGCTGAAGAGAATAATGAGCAGCTAAATGGAAGTGCCTGGAAAGGCCCAACTAATCTGTTTATACACACACACACACACACACACACACACACATATCCCTTTCAACTTCCGTGAAAGATCCCTCCCTTTTATCTTCTGTAGGTTTCCTCTTTTTTTAAAAAAATTCTTCACTTTGTTTTCCTAAAAATCTAAGTGGGGGGCGGGCAATGAATGTCTAGGTGCTATCTCTGAGCCTGCATTTCATTCTAAAAATCCTTATATGAAGCCAAAATAATTGCCCCTACCATCATTGACCAATTCAAAATCTGACATCAGTTTAAAATTGTCAAATTGAATCCTCTGGTATTAACAGCACATAGTAGGAAGATAACTGCATTACTTCTGAGCCTGGCCCATATAGTCGATTATTGTCTATAACTACCGGATGCAGCTCTGCTGAGTATCAGACAGAAGGCATTTGTTGCCTGGACTAGAGATGCCAGGAAGTGAATCTGAAAACCTCTACATGCCAAGCATATGTTCTGTCACTAAAATATAGCATGTAATCATGAAAGCAGTCTAAAGCTCCATTCACTATTCCTGTATGTACAGTACTAGCATTCTTCAAATATTATACAGCTGAAATTGCTATAACAACGAACAGAACCTCCCCCAATTTATACAGAAGGTTATAGAAAGATCTCAAACACCAGATTGCAGAATCTCAGGAATATTACTTATGTCTGAATGCAAATATAGTTACAATCATCAGCTGAATTGCTTTTCCAAAAAGAGAGTTGTCTAGGTTCATATACCAGTTGATTGTTTGCACAGATCATCTGCTTTGTTCAAAGAAAATACACACCCCACTAGATTTCTGAGTAAGTTTTGAGTTCATAAAGACCTTTGCAATCTTTCGTGCACTGAAATGAAAGGGAGGTTTGCCAGTGAATTAACATCAGCAGGAGAAAGCTATTAAATGAGCTCTACCTGATGCTTTTGAAACAAACCAAAAGGCCTGATCTTGTTCTCTGCTGGAAGTGACAATATCACACTTTTAAAGCTCTGACATTTTTTTCCTGTATTGAGTCAAGTAAATAATAAGAATTGTCAAGGACTCTCTGAATACAAATTTTAACACACACACACACACATTCAAAATCAAAAAGCCCTGTGAAATCTACGTTTAGAAGAAAGTAAAACATCTTTAAAGATTATGACTTCCTGGTAGAACGTTTTGCCTCCCTTGCCTCTAGTAGTGATGCAAACATCTTTTGCTGCTGTTGATATAGATTAGTTAACTGACTAGTGCTGGGAACAAATGACCTTTCTTGTCAATATGCTGTAATAGTTGAATGCTGGACTGGGACCCGGGATAATCAAATTCAAGTCTCCTCTGAGCTATTAGACTCAGGAGATGGCTTTGGGCCAGCCACTCTCTTTCAGCGTCAAAAGAGTTGTTGTGACGATGTTATGGGAAGGAGACAAGCCATGTTCTCCACCTTAAGCTCCCTGAAGGAAAAGCAGGATATAATGAAATGAATGAAATGAATTGATGGATAATTAATTTGTATGCAGCAAAACTGTGAAGGAAACAAAGTTGACAAAGTTCCCCATGACATTCTTGCAAAGAAGCCAGTAAAATGCAGGCTGGACAAGGCTACTGTTAGTTGGATTTGTAATTGGTTGACCGGCTGAACCCAAAGGGTGATCACGAGTGGCTGCTTTTCATCCTGGAGAGAAGTGACTAATGGGGTGCCACAGGGTTCTGTCCTGGGCCCAATGCTGTTCAATATCTTTATCAACGATTTGGATGAAGGAATAGAGGGCATGCTCATCAAATTTGCAGATGACACCAAATTGGGAGGCGTTGCTAATATGCCAGAGGACAGAATCAAAATTCAAAATGACTTGGATGGATTGGAGAGCTGGGCCAAGGCTAACAAAATGAAATTCAACAGAGAAAAATGTAAGGTCCTACACTTAGGCAGAAAAAATGGAATACAGAAATATACGATGGGGGACATGTGGCTGGATAGCAGTACGTGTGAAAGGGATCTAGGAGTCTTAATAGACCACAAGCTGAACATGAGTCAGCAGTGTGATGCAGCAGCCAAGAAAGCCAACGCAATTCTCGGTTGCATCAATAGGAGTATGGTTTCTAGATCGAGGGAGATACTGGTACCACTCTTCTCTGCTTTGGTTAGACCTCATCTTGAATACTGTGTCCAGTTCTGGGCACCCTAATTCAAGAAGGACATGGTCAAGCTGGAGCAAGTCTAGAGGAGGGAGACCAAAATGGTGAGGGGCCTGGAAGCCATACCCTCTAAGGATAGACTTAGAGAGCTGGGTATGCTTAGTCTGCAGAAGAGAAGGTTAAGAGGGGACATGATAGCCATGTTTAAATATTTGAAGGGATGCCATATAGAGGAGGGAGAGGGCTTGTTTTCTCCTGCTCCAGAGACCAGGACAAGGAGCAATGGATTCAAGATGCAGGAAAGGAGATTCCAGCTGAACCTCAGGAAGAACTTCCTGACGGTCAGGGCTGTCCGGCAGTGGAATATCCTGCCTCGGAGTGTAGTGGAGCTTCCGTCTTTGGAGGTTTCTAAGTAGAGGCTGGATGGCAATCTGTTGGGAGTGCTTCGAGGGTGTTCCTGCATGGCAGGGGGTTGGACTGGATGGCCAGTGTGGTCTCTTCCAACTCTACATTTCTATGATTTTATGATCAAACTTCCCTAGAGAAAAGAGTGATTCTTCTCAGAGGAAGAACTCATCTTAAGTGGTGCTGTTTGTTTCTTTTCTCCTAATATTCCTATCTTTATAGATACATCTGGTAGGAACATGGGACAGGACCTTCTCTGTGGTTGCTTCCAGACATTAGAACTCCTGGGAGAGCTTATACTGGCACCTTTCCTGTTTTCTTTCCACAGGCAGGTTAAAAGTTTTTTTTTTTTAAAAAAAAATCAACAAACCTTTGCTGAATGCCAAGGGCACTGGGTCCCACAGGATTGTGCTGTACTATCTAGCTGTGTTTTGTTTATTTAGTTCTATTTTTAACTACATTTAATTTCATGGGTTATTTAATTATATTTATAACTTTTGTCTTTTGATATATGTATATATTTAGCTGTGTCTTTTTTAACTGTTGTAAACAGCCTTAAGTCCCAAATCAGAAAATAGGTGCGTAGTTGTTTTAGCTGTTGTTTTTGGCCAGTTTCATTTGTTTTGGCTGCTGTTGGAAATTGCAGTGTAAGCAGTAATGCTGGTCAGCCTAAGGATTTATCAGGATTCCACAGGTGGTGCACTCAGACATAGCAATTTAGACCACTGAAGGGAGATAACACAACACAGTGTTATTGATTAAAAAGTAGACTGCATCCACCCACAAAGTTATCTTGCAATGCATTTGTCACCAAGGCTACCATATGATACATTTGTCCACAAGACCATCAGTGCTATAAGAATTATAACTGCCAAACACTGAAGGCTCACTTCAGTATGACTTGACACTTTTCAGCAAAACAGGGACTGAAATATATATGAAAATGCAGCAAGAAGTGTGAAGTAGCTGAAGAGTCCAACCATGCATCTCTAAAAATATCTACCAAATCTCTATGGGAATTCTGCAGAGGGCAGACTATTGGTGTTGAAAATCCCATTCATAGTCATAAGTGCTGGATGAACAGAAGATATCTTACTACAGTGTGCCTTCTTCTGGTGTGACCTCCACACTCATGAAAGTGAGGGCACATGAAACATCACTCCCATTATAGTCAATGAACTCAATGGACATGCATCCATGTGGGTGGGTGGTGGGCATGCACATTCCATCCACAGATTGCAATGGGATGTGAACTTCATGGTTTGTTTGTTTTTTTAAATGGAGGTTTCTGGAATGGAACCCCTACATATATGGTGGGCACCCTGTACATCAGGAACTATATGCACAGTATTTTATATTTTTACTGTTACAGACCTATCAAAAAATTATCTGAGCATGCCTGCTATCATACAAACCTTGTCCTTGCTGGACAAAACTGCAAGCATTTCAAACCATACTAAGAATCCCTCCAGTTCCTTTTCTAAAAAAATCCAGCCTCCATAAAATTCCAAAACAAATTATCCAGTATCATTTAAGAATAAAAAGACAAGCTGGAGATGTAGAAAAACCTCAGAATGCACTTAAACTATCAAAGGCTCCTTCTGCAGCTTACTTTCTTGCAGTGTTCTCCAGTGGGGATCTCCGTAGTAGCTCTGCCAGGAAGGGAGTGAGAGAGGAATGCTTCCCTCCATACTGGCTGGCTCCCTGCTGAAGGAAGCATGATGGCCATGCCTCTTCCTTCCACAACACAGGTGGGTACTTTCCCAGGCAGTGCTGGGATAGCCATCACACTTCTGGGGCTTCCACAGGACAGGTAAATGCGGGATGATGGCGTGATCACGGGTCATTGATGGGGAAAACCCTGCAATGATTTAGCTGATTTTCATGACACCTGAGCATAGGAGAAGGATGGGAGTATGATGACATAATGCAGAAGTGTCATCATGGTCCTATCCTTCTCCTGTCCCTACGCTGGGATGGGAGGATACTGCAGAAAGGGCCTAAGCTGACCTCAAGACTCCTTTGTTCCTCCCAAACATGAGCATCCTGATTTGTCATAACTTTCACTTCAATGTAAATTTGATGTCAGTTCTAAACCGAAAAAATTTTGGATAACTGATGGTTTGACAACCCTTATGTGCACAGCATGTGATGTTTGTCAATTGTCAGTGAATCTCTTCATTACATGGCTTACTTTTAGAAGGAGGCATGACTGTGTTTGTTAGATTTTCAGTTTTATTCCACATTCTACATTGCATTTGAAACTTTAAAGCTTGAAACTTTTTTTTTCTGGATTGAAGAAAATGAATGCTTTCGCTTTGGTAACTTGCTGGTTGCCTGCTCTATCCGCTAATTTGAAGAAGTGAGTTACTCGTTTCATAGAAAAAGTTGCGATCAAAGCTCTTCTGTTTTTGCTTTCAAGGCATGCAACAACCATTGCCCTCTGTTTTAAAAAGGAAAATGTGGAGTTTGCTATATTTTCCCCCAAAGGCTTAAGCTGTTAGAACTGCAATGCCTATAGTGAAAGAGAAGTTTTTTTTTGTTTTTTTTTAAAGAATGCATTCTTTCTTCAGTACATCAAATGATACTCCTCATCTATCCACAGGGACAATGCACACTGCAGAACCAAACAAGTTGGGCTGGTTGAAAATAATTGCCTATGGATCACTGTTCTTCAGGAAGGCCTCCTCCCACAAATCCCTGTCATTTAATAAGGAAAGGTTTCAAATAATGTAAGCAGTTTGAAAAGCTCTCCATGAAAGTAGCCCTGTGTTTGCATGGTCTTTTATGTAAGGCCAATGACTGACTGCAGAGTATATCCAGGGTCACATGGTCTGGATACCATAGTCAATCATTTTAAATAACACAGAGCAACAGTTGAGACTTTAGGTGAAAGGCCAGAAGGCTTTTACACAGAAAGGAAAATTAATCCTATGCTGGCTAAACCCCATTCGTCCTAGAACAAGAGGAGGGGAGAGAATGACAGAATTTTCCAACAAAATCAACAGGAATGAAATAATTAACTGAGTCCTCCTTTGAGTAAGACAAATGATAAATAAACCTAAATTCACCCGGTGCCCTTTTGGGTACCATGCCCAATGAAGACACTCTTCAGTTAACAACAAGAGGAACCTCAAGGGGGCCAACTACTCTGTCATCAGCTATCTCCTTGCCAATCTTATTCCTAACAACCTGCTTTCAGATTCCCTGTGGCACCCCCCTAGTCACTTCTTTCCAGGATGAAGAGGAGCCATTGGTGAGCACCCTTGGGTTTGGTTGGTCAACCAGTTATAAAACCACCTAACAGTAGCATTATCTACCCCAGATTTTACTAGCTTGTTTCCAAGAATATCACGGAGGACCTTGTCAAAGCCCTTCCTGAAGTCAAGATATGCTATATCCACAGCATTCCATTCATCCACAAGCTTGTAACTCTAACAAGAGAGAGAGAGAAACAGAGAGAGAGAGAGAAGATTTTGAAGAAGACAACATTTGCCCTCCTTTAGTCTATTGGAACTTATGTTCTCCAGGAATTGTCAAAGATTATTGCTAGTGGTTCTGAGATGATTTCTGCCAGTTCTTTTAATATTCCTGAATGTAGTCCATCTCGCCCTGGAGACTTGAATTCATTTAGAGTAGCCATTTAGCATCATGGACATGGTGGAACACCCAAGGTTCCAAAGGCAGACATCTAATAGCTACGCATCCAAAGCCCTGGATCTGGATGAACTAATCCAAGGTGAACAACAGCAGAATGTCCAGGGGATCTTCTGCGGTCTGGTTGAACTGCTAAAATGGGGGAGGAAATAAAATGAAGAGGTTAGAAGTCCACTTCTGAGTTTGAAATATGTATGTGCACATATATGTGTGTGTGTGTGTGTGTGTGTGTGTGTGTGTGTATTAAAGTGGATCCTAGCAATCTATCAAAAAGGTACAATGGAAACTTTCAGGAAAAAGAATTAACTCTCTTCTGTTAGTTAGAAAAAGGGTAGTTCTAGGAATGTGGAGAGGTTGAGGTCTGCAAAAATATCCTGGGGCCCACACGTTTTCCACTTCTGAACTAATTTGACAGTTTTGCTTATTCTCATACCCGAATTTTTAAAACCTCAATTTCTTTCTAGTGGGCAGCCAAAACAGTGCTGTTCTGCATGACATTCAGTGCTCGAAAGTGCTGCTTAATGATTTAACTACTGGATTCTAGGATTGTTTTTAAGATGCATTTAAGAGTTTTTAAAGACTATTTTCTGTTTTTATCTTTGTATTTTTTATTTAGCTTTTATTTGTCCATTGCCTCAGAAGCCCTTGTGTGTAGGGAGGTCATACAGAAATACTTTAAGTAAATAATAAGTACATCTCCATTACTGAATATGAGAACAATTGAAATTTTGGGGGTTAATTCTTATAAATCTTATAATGGAAATGAAATTATTAGCAATACTTGACACAGAAGATAAGGAGATTAGTCTGTTACCACCGTGAACTGGCCTGGCCTTTGGTAACTTTTAGATATCATTTTGATATCATAATTCGGCCCTGCTCTGCCACCAGCCAAGTGTTTGTGAGGCCACCGAACAAGCACGAAGCTAGGCATGGCTATCATTTGCTGAGTCATATTTTGTTTACACCAAGGCAAGCCAGAAACTGCCAGATCTGTTTTAGGGGACCTCCCGAAACAAACACCTTCATTAAAACAAAGAGACCTCTGCCTCAAGAGGGCACCCTGGAGAGCTGAGTGCTTAAACCGCCAAGCTGGCCGCATTTACATACTAGCCATACTATTGTCAATTTGGACCATAACTCAATCATGTAAATTCTGACCTTTCGGAGACATTGTCTTCAGCCCAAAACTCATTGTTTTCGCCCAAGACCAGACTAGCCCACGGTCATTCCTTCCCCATAAAAATCCCCAGTTCTGAGAGCTCCTCGGAATGTTCGGACCTCTCTCTGGAACGCTTGGACTCCCATCCTGCCTTGCTGCCGCTGCGAGCTCCCCTCGGCCGCCACGCCGGGTTTCCTTCTCCCCAATTGGCTTCTCAGGACTACGAGAAAGGTGACGTATCACCCATTCCCCAAAACTCTCTTTTCCTTTTCTTATTTAGTAGTGAGTCTGTTTTCTTAATGCTTGCTTAATAAATATTACTGCTAGTTTGAACTATTTTGTCTGTTCACTGACCCGACACTGTATACGTAGGGTAAAAGATCCCTGTTGAGTTACCCTGCCTCTCGTTAGCCAAGGGAGTGCTCCAGTGAATTTCCCCATCTTGTTGTATTTGTTTTGGTAATTTGGAAGTCCCTCACAGGACCCCCAAGTCACAGGGTAACAAGTCTACTAAGGGTCAGTGAAGGTGAGATGGATTGTTTCTTCCTCTCATGTCATCACACAGTCTTTGATAAGGGCTGGTCTGCACTGGAGGCCATTCCACCCTACACAATTATAACACTGTGACTGCATCCTGTGGAATCCTGGGAACAGATATTGCCTGATGTTTAAAGTGGAATCATAATGATATGGTTGTGTCATGTGAAAAGGCCCCAAGAAACAGATGTTTATGTGTGTACAGGTGGGTAGTTCTGCAGCACAACTGAGGCCGTTTCTGCACTACATTGTTATAGTGCTATTATTCCACTTTCAACATCCTGTGGAATTCCAGGGTTTGTATCTTCCTGAGGCCAAGGAGCTCTCTAAATTCCCCTCCCTAAACTGCAAACCCCAGGATTCCATAGAAGGTTGGAAGTGGAATGATAGTGCTACAACAGTGTAGTGAGGAAATGACCACTGTCTCTTCCAAAGAGTGAATGCAAGCAGAAAGTGCTATTATAATGCTATTATTCCACTTTCAACATCTTATGGAATCCTGGAGTTTGCAGTTTAGAGAGGGACATTTAGAATTCTCAGCCAGAGAGCTCTCTGGCCTCAGAAAAGTACAAACACCAGAATTCCACAGGATGTCAAGTGTGGAATAATAGAACTATAACAATGTAGTGCAGAAATGGCCTCAGTGATAGATCAGATGTTTTTCATGAAGCCAGTCCAAAATGCCGTCTTCATCATCTCCGTTTTTCTATTTTTCTTCTTGTTTTCTGATCTGATTTATTTGCTCCAATTACAGTTTGAATCCAGAGTCTAGATAAGTGAAACATTCATTACTTCTGTAAAGTCTCACCTCTTCTGGAGGTGCTTTGTTTGCCTCCTGCTTTGCAAGCTGAAGAATTACCAAAAAAAAAAAAAAAGGCAGATGTTTTGCCCTGTAAGTAAAAGAAACACTCTTCCTCCACCCTCCTTTTTCTTCAAAGATTTTGCTACAGTGTGTGTATATATGTATGTTTATGTATATGTATATGTGTGTGTATATGTATATAAGTGGGGGTGTGTGTATACATTTGCGCATATATATATATATGAAGTGTAAGCAACTTCATGTTAAAAATCAGTTTACCAAAGGGAAGTGGGACATTCTGAAACAAATCCAACACTATTTTGACAATCAAAGGGAATAAATGTAATGGTAACACTCTACTGATCTGAAGCACAGGAGGAAACAAAAAATTAGTTACAGTATTCTTCTATCCATTACATGATCCATATTGAAAAAATAACAAGAATGTCCAAGCTTTTCTTCCTTGATTTTATAAAGAAGTTCTTGTAGTTTGCTAGAGAAGACCTTGTGTATCTCCACTTCCAGCTGCTGATGTTTCAGGAACAAGTCAATACTGATAACATATATCCCTGAGGAAACAGAGCTTAATTTCTTTTCTTTCCCCTTCTCCTGCTGTTTAGCTTTTTCAAAGTCAGAACTTAAGACACTGAAATATGTGGCTAAGAGAAGACTACTTTGCACTGTTTTTAGATTTTACTCCACTTAAAGAATCTTGAACTCAAAGAACATTTAACTCCTATTTAAAAGCTTTTCATATATGGATGTAGAAAGGCCTCCTTGTTAATAATTCTATTTAGTACATTCTTATTCCACTTTTCCTTTGAAGTGCTTAGGACAACACACCAGGTTTCCTTTCGTCTTCCCACATCACACCCATTACAGAAACTTCCAGATGCCCCTCACCATCCCTCATAGAAATATAACAAATATTATAGCAAATAATAACTGGCACTTCATTTAATTTTGCAGCACAAGTAAATAAATGAATATGACATGATTTCTAAAGAAAGACATACTGCTGTGGAAGGCTTGGGGCCAAACTAGATGTAATGTGAGAAACCCATGAACAGAATTTCCCACATTTTAAAGATATTAATTGTACCCACAGATTCATACCAGGGCTATAGGTATAGAGCAGGCATAGGGGAATTATCCTTTCCCCAGCACAAATTTTATTGGTTGCTTTCTTTCTTGTCCCTTTCCCCACTTTTTAAAGCACACAGAGCTGCGGTGCACAGACAGACAGACAGACAGACAGACATTCTTTATACTTGCCTTTTCCTTAGCGTGCAAAGTTATGAGGACACTTTTCCAATAGGATTAAGATAATTGTTTTGCCTTGAAGTGCTGCACTTGATAAGTAACAGAGCACAACCAAAGAAGCCCAGTGAGACCCTTAACACTGGAAGTTTGAAGAAGCAAGAGATCTGATGATACCATATTCTCTCTAGGTGTTGAAACTGCCTCCTACAATTCTTTAAAGAGCATTTTGTAGAGCTACAAGCTTAACTCATTTAACATTGGTCTCCACTAACTAATCAAGGCCTGAGTTGATTAATTTGGTGGAAGTTATTTTTTATTGGTAAAGACAATTTTTAACTGGTATGGCAAACTGGTAGGAGCACTTCTTTATTAGAGCAATTGTGGTTTGTTGTAATGATGGAAGGGAAGGCAAATATAGATGATGTTATTTCATGCTAAGAATAATTGCATGTCAATGCGGTCTTATGTAAAATGCATAAATTGTTTAGTCTTCGAAATGTTACTAGACTTTTACCCATTCTACTTCTTTACTTTTATTCTCTTATTTTTTTATGCCTTTATTCTATTTTAAAATTGTAGGTCTTGTAAGTTAAATTTTAAGACAATCTTCCATTTTTGACTTTTGGACTGTAAGTGGCATATTTCCTAATACTTTAATAGTAAGAATATTTTCCCCTAACCCTATTTAAGGCTTTAGATCTGCTGATGCTTTTAGACACCAGTGGAGCTTATTTTTTTACTTAATCACATGGCCTAAATCCTACTTTTTGTTGCAGTTAGAATAGGTACATTGCATTAATTGCCAAATAGTAAGTCACCACTTATGTAAACCCAGTTCTTTAATTAACTGATTGAGTCTATCCTAGTTTGGACTAACAATTGAATTTCAGCCCTGGGTACCAAGGAACCAAGGCTCATAAAGTTCACGTACATGTTTGGCACGGACAAATATCTAATGATAACAGTGGCAAGAATGTTGTACAAGGATGGTTTTTTCCCTTTCAACCATGTGTTCAGTGTCTTTATAAATAGAAATGAGATGTACATAGGATTCTGCCTACATGAACATGATCTCTGATTGGCCTCCTATTTGCATAGAGGGAAATTACATATGTACAGCCCTGTAAGTACAGCTTTTGATCACACTTATTCCAAGTGTGTAACTACAAAGCTAACAGTTATTAGTTTTATGACTGGTGCAAGGGTATGGCACTTGAATCTAAGGGATGTGCTTAGAGTGTTTCACCATATCACATATTTGAATCCAAAATGTACTGAACATGTAAATAGGGTTACAGCGAATGTGACAGTGTCACAGTGCTATGCAGTTGATCAGATTTCTCTCTATGTTGATGTCACTGATTACATGAGAGTGGACAATGCTTCCACAACAGGCAACCAATTTCTAACAAAAGTACCAAAAAGTCATAAGCAACTTTAGATGTAATGCAGTACTTATTCCTAGAGATCCAACATGGTTCAGTGCTTTGAGTGTTGCACTAGAATCCTGGAGACCAGGGTTCAGTTCCCCACTTGGCTGTGGAAACCCACTGGTTGACTTTGGGCATGTCACATAATCTCAAGTCCAGAAAACCCTGCCCCTTTTCGCATGGCATTTGCCATGAGAAAGGGCATCTGGAGTGTCGTGTGATTGTGAGGAGCGATCTGCATGACACACTCACAATCGTGTGACGCTCCAGGGTAGAGCAGGTGCCTCTTGTGCACTTTTTCATTTTTGGCTTTGAGCCAAAAATGCTGTGCGATCACACATTGCTCCAGGGCCCCACGCACACTTGTTGTGCGTGCAAAGCCTCTGGAGCCATGATGGTCACACTTCCTGCCCCAGTGCAGCCTGGGAAACTCCTAGGCTGCACTGTGGAAGGAAAAAGCAGGGCTCTCGCTCTGCATGCTCGGGAGCAGGCAGCTTGCGCAGAGTTGAAGCAGCAGAGATGTGAGAGCCTCTCGCTGGAGGCTGCTCATGCAATCCCTGCACCCCAATGCCGAAAAAAGATAAGGTGCAGAAAGGGCCCCTCTGATAAGTTTGTCTTCAGGTCTCCATAAGCAATATAGCATTTTTATTTCTATACCGCCTATCAACTAAGTGTTATCTAAGTGGTTTACAATATATTTTTAGCTAATTGCCCCCAACAAGCTGGGTACTCATTTTACCGACCTATGAAAGGATGGAAGCCTGAGTCAACCTTGGAGCCTGGCAGGATCGAACTCAAAACCTTGTGGTTGCAGTACTGGCATTTAACCACTGTGCCACCAGGGAAACAACTTGCCAGCACAGAACAACAATAATACTACTTCCTAGAAAGCTATCAGAACAGTTTTGCTTCTTTTTTTCAAAAAACCCCACAAAAAAACAAAAAACAAAAAACTTGACGTTAGAACAAGGCAGACTAGTAAAAATTTTAGAAAATGTGAGCAAATTAAAAAAGTTCGGTCTTCAATAGCAAAACACTGACTGCAATTCAGCACCAAAATAACAGCTGTCCCTTGGGTTGTCTTTCCTTTTACTACTAGCAGGGGTTCTGCTATGACAGTGGAAACAATTCTTCCAGCAGCAGAAGCAGCCAAAGAAATGTGTTTGAGTGTGGTGGGGCCTTGGTTGTTGGGATTGTAATGCTGTGTTAGAAGGGCTGCAGGATAGCATGGGGGGACAGAGAGAAGTTGGAGAGTAGAGTTTGTGCTATTAGACCAAGGTTTAGACTGGACAATATTGTGGGGGTTAAAAGAGTTTTGGAGGGCAGAAAAGAAGACTAGGTGGGCTGATTAATTGTATGTCAAGTAAAGAGAGAAGGAAGGTCAGACAAACTACCTTGGGTGGAAACACACACATGTGTTTGTAAGTTTAGCTGTGTGTGTGTGTATGAATTACAGGGGAGGTATTATCTGTGTGTACATTGTGCCTGCATGTACATACATCTGAATTAAGAATTTCATATTTCATGTATGGATGTGAGTGAAATGTTGAAGGCTGAGTTTTTGCTTGAGGGCACAGTGTTATTTGTAGCATCTTCGTAACTCAAAACTGCACAAAGATACATGCTTCTTTGTCTGAAACTTAACATGCCTCTCAGGAAGTAGGCCCAAGAAAGACAACTGAGATGTACTCCCAAGTAAGAGTCTTGCAGCAAAAACAGCTTTGAGTGGTTCAGCTAGATTAGTTTGACACTTCAGCCAAGGATGGAAAGAATATTTAAAAAAAAAAAAAAAAATTAAATGGTAGAAAAATGTGTTTCTTGAGTTTCAGGAAACCCTCATGAGGAGAATCCTGGTCTGTTGAGAATGTTCACAATTCAGGTTTTATTTTGTCCGTAAACAGCATGTCTGTTTGTTCCATATTATGGCACTTTTTTTGTTTACCTTCTCCCTACATCTTCCTCTGCTTTTATTTCCTTCCTCCAGTTTGCTGGCATGTGATTGTGTGGAATACCTTTAGGCTAAGATTCTTGCTTTGTGTAGCCAGTGAGAATTCATTATGTTTGTAGATTCACTGTAGAAATAACAAACTCTGCAGCATGGGATGTGACAATAGACTTTGCTGCTTATAGTGCATTCTAAAATGTTGATAGTATTATTACCGACATACCTGTCATAAACTGCTGTACATTTTCATTGTTTATCTCTTCTCTTCCACAAGCTAAGCTTTGTTTTTTCTGACAATACAAGGGAAATCTTTGCTTTTGGATATTAAAAAAAAAATTGAATTAGTTTATGAAGCAACCATATTTTTTAAAAATGCATATATTAGTTATTAAGCACTTCTCACTCTTACTGTAAAGCAGAACAAGCGCTGCTGCTGCATATGAAAAGAAGCTTGTCAGAAGCTTTGACCCTTTATTGCTACTTTTACATATTTTTATTGTTGGATAATTGCTGATTTTAAAGAAAATATGTTCTTATCACATTAGATTTTTAACTTCTGTGTTAGTTTTTAATACAGATTTCTTTGGAACTGTTACCTTAACACTGTTGTGGTTCAGCTCAAAAACTATCTGGAATTTAATAACATACTCAAATGGCAATAGTTTAAGCTCCTATTTATGGGTTGGATATCAAATGGGAAATGCAGTGATGCTTATGAGGAGATGAAGATGATTTTGATGATGATGTAGAGCAGGAGGAGGTGGAGGACAATTAAATGTTGAGGACATATATGTGAGTAAACACTTGTGGATGAATGTGAAGTCTGTCTGTGTGTGTTCATGAATCACATGATTAAAATTGGTTTCCAGACTGGTTGCTAAATTATGCATGAAATGTGAAGAAGACTATATGATTTGTTTGACTAAGATGTAATCAACATGTTCACAGTAAGCATTCCATAGCAATAATGTGTCCTAGTTGTTTTCTGAACCTCCAGGTGAAATAAAAATCACCAGACAGCTATTGTGGCCTTCCATATCCCTCCATCACCCATTATTTTGGAATTCATAACCAAAGGCTGCCAAAAACAGGGATTTTATCAGGTTCCAAAGCTTTTGCAATAGATTAAAGATGGTGGGTTATTAATTGTGTAGGAATACAATAATCTGTTCAACTAGCAACACAGGGCAGCATCTTTCTCTAGACGGAGGACAAGAACCTCCACATTCATCTTGAATTTTCCATTAGGAAAAATTTGATTTCAATTCTGCCTTCACCCAGTGATAAAATTAGAATACATACATAAGAGCCAGTATTCTGAATCCTTCTAAATTACTGTAATTTATTTGAAAAATCAAACTACTTCATATATATCCAGAGTTCTTGTGCCTTTGTTTCACTCCATTCATATTGTTGTTGGACAGTGCTATTATAAGGAAGCTGGTTTTCCGACCTCAGTCCGAGATCATTTTATACTATAATGCTATCTTAGGATCCTAAATATATATTCTGATAGATGCACTGAGTGATAGTGTTGGCTGGACTATTATTTATGCTCTGACATTAAGTTGGTGGACTAAGCATAGCTTGTACTGTGTAAATACTGATTAAATGTAAGGTATGTCAGCTACCACTACTGAAGTAATTTAAAGTGTGTAGCTGCTGAAATATAAGCTAGTGGCTTATCTGGACAGAAATGGGGAGAATGATAAGAAATGGCCACTAAAAATGATGGCATAACATTGTGTGTGGGCTGTACGGTCAATGGGAGCAAATATTTACAAAATATTAATTGTTATTTTCTTGTCCAAAAATCTGTACTTTAATTGTTCAATAACATTATTGTTCATAAATGACTTGGATAAATGAATAGACAACATGATTATAAAATTTGCAGATGACACTAACGTGAAAGTATAACTGATATCTCAGAAGACAGAATTAGGTTTCAAGATGACTAGAACAGATTGGAGAAGTAGGCTAATGTTAGCCTAATGAATTTAAACAGGAATTTAAACAAATGTAAAGTAGTGAATTTAAGGAGGAAAAATCAACTTTACAAATACAGAGCATCTGGGTTGAAAATAGTTTATGCAGAAAGTATCATAGGGTCATTATGAACCACTAGCTAAATATGAGTCAACATTGTGATGCAGAGTTGCTACCAACAGAATTATAGTATCCAAATCAGGGGTAATAATCCTATCATTCTATTCTGCTTTGGACAGACTTTATTGGAACTACCGTATCAAGTTCTCAACACCACAGTTTAATAAGGGCCCTTTCCGCAACACATCTTTTCATGGAGCTGGGGTGCGGGGATCGCGTGAGCAGCCTCCAGTGAGAGGTTCTCCATCCCGGTTCCTTCAGCTCCTCAGCTGCCACCCGTTCATGTGAGAGCCCTGCCTCTTCCTTCCACAGTGCAGCCTGGGAGTTTCCCAGGCTGCACTGGGGCAGGAAGCATGGAGCGCCGTGGCTTTGGAGCTCCGCACGCATGGCAAGTGCATGCGGGGTCCCAGAGTGATGCACGATTGCGCACCATTTTCAGCTCAAAGCCAAAAATGAAAAAGTGTGCGAGCGGCACCTGTCGGACCCTGGAGTATCGCACGATTGTGAGTGTGTAGTGTGGACCGCTCCTCACATTCACATGATGCTCGAGGGGCCCTTTCGCATGGCAAATGCCATGCGAAAAGGGCCAAGGTTATTGACAAAATGGAATGTGCCTAGACAAGGGCAGCTAAGGTGGTAAAGGGTTTGGAAATTAAGTCTTGTGAGGAACAGTTGAAGGAGCTAAACATATTTATCTTGGAGAAATGAAAATTAAAAGGTAATATGATAGCCTCTTTACACATCTGAAGAGCTACAAGGTGGAAAATGGAACAGTTTTATTTTCTGCTTCTCTACAAGACAGGATCTGAACCAAATTGTCCAAATTATGAGAATGACAATTCCAACTACAAATTAAGAAGAACTTTCTGATGCTTCAGCAGCAGAATAGATTACCACAAAAAATGTTGGCCTTGTGAGATGTGAGCAATAGTAGCATAATGATCAATTGCAAGGCAGAAGCTGATCAACCAGATCAATATCCACCCAGCTACTAGGTCTACGAGAAAAAGAAACATGCTTAACCGTCTTTGTAGAACATAAGTAAGTAGTTTTACTTATAATAGTTGTTCAAATACATGGTCTAATGGAGAGAGAGAGAAAGGGAAACAAAAATGACTCAAGGTTAGAATAATTCAAAAAGAGAGCAGACATGGAAAAGCAAACAAAAAAGGAAGTTCCCATACACAGTCGCTGTGTCTAAACTAGGGTTGGAACAAGAATTTGCCAATTTCCCAGCTGGCGTCAAAATCGGAGCTCATGACTATTCAGGTGCAGGAAGAGAAAATAGCCACAAAGTTTCTGCAGTTTTGCCAGGACTTTTTTTCCCCTACCTGACCTTAAGCTGCTCAGCTTTCACTAAAAGGTGCACATATTTTCAGCTGACATGTTCTGGGTACTGTTTTTCTACAACTTTCGTTTCCTTTTCCCCACCCTTGCTCCTAAACTCTTTTTTGAGAGCTGCTGCCTCTGGCCAGGATTTCTGTGAAAGATGGTGAGGGAAGAGGGAAGTTGCAGGTTTCAATATAGAGTTTCTCTTTTCACTGCAACTTCCTTTCCTCCAAGCCCCAATCCTAATGAGAGGCTGTGAAAAGACATTTAAGCTGCTTTCAAACCAGTTAGGGTGAGCTGTAGAAGGAAAATGAAATGTCTTTTCACAATCTCTAGTCAGGGTTTCTGTGCAAGGTTGGGCTTCTGAGGAGGCAAGTTGCAGAAAAAACAGAAACTAGATAATCCATTGCCAAACACCCACAATTTCTCCCCTGCCCCAGTGTTTCACAGAAATCAGATAGAAATCAGGTATTCAGGTAGACATTTGGATCCTGATTGGGTAAGGGGAGTTGTGACTCTTTCACTACAGCAAGGCAGGTTTCCATCTTGCTTAAAAGAGGCTGTGGTGAGGCCATGATTGAAAAACTCCTCCCTGGAACCCACCATACTGGAGAACTATCAAACGGTCTCCAATATCCTCTTTTTTGGGCAACGTATTATAGTGTGTGGTGGCCTCCCAGCTCCAGGCATTCTTGGATTAAACAGATTATCTAGATCCATTTCAGTCTGACTTCAGGCCTGGCTATGGGACAGAAACAGCTTTGGTTGACTTGGTAGATGACCTATGCAGGGGACTGGACAGAGGGACTGTGTTGGTTCTGCTGGACTTCTCAGCAGCTTTTGATACCATTGACCATGATATCCTTCTGGGCCTCCTTCCTGGAATGGGGCTCAGAGACACTGTTTTACAGTGCTTCCAGTCTTTCTTGGAGGGGTGAAGATGGTGCTGGGGGATCCCTGTTCAATACCCTGGTCACTATCTTGTTGTGTCCCTCAGGGCTCAGTTATGTTCCCCAAGCTGTTTAATGTCTACATGAAGCTACTGGGGTATATCATCCAGAGTCTTGGGGTTCAGTGATATAAGTACACTGATGACATGCAACTTTTTCTCTCCTTTTAATCTGATTTCAAGGAAACTTTTTCTGTACTAAACCAATGTCTGCTGTTAGTAATGGATGAAGGTGAACAAATTGAAAATTAATCCAGACAAGACAGAGGTGCTTCTGGTCAATTGGAGGGCTGATCAGGGAAGAGGGAATCAGCCCATGCTGGATGGGGCTACACTCTCCCTGCATATCAGGTTCACAGGTTGTATATGCTCCTGGATTCAGATCTGAGCCTGGATGCTCAGGTTTTGGTTATGGCCAGGAGAGCATATGCACAGTTTAAATTCATGTGCCAGCTGCACCTATTATCTGAGAACTCAGATCTGGCTACAGGGACACATGCCTTGATTACAATCTGTTTGGACTACTGTTATATGCTCTATATGGGTCTGCCTTTGGAAACTGTTCAGAAACTTCAGTAGGTCTAAAATTTTATGGCCAAGCAATTGACTGTGGCTGGCTACAGGGATCATTGAAGTCCTCTGTTAAAACAGTTGCACTGGTTAGCTGTCTGTTTCCACATAGAATTCAAAGTCCTAAACTGCTAGTGCTCAGACTATATAAAAGACTGTCTCCTCATATAAACCAACATGAGTGTGCAGATCCCTAGGAGAGGTCTTTCTTTCCATCTCACCACTTTTATAGGTGTGATCAGTGAGGACTCAAGAAAGAGCTTCTCAGTGGCTGCTCCCAGGCTGTGGAAATCTCTCCCATGGAAAGTCAAGTTGGCCCCCTCTCTTTCTGCTGGCAGGTAAATATAATTTTATTCAGGCAGATGTTTGGATGCTGAATTTTAATTATGATTTGTAGTATATGTGTAATGTGGGGTGCTGTATCTTTTCATCTGTATTTTTTACTTCTGTATTCCTTAAAAATCTTTTTTTGAAATGATGTTTAAATATGCTTTAAGATTTTTAATTATTTTAATGTATGTTTTAAGACTTAAGAAATATTTAAGGACTTAAAGAATATTAAATTTCTTTTTAACTCCTCTAAATTGCATGTTTTAGCTGCATCTTTTTAGAATATTTTAAGCTGGAGTATTAGTGAAATGAATGAATGAATGAATGAATGAATGAATGAATAAACATCCTCCTCCCTTCTTTCCCTCCTATCAGGCTTGGGGCTTAGAGGGAGGGAAGATGCAGGAAAAACAGATTGTTAGCTTCACAACATCTACAACTTCCTTGCTTCTTTCAGCCCCCCTCCCCCAGGTGGTTTGATAACTGTAAATTCACAGCTGATGATTTCTGTGCAACTTTGGGGATGGAGTACAGAGAAGAGAGGGAAAGTTACAGAAAAAACAAGTCAGCTGGAAAAGATGTGCACTTTCAATGAGAAATGCACAGTTTCCAAAGCAAACAGGAGCTTCCATCATCTCAAGAAAAAAAGTCTTGTGCTTCCTAGTAGCACAGGTAGAAAAATATAAGGATTTTTTTCTGACAGTCATCAGGACTGGAAAAATTGAGAATTACCATTCTTAGTTCAATATTTATAAAAGAACATGCAAACTAGCAGTGAGCAAGTATAGCCATGGAAAGATTGCTAATTCTAATAGAACTGGCTTTTAAAGTGTGCAATAGCGGTATAATTAGGTATATGTTACTGGGCTTGGAATGATGAATCTTTAACATTCACAATGCTTTGGACTTAGTTCCCAAACACTCCAACCAGCACAGCCAATGGCAAATTACTGTTAAGACTGCACTTTAAAAGTTATGGAAGGCTAAAAGTTCCCTATTATTGCCCCAGTAGATTCATTAATACATATACTGTTCTTAGTAGCTCTCTTTAGTGCACATTTCTCCAGGACTACTACATCAGGTTGAATTTTGAAACGTTGGGGATACTCTTCTTATGCAATACTTTATGATCATATCTCAGAATGTGGGAAGCATTTTTCAGGCAGTGCTATGTATCTGATCAAGAAATCCAACAAGGCTCCCAATAAGGTGGTTAATGGGCAGGTCAAACCAAACAAGCTAATAGGAGAAAATATGCCCTCTGATACGAATCTGAATGATAAAACTAATTGTGATTGATTCACACCTAGCCCTCTACCTACCTCCTGTTCCCCACCACTATGCATATTGATTATTCGTGTGCTTGTAAATTCAGTGCCACCTTTTGGCAAAAGTTATCTGAACTTTTTGTAGATTGAGACACTTGAACATCCAGCAATAAATCAGGTAGCTGAGATTTCCTCAACTCAGCTACCAATTTCCTGATTTTTCTGGTGAATGTTAAAAGGGAGCTTTAAACTCCCTCTGTGATTGGAGCACTCTATGAACCACATATGATTTAAGTTCCAACACTTGCTGAAGGCCAGAATATGGCTAACAGCTTTTACTCTCCAGGCTAGGTTCTCAGTTTGAAGGAAACATTTGTTAAAGTTAATGCCAGTTATTTTAGTATAACAAATTATTATGCTTGTAGTCATATTTTTTTTTTTTTTGGACTACAGCTCCTGGGATCCCCATATAGTGAGAGGATTGAGCATGCTAAAGAACTGAGATCTGAAGGCAATGTTCTTGACTAATTTCTGTTCCTTCATCACAGAAGTGACTGTGTAAATAATACATTGTTCAAGTTACTTCAGACTGTGAAATCAGTGACAGTCCAACTTGGATTGGACAGCATACACACATGAAATGCTTGCTTCATAATTTGCAAACCTTGACTTGGACACATGGATGAGCAGCCTTTATATGATAATGATTTGTTGTAATGGAGAGATCAGGGGATGAGAAATAGTTCATCAATACAATGGCCAGCTGTTTGGCAGGTCTAAAGGGCAGCAAGGACAGCAGAATAAGAACAATTGGCTCTTTCTGCTCAGTGCGTGCAGTGAATTCCCTACTAAGAGAGAGTCGGAAGTGAATCAGGGACATAAGAAAGGAAAGGAGAAGTTTTAAAAGATGGGGGATCAAAATAACAAGAAGGTTGTAAAAAGTAGAAGTGACCCTGATTATTTTTCCTCTGCATGTCAGCACAATTGATTTGGCATCTAGATGCAAGAAAAAAAAATGCATAGAAGAAAGCTTGGGAAAATGTGGAATCTACTTGTTTTTGACCACAAGATAAAAGCTTTATGAGATCAGACACACTTTAATGGTTTCCTGCTCACACAGTTGCCTTCATGACAGCCTTATACTAATGATCTACTCAGACTACACTGCCAGTTAAATATATACTATCCATGTATGCTTCAAATGAGTAACTGTAATCTTGCTAGAGTAAATGTCGCTTCTCTTTAATTGACTTCTTATCTTTCTGCATTTAACACTATCTTAAGATTATTATACTTCAAACTTACATGGTGTATGTCAAGTATTTGAAGAGCTCAACATATGTTTTCTCAGTAATCTATACATGGCCCAAGAAATGGAATTGTTGCCCACATATTGCATGGGATTTTTGACTTAAATACTTACCAGATTGGTGAAAATATCGGCATGATGTAGGAGAAGATATATGTCCTTTTCTTCATCCGTATTCAGGTTTTCCAAGTGTATGCTAAATGAACACATAATTAAGTGAAGTGTGATTTTTTTATCTGCCTCCTCACTACCTTAATTGTGGTAAGAGCAACAATATGAAGAAACTAGTTTCCTCTGTACTCAGCTGTTCATCACACTATGACTCTTTTTGCAGGATCTTGAATCCTAGCCGTGTCCCACAGGGATCCCGGGAGAGCCTGATCCAGGAGGGGAGTGGAACAGGCGTGCTCCCCTTCACACCAGCTGCCTGCTGGAATGAAGAAGGCATGATGGCCACTCATCTTCCTTCCGCAGCATATCCCAGCACTGTCGCAGGCTGCACTGGAGCAGGAAGTGCAGCCATTGTGGTTCTCAACCCTCCACAGCACAGGTAAGTACGGGAGGGTGGTGGGAGGGTGGCATGATTGCCACTGATTGATGGGAAGAACCCATCAGTGATTTGTGTCACAAATACCTTTGGAGGACAGGACAAGTACAGGACATTGGCAACGTCATGCATAAGCACCATCTGGGTCCCTGCTACTGAACACCAACATTCTGCAGAAAGGGCCTGTAAGTGAAAAAAAATTGTAAAATTTAATCTTCTTGACAAGAAAGGATGTCTGGTCAGAAGACAAGTCAACTATCATGTTATTTTTTGTACCATTTGTGAAAACAAAAAGCTCAGAACCTTTCACCATTTCAATTTTAATTGTGGGTTAGTTTTTTTTAATGGAAAACCATTGTATTCTGTGAAAAGTTGCATTTTTCACATACAGGTGTTTTCCACAAAAGCTAAAGTTTTGTGTGCAAAGAATTTTTTTTTAAAAAAATCCATCATTTTACTCATAAGGATAAAGCATTTTACTTTTTTATTTTTATTTTTTGTTCTCATGAGTGAGAACAAGGTAAGTGAAGATCTGCAGCTCCATTTAATTCCACACAATTCATACTATGATTTTTGATGGTTTCTCAGTCTCAGGGAGTATCTCTGCAACAGAAAAAGCTTTATTCTATACCTGAATAGGGCAACAGTTCTCTACCCTTCAGATACACCACATGGGTGTCACTTTGTGGAATGTCACTGTTTTTCTGAGACAATCAATAAGTGTTTTGTAGGTAGGAGTGATTTTTATGGGGCTGTTAATTGACTTTAAAAAAAAAAAAAACTTTACTAGCTTACCAAGCCAGGACTGAGACAGAGGTGGAAACTCGTAATGACAGCATAGTTTCAAAATATGTTGAACACATTGATTTTTTTTTCCTTGGGTGCAAAAACATCTTCAGCTGGACCTCAGATTAGCATGTTCTGTACCAAATTTATGTAATTCCATCGGAATTGAGATAGACATGTTCAGTCCATTTTATAGCATGACATTTTGTGAGTGGGGGAAAGACAATCACCATCACAGATTAAGGAGTTGTCACATACACAGGAGACCCCAGCCCCTCCCGTCTGCTGACTCATGTCTATTACCACCTCACCGGAATCTGGCCATGTTTGGAAGGTCACTCGTGATTGGAAGAAACTTCATACTGCCTGCCCCTCTGGAGATTTCCTTACATGGTCAGAAGTCTCTGGACCTTTACCCTTATATGGTCAGAAGTTTCTGGGCATTTACCTAATATGGGGTGGGTGGCTGCAATGGGTGTGTATAATGTTTACCTGAATACTGTGATTGGTGAAAAATGCTGCAGTGCGTGTGCACCCTGATCACCTGCATCCCAGATTATAAAAGCGTGTCCTAGCCTTTTGTTCAGGGTTCCGAATCTCTATTGGCACCCTGTTATAACAGAATCTTTTTGTATTTTTGCATTCAATAAATATAACCTCTAGCCTTTGAACCAAGAAACGCCTGGCCAAATTTGCCTGTTTCTCAGAAAAAGCTGTCCTTCACCAGGGCAAGAAGGTGACAGTTTGATACACACTTTTGATGTATATATTTTAAGCACATCTTTCACTAACATATGAATTGTATTTAGATTAATGAGATTAATGTTTGAAGCAAACACTGCATCACAAAATTCATATTCCTTACAGTCCCCACATCTAGATAATAGTTTAGGAAGCGCAAGTTGTCTTAAAATGTGAACAAAATAGAATTCTGTGCCACTTCGAGTTTCAAAAAGGATTCAGAACTAATTTTGGTTCTAAGAAAAGAATACCAATACAATGCTCACATTACATTCATATATTACTTTTTGAAATGTGAGGGGCAAAATGAGTCTAAGTTCATCAGTATCAATGCAAGATTCATTGGTTGCTCAATTTTTTTTTCCATAATTGATAAAAAAATATTGGTTACAACATCTGTGAATAAAGCAGGTCCATTTATGTCAAAGTGCATTTTGAAAAAGTGTGATATTCATTTCCAGTGAGTTCTAGTTAGCTATATCTTTCTTTCCTTTTCTTTATACTTCTTTTACACACACATACACACACGCACACACGTATTGAAGGTCAAATTTATTTGTGATTCAGGATGTGGCTCCACTATGACCAACTCAGTGGATGCTTAGTACATTTTTTTTCATTTCTTTTTGCCAGAGAAACTGTGTACATCTAAGCAAGAGATTGACTTACTGACTCTGCTCGAGGAAGCTGTGCTTTTCTGGACTCCCTTAGGAGATCAACCATGACTTTCTTTCATCTGTAATGGCAGCCTGTAAGTGGTGCTTATAGGCACGAGAGTGAGCTCATTCTAACAACTAACTTATCTACTTATAACTAACAGATAGTCAAGCCAGGCAATTTGATCCTCATAGTGTTGTTCCAGGAGAAGCAACATATGAAGTGAGTGGGACTCAGACCATGAAAAGGACCTTAGGAACAGACAGAGCTTGCGAAGTTACTTCTATGAAGAATAAATGTATGTTGAAACCATTCATTAGCTGAGCTGTAGTAAGATGATGGAGAGGGACTCAGGGCATCTTCCAACCACTGCACAGTTAAAGAAGATTTCAGCTTGTCATTACACTTGTTCTTCTTAGCTCACATCTGATGAAGTTTCCCACTCCTATATGAAAATGCTGATTTTGATTCTTTCTTTAATGTTATTATCAATCTTGGGCTGCACCGTTGTATATATCTTTTAGTGGAACAGCTACTTCCTTCCTCAAGAAACTGAGAAAGAACATTAATAAAATTAAGATATTGTTTTTTAAAAAAGAGAAACTATAGAGAACAAAATGGCAAACTCTTTGGTGGAAGTGAGAAAACAGAAAACAGACATGCTAGAAATTAGAAGAGTGTTTAGAGAGCAATAAGAATGGTTGGAGGATAAAGAGAAGCACTGAGAGGAGCTGGATGAAAAGAATAAACAAATTTAGTTTTTAAGGAAGCCCAGAAACTAAGGAAACTGCTGAAACAGTAGCAATTGTGTGCTGCTGACCTAGGTGACAGGCTTGATTATTAACCCCAGAGATTCAAGCTCTCATTTGGATATACAATTCTTTTATTTCATGATGAAGCAAGGTCAGGATTTAAACTCCTCCAAGCAGTCAGTAAAGAAGGTAAAATGGCAGATGAACAAATTAAAATGTTAATAAAAGTATAAGAGCCGGGCCTTCTAAGAATTAAGAGGCTGAAAAATGTGCTTGAAAAAGAACAAGTCAGCAGATCAAACACACTCTGGCTTATTCTATTTTGTCTAGAGGAAGGAAAACTCTCTTAACACACATATTCACAAAAGTTGTTCGGGAAATATTGGGAATCCAAGTTGAAGCCCAACTACACAACAGTAGATAGAACTTAGTGAAAAAGTAGGTCATTATAATCATTGCTAAATGTTGTGTAATGATCTGGCTTTAATGTGTGTGAGAGAGATTGATTGATTGAGTGATTGAGTGCATGTTTGTGAGTGTGTGTATGCGTGTGTGTACACACATGCACATCTATATTTGCATCCTGGGTGCTCAGTCATCCCTCAGGACCCTGCTGGCCACAAGTCTGTGAATGTTGTTTTTGGCCAACACCTCCCTCCTCGTTTTGGTTGAAAAACAGTCCCAGAAACTCTGGTGTGCTTCAGAAATGAACATGGGAGTGGGAATGCAAGAAAAGAGATTCAAGAACATCTCCCAAAGGTTGTCCAAAGCGTACTGAGATGCTCCAGAGCTCCAAGTCAGTCCCAGATCATATAGTGTAGCTATCTGGGCAATATAGATAATTGCTAGGTATGGCTTGGCAACCTAACAAAGAGCAGAAAATCAAATGTACCATATTTTATGGATTGCTATTCGTGCGTTCTCTTTTCATGTAAATTGTGCACTTTTCTCCCAATCCCTTTCTTGTCTGCACAATTTACATGAAAACTGTTTCTTTTTTTGTGTCCCCTTTTCAGTCATTATCAGGCTATCTTTCCTTCAGTGCTTGTCATTTGCCACTTGGACAACTGGAATTTTCTAGACCCCTTTTGTTAGCTTCAGCAGAAAGCCGTTGACATGTTCTCTTCAAGGCAGAAAAAAATATTTAAACCCCAACTATTTTGCAGCCTCTTGTAGTCCCTTAGATTCAGGCTGCCACTCTGTCCATTTGTTCCCAGTCCTAGGCTTCCCTCATGCCTTTGGGTTTGAGCCTCTGAGTGCTGGGTCCCTCTTCAGGAATAGTAACTATTACCCACTTTACCCCCAAAATCTCTCTAACTTTTTTTCACCTTTATCTTTGCTAGCCTTGTATGGTTGTGAGACTGTTTGGTTGCTTGCATATGTTTGTGAATTTCCATCAATAAAGACTTTCTTTTTTTAAAAAAAAAAAATTCCAACTGGTGTCCTATAGCTAGTACTGGTATACACTGGTGAAAAGATTCCCAAGGTTACTCCATCTCTCACTGGCCTCTCCTTTTGAGCTAATATTCCTCCCCCTTTACACAGAGGCATGGGTACTGCTGGAGGACCTCAAGGGGTAACTCTTGGGGGTAAAAGGGGCTGATATGTAGGAAGTAATGAGAAGGGTGAGTAGGTTGTCTCAGATCATTCTTCATATATGTAGTAAGGAGAATTCCTAGACAATGTAGATATCAATCAAACATGAACAATGTATGACCTATGAAATTCAGATACATAGACAGCCAGTTCACTTTCCAGCTGACAAAGGATTCCACAATGGTATACAAAGCTCAATATTCAGTCAGTCCCTTTCCTCTACCTTTGAATCTAAAATACACAACAGACAAGGGAATGGAACTGAGAGATATGACCCAGGCAATAATTCCTGGTTGTTGCATGTGCCTTAAAGTTGTTTCCAACTTATGGTGTCTCTAAGGCAAACCTACCATGGGGTTTTCTGGGGCTGAGAGTGCGTGACATGCCAACGGCAACCCAGTTGGCTTTCATGGATGAGCAGGGAATCAATCTCTGGTCTCCAGGATAGTAATACAATGCTCAAACTACCACACCATGCTGGCTCAGTTCTTGGCTATAAAGGTTTAATAATGATCAACTGGAACAGATGTTTTCCAAAGGGAAGGAACTGAAAATTGTTTTTCTCTCAATTTAATCAATTGAATGGTCCTGCTTAGTTTCTCTTCCTTTGCTCTAGACTGATGGAAAATATTGTTAGTGGTATCTGTAATTTAATAATGATTATTATTATTATTACTATTATTATTATTATTATTTTGGTCATCAAAATAAGAGCACCCATGGATGTACACCAACAGCAGAAAATTACTTCTTTAGAAATAGAATGTTTCACTCATACTAAAAAAAAGCAAAAAAAAATCAACATGCCAGCATTTGCAGTATTTTGACAAGTCCAGTAGAATTACCCAGGCACCATGTTACAAAGTGACCAGCAAGAAAGAACAGAGAAAGTGTGGGAGGAAGGACAACAAGTCAAGGACAATTTTACTTAGATAAATGAGCTGGTGCTAACCAAAGCCAGGAAAACAAATGAGCAGAGAGAAGACAAAACAAATGAGCATTAAAACTTTTTTTTTTTTTAAAAAAAAAAAGCAATGGGTAGATCCAGCCCTGTGATATAGGGAACTAGTACTATATTTCAAGAGCAGAACACTAAGAAAATGTTATTTACATTAGTGGACACCAACACAGTTTTGTTGCTGTTATTGTTGATGATGATGTTGTTGAGAAATGCGAAGGTGTTGGTGTTGATATCTAGGGAACCCTGAGTGTACACAAAACATGTTTCAGTCAGTTCAGCAACAGATGGTCCTTTTCCAGATCCCACATACACTTACACACAAACATTCACACATACAAATAATTGAGTTTTTGCTTATTTAATTCTGTCAAGCAAGAATGAAGGATTTCAAAAGTTTTTTTTTGGTTCAAATGAAAAATAGGAGGCTTTTATGGTCCCTAGGTGTTCTCCACACTATTGAATATGAAGGGATCACGAATGCAAATCGGTTATGAACCTGTAACTCTAATTACACTTTCATAATTGTGATTGTGAATTTCAGCCAAGTTTTTGTGCAGGATTTTTTTTTTTTTTGTGCAAACAATTTTTTCACTAAAAGTCCCAGAATGAACACACGAAATTTGACCGTTATTTAACAGAGTGTCTTGATACTTTTCTCATCAAGAATGAAAAATTTGCAAATATACATGCAAATTACTTACTACATATACATATTAAATGTAACAGTGTTATTGAGTGCATGTGCATGTGTGTATTATAGTTACTTTGTAAAGTGCCATGCATTTTGATGGCACATGTTAATTTGCTTGTTTTAATTTCAAAGGCACTTTAGTGTAGTTAGGAAATAAACATAGTTTGTATTTACATAGCATAAGTATTCAAAGCTCATTACATACTTCTCATCAATCTGTACAACACTCTTGCAATAGTTCTTATACTGCAAATAAAGTGCTGAGAGACTCAAGAAATAGTGGGTTGCCTAAAGCAAGGCTTGAGAACCTTTGATCTTCATGAAATTGCTAGATTCTAGCTTCCATGATCTCTGACCACTTGCCATTTTAGCTGAGCACATAGGATTCAATGTATAGCAACATCTGAAGTGCCACAATTTCTCCAAACCTAACTAATGTCCACTTAGTAGATTTGTGGTGAGGTAGAAAACAGAAGTAGCAATGAGGGTATCCTAATTCAGAATATAAATTTTGAAATTTTACCCATGTTTTAAGTTTTATCTCAGTCTCACTAGGACTGAGGACACCATCAATGTGAAAATCTGTTCATTCATCTAATTTTCATTGATTTTCTCATATTTCCACCCACATTCTTAAAGTGATATAGGTATGAATTAGAAATAATAAAGTAGAAATAAAGTAGAAGCTGGGGGCTTAGGTCAGAGGAACGGAGAAAGATTTAAGAAGGGTAAAAAGGTCACGAGAGCCAATGTATCACGTAGCTAGGATGTTGATCACGTAGCCAGGGTGTTGTTTGTTTACTGGCTGCGGTAATTGCAGATTGTAGATAAGCACTTTCTGGGGTCTGAGTGCGGGGGTAATTAGCTAGTAACAGCATGTGGTATTTGTGACCCCGGAGGGGTGGACCGAGATATGCCTGTGATCTACAAAAGCGCTCTGCTTCTGTACCAGGTTGTGAAACTTCTCCTTTTTTCCACAACACAGATATATACCAATATTTTGGGGCTCTTTCTTTAATTTTGTACATTTCCCCTAATGGATTGTTTCTTTCTTTCTTTCTTTCTTTCTTTCTTTCTTTCTTTCTTTCTTTCTTTCCATTGTATATGCTTGTGTACATTTTTTTAAGGTACATTATTTCAGTTGTACGTTTATTTTTAAAATATACGCATGATTTTGTCTGCACATTCATCTCCAAAAAATTCTATCACACAATTTACAATTTTCTGTTGGTTGTCCTGGAGGTATGAAATATGCATTTAAATATGTTTTTAACTGTCTTGATTCTCATTATTGAGAAAAAGGCAGCATATAAATGAACAGAATAATAATTCTTGTATCAAAGTGGAAATAAAGTAACTTATCTCTAGTGGAGATTCAGTTTCAAAGTGGCATTCAGCTTAAGTTAACAGGATAATCTTAGGCTCAATATCAACAGTCTAATCCATTTCATGGAACTGTTGTGAAGATAAAATTAGAGTTTCCTAGGAAAAAGGTAGCATATAAAATTCAGTGAATAATGATAACAACAACAACAACAACAACAGCATGTTTGATCGAAGTTTCATATCACTTAACATTTCCTCAAATCTAATGTTTGTGCATGGATACATTCAGCTCATCCAGAGATGAGAAATCTAGTAAATATACAGCCATCCGTCCACATTCATTAGGGTTAGAGGCACAGGACTCTCATGAAAGTGAAAAAAAATATGAATAACTCTTGGCCCTCCCAAACCATATTTAAGGCAGAAAAAAAAGTATGATCACCATATTCAACCCACCATGGATTCCTTTGAGGCATCAGGGTTCCTTCACAAGGCAGAAGTGAGTGGCTGGTGGGGCATACTACCACCTCCAATGCTGCTGCACATCATTTTTAATAGGAACTTACAAGGCTCATTTGCAGTTTCTCAGTCTCATGAGGCTTGCAGTCCCTATTACAAATGGCATAAGGAGGCAGCAGAGGTGACAGCAAATAATCCATGAATAATCAAATCAGCAAAAGTGAAACCTGCAAATGTGGAAGGCTGACTGTATACCAGTTCATGAACCAACCATAGCATGCTCCATTTCCCCCAATGTCAGTGGTGCTTTTACTGCAATTAACTCATTGGCAACTGTGCTTTGGTGGAATAGTCTTTTCCAGGTGGTTAAAGGTATTATAAAAATACTATCTCTCATTGACAAGGAACAGGAAAATCGGGAGATGTTAACCTCAACGCCAGTGTCACATGATTCCATTTTCATCCCACAGTGAAAGAAGAGCAATAAGCTACTGGGCAGTGGTACTGTTGCTACTGCGCCTACCTCATTTCCTGAGGTAAGGGAGGAGGAGGATTTTATCTCTTGCAAGCTATTCATCTTTTCTGTCTTATCTCCTTGGCAAGAGTACACTTTCTTGATTTCTTGCTGTGTGAAGGAGAGTGAGTCTTTATTGGAGGATGTGTTATCCTCCAAATACACTGAGCCATCAGCTGCCTCAGTCACTCTAAGAAGACAAAATATTTGGGGTAAAACTGTTTTCCTTTCTGCAACAGACAACTAAAGGGGGCTGGCACGACAGAAAGTATTGCTGTCGTAGCAATTCTCAAGCATCTACTTCAATTCTCCACTTTATTTTGCCATATGAAACCTTAGCCATCAATTCACAGTAAGCTTAAAATGGACTGGCCCAATTTCTTTTTGTCCAGGGTTTGGCTCTTCAAAAATAGTCTCAGCAGTGGAGTACAGGATTTGGCTGTGGTGTGGTGTTAAATTCTGAGTGCAGGTACTCGTCATAATAATCCCCATAGCCATGTCCCTAAGGAGAGTCCAAAAATTCAAACAGCTTTGTGGTGATACCTATCAACAAGCCATTTTCAGCAGTTTCCATATCCACAAGGAACAGCAGGGCAACACAGGGCAACTCAGCTAGCAGAGTGCAAGAAGCGGTGAAGTCACTGCTTTCCCCCTGCCATCCTTAAAAGGGCCCTACACCTCTCTCAGTTATTTCCAGTTTTTTTAAGGACGGATGAAGATGGCTCATTCAGCTCTAGGGCTGGAGTGGTATGCAAGCTGTTGTTTGTTTCATTCTTCAGTCACCTCTGGCTCAACTAGGGAAGGAGAAAGGAGATATTGGGAGCTTTGGGGTTGAGTGTTATCAGTATGTTCTATCTTTCCTTTACAACTGATGCCAATGAGGCTATGGTAGTACTGAATCATTGTTTGGATGAAGTGCAAGACTGAATGCCTGAGGCTTAATCTAGAAAAGATGGGACTGTTGCTGGTCAGTAGGAAAACAAACCTGGGATTAGGATTGCAGACATTTCTGTATGGGATTACACTCCCCCTGAAAGATCAAATTTGTAGCTGGGGTGCTTTTCAACCCACCTCTGCTCCTGGAAAGCAAGCATGCCATTGTGGCCAGGAAAATCTTTGCCCAGTTTCAGCTGGCGCTGCTGAACCCTTTTTTGAGGAAGGAGGATCTGACCACAATGATTCATGCCTTAGTATTCTCCTGATTACTGTAAGACGCTGTACATAGGGTCATCCTTGAAAAGTATTCAGAAACTGCAGCTAGTGCAAAATGCAGCAGCCAGACTGGTGTCAGTTGTGCATTTTAGAGCTCATAGTAACACTGACCCTGCAAGAACTGCACATTCTTTCAATTTCCTTCCAAGCTCAGTTTAAGGTGCTGGTGTTGACCAACAAAGCCCTGAATGACTTGGGCCAGTATATCTGAAAGGCTGCCTTCTCCCATATAAGCTGGTCAGAAATTTGAGATCATCAGAGGAGGCCCTGTTGATGTCCCAAAACCATGTGAAGTTAGGTTGTAATGGGGTTTTCTCTATAGCAGCATCTTGACTGTGGAAATCCCTACCAAGAAAGTTAGGCTGGCTCCATCTTTTTTAAGCTTCCAGCAAACAGCCAAAGCAGTGCTGTTCCACATGGCATTCAGCATTTGAAACAGCTGTTTTAACTACTTTAACTATCTTAAAGGATTGTCTTTAAACTGCTTTTAGAAGCTTTTAAAGAGTATTTTAATATTTTTTTAAATGTTTTCATCTTGGTATTATTTTAATTAGTTTTTATTTGTTCATCCCCTTGGGAGCCATGGTGGACTAGTAGCCAATACAGAAATACTTTCAACAACAATGACAGCAACAGCTAGACAGATAAGTGGCCTAGGAGGCTGAATTGCCTGAAAGCTGCTCCTCCCATAGCCTGTGGTGTATATATAGCTGGAGGGCAGGACAGATCAAGTATATATTCTTCTGAATCTGAATCCATTATTACGGTCATGGATCAGCATCACACATATATTCTTCATCACTTCTGGTGGTAGGTCGGTGGCTCAGGGGTCCACCTACAATGTCAATGGTTCCATGGAAAGATGGTTAATTATAGCTCAAAAAGGGAGGCCTGTGAGAAAGCAAATAATTTGAGATCTTTTCACCTATCTATACTAATACTAATGCAGATACACCACTTGGAGGTTAAAAGAATGTTTTGTTGGTGGAAAATCACAAGCACACACAAGGTTCAAGAAGTCTCACAACCATACAAGGCTAAGAGAAGGAAAGGAGGGAAAAGTTGGATAGCGAGAAGTTCTGCAATGAAGTGGGCAATATTTATAATCCTGAAAAGAAGAAAGTCAAGATGAAATGGTTCAAACATAGGAGTTTGAGGGCAGCACAAAGGAAAGAGAGTCTGGGGTACATAGTAACACCCAAGTGCTAGTGTGTCAGAAAAATTACCTGGGTTTGAGCTAGATTTTTTTTAACCCTTTTTCTGCCATGAAGCGGAAGGTGTTAATGGCTTCTGACAGAGCAAACAAAGGGATCTGGATCTGGCTAGTGTCTTAGCATTAGGTGACAAAGCATTTATGAGAGTTGTGATAGCTTCATAATATCTAGGCAGGTGAGGAAACAAAAGGTGAAGTACAGCAGGAAGCAGGCTACAGGACACTGATCATTGTTGCTTTGTCTAGGAGTTTCGGTGGCTATTATTTTCTAGATTTGGGCCATTGAGAGGATCATTTCCTGCCTTGAGGTCCCCTCTGATCTAATTCTGCATATGTACAGCCAGTCCTTTGCCAGCATTGCCTTTCAGCCATAAAAGTATCATTTATATTTTGTGCCAGTTACATAATGTTCATTGCCATTTATACTGTATCATGGAATGAACGTGTACAGTACAGTAAGAGTTGTGGTGGTTTTTAATTGCATTTGTTTTCTGGCCCTTCATCCAAGGAATTCAAGGAGCTGCTGTTCTTTTGCTATCCCTATTTTCCCCCTCAGGCATGATGTGTGTGTGTTGTTGGAGGGAGTGCCATAGTCACAATGGCAAGGGTGACACTTCACTTCCCAACCTAGGCAACAGCAGCACTGAGGAACCTCAGAAGGTCTATCACTTCAACCTCAATTCTGAATCCAACACACCTCCTGTTTTGAGACCCAGGAAAGCAAATAGCATTTCTACCTATCCAGTACTTCTCTTATAGTTTAAAGAACATTGATAGGGTTGACTCAGGTCATTTTGCTGCCTAAGGCAAAGCAGCAAGTAGTGCTCCCACTCAACCATGTCAAGGTGCATAGTTCCCAAAATACTTTGTTACTTTGACCCTAAAAGTTCCCAAAATACACATGTTACTTTGACACTTAAATCCAACAAACACCTCTGCCTATCTCTGTCATGCCAGTAATATGTGATATTAACAATATGAATAGTTGACAATTTGCTGCACTTTCATCATGCTCCAAACCTTTTGTTTAGTGTGGCTATCTCACTTTGCCTAATGGAAAACTCTCTTTCAGGAATTTGGAAACTTCTTAAGGAAAGGTTCCTCCCTGTATTCAAGCAATGCACAGAGTAGTAGCTGGACTATGCCTGCTAGCTTGGTCAAGATTTGCACACTGTCTAAATCTGGGTCTGACCTCCACACATTGAGGTTGATGGATTCAACAGTCATTCTTTGCATGTTCAGCCAAACACATACAGAATTTGTCATATGATTGGAAACCTTCATTGTGAATTATTTTCAATTGCATGAATGACTAAATGCATTTTGTTAAACGTGCAAAGAATTTATTTTTGTACCTGTATACATAGGAAGAAAACTTGGCGTCATCTGTAAACTGTACTGCTGGTTTAAGCTTGAACAGAAGAAGTTGTCTAGGCATATGAGCACTCATATTGTCACTGGCATTATATTTAAAATTAAATTCACAACAATAATGGGGGCAGAGGGAGTGCTTATCAAACAAAGCAGGAAAGATACATCATTTTGACCAATATTTCTTTAGGGATACCTGATGATGGTGGGGATGTTAACAGTAGTCACAAATGTTTTTCATCCTTGAAGAGAAATATTTAAATAAATAAATAAAAACTTGTGTGCAGAAAATCATGTATTTTGTGCAGAAATGAGGGTGTTGCACAATTTTGTTTTTTGCAGAGAAATCCCAACGTATGAAGAACCATAAAAATGCACAAAATATCATGCTCTCACCCAGTAGATGGTAAACATTTTATGTTATTAATTCTTGCATGCAATAAGAAAATAAGTGAACATTCACGTCCCCATATAATGGCACAGAACAGTTCTCCACCAACCATCATCCAGCATTACAGTCCTAGTTATCTTGTAATCTAAACTTGAAAGATGGCTGTGCATGGAAAACACTAACAATATTAGGTGGAGAGTGAGCAGTGGACATAAGATCACTAATGAAACTGAATTAACCAATCAAAAACAAAGACCTCTTGCTTTCTGGTGAGCTACCACATTAATTATCCCCAGTGGTTCTGATAGGACGATTCCCTTTAGTCATTGCGATTCCTCTGCGTTGCCATCTCACAGTTTTACACATCCATCCAGCAGGGAGTCCACTAGCTATTAGAAGAAAGCTGGGACATCACACAAAGCTAATAAGAAGTACATTAAACTTGAAAAAATCTATATGGTTGATGACATTTATTCAGTACTTGGATCCTTCAGCCCAGATAATCTGTCACAGGATGTTTAGAACATCTTTGGTTGCAAAGAATTTATGCTATTCTATCATGTAATGGGAAATTTGCAGGGAATTGTTTTGGGGAAAAAAATCTACTTCATGTTAATGTGAGTGAAAAAAGACTTTAGTTCTGGGAAATGTGAATTTGGAAAACCAGATTTTTAAAGAGAGCCTCATGGGGATTTTCAAATTGCAGGTGTTCTGTGCACTCAAAGGATATTAGTTTGACACTGAAAACCTTGCTATTAGTTTTTCTAATTACTGCAAAAATCAATTGCCTTTTAATTTTATTCTCTACACTCTTTTGTTAAATATATATATTTCCCTGTCAGGAAGATTAAATCCTAATAAATACAAATTTCTTCTTTAAAACCATATCTCCCTATATAAGCCTGCAAGAGCTCTAAGATCACCAAAAGAAAGCTTTCTCTTGGTCCCACCACTATCACAGACATGCCCAGTTAGGGCATAGAAACAGCCTTCTCAGATATGAAACTCTCTTCCCTGGGAGGTCCTGTTGGTTTCTCTCTCTCTCATGTTTCTAATAGGAAGTAAAGGCCTTTTTATTTAAGGAGGAATTTGGCTCTTAATATGTTATGACAGATGGAGCTTTTTCATGTCCAAATGTATTTTTAAAACCGCTTTTAACTTTCATATTTCAGTTGTGTTTTTAAAATAGAAGTTTAATTGTGTTATGGTTTTTGTACCAAAAGATTTGTTTTTTTTTAATTGCATTCTGTTTTTTAAAATAATATATACCATCTTGTATCCTGCTCTGGGAAAAATGTGGGATACGAACAAAACAAAACATCTCCCTTTTAATTTCAGTTCTAGTATTCGTTCTGAACGTAGAAGATTGCAAATTATCAGAAATCAGGGCATACTCTAGCCTAACGCCTGTCTCCAAAGGTTCCATCTCCTACATTTCTGACTTTCACACATTGACCAGGAAGGTCTGAAAGGATTTAACTTTCAGCTGAGCTTGTTTTAAAACCTCCCCTATATTCAACTGTTTAGTTCTGTTGAGACATTTTCCAATATTGTTACATATTAATTTTATCTGTTTTGCTAATATTTAACATGTTTTCCAATGGAATTCTATGTATCATAACATTTCAAAGACTTGTTCAGATTTGCCACATTTTTAATGGAAGGCAATTCCATATCTAGAGAGCCAGTGTGGTATAGTGGATTGGACATTGGACTATTACTCTGAAGACCAGAATTTGATTTCCCTCTTTGCCATAGAAACCCACTAGATGACCTTGTGTGCGTCATACACTCTGAGCCCCAGAAAACCCCATGATAGATTCACCTTAGTGTTGCCATAAGTCAGAAATAACTTGAAGTCACACAACAGCAATAATTTTATATCTACAATGTGGGACTCAGATATCTCAAGGACTGACTATTCTCACTTCAACATTCACAATTCTTAAGATTTCCATATTAGTTAAAGCCTCTCTAATGGACCTTGCCACCCAAATTAAGTTGGTGACAAAATCAGAGGGCTGGCTTTTTCATCACTGTAGCCAGCTAGTTGGGGAACTTCCTGCCCTGGAAAGTTCATCTGGTTGCTTACATTATTGTCTTTGAAACAACAGGTTAAGACATTTTTATTCTGGGAAGCATTTAAAATGAAAAGTTTTTTTAAAAAAATGGGAGAAAGGTAGGAATAATTTTCTCAATGTTAATGAATTTGCACAGTGCTTTTTCTTAAAATGGAATTCTATTTAATCTCTCTCTCTCTTTCTATTTGTCCATCAGGTTTCTGTGTTCAGCAGCAAGTGAGACCTGGGGGTCAGGAAAGCAGAGTCGCAGTAGGCTCCATCCCTTTTTATATAGTTCTATCTCATTTTGTGGGTGTCCTGTTCCACAATTCTCTGGGCTTGAGTGTGTCTACCTGAAGCTGGGAGGAGGGGAGCTGGGACAGATTAGGGGTTCTGTTGGTGTATTACCCACTCTACTACACAGTGGTCTCCTTTCCTGTGCTAACTGGCTTGATTTTGATATTAGTGTCAACATCATTCTGGCTTGTGGTATTGGGGGATTTCAACATCCACACTGAGGCCACCTTGTCAGGAGTAGCTCAGGGCTTCATGTCTGCCATGACAACCATAGGTCTGTCCAAGTGGTATCTGACCCTACTCATGCTAGTGGGCACAATCTGGACTTTGTTTTCTGTTGTGAGCTGTGTGAATGTGATCTGGAAGCAGAGGAGCTACCTATAATACTGTCATCACGGCCAGATCATCACGTGGTCGAGTTTAGACTGACTGTGACTCAGAACCTCTGCAGAGGTGGAGGACCCATTAAGCTGGGTTAGGGACTTAGGGGTCCAGATGGATTCCTGATGGCTCTTGGGGAGTTGACTGCAGCCTTCACAGGTGGTTCTGTCAAAGTCCTGGCTGATCTCTGAAATATAGAAATAGTTAGGATAGCAGACACAATTGCCCTCAACTATGCCCTCTCATATAGTGGAGCCAAACCAGTCCCCTTGTGTGCAAGGGACCTGCTGGCAATAAAACATGTGAAAAGAAGACTAGAGTGACATTGGTGGAAAACTCAAAAAACACATCTGATCAAACACAGACTAGAACCTAAGAGCTTACTCTGTGCCAATTAAGTCTGCAAAGACACAATTCTTTTCTACCTCTGTTGCATCTGCAGAGAGCTAACTGACAGAGCTGTTTCAAGTGGTCAGGGATCTTTTACACACAGACCCAAGATAGGAAATTCCAGATCATTTGACAGCCTGCTGTGAAAAATTTGTCCAGTACTTTGCAGATAAAATAACTTGGAACCACTCTGATTTGGATGGCATGATTGATACAGATTCTGTGGATGTAACTCTGGCCTCTGCTTGTCTAATGATAATGGATACTTTTCAATTTGTAGAGCCCAAGTATGTGGACAGGATTTTTGGAGATACAAGAGCCATCACATGCGCTCTAGATCCTTGTCCTTCTTGGTTTATTAAAAAAGCTAGAGGGTGAGTGGGCAAGTGGGTAGAGGGAGTGGTTAATGCCCCCTTAAAACAAGGTAAGGTTCTAGCTTGTCTCAAAGAGACTGTTATAAAACCATTACTAAAAAAGCCATCCTTGGAGTCCACCATTTTGGATAATTATTGGCCAGTCTCTAACAGTCCATTTCTGGGCAAAGTTCTAAAGCATGCAGTGGCCTCCCAGCCCCAGGTTTTTTTTGGATGAAATGGATTTCATTACAATCTGGTTTCAGGCCTGGCTATGGCACTGAGACTGTTTTGGTGCTTTGGTAGATGACCGAGGGAACTAGACAGGAGGAGTGCATCCTTGTTGGTTTTGCTAGACCTCTTAGTGGCTTTTGATACCATCAACCATGGTATCCTTCTGAGTTGCCTTGAGCAGATGGAACTTGGGGGCACTGTTTTACAATTGCCTCAATCCTTCCTTGAGGGCTGAACCCAGAAGGTGATGCTTAGGGACTCCTGTTCAACTTCTTGTCCTTTGGCCTGTGAGGTCCCTGAGGGTTCAGTTTTGTTCCCCATGCTATTTAATATCCACATGAAACCTCTGGGAGACGGTTTCCAGAGTTTTGGGGTTCGGTGCCATCAGTATGCAAATGCCACCCAACTTTATTACTCTTTTCCACCACTAGCCAAGGAAGCTGTTTTGGTCCTAAAGTAGTGCCTGTCATCAGTAATGGACTAGATGAGGGCTGAAACTTAATCCAGACAAGACAGACGTATTCTTGATCAATCAAAAGGGAGATCAAGGAATAGGGATTCAGCCTGTGTCAGATCTGCAGTGTGGGGATACTCCTGGATTCAACTCTGAGCCTGGAAGTCCAGGTTTCAGCAGTAGCCAGGAGTGCATTTGCACAGTTAAGGCTTGTGCATCCACTGCACCCATTTCTTGAGATGTCAGACATGGCCATGGTAATGCATGTCTTGGTGACGTCCCTGTTGGCTGTCTTTGACATTGGGGCTAGCTACAGGATCACACAACTGCCCCTGCAACAGCTTCAATGGCTGTCAGTCTGTTTCCTGGCAGAATTCAAAGTGCTGGTGATTCCTTTAAAGCTCTACATGGCTCAGGTCCAGATTATTTGAAGGACAGTATTCTCCCCTATGAACCACCTGGGGCTTTGAGATCTGCTGGAAAAGCCCTTCTCTCTGTCCCACGACCCTCACAGATACATTTGGTGGAAACATAGGACATAGCCTTTTCAGTAACTGTTCTCAGCCTCTGGAACTCCCCTCCCAAAGAGGTGAGGCTGTCACCCTCCCTATCTTCTTTCAAAAGACAAAAAAAGGCATTTTTATTTCAGCAGGCACTGCATATGTGATCATTGCCTGGCTGAAAAAAAGTCCTGGTTATCTTTGAATGTGATGTGTTTGATGTTTTTAATATGCATTCTGACTTTGTTTTAATTATTACTAGCTTAATTTGTGTTTTAACTTTTATATGTTGTTTTAACTATGGCCATTTCCACATGGACTTAAAAAACTGGTGCAGAGTGTCCTCCAGAGAGGACGTCTGCACCTGGGGGCAGACTGGGTCAGACTACTTTACATAATTCCGCACCTCAGTCCTCTCCAGAATGACCCGAAGTGGTCGTGCAGCGTGCTTTTTAAAAACCTGTTTCTTTAAAAACCTGCCACTCCATGCCACTCCGTTCCCTAGCTCCAGTGAAGATTTGCAGGCTCACCCCAGTGCGAGCCTGCAGATCTGCCGGGGGTGGGCTTTAGGCTGACGAGCTTCAGTGGTTGGTGAAGAGCCTCCATCAACCGGAAGCTGCCATTTTTGTCCCCGGAGCAGTGCAGAATGGCGGCCACGCACTGCTCTGGAGCAGCCTGGACCTGAGCGTCGAGCCAAGAAGTCCGGTAAGTACTGGACCAGGGCGATTCTATCACCACGTGCGGAAATGGCCATTGTTTACTTTTTTAAAAGTACTGTCCATCACTTAGAGTCCTTCTGAGAAAAAAAAAAAAAGGATACAAATAAAGATGATGATGATGATGATTTAGTTATTTAACTTTAGCTTATTGTTTGTCAGCTTTATTTTATTGTATAGTGAGTTGCAAAATAAATAAACAAACAATTTTAAAAATTGTAGTTAGCATTTTTTTCCCTTGCATTTGGGTGTGAGTGTGCACGCACACTCTCTCTCTGGGTATATATTTTTGCAAACTTTATTCCAAAGCTTTCTACAAATGCTGATAATAGTATTATGTAGTAACCTTTCAAATACATCCAACCATCTATTGGCCTGGATAAAGTTTATTATTTGATGCTTATATCAAAGTGACAAGCAATCAAATTGAAGCGGCAGTAATGCTGTCAGCCTTAAACCCAAATGAGATGATTGGGCAAAGCCACTTCTCTCTTAGAGAAATTGATTCACTTTTCCCCCTCCTCTCCTGCATTCTCAGGTGTGATACTTAAACTGTGTGCTCTGGAGTAGTCCCATTGGGCATTGTGGAAATACTGGGGGTTGTGTGTTTTGAGAATTAGAGCCTAGGAATGGCATACTCTATCAGCTCATATTCAGAAGGGAATTTTATGATCTAAAGTACAAGAAAACCTCTTTGATGTGCTAAAGGCTTGTTGGTAAGACATTACTTACCTGAAGCAACTAAAATATTTGCATTGTTAATGAACTTGGTTAGGCTGTAAGATCAGTTTTTAAAGCTACTTTAAATCATTGGTGTTTTTTTTTTCTTTTTAAAATTTTTGCTTCTTAAGAGAAGTCTTGTGGGATTTGACAGACTGTGTTCTAGTTCACCAACAAAACTGTATCCAAACCTTCATCCCTCTGGTATCACATTGCTTTGACCTTTAAAAAGTTATAGGCCATTTCTGCACTAGACTGTTACAGAGCTATTATTTCACTTTCAATATCCTATGGAATCCTGGGGTTTGCAGATTAAGGAGGGGCCTCAACCCCCCCCCCAAACTGCAAACTCCATGATTCCATAGGATGTTGAAAGTGGAATAATAGCACTACAATAGTTTAGTGCAGAAATAGCCCTAGAAACATTTTTATCAATTCTGAATTTACCTCTAAGCAATGTGGTGATGAAACATCCTCAACTTACATAAGATCACAAACTGTTCATTTAACTGTTGGTAGTGTGTTGTGCTGGATTCAGTATTAGATACCAATTGCTACTTGGCCATATAAAATTCACTGAATAGCTTTTAGTTCATATCTGAGACCAATCTAACTAGAATTTTGAAGATCGCAGTGAATAAATACATTTATACTGTTCTGGGTCTCTTATGGTAAGAGTACGGCAGAATAATAATATTTTTTTAGAAAAATGTAGCTTCACCCAAAGCTTGGAAAATTATATTTTTGGATTATAGCTTCCAGGATCTTCCAGCCAGCATGGTCACTGGGAGTAGTAGATCAAAAATAATACTCCTGATTCTAGTCTTATCCACAGCTTCTATTTGTATCAAATTTTCACAGAATATTAATGCCACAATTTTTTAATAAGAGATTGAAACTTCAGAAATTGTTGTAGTGGAACAGCCTGATCTTTTTTCCAGAACTACACTCATGTCAAGTTATAGTTGCCTCTGCAACCAGTTTCTGGCTTCTGCTCACTGTTGCCCTCTGCAACAGTTTCTAAAACTTCCAGATTAACTGGGGATTTCTGAGTCCTGCAGCTCATGGATTTGGGATCCGTGGAGAGCATATAGGATCACCTTCACAGCCAACTTCACTCACACATCTAGAACTCCAACTGGATCTGCCCACAGAGCCTTTTATAATGTAGAGCCTGGGGTCTGAGGAAGGGGCATGCTTCTGACATCCATTTCCTCTGTATCTGTATGAAGCTCTACAGTTGCTTATTTTGACTTATGGTTTGCTCAGAATGGAATTGCAACACAGTCTCTGCCCTTCCAGATTCCCTTTAATGCTAATTAATACAGGATTATTTAATACTCTGACGGCAATGGACTATTAGTGGCTGGCAGTTTTTCCCCCAAATAGCTGACATGTTCTGTGCCAACACATTAGCTCAACCAGCCATTGCCAAAACTTTTCACCTCTGCAGGAACAGTCTGCTATAGATACTGGAGCAACATACTGCAGATAGATGCTCTTGTACAAGATAAGAGAGAGCATCGCAACAAAAAGGGTTATCTTTCCATGGTTCTGATAATTTTGAGGATATTGTTTGGGACCTTTGTGTGAAAATTCTGTTCATGTAAAAATACAGTATTGAGAATTTATGCACAAAATATAGTGAGCTTTTGTGCAAATGAATTTTTCACAAAAATGTCCTGAAATATGAAAAACCATTGAAAATACAGTTCACAAGCTGTCACTATATCCCCTAATGGACAGAAAACTTCTGATATTTCTTCTTATTATGTGTAACCAAAAGAGAGTGAAGATTTATATCCCTAGTTTATACAGAAATAGCTGTTGTTTGATGAACTGGCAAATATCCAAAGAAATTAAGAGTAGTAAGGCATCATTTTCTTGATGTATTTTCTTTTGTTTTACCAGATAAATCAATAGTCCTAGTACTAAAGATTCCTGCAAGAGAAACATTTTCCTAATCCTAAAGATAGGATACTCTCCCCACATTGAGTCTTGAAACATTCCTATCATTGGAAATGGGAGCTGTTTTGTCTCAGCTACTTGTGTGTGTGTGTGTGTGTGTGTGTGTGTGCTGGCAGGCAATATAATTTAAAAAAAAATGAAGGTTTATGCTACAGGAGATACTCCCAAGGAAGGCTGAGATGGCACTCCACCAAACTGCCTGCTAAACATTTCATATGTGTCATGCAACAGCAGGTTTTTTCTATATGTGATAATTGGGCATGCACCAGACATGACACCCGCCTTCCCACACAAACAAGAAAAATAAACAACGATCTTGAACCGTCTGTCTGTGCTGATGTGTTAATTTATAGCCATTGCCTGGGCTGTGCAAACAAATTATAGCGTGTTAACAATCCCACATGTCGTCATGGCCACTCCATATTCTTATAACCTCGCCCTTCGGCTGTGATTCACTATTTTTTTAAAAAATGGTTATATACGATCATTGATATTGACACAGTCCGTTGACACAACGGCCACCAACATCCAGGCGAAGGCAGGCCAGCAACCTCCAGAGTTAAAAAAGCCTGCAGGAGTTTGCTTCCAGGCCTGTTCTTTTGCCTTTGTTTTTATAAGGCTCTGCACCAACAAAAAGCAAGGTTATGAGTGAATGTGTGTCAGGGTCCTGGACCAGAGGTAATGACGATTATGGGGCTGTGTGTATGGGCATAGCCCAATGGCAGAGGCAGTCCAGGTGGGGAAGGGAAATCTCCCAGCTGCTGGACATGAATTTTGTAATGACCATTCCAATGCACCCCTTTCCTGAGAGCTCACTGCAAGGTGCCATGTTCCCAAAATAATGGTTTTAAGAAAAATAAAACAACAAAAGGACGTGGTGCTGGCCAAAAGAAAATTTATAACTAAATAAAACAAAATAATAATGCAACCCAAATCATCCAAAACCATCATGTGTTTGGAAATACCACTCAACAAATGCATTGCAAAGTAAAAAACAACCAAAATAAACAACCCTGAAGGAAGATGATGTTGTGTGGTGGCTGACAACCCCTGATATATATTCAACGAAACTATTTAAACTGGGTGTTGCGCGCTTGGGCGTGACATCATGAATATGCCTTGCAAATAGTGCATTCCCTTATACATTTAAATCCCCTGTTTTGTCCCATGATACAAAAATGCACTGTCTCCAACACAATGTGCCCAACCATGGCTCTGCTGGTTCCTGCTAACACAGCGGCCCTGGGGCACTGCAGCCCAGCCTCCCCCAGCAATCTTGCTATGCCCACAAAAATAATAGTGAATATGCCAATGTGCTCACCCAGCCACACACCAGCTGGCTTTTCTTTAATAATAACATTGCTCGACCAAAACAATTCTCACAAATAATTTAATGAACTGGCAACTAAATAAATTATATAAACCAACAAGCAGTGGATCAAACACCTGGTAGGCAACACCCAACAACCCCTTCCTCCTTGTACTGCTTAACAGCTATTGCTATCCTTATTGAATAATGAAATGCCCCATTTAATATTCAATATTATGTGTGCTAAATGATAAAAAGCCACATTGTGTGCTTTGTATTTAAGGGAATAAACAAACAAACACAAATTAAAACCAAACCTACCAACAGAAAGAATGGAAACTGCAAAGTGGCCAGGCTATATAAGACACACTGTGCCAAGATATTATGTAGTTAAATGCAATTCCTGAAACTAACCTTTCTCCAACAGACACAGATCATGGATAGTTTCCATCGGATGGGTTTCCCCCAATGCATTGGTGCGATTGATGGGACACACATTCTGGTGCAGCCACCCAAAGGAAGAGGGGGAAGAGTTCGTGAACGGGAAGAGCTCCTTCTCCATACTCCTTCAGGGGATGGTGGACCATGATGGGAAATTCCTCAGACATCTGTTGACGGCTACACTGGGAGAATACATGATGTGTTTGTTTTCCAGCACTTCTCCCTGTGGCATGCCATGGAGGCGGAACGAGACTATTCCTGGCAACCCAACCATCACCATTGGGGGTGCTGCCATTTGCCCTGTCATCCTGGGTAATGCTGCCTACCCCCTTTCCTATTGATGAAGCCATATGGACCACTGGACCAAAGGAAGATGGCATACAATAGGATGTTCAACTGCTGCCGGAACATCGTGGAACGGGCCCTTGGAAGGCTCAAGGCATGCTGGGGCTGTCTTTCCGCTCCTCTGACAGTCTCCGAAAAGAACTACCTCCCTGTGGTTACAGCATGTGTGGTCCTTCACAACATTTGCAAGAGCAAGGGCCATATACTATTACCCCTGAACTAGCTCCCTGCCCCCCCCCGAGTCTTCCACCTACTTCAGAGGACTTTTGTCCCTATGCCTTGAGAAGAGGCTCTGGGGAAGGGGAAATTGTGAGGAGCGCAATTGCGGAGGGCTTCATTGAGGGAGACAGTGGTTAGTGGCAGCTGTGCGCCTCCGGCACTGCGAATCAGTGGGGGAAGCAGACTGTACCTTTAAAGCTTTGCTGAAGTTTGCTTGTTTGTTGTTACAGTTTGAAGTTCTCCCTTGTTCTACGCCCCCCTCCCATTTAGAAGCACTACCAGCTTTGTAAATCAATGTTTCAAACTTTGTCTTGAATTCAGAACATGTTTTAATTTTATTCAACTAACAGGCTTAACAACAATATCAACAGCATAAAATTTTTTGGCTTTTTTAAAAAAACCTTGACAAATGTTACTTCACATTTGCAAGGAAGAAGAAGAAAGAACAGTAAACAAATACAAAAATTAAGCAAAAATCGAACGGACCATTAGCCAGGGGGATGCTTTCTTTAGGGGCTGTACTGGTGGCAGGGTCTCTTAAGGCAGGGGAACCTACAGCTCCTTGCTGCTTCCTGCTGGGAATACGTTGAGGCACTTGCCTCCAGAGCAGGCCTCTGGCTGCTCTCCGCCTATTGGTGGGTCGGAACCGCACAGGCATCAATCCTGCATTTTAGGACTCTACCACTTCTTTCCTTCACCATGTCCGCGATGGTAGACATTGCCTTGACACATTCCCTGAGGGGGGATGAATCTCCGCGGCGTTCCTCTGCCGCCAGGGCACTGTCCTGCTGGTACTTCCTTGCACGCTGCTCCCTGTTAAGTTCCTGTTGCTCCCTCATGAAATTCATGTTAGCTATCGTGCAAGCAATGGTGTTGCTATGGCCCGCGTTTTGCTCCCTCTGCTGGGCCATTCATATCCTCAACCTTGGAGTCAACCCTGCCATGGGAATGCGGCGTGGGACTTGTGGTGTTCCATTGCTGGCCTCATCTAGGGAGATTGAAAACACAACAGTTTGGGGAATGTGATTACAAAATCATGCCCACTTTACAATTGCCACGTGATAAGCCCTGGAAAACATGTTCCAGATTTATTTCCCTGTAGGATTAATACATCAGAATATATACAGCTTTCAGGGCTGTGGATAAGGGCAATTGTTAAATCTCACCTGGGCCTGTGGTGCTTTCATTCTTGGTTCTCAAGGTGCCGGCCGGCACTGGCATGGTACTGATATCGTCGATCCCTGCATGGAGATATCAGGTCATGAGGAGGACTCAGTAGCAGGGCTAACACATTGGCTGGCAATAGAAATACCGTAATGCAGTGCTCCAAGCTCTCAACCACCCCACATTAGCCCCCCAGAGAAGAAACATCAATTATAAATGCTTGGGAATGCATCTCTAGCATTATATCAGCACATGAGCACCATCAAACTACTGGTAGCCTGGGATAGCCTGCTTGTGCTCAAATGTATCTTGTGCAAGGGACCATCCCTGTTGCTATTGTGCATTTGAGTGGCACCAAGTAGGATCTCAATAATAATGCATTAGCAAGAAGCTGAAGATGCAATACTCTACACGAAATCCAACCCCAAGAACCACTGGTAAACATTGTATGTGGCCTATGCCCATATGTGTGTGTGTGTGTGTTTGTTTCCGTATTCATGTGTGTTTATGTGTGTCTGCATGCAACAATTGCCTTGTTGGGGTTTCCTGGACCTCGAGGCAAAGGAGCATGAGTTAAAGAGCAAAACTTCTTTGCGTTTCATATGTTACCTATACACTCCACAATAGAGAAATCTACCGCAAACAGACAAGGCGCATACTGTGTTCCATTATTATGGATCTATGCATCCCATTGTCATTCCAGTACACAGGTAAATTACTTCAGGCAATGACATCCTTTTCTTGTGAGGCACCACAACTTTAAAGCTGAATTCCTTTGGCTCTATTTGTAAGGAAGAAGTCAAATTGCAATTTATTCTCTGACTGCACAGGCCCAATACATACAGTTTGAGGCTGCTTGCATGGGTGCACCTTTTAAAGAAGTGGTTTGCTTTAAAATTACTATGGGTAAGCAGAAAGATGTAGTGGGGGGAGCAAAAACAAAACCTATTGGTGTCGTGTCACGCATCCAGCCTGGCTTACCGGATGTGTCTGCATCAGACGAATCATTGGCGTTCTCGTAGAACAGTTCTTGGTTATGCGTCTGCTCTTCAACTGCAAAAGTAATGGAGAGATGAAAGTGGCTGGGGGTAGAGCTATGGGGCCACAAGAAAGGTTCCATAAGAACAAATGCAAAGTAATTAACATAAATATGAGGAAAAAAGATAATTATTACATCAAAAAATAAAAAATAAATAAAATAAAAAATAAACAATGAATAAAATAAATAATGAATAACAGCTAATAATAGTAAAAAAGAAAAAAATTAAATAAAAATTAAATAAAAGTTTTCCCTAAGGAATCATAATATCTTCTGATGCAGCAGGGTCATCCTCAGTCTGCTCCCTGTCCTCTGCTACCTGCAAGCTGGCAATGACCCTCGGTGGATGGGCACTCGCGTCTCCCCTCAATATTCTAGACAGTTCCTCAAAGTATGGGCAGGTTACTCTGGAAGATCCTGTCCTTTTATTGGCTGGAGCAAGGCGTGGCGGTAGTCCAAATGCAGCCTTTTAGTTTTGGTCCTGCATTCCTCCCACAGTCCTCTTATGTCCCCTCCTAACTATTTCCTTGGCTATGTCCTCAAATATTTCTATGTTCCTGTAGCTGTCCTGCAGGTCAGGACTGAAAGCGCTGCTCCCCCCAAACTTCAAGCAAATCCCTGATCTTGAGGGAGCTACGCCACCCCCTCCCTTTTGCCCTCTTCTTCCTGACCTCAAAATCTCCCTCTCCACTGCTGGAAGCAGTCCCTTTGAGTGGATGCCTGGCTTTCTATCTATCCTTCTCCTTCTTCCCGCTGCAAGACTTTCTACCTCACCACGCTGTTTCTGCACCTCAAAATGGCTCTTTGCCGCTAGGACCTGTGCGGCCTTTCCGGCGAGCCTTTGCACATGCACGGTGGCGCCAAAACAGTAGCGCGTTCGGACCCCCAGGGAGGTGGAGGAACTACAGGCTTTCTGGGCATGGAGAGTAGGAGAGGAGGGAGCGTGTGCTGTAGGCTAGGTGAAGTGTAACTTTTATTTCTTTTATTTTCACTGCTGTTTCCCTGTGTCCCACCTTTCTCTGCTCTTCTTTCTATCCTCCACTGTACTAATTTTTTTTGCCATTCCTTTACCCATTTTCTCAACCCCTTCCAGCCTTTGACCTTTTCATTTTCCTCTAGACAGGTAGATAGATAGGTTGATTTTCCTTTTCTTTGGGGCGGGGAGCGAGTGCAGCTTTTCTAATATAGAGAGGGACGGGGGAGAGATAGGGATAGATAGGTAGGTAGGTAGGTAGGTAGAGACAGTTAGACATATAGGTGTAGAAAGATAGATACAGACAGATAGATATATAGACAGATATATATAGAACTGTATAGATAGATAGATAGATAGATAGATAGATAGATAGATAGATAGATAGATAGATAGATAGAGATAGACAGGATAGAGAAATCGATAGGGAGATAGAGAGAGATAAGAGGGAGAGAGAAAGAGGGTTGACCTTTCATTAGAGGACAGCATAATGGAGCATGAGGGGGCCCTGTGGGGTGATCATGAAATTAGGGAGATGCTAGCCATGGTTAGATGGTGCAGAGGCATCCATGTGCTGCTCCGTAGTACCAATGCTCCCAATAGGGAGTACTGCAAGACCATTGCTAGAGGGTTGTCCTGACAGGGCTTCCAGAGGACGGCCGCCCAGGTGAACTCCAACTTTGAGGCAATGAAGTCGGCCTTCTATATGATGCCATGGAGAGGTTCAACGGGCACCCCCCCAGCGTCCCAAGCCAACCTACTCAACACATTACTAAGGTTCTGGAAGTCAGCGGGGCGCTCTTCATGGCATGGAAGAAAGAAGAGGACATGAGTTGTGTTCACACTCATCCCTGCCCAATGAACAAGTACTGGAAAGTTTTTGTCTGGGAACCAAACGAGGGCTCTGCTCATTCCCTCTGAAATTTAACCCGACACAATTAAAATCCCATGTGCCACTTGCACAGGTGCAAGACGCCGTCAAGTGCCTCGAGAAGTGGATGTCACCACGCATCAGAGAGGGAAGGTTGGCACAATTTGCTTTATTGGAGTTTATTATGTTCAGCGGGTTACCTATGGCCTGGTCATTCCTGTTCCTCTGCACTGTCAAAACTTGGGGAACAGGTGTACTTTTGCTATGGCAAGGGAAAGGTGTGGCGCCATGTTCTGGCAATGTTTATGTTTCAGTTGTTTTCTGTCCACCTCTTTTTAGAGCAAGAAACCATACTTATTGGTGACACCTTTGGGGGCTGGTGAAGAGGCAGATGCTGGCGGTGCCGCTTATGTTCAAGGTAACATATTTCCAGAAATATGTGTCAAACCATTGACATTAAAAGCTTATTAATAAGCAAAATCAAGCTTTGTTTTTCGCCTGACAGTCGTTCCCGCCTTTGTTTTTCAAGCCACGGGCACACAGCCGGAGACTCCCGCGCGTTCTTCCTCCAGGTCCAGCTCCGGAAGGCTGGTTCTCACAGTTTGCCGGAGGAAGAAGCACCAGATGTGGGAGGTATACCAATTTCCAAAAGTGGAATGGTTTACTGATGTATTGCTTAATAGAAAGGACAACTGTGCAGTGTACCTTTTTTTTTTTTCAGGTGGCGCCATGGCCCCGGAGACAAAGGGGAAGGGAAAAGGACAGAGGAAATACCGGGCCCATCCACAGCTGGCAAGTTTTTCTGAATTCTGCCGCTGGTGTTATTTTATTGACAAATCCACCCGCAACGAGTGGGTCGGTGATCAACGCTAGTTACTGTCATTGCCCTAGGTCCATCCCATCTGGATTGTTCGACCCTTGCATGGGCGATGATGGCAGGGATGATGGAGCTGGAAAGGGAAGACAACAAATCTCTGTAAGTAAGCAATTAGCATAATTAGGAGGATGGGGGTAATTCAAGGGCTGTCTGTGATTGTGCGGCCACAGTCTTCTAACAGCTGCTTCTCTACCCACAGACGAGACCTCCCAGAGACGCCTGACAGAGGTTGCCATGGGTCTCGATCAGTCTTATGGGCATACGGCAAGAAATCAGTGTGATGAAAAAGGAAATTAGCAGAATTGGGGGACTACTGCTAAATATTAATTTTGCAGATTTTAGATTTATATTTCTAAATGTGTATAATGTGCATTGATAAGCTGTATTCTTTCTTTTTAATTATAATAAATAATAATTTAAAATCTTTCTGTTCGCTCTCAGTCCGAAGATCTCAGGGCATTTTGAAGTAAAAACGACCTAATTGGAAACCAAAAGCCATCACAGTAAAGAGGAAATAAATATTGTTTTTAATGTCCCACCCTTAATAGCAAGCCCCACTTTCCCTATGCACTTACCACCCTCCATCCTAACCAGTGTGCAGCAGAAGATGTTTTCAGCACCTTTTGTAGGGGGCTGCAGAGACCAGAGGGAGGAGGACAGGAGGCCCATTGTGCACCTGTGGGGAGAGGGCAGCGTCAAATGGCATCCCCACGCATTGCTCCCCAATCCCCAGGTTTCTCCAGAGCTGGCGTGATATTTGAAGACTGTTGCTGAAGGTTTTGTGCCACCGCAGTGACGCGTACACTTTTCAATTTCACCAAAGTTCGGGAAAGGTGCCACCAGAGGGAGGACTACAGGTCCCATTGTGCACCCGTGGAGAGGGCAGGGACACTGTTCACCAGGGAGGAACACTATGTCTGGGCTGGGAAATACTCCATATCCCATGCTTCCTCCTCCCTCCCATTCCCCCCCCCAAGCAAACTGGGGCAGAGGGGGAAGGACAGCTGCAGCACAAAGCCAGACTGACCCCCTTTTTAAAACTGACCCCGTTCCACCTCCCCCCTGCCACACACATGCTGCCACCTGGCGCAAAGGCCCCCCTGCCCCGTTTACCCCCATGATCTGGGCATTTCAGGGCGAGAGGCATGAGAGCCCCATAGCGCTTTTCCCAGAGAAAGTGCCAGTAAAAATTAATAATTTAACTGCGAGGCTTCCCACAGGGCCCCGGCCAGCCCCCACGCTGCCCTTTCTGTCCTGTGCCCTCAAGGCTGGGCAGCGAAGGGCCCTCCCTCGCCCCTGCCGCGGCCCCCCTGGCTCCCACATCCAGCGGTCTCTCCTGGGGTTTTACTCCGGAGGAGCCCCAAGGCGACCTCCCCAAGCCATGGCCCCCAAGCCATGGCTCCCCAACCTCATATCCCCAGCAGCCCCACGCACACATGCAGTACGCATTTTTAAGTGAAAAATAAAGAAAAAAAGTCCCAAACAACGTACCTGCAATCCTTTTTCTTTTTTCCTGCTGTGGCTCACCGCTTTCCGAGGATTAAAAAAATGGCGCCGTCCTGTTCTTTGTGGGGCGACCAACTGCTAGAAGCTGTCTACACCCACGGCCCACTCTCCGTTGATCTCATGGGTGAATCAGTGTGTATCTGCGCTTCTACACAGATTGAGCATGTACGTGATAGCACGTCTCGGCGGGAAAAAGACCACATTTTTCTCGATTTTTTAAAAAGCGCATGCTACGACAGTTGGAGATGTCTCTGCATGGATTGAGGTGTGGAAATGAAAAATTAAAGACGACGCAGTACACTCCAAGGTCTGGAAGACCTCCGTCAGAGGTCGCGCTACCACGTTTTATTACCCTGTGTGGAAAGAGCCCTAGTCTTTTTGCATCAGACAAGTGGGTTAGGGTGATTTCTATTGCCTTCATATAATAAGTTCTTGATGAAAACGTGAAGTTTCTTCTTGTGAAAAACTTTTGAATAATTTTGAGAGAATCCAGGGGATTTTGATAATACCAGTGGAATGTTTTGAAACATCAATAAATTTGATAAAATGCACTGTTCATTATCAGTACCAAGATTTAATTTTTATAACTAATGGGAAAGTGACATTTAGAGCAAAATGGAAGTATTCTTCACCATATAGCCCTACCTCTTCCTCTCTGCTCCTGGTCTCATGAAGAGCTACATACCCTGGCAATGAACCCCTGCAGCAGTTCCCTCTGAAAGTAATTAGGGAACAGAATTATTGTGAGTCTCAAAGAGGTGTAATGGGAGAAAAGAAAATATGGCTGCCTCTGTGTACATTTTCTTTGGGTGACAAGAACTACATGCCAACTGTTCCACATGGGTACATTCTGTAAAGTGGAAGAGGAAGTAAGGAAAGAAAGAACTCTCAGGCCATCTCTTAAGTCTCAATTTTTTTTTAAAAAAAATAAATTATTATAACCATATGAATTTTAAAGAATGTTTTAGGCTTATCAGGAACACATATGAAATAAAGATGAACTAGTTGGAAGAAGTTTTGTCTACTCGTACTCTGAAGTTTCCTGCCTGGAAAACATTTTCTGGGTGAATATACCTGGAGCTTTTTGTCATTTTCTAGCACATCATCAGGAGCTAAATAGACAATTTTCTTACCTGTCCTGCCTGTTGAGTGATTCCACTTTTGTTGTTTGATTTGGATGGGAATTAGAAGTGAATAATGTATGTTCTTTCATTTTATAGACTGCTCTGACCTACCTACTCATGTCCTCACTTCAGTTTTTGCACATTGATCCTTCCACGTTTGCTGCACCACATTTCCCCTTTATGTCACAAATGTACAGAGTTTAACAGGGAAAGATAATTGCAGAGTACATTTTGCAATGACTTTTTCCTTCACCTTTCATTGGTTCCTGAGGATAAAGCTATTGAGAGCTGTTAATGCCATATTAAAATCGAAATCCTTCATTAACCCAGTGCCATTATTTTCAAAGGGTGAGGTAGGTCACCTAGGGTGAGCTCCAAATCACCCTGCAAGCTGATTTTCTCCCTGTAGGGGAAAAGAGAGAGAATCCCTGTACCTGTTCTCCCAAAGGGATTAAGAAAGTTAAGTAGTTAAATGTCATCACTCTCCTCTGCCATCTTCAGCTCATCTTGATGCCATCTACAGTATTCTACATGAAGTAAGAAAGCCCTTGGGAGACAGCAGTCTCAAAGCTATACATCACGTGTACTTTGACTTTCACTGCTTAAGTTCAAAGCCAACATTATATTTAATAGTTACTACTGTGAAATAAATTTGGAAACATCCAGAAATATAAGGAGAGAGAAACTGAGTCAGAAGTGAGTCCTACTTCACCAGAGATCATGATGAAATCAGCATTAGTGTGGTAGGGAAATAGGTATACACTTTTATTATCTATTGCATACAATATTTTGTCTTGTGATACAAAGACAGCATAAGAGAGGTCTGTTTATGAGTTTGATTTGTGTGATTCCTTCCCCATCCCAGTGACGGTCTAATGAGACATCTGCCCATATAAGATGCTGACTTACAGCATTATTACCATCTTCAACAACAACCATTTCATATCTCGCTTGTCCTCCAGAACATTCAAAGCTCTCTTCCTGCTAGCTTTATGCTCACAACAGACTGAGGCCATTTCCACACGGGGCGAGGGAATCACCCTGTGATGCTACTCACCAGACTTTGGGCTCCCCGCTCCGGTCCACGCTTCTCCGGAACAGTCTGTGGCCACCACTCCATACTGCTCTGGGGAAGAAAATGGTGGCTTCTGGTTGGTCGAGGGTCTCGACCAACCACTGAAGCTCGCCAGCCTAAAGCCCACCCCTGGCAGATCGCAGGCTCGCACCAATGCGAGCCTATGAATCTGCATATGGGAGCAGGCTTGCAGTGGTGTGCTCCATGCTTTTGAAAGACCTGTTTTTAGCAGTCTTTCAAAAGCATGCTGGATGACCACTTGGGGTTGTTCAGGAGCGGGCTGGACTGCGGATCTACATTCAGTAGGTCCAACCCAGTCCGGTCCCAGGTGCAGACGTCCTCCCTGGAGGACGCTGTGCCCCGTTTAAAAAACCCCGTGTGGAAATGGCCTGAGATAGATTGGACTGAAACCACAACACGTTATTGCAAGTAGTAATTTTATCAAACCCTAGTACTGAACTGTCTTTTGAATTGTGTTCCTCTTTCTTTCTCTGTCTCGTGCGCATATCACAAATAATTCCAAAATGGAATCCTGGATTCATTTTGCTCTTACCTCTTCTTTTATTACTTAAATATCTAAGTATGCTTCACCTGTACATGCACAGAGGCATTCATTTGTGTACTCCCACAGTCCTCTGAGATTGATTTCTAGATTCACTTTGCTTTGCCTTCTTCTCTTATTTTCTAAATATATGCTCCACAAATATGCATACACATTAGGAACTGAAAGAATATTTGAAGACTAGAAGGGGAAAAGAGAACAAGGGGGCTAGGTAAGTGTCCCCAAACCTCATGAGAACAATCCTTCTTAAGCCTCCCTTTTTTTCTCTCACTCAGTCCTTGAATAGACTCAAAGACTTATCTCTAGCCCAAACACAATTATTTTCTGTCTCTCCAATATGGCTGACAAGAGGGCAGAGGGACAACTAAGTGAAAAGGATCATGGCAGGTTATGTTCTGACACACAGCACACAATGATGACATCTGCATTGTCATGAACCAACTATTAGAGCACAGACAACTAGGACAATCCTTTTCTTTCAGCTGCCCCTGTGCTCCTATGACATCAAATGGGAGGGAGCCAAGACAGGATTATGGAGGTCTATAAGTTTCACAGTCCTCCTCACTTGGCTCCCTCCACCCTCCTGATGTCACTCAGATGCACTGGAAACCAAGACAGGATGACGGAAGGCTATAGCTTACATGATCCTTGCTTGACCTTCCCCCCTCCTGAGGTTACATGCAGGCAGGGGAAGGGAGACAGAGCCCAGCCTGGATGCTGGAAATCTATAGCCATCATGATCCCCACTGAGCTTGCCCTCCACCCTCCCTATGTTACAACCCTAATGCACGTGCTCATACACATCTGCATATACTTGCAGACACATAGTCTTGAAATGGCATGTTAGGCCCTTTCTGGATCCAGACAGCATCATGTGGGGATAATGGTAGAGCCTAACCTGCGAGGGGAGCGCGACAGGATCAATCCACTCCACACTGGCTGCCTGCGGGAATGAAGGAGATGCCATGCCACACCTCTTCCTTCTGCAGTGCACTGTCCCAGACTGCACTAGGTCATTGCACTTCCTGACCCTCTGCAGCTCAGGTAAGTGCAAGAGGGCAGCAGGAGGGATGCATGATTGCTAGATATTGATGGGTAAAAGTTGTCAATGATTTACGGTGTAATCACACCAGCTGGAGACAGGAGAACGACGAGACATGGCTGACACCATGAATAAGCATCATCTGAGTCCCATCCTCAATGTGGGAAGATGACGTCCTGGGGAAAGGGCCTCAGATTCAATTTGTTCTTCACTTTTATTTCTTTAATTGTGTATATTTGGAGAAAGGTGGGACATTAAATAATAAATAAGTACGATACTCACACTCACACATTCTTCCTTCCATGACATGCACTTGCACACACATGTGCACATACACACAGAAAAAAATATTTCAGATGTATTTCCATTTTAAATGAAAGCTTTGCTCTCTTTTGCCTAAAGTGTAACTGGTTCTTCATTCAAGCTTGAGGAATTAAATGATGTGCTTGAAACACTGCACCTTTGCTGCAAGATGCTTTGGGAGCCAGTAAACCAATTTCCCCTGCCCCTGATTGGTCTCTCGAGGAGCACAGCATGGCTGCAGCCATTTATAGATGCCAAAATTGTCATGACAAAAGCAATTAATATGGTAACGAGAGAGTTTAGAATCCAAAAACATTATGTCCCCAGGGGCTTGTCTCATAAGCTATGGAAAACATTAGGAACAGTTACAATCTGCATTTTGTCTTCCAAATACAGATTTCTTTAAACCCACATAATTATTTATCTCTGCTGTTTGGCGAAGCCAGCACACACAGAGAAAAAAAAATTGAAATTCTGAGTGCCTTTGATTTCAGGAAGAAGAACTAAAGATTCTCTGAGACTCAAGAAATGATCTTCTTTGCATCTAAACATTTGAAAATCTGTTGGAAAGAATAGGTTTTGATTGAAAGAGGCAAGATTCTGCTATTGGACAAACTCTGGACACAATTTTATTTAAATCTTAACAAATAAGATCAGTAAACTGATGACTGTCCCCTTACATTATTTTATTTAATTAAACTAATTTTTAATTAAGCTTATCTCCCACTTTTTTCCAGTTGCCTCAAGAAAGCGTATGTTTCTCCTCTTTACTTAATTGTTCCAAAAACCCTGTGAGGCAAACCAGGATAGAGAAAATGCTCAAGGTCACTAGGTCTTTTCATGGCAATCTGTGGACCTGAACTTGGACCTAAGTTCCAGTCCAGCACAACCACCACATCACACTAGATTTCCACGTGCCACATTGAAGTACAAGATAAGACTCTGATCCAGACTAGAGACAGACCTGACCCTGCATCTGGAAAACTGTCTGCATTGTTAGTAGTGAGGAAAGTTCTCATTAACTGAGTCTTTCATCCTGTGGATCTACATAGGCAGCAGGATTTGCACAGCAAACTTGCTGCACTGGATCCTGGTCTAGGAGGCAGGAAAGATTCCTGCAGTGCATCATAAACAAAGAAACAAATAAACACCTGGAATAAATCAAATAAATATGAAACTTTGTCAGGTATCCACCCACACTAAGAAACATAATTTGATTCTAAGAACCCTACTACATACTGGGACAAAGGTGGTCATGTGCCTGAGAAAGACCTGAAGACTGTGACCCAGAATCCAATGTTCCAGGAGCCTGAGGAATCATCCAGGCCTTCAGTGTTCTGAGATTCCTGTAGTAAAGATGATGATGAATGCAAATAAAAGTCCAGACCAGAAGAGGCTGGAAGCATGACACATTACTGTCAGAGAGTCCCACCCTGTTACTCAGTACCGAGGTATTCAGGATTTCATGAAATGGTACTACACATTTTGGATACCACCGTTATTCTTTGAAAACCTGGTTTATAGGTTGCTGTCCCTCAGTGTCCCTTGCTGGGTTAGCTAGAGTAGCTTAGCTAGCCAGAAAGCAAGGAATGGAATGGAGCACACAGATACAGTTCAAATTTGTTTATTGCCTTTCAGTTTATTTCTGTGGGTGAATTCACTTATTTTCAAGTGTTTGCTCCAGAACTAGAAACTCAATGTCTGAATTGAGGGCTTAACTTGGTGAACTGCTATGGAACATGTGTCTTTAGGCCAGCTACAGCTGCATGTATGTTCAAGAATGGTTCCTGCTACTGGCAAACAGTATGAAGCTTCAGTTCTGTTGGAAATACTAGGATAAGACAATCTTCCTAGCCTTTGTACGCTCAGCATAGCTACACATTCTTCTCACTAAAACCCATCTTCTTGTTTTCAGCTTTCCCAGTTCCAACCACTCATCATGGGAGCCCTGAACTGGAGATTTGTTGTTTTAGATATAAATACCCTGAAGATCCCACCTACTCTTGGAAGCTAAGCAGGGCTATGCCTGCTTAACACTTTAATCATAGAATCATATTGCTGGAAGAGACCACAACTGCTGTTAAGTCCAATCCCCTGCCATACACCATCAAAGCATTCGAAACAGATGGCCATCCAGCCTCTGTTTAAAAAAACTTCAAAGAAGGAGACTGCACCACACTATGAGGCAGTGTGTTCCACTGACAAAATACTCTTAACATCAGGAATTTCTTCCTAATGTTTAGCTGGCATCTCTTTTCCTGAAGTTTGAAGCCATTGTTCCATGTCCTAGTCTCTTCAACAGTAGAAAATAGGCTTGCTCCATATGACATCCCTTCAAAATTTCAATATAACTATCATGTCCCCTCTTAACCTTTTCTTCTCTTGGCTAAAAATACCCAGCTCCCTAAACTGCTCCTCATGGGGCATGGTTTCCAGTCCTTCTAACATTTTCCAGTCCTCCTAACATTCACCCTTTTCTGGACACACTCCAGCTTGTCAATATCCTTCCTGAACAGTGGTGCCCAGTATTGAGTATTCCAGACGGGGTCTGACTAAAGCAGGATAGAATGGTATTATCACTTCCCTTGACCTAGACACTATGCTCTTGTTGATGCAGTCCAGGATCGTATTGACTTTTCAAGCTGCTGCATCACACTGCTGACTCATGTTCACCTTGTGATCTACTAAGACTCCTAGATCCCTTTTACATGTGCTGTTGGGAAACCCGGTATCACCCATCCTATATCTGTGCATTTTTTTTCTGCCCAAGTGTAGTACTTTACATTTCTCTCTGTTGAAATTCATTTTGTTAGTTTTGCCCTAGCTTTCTAATCTGTTTTTCAATATTATTATTATTATTATTATTATTATTATTATTATTATATAAAACATATATAACAAGAAATAAAACTGTAACATAAAAGACAGACAAGCTCTCTAATCTGTTAAGGTTATTTTGAATTCTGATCCTGTCCTCTGGGGTGTTAGCTACCCCTCCTAATTTGGTGTCATCTGCCAATTTGATAAATGTGCCAACTATTCCATCATCCAAATCATTGCTAAATACATAGAATAGCACTGGGCCCAGGATAGAACCCTGTGGCACCCCACTAGTCACTTCCCTCCAGGATGAAGAAGAGCTATTGGTGGGCACCCTTTGGGTTTGGTTAGTCAACCAATTACAAAACCATCTAACAGTAGCATTATCTAGCCCAGATTTTACTAGCTTGTTTGGAAGACTATCACAGGAGACCTTGCCAAATGCCTTACTGAAGTCAAATATACACTATGTCCACAGAGTTCCCTTCATCTACAAAGGTTGTAACTCTATAAAAAAAATGGAGAGAGAGAGAGAGAAGCTTAGTCTGGCATGGCTTGTTTTTGAGAAACCCATGTTAACTATTAGTGATCATGACATTCCCTTCTAAGTGCTTATAGAATGTCTGTTTAATAATTTGCTTTCCCAGTATTGATCTCAGGCTGACAGAGCAGTAATTGTTTGGGTTCTCTTTTTTCTCCCTCTGTGAAGATGGAAATAATATTTGCCCTCCTCTGTTGTTCTGGGACTTCTCCAATTCTCCTGGAATTCTCAAAAATTATTGCCAGTGGCCTGAGATTACTCCTGTTAGATCTTTTAATTGCCTGTGGAAGTAATTCATCTGGCCCTGGAAACTTGAATTCATTTAGAGTAGCAAAGTATTCTTGTACTACCTCTTTACCTGTTATGCTGTGCTGTATTTCCCCTATCACATCATCTGCTCCATTTTCCTCAGGTAGAACATTGCTTTCCTTTTGAGAGAAGACTGAAGCATAGAAGGTGTTCAGTAGTTCTGCCTTTTCTCTTTCCCCTGCTAGTATGTCTCCATGTTCTCCACACAGAGGCCCTACCATTTTCTTGTTCTTTCTTTTGCTAGGGACATGACCAAACAAAACAAAATCTTCTCATTGTTTTTAACCTTTTTAAAAAGCCTGATCTTATTCTGCACATTAGCTTTTCTGACTTTCTCCTTATACTTGCTGGCTATTTGTTTGAATTTCCCTTTTTTCCCCCATTTCTTGTACATATCCTTTTTAAATCTTAGCTTCATTGAAAATTCTTTAGATATCCATCCTGGATTCTTTAGACACTTTTCCTCCTCACTGGAATTGTTTGAAAATGTGCCTTCAGTATCCCACTTTTAAGAAACTCCCATCCATCATAACTCCCTTTTCTTTTAGTATTTCTGACCATGGGATTTCCTGACCCAATATCTCCCTAAGTTTACTGAAATCAGCTAGGTCTGACTATGCTTGGCTTCCCCTTTCTACTGTGTAATTAATTCAACATTCTTGCCACCTCCACCCCATTAATCAGATCATCATTGTTGGTTAGGATCAATCTAAAATAACTTGTTCTCTTATCCTCCCTTCCTCCTTCTGGACTATAGGAGACCACCAATGAATGGAAAACCACAAACATGCAGTGACACATTAGTGTGTCGTCTAAAGTGTGTAGGTGTGTTGTCTACAATCATGGAAATGTATGTTACTATTTATAAATCATATATTTTTAAAAATATATAAAAGGTTTTCATGAGATATGTTGTGTCCCCATACATTTTGTTATTACAATTTATGCATGTGTTATATCTCTTTTAAGGGGTTAGTTTAACCTTCAGTTTGCTAGTAAAACTGAATTACTGTGTTGCAAAATGATGCATGTCTAAAAAGTGTGTCACCAACATGAAAAGTTTGGAAAGCTCTGCTGTAGGCTATATTTCTGAAGAAGGAGCTAGCAAAACAACCTCTGTGTATTCCTTGCCTAAGAAAACCCTTTGGAATTCATGGGGTCATCATAAGTCAACATATGACTTGAAGATACATACTTATATACAGTTGTGACCTTCTCATTCACACTGGCCTCTTTGTTTCTGAAATATACAGGCTTACATAGAATCTATGACACTTACTTAAACTTTGTCCCATTATAGAGAACACAGTACTGTTCCTGTAATTTCTTAATTAGCACTCCCCATGTGAGTCTAATGGGATTGCATGTGCTAAGGGTCCTGTTTTATATTCATTTAACTTGCACACTAGCCCAGAGTGGGCAATATTTCAGCCTCATAGGGCTATGGGTAGGTAATTAGCAACATGTCGGTGGATACAAATAAAACTGGTAATAGACAGGGCCTGAGCTTATGGGTGGGGCCAGTGCTAGAGTCATTCTCACCCTTATCTCACATTCAAGGGCACACATAGTTAATTCACAGACATTTTCTTCCTCTCCCCAAGCATTCAGAAGTACACATTTTAGCATGCAATGGGTTGAGTCAGTCAGGTTTTCAGGGATGCAATTTACATCCTACATATCATCTTTCTCTTCACTATTATGCTCCATGCAGCCAACCAACAGCTTTCAATAGACTGGCTAGAGTGCTGTTTACAAGGAATGGCAGCAGCATTTAGTAGAACGGGAGATTTGACAGGGAAGCCCATGGGTCACAGTTTGCCCACATATGTAATAGTCTGACATTCAGGGAGCTTTTATGTTTTGAAAAATAAACACAAATAATCTTTATGGTAGATTGTAGAAGAGTCATATAACCGAAAAATCTCTTGGGTAATTAGTTAATTTCATGAGGAAAGGTACACTGTTCTCATGAAGGGTTAGAATAGAATCTGTTTCAGTCTCCTGGGGAAACCACTAATTATGCAGGCTTTAAAACAGGTACATAAAAATATGCTAATTGATCATTACTTTTTAATTATTTATATGGATTAGATATATGCACACAATAAAGTGCTACATTTCCTGACTCTTTGGCATATCATAACCATCAGTGTCGGTAGAAAAATGAAATTCACCAAACTAATTTTCTGGAAGCTGGGACTGAAGTTAAGAATATCACTTCCATATTTGTAATTGCTTTTTAATGGCAGATTTGTATTAGTGAAACATCTGTAGCATTCTTACATCCGAAAACTGAATAGTAATATCATTTAAGAACACAGCTCATTATTTGAGGATAGGTCATGGCCAGCATATTTGCTTCTCTACTGTGAAAATATGTGCTATGAAAATATCTGTATATCCATCACACCCTCAAATATGAAGTGTGTTTATTATACAGTTAAGCTGATGGAACTTCTGATGTGAATCTCAGAGCAAATCAATAGTACTAACATACATATTACATCCCAAGCTTTAAACTAGACAGTGAAGTATTTAAGTCTTTTACTCCAAGTCTCAAGTCAAGTGTCAAGTCTCTACTTTCAAGTCTCAAGTCAAGTCTCAAGTCCTTGCAAGATACTTTCAAGTCAAGTCTCAAGCCAAGTCTCCAGTCTAGAAGCCAACTTTATACACCAACCAGTATTCCAGAATTTCTGGACAGAGTCAAATAAAGTTAGTTTTAACAATTTAAGTAGAGTCAGACCTTTACTTTTGTGATTTTGTCATCTGCAGCTTCAGAAGTGGAGAATAGGATCCTTCTTATTCCCCATCACTGGACCTTCAAGAGCTTTAGAAGGAAGGATCCTTTCTCCTCAAACCCATCACCTAGCACATTTTCTGTTCCCCTCTGAGATACGTGCCCTGTGCTCTGGGCAAGAGTCTTGCTTTCTGCTCTTAGGAAAAGTTTTAGAAAACTCCTTCTATATTTAGTGGGGACAGGCTGCTGAGCAGACCTCAACCCCACCTCAAGCCAATTGCTTAATCCATTTGTTGTTCCTTCTGAGAAATGTGTCCACACTTTGGGCTTGAGACAGATCGTCATGTGACAAGTAAGTTGCAAGGTTTCCAGATGTTATGTCACTGAACCAAGTACATCAATTCAGTCATTAAAAATATGCAGGTCTCAAGTCAAGTGGAGTCAGTGTGTAATTTTTGCCAAGTCAAGTCCAAGTCAAGTCACTGAAGTGACTTAAATTTGACTTGAGTCTGGATCAATCGACTCGAGTCTGGAACTAAAGCACCTTGTATAAGGCAGAGTAATCAATGTTCATGGTTCTCACTATGTAATGAGGATGGAAGAGGGAGAGCAGGTGTAAATACAGGAGTAAGGATGATCCTTCATAATTCTTCAGTTTTCTAAAATAAATTTTATTATCTACCAACAGTTAAGGCCATGCTCATATGCAGAAGTATCCTTTGCTTTTCTGTTTTTCAAGCTTCCATCTCTAAAATGAATGAATGTTACCATTTAACTTTATTTATATTTCTATTCCATCTCCATCCCAAATATCAGAGGTAGACAAGACTAATCATGGGACTGCGATTACTATGTATATATCCAAAACCACCAACAACTTTTTTTTATATAATTGTGTGTAGGCATGCACGAGCATCTGTCACACTTTTTGTGATCAAGGAATACTCAGAAGTGGTCTGTCATTGCCTTACCCTGAAACTCAAGCCTGAAGCACCTGGTATTCCTTGATGGTTCCCTCCTCAAGTACTATCTGTGCCTGAACCTACTTAACTTTCAAAAGCAGACAGCATCTACTACATTCAGCATCTACTACTACATACATACATTTACAGAAATGAAAAACTGATGGTCCCATTTGTATTAATTTCCCCAAATCCCACGAGCATCCTTGTCTAACTCAGTTCCACTCTGGGTTGCAAGATTTCTTTCTGTATATGTATGTCTTTTCTCCATTTCTGTTCAGAATCTATATATTTATTGAAAATCCTATATTTATAACTTTACAGATCTGTAACTGCTCCATACTATGTATTCATGATCATGGCGTTATTACTACAACTGTAAGTACCTCCCCTAGCCTATGTGGCAGCCACATCAAGCAATTTAAGTCTAATCAGCTGGTGACTGATACACAGAAGAATGATGTTTCTAGTCTCCCCTCTCCCAGTTACTGAGACTGCAACAATCAGAAGCAGAACCCCTGTCACAGTTCCTTGCTATAGCTTTGCTTGCTGGCGGGAAGGAACTGGAAAAGTTATCCTCCTGCACCCCAGCCATCAGCTAAATAGCCATCCATTGCTTTATGTGGCTGCTATTTGTTAAGGTAGGTTTGAGTGTTGGGCATTCGTAACTAAGTATATGTACAATACAATGTTAATATTTCACCTTTTTTCCAGTATGAGACTCGAGGTGGCTTACAACCACTTTAAAAAGGGTATGGCCCAAACCTATTTAATACAAAAGTTTTAAAAACGTGTGTATGTATATACGTGTGTGTGTGTGTGTGTGTGTATATGAAAATATAAATATGTATCTCGTATATTTGTATGTGTGTGCGTGTGCGCATATAATTAAAACAGTTTAAATAAGACATAATTAAAATGTTATAAGCTTATCACACCCCACTAGAAGATCCTTCTGATACAGTATAGTGAGATTCAGAGGCCTGCCTAAATAAAAAGATTTTTAACAGCTGGCAGACTAAAGTGTTGTGCACATTTTTAGAACAGATCTGATGCTGGTTATAAACTTTCAAATGTACATTAGGTTTTGTGTACCTACTGTCCCCATGAGCAGAACACATGGCAAGTGTTAGAAATATAAGAAGGTAAGATGCAAAATATATTTTCTGGTGGGTAAATGCAAGCCCAAGTGTCTCCCTATTAATTATTCTATTTTTTAACAGTCTTTCTTAATTTGTCTTCCCAAAGTGAGGGGAAAAAAGCCACACAAAATGATTTCTTTCCCCTCCACTGCATATGAAGCCAAATGTGGACTTGTGCTGTTAGTACAAACAAAGACAGGCATATAATTAGGTTGTTCTCCAGCAGAAAAGAAGTGAGTTTGAGACAATGATATAATCATGCAACTGATCCGAAAGAAATGTTTTGAAAAACAAAATGATTGCCAATATAAATTTTTTTCTGCTTCTAAATCACAAATCAAGGATGAATCTTGTACAAAGGAGAATCAGAGAGAGCATGCCACATTATGATTGTCATTGCCGTAGGCCCATATATGCTCTAGTGGAAGCATTTTGGCTGAGATTATGTCATGGACAGATGCTTGTAGTACGTCTCTGCTTAAGCATCTATTGATTGATGCAGCAAGCAGGGGGTTTTATCTATGAAGGCTGGGGGGCATTGTGCCATAGTTTTGTTACAATAGATCACATCTTATAATTCTTCAAGACACCTGCATTTCTAGCCAACTCACTAATTCTGAAGACTAGCAATGCAATTCTTTATACATATACTCAGACAAGCTCCCTTTGCAGTGAACCACTTCCAAGTCAAGAGTGCACAGGACTGCTGGTTTAGAGAAGAATTCATAAAATGTAGGTACTTTTCCTATACCAGTTTAAATCACTGCTGCACATTGCATGGATATTTATTACCTTCAACAGGCTTAACTGTGCATCATGTTTCCAGTCCAAAAGCAGTTATCTCTTTAAGCAATAAAAATACACATCGGAATCTTCTGCATTATTTATTGCACAATGACTTTAATGCAACAGATTTCAAATTGCTTGTTCCTTTCTTATTTTACAGTTCTCAGAACCCATAACAATAGTCTCAAAATCTGTGATAATAACAGTAGATAAATGGTCTGCTTGAGGAGTGGGAATGTCACTGATATTTATGGCATCTCAAGTGTAAATCATGTCCCCAGTGCTTCTGATGTTCCCCCTTTCCAATCAAAGGGGCATGGGTTTAGCAAAGCTTATGATGTCATTGGGTTAATTCTATAATGCTGTGATGAACTTGGCTGCAGAACAGAACTGCATGTGTCTAACAGTGGCATTTTGTATGTAGCTGATTTTTTTCAAAAAATGCCATCAATATCAATCAGTCATTGTATGAGTTATGGATAAGACAATCTGAAGTATGAAAATCACTTACTAAAGGAAGGATCTAGGACAAGGATCTGCAGAATATAGATATATAACAGATTAATACACAAAGTGCAGCATGAATTACTAAAGATTTAGGCTATGCATTACTAAAGATTTAGACTATGTAGCAATTACCTACAGGAGACCCTTTCTGTTATTGATGTAATGCACAATCAGCATTCACATCATGCTCTTGACAAAATACCAGTAATTGCTGATGCACTATTTGGACAAAGTAGGCACAATCTATATGTGCCTAAAGCCAAAGGACACCATATGGAAGGGGGAAGGGAGAGCTCATTAAAGGAATAGTTGATTTACATTTTGAAATGTCCCACCCACCTCTACATTTAGAGAATTTCTTTCCAAATGGTTAAAAGTGAAAAACCAAGTAGGCATTACCTTTCTATTCACCACCAGTCTGAGATAACTGGTAGAGTTTCAATCTTGGATAATCTATGTTAAAATATAGGTGCTCAGCCTCAAAGACAACAAGGTGGTGTTGGCACCAGCGGCTCAAGACAGTTTGTTTCTTGAGGCAAATCAAGCAGAGGTAGAAATCCTTATTTATTTTGATCTCATACATAACAATGAAAAATTTCAAAAGTTTCTTCCCTGCTAGGCAAGGTTATTTCTGTTCTGTTCTGTTCTGTTCTTTTCTTCCCTCTTTCTTTCCTTCCTTCCATTCTTCCTTTCTTTTTTTGGCAAATTATTGTATTTTGTAAAACATATTGTATTTCGCAAAAGTGTGCTTTCTCGCACACAAAAAAAACCACTTTGCAAAAAACACCACAGTTCACACAAATGAAATTTTTTTGGGGGGAAACCAAAACACCTCCCAAAATGTTAAAAAAAAAAAAAAAGCACCACCCTTGTAATATGTCAAGACAGGTAAAGACACCCCTTCTTATACAGAATGTTTTTTTAATATGTATGTATGTATGTATGTATGTATGTATGTATGTATAGTATGCTTACCTATTGTGTCATGCTTAAAACTATGGCCCTTTCTGCACCTTACCTTCTTCCAGTGCTGGGGTGCGGGGATCGCGTGAGCAGCCTCTGGCGGGAGGCTCTCACATTCTGGGTCTTTCAGCTCTGCATGAGCTGCCTGCTCATGTGAGAGCCCTGTCTCTTTCTTCCACAGTGCAGCTTGGGACCTTCCCAGGCTGCGCTGGGGCAGGAACTGTGACTGGCATGGCTCTGGAGGCTCTGCACACCAGGTAAGTGTGCACGGTGCCTGGGTGCAATGCACGTTCATGCACCATTTTCGGCTTCCAGCAGAAAATGAAAAGGTGCGCGATTGGTGCCTGCCGGACCCTGGAGTGTCACACAATTGTGAGTGTGTCATGCAGATCACTCCTCACAATCGTGCAATGCTCCAGCCACCCTTTTGCATAGCAAATGCTGTGTGGAAAGGGCTTATGTGAGGTAGAAATTGTTGACACAATAGACAAAAAATAAAAAATAAAAAAAATCCCAAAGTATGTTTCCTCAGCCTGGAAGAAAAAAAGAGAAAACTACAGCAAATTATGTCATTAACAGTTTGTTTTCCTTCAGAAATCCTAAAGCTGCTGTAAGGCCCCTCTTTGGGGGTCCCTGAAATTAGTATGGTTTAGATCGGCACCATACCTAATTGGCATCATATATAACTGGCAACACATTTTATTGGCTCTGATATCAAATCCAAGCCTGAGAGGTGACGGAGAGGTCAAACTGACCAAGGGAAAGAATTTGACTGTTCCTCCAGCTAAGACTGAGTCATTTGTCAGGCAAATACACACCATTCCTGTGGATATCAGGCTTAAATAAAAGCTGGAATTTCCCAGGGAATCCAACTGTGAGGAGTCCACCAGGACACTGATTGACAGATATCCATCCTTTGTACACCTGGATTCTTTCTTCTGTCCTCACAGCACCCACAATGGACAGCTATTACAACATCCATCATGTCTTTGTCAGTCAAAGTACTAAGCTCATCAACAGGCAAAAGACTCATTGTCCACAACAGGTTCCCTTTGTTTTGCATCTGGAACCTTCACAGCTACAAGCCATTTTCAGGGTACAAAAACCCCTGATTTCAGGATGCCCAGGGCAGTCTCTCGAAGGTCTGTCCATCAGGCTCCTGTCCATCTGGCTCCTGAATGAGAACTGTCCTTAGGTCCTACCTAACCCAAAATACATTTCTACTCTTCACTACTCTTCTGGGCTGGTAATTATAAATCCCCCCAAATCCCTCAGCCTCTCTATAATTTTTCATCCCTTTCTCTTTCAGCTAGCTCTTGTGTGAATGTGTGATTGTGTGTATCTTGTGTGCATGCATGAGTGAATTCCTCTCAATAAAACACATTTTTAGCTTACTTCTGAATCTCTGGCTGGTTCTTTTCCTGCGTGTGCCTGTAAACACTGGTAGAAAAGATCTTTTTAAGTCCCCCTCCCCCCGCAGCCTTCTGATTTTGAGCTAATTAATTCCCCACTTTTTCAAGGAGGTATTTGGCATTGCAGGGTGGCCCTTGTGGCACCTACCTTTTGGGGTAACACTGCTGCCTAATCATGGGGCTGCCCTGGTGCTGAGCAGGTAAATTGCTTTGGACCACAGGCTTTGGGGTTTTAAAAAGACAGTTAAAATTCACTATTTTAGTTGCATTTGAGAAATGAGAGAGCAAGTGAGAGAGCATTTTGAAGCAACACCAACTACCAAACATCAAACTGTTGTGGGTGATATTTCTGCTAAAGAGCTAATATTGGATTTTGCTACTGACAGAAACCTGAATTATTCAGTGGGTCTACTCTACCAACAAGATTCAGGCCATGGAGTGCAGGGGCCTACACTCTACGTGTGACCATGTGTATGAATATTCCGCTACCTATCTGATATACTACTGTGGTATTGCCATAAAAAGATAGTCTCTTCTGAATACCTTTTACAGGCCAGGAAACATCAGGGTCAATGCAAGGATATAATATAGCACAGTTTGACAGACAGTCATACCAGCTTGAGAGAAATGGCTTTTAGGGATCCCAAAGGACTGTTACTTCTTGAACAAAAAAAAAAAAAAGAAACAAACAAACAAAAATGGTCTACCAAAGAATGGTGAAGCATTACACAGCTATTCCACAGACCTTGTTTGGGCTTAGCTGCATGTCATGTAATTTCAGCAGTATGCTTAAGGAAAGAATTGCAAAAGACTTCAGGAAGATTTGTGCCAGCTGTGTGTTTGTCAAGAGGCCAGGCAGACAGGATCATTTATAGTTACGGTAATACTCACCAGGCCCCAGAAAATTGGGAAGAAGCTGACAACTGGATGACAGGGACTTTGGTTACAGGCCACTATCCCCAGATATATTCTGTGACTTTTTGAACCAGAGAGTTACACATTATTTGAACATTTTTTTTTCTTGCATAGGGAAGCAATCCAGATGGACTTGTCACAGAGAACTGACAACAATTTCTCAGGGTAGACCACATGTTCTTTATGAACAGGTATAACTCCCACCAATTTGCAACCTGCTGACATTACTCTGAAATATAAATTGATGATCACAGGAAATAACTACGTAACATAAGCTGTCCTGCATGTATTCCAGCAGATCAGATGCCCTCATCCTCTCCATTATTGGCTGAGCATTCTTTCCAGATATTTTGTTTTTAATACTAGTACATTTCAGGCAGAAAATATCACAAAAATAATGCATAATTTGCTGTAACATTAATATAAAATGGAAAATGCATTTTCAAACACTGTTTTTCTTTTGTTTGTATCAATTTCTTCATCATTTGCAGAGGTAACACAATGTTTCAACAGACATATATGTAAGCATCTCCATAAATTTTGAGACCAGTAGATTTTTTTTCAGATCTCATATTCTTTACACTTTAAATATGAAGAAATTTGTTAATTTGGAATTTGTCAGATTGTCAAAAATGAAGTGAAACAAACTTCCTATTAGTTTATGTCCTGTAGTGCATAGCCCAGAAAACAACTCCTTTCTGCAAGATGAACAAGAGAAGGGCCATTTCCTCACTACACTGTTATAGTGCTATTATTCCACTTTCAACATCTTGTAGAATTCTTGGATTTGTAGTTTACTCAGACCAAAGAGCTCTCTCTCTAGACTACAAACCCAAGGATTCCATTGGATATTGAAAGTGAATAATAGCACTATAACAGTGTAGTGCGGAAATGGCCAAGAAAGTACTGTATAAAGAAGAATTGAAGGTATGGCCCAAACATCCTTCAAAGTAAATACATTTGTGCATGTTTGCAACTCTCTACTCTGTCATGAGCAAAACCAACAGGTAGAATAATTGAAACTCCAGTCCTTATCCTTTGGTTGGATGAAAAGAGTATTTGTACATATTCAAATACCAACAGAAAGGTGGATCCTGGTTTGCTGAGAATTTTTGCAGTTCGGGACATATTTTGTGTAAAAAAAAAAAGTAATTTTCCACACACACACAAAACAGAAAATCATGTTTGCTTGGAAAAAGAAAAGAAAAGAAAAGAAAGGAGGGAAGTTTGTGGGGGCGAAGGAAAATGGTTCAGTTTTTCCTTCTTCTGCATGAGAAGTGAGCACCACAATTTCTGAAGATTAATATCTTACATTAGAACATTACATCATTACTCCTTTGAGATTCAAATTATTCAACACCTACTCAACCTCCCATTTTCAAACTCAATGGCTAATTTTTTTTTGAAGAATGAGATTTTCAGAATGCTAGATGCTCAGTAGAGTTAGTTAGTGAATTTTAAATATACATCCCCTCCACTGAGACAGCTAGGCCCATCTTAGATCATGTCCATTTCCTCATGGGGCGAGGGAATCGCCCTGTGCCGGTACTTACCAACCTCTGGGCTCGACGCTTGGGTCCAGGCTGGTCCAGAGCAGTGCGTGGTCGCCGCTCCGCACTGCTCCGGGGATGCAAATGGCGGCTTCCAGTTGGTGGAGGCTCTCCAGCAACCCCTGAAGCTCGCCAGCCTAAAGCCTGCCCCCGGTAGATTGCAGGCTCGCACTGGCGTGAGCCCGCAAATCTGCACCGGAGCACGGGAATGGAGTGGCATGCTCCGTGCTTTTGAAAGACCTCTTTCAAGTGGTCTTTCAAAAGTATGCTGGACAACCACTTCGGGTTATTTGGGAGCAGGCTGAGGTGCAGATCTACAGTAATTAGGTCTGACCCAATCCACTCCGAGGTGCAGGCATCTTCTCTGGAGGACGCTCTGCACTATTTCTTTAAGCCCATGTGGAAATGACCCATGTCTCCAAGTTCTGTGAAGAAAACAGAATATCTGTGCCACATCTGGAAAGGACTACACAGCTAACAAATGGAAGTGCAAGGTGCATAAATAGTTTCAGCAGCATTGTCATGATACATCAGATAGCTTAAGAAAAGAACGTATAAATAAAATGCACTGATAGGGTAGCACTTGCGTAAGTTTCAATATTTTAAAAGGTCCATTCTTCTCTTTTTTCTCCGCAGAAAAAAAAACATGTAGTAAATACAGACAAACATTGCTTAAAAAAACAAATTAAAAAGTTTCATAATGTTGAAAGAAAAATCATAGAAAATGTGCAAAAACATTTATAATGCCACTTAGGAAGAAGAAAACATGGAATTCTTCATTCTTGCATTTCAGAATGCAAGAATTTCAGATTATTCACAGTTACTTGGGGGAAAAAAATGTTTTTCATGCATGGAGAACCCCTGAAAAGAAGAATCAGGGACTTTCATTCTATACTAAATTAATACATGGCTGTTTTTCACAGAATACAGTTTTTTCTGCATATGAAACATCTTTTTCTGTGCAGAAAACAACATTTCTACACATAAATTTTGTTTTCTGTACAATCTTTTCTATGAAGAAAATGCTATTATTATAGAATGGATTTACAAAAAAAAAAAAAGAAAGAAATTGCAGAAAACAGTATACAAGAAGGAGCATTTTCTGAGTAGAAAATAACATTTCCATGCAAAGGATGTCTTTAATTGGAGACTTGCTCTGTGCAAAATTTTCATGTGATTGATTTGCACAGATAAAAGCATTTTTAGTGCAGGAAATTTTTTTCCGATATAGAAAGGAACATTTCTGCATGGAAATATTTTCTGCACAGAAAATACTATTTACTGTATAGAAAATGCTGTTTTCTGTGCAAAACTACCACATGCAAATTTTGCACATAACATATTCCAACTTATAGAGAGACTTTATTTACTTATTCTTTGAATAAACTAGTTTAGCTTTTGAATGAGTAATTCTGAAGTAAATTCGAGTAATTTTGAGAAAATATTGCAGTGGCTGTGGCTTTCGTCATGTGTAGATACTCTGTTACTCTCAGGAAAACACACAGGTCTTTCCCATTGCATTTAATAATATACAGGATGCTTAGCTTACAACAGTTGCTGGAGTTAACAATTTGCAACATACACTGGGTTATATAGCGTTACACACTTGTACACACTTGCAATGTCCATTGGTGGATACTCCAGATATACTCCTCTCACAAACTTCCATTTTTCCCCCAAGGAATTGGTTACTCAACTTTGATCTAACACATTACTTCATCTCCTGTGTTACTACCTTTATCTCCTTTCTCTGAGCATCTCACTTAGCACTGGCCAGATGTCTAGAGGCCCTTTTGTCCAAGCCTACTTCCCAGACTCTTTCCTTTGATATGCGACCCATTGTAAACCACAGTTCTAACTTAGGTATTCAAAAGCTCATACATAGTAAATCACTTGTTGATTGCTATCACTTCTAAGTAAACAAAGCCATTCCTAGCCAGTCCGACTAAACACTCATTTGCAACTAACATTCAGCTACTAATTGACCATATAGTTTCTTCCATCACCCTCATTCACACAAAGCTTACATTACACTAATAACATAATCTACATTCATTCATGGAATGGACTATGCCTGACATGACAGCTTTTCTGACATTCTCTCTATAAGTATGGCTATTCATTTGTATTTTTCTTTTGTTATTTCTCTTTTCTTCTGTTTCTTATACATGTCTCTTTTAAATTGCATCTCATCTGAAAGTTCTTTCTATGCCTACTTTACTTTAGACATCTCACACTTCTTTTCCTCATTGGAATTTCTTACAATTGTATCTTCAAAATCTCATCTTAAAGAAATTCCCATGTATTATGAACTCTGTTCTTTTTTTATTATTTTTTATTTATTATGAACTATTTTTAAAAGCCTTTATTTCCACACACCTTTTCTCTGCGCTAGAGTGCGGTGCTCGCGCAAGCAGCCTCTTGTAAGAAGCCCTCGCTTACAGGCTTCTTCAGCTCCACACGAGCTTCCTGCTTGTGCGAGAGCCCCACTTCTTCCTTTTGCAGTGGAGCCTGGGACCTTCCCAGGCTGCACTGAGACAGGAAGTGTGACTGGCCCGGCTCCTGAGGCTCCACACGCAAGGTAGGTGCACGTGGAGCCTGGGCGCAATGCGCCACCGTGCACCATTTTCGGCTTAAAGCTGAAAATGAAAAAGTGTGCAAGCGATGCCTGCCAGGCTCTGGAGCATCGCACAAATGTGAGTGTGTTGTGTGGACCGCTCCTCACATTTGCGCGATGCTCGAGGGGCCCTTTTGCATGGAAAATGCTGTGCGAAAAGGGCCACACTGTTTTGCAGTTCTAGCAACAGAATAAGACAGCAGGTAACTTAGTGTTCAGGGACTGTAATGTCACCATGTGTTTGACATAGTGAATTACAAGTGCTGTAAGCCTGTTATATGATATTCAATGACTACCAAAAACATTAAACTTAAGGTTTTATAGAAACTTACCCAGCATATGAAATAGTGGCAGGCCCTTTTGCTCAAATATGATATAGAAGGTGTCACAGAGGTTTACTGTGAAGGTGAGTATGGTTGAGGAAAAAACGGAATTTTCTTACAATGGTCATTTCCACACTAGACTGTTACAGTGCTATTATTCTGCTTTCAACATCATATGGAATCCTGAGGATTGCAGTTTAGAGAAGGACCTCAAAGGCCCCTGCAAGCCCTTTGAGGCCCCTCCTTACCATGTTTATATAGTGAATAGAGAAACTTTCACCCCCAAGCTACAATAGCTTCCTTCCCACTGCCCTGCAACTAATTATTCCTTCAGAGCCATGAGAGTGACACAGCCTCCTGCAGGCAAAGCAAAGCAAAGCAAAGCAAAGCAAAGCATCTGCTTGATGCTGGCCTTACATCTTTGGAAACAAGCCATGCCACCTAAATTCTGAGGAAGTGCCATGGGGTACCATCATCCAGACTTATCTCTCTCTTTGCATCCTGCTCCATCTCACTGAAGTGAGTCTAAATCACAGAAAACTTTTCAAGTAAAATTCTGTTTTAAAGCAGACTAGCATCTGTGCCAAAGAAAATACCACACTGATACAATGAAAGCTCTGTTCCTGAGTAGAGGAAAATGATTTGGAGGGGCTGCAAATTGCAGAAGTGTTTCTTTTCTAATGTAAAATCCAGAGCTTTGCAAGACCAGCACGATTCCCAATTTCTCTATAGTTGTTTACTACACCTGGGATTTGTTGATATAAAAGCAAAGATGTGGAATTATTTACCCACAGCCATTGCAACAGGGTTTTCCAAAGTGATGCTGTAGCAAGTGAACTGGTGATTTGCTTCCACAGAGAAGAAGAAAAAAATTAATACCGTAATCTATCACCAAAGTCTTATTACTTTATTATAACTCTCCCCATTTCATTTTTATTAAGTGCCCAGGGCTACCGCTAAACTATGCTAGCTTCAAAATTTACACTACCACCAAATTGCTACCCATTTATGTACCATTCCCTAGTGCATTACATTTGTGTAGCAAACTCACTGGTGATCCATCCATAAAGCAGCAAGGAGAAAAGGTTCTGCAGACTACCCTCCAACTTCTAAATTGTTTCTCTTTGGAAAAAAAAAATTGATCCATTGTCTGACTTGTTTTTTCCCCCTCAGATCTTTTTCTCTCTGTTATAAATGACTGACATCCATGACTTCTACAAAACTGTGAATATGAAACTGGCCACAAGGTACTCTTTGCTACATTACCCAAACCAAATAAACCCTTTTTTTTCCCTAATAAAAGCTTACTTTAAGTACACACACACACTCCAACAAAAGTTGGATTTCAATGGATTTAAACAGCGAGAGTGATGATCAGATCTATAGGTATAGTGTTAAATTGTGAAGGATAGACACTCATCATTAGCAGTCCCTGTAGCCATGCCCACATGAAGACTCAGAAGGCGTATACAGCTGTTTTGATCTCTACTGGTGGGAGGAATTGGATGCAATCCAGAAGTTGTTGGACTCTAGTTCCCAGTATTCCTTACTTTAGCTATGCTGGCTAAGTCTGCTGGGAACTACAATCCAGTAACATCTGGAGTGAATACATATTTCCAGCTCTTGCTGTATAAAAGGGAAATTTTTAAATGATTTTATATGTTAAAATAATCACATTAACAGATCACAAGCAATGATGGCTGCTTCTGTTTTTTGTTTGCTTGTTTTTGTTTTTTTTAAAGAAGAATTCTGAAATATGTATATGGTTTCAGCCAGAGAAATGTCAGGAAAATATCTTTGCCCTTTTCCTTACCTACTACTGTCCCTGTGCTATCTAATTATTTTGCTCCCACTTTCCATCAACCCCAGGTTCCAGAATTTTGTTTCTCCTTGAAACCTTTGTCTTAAAAAAAAGGAGAGCGTCAGTACAAAGGCTGGAAAAATAACAAAGATATGTACATCAAATTCAAGGACTTAAAGTACTTCACAACTGTTACTACCCACAAGACAACCACTTCACCAAACATAAGGAAGGGATGTGTATCTTCATTTATTTCACTCTTCCTTATAAAACCGGTAAATAGCTGAAATTTACTCTCCACTGAGTGGGATCATGATAGTTTCTGCACATTTTTCTCAGTGATTATTCTCATGTTGAAACTTTTTGCAAAATAACAATATATTTTTTTTGTGTATGCACACAAACTATTTTGTTTGTTTGTATGTGCGTAAAGTAAACATACAATGTTTTCTGAGCAGAACTGCTGCACAGAAATGTGCAAACACCAAAAAGAAAACGTAAAGTGGTGAAAAATCACTGTGATTTTGAGATTGTCCAGGAGTGAGAGATCTTGCAGGAGCTGACAGTTTGTTCAGTGGACTGTCAGAGGCCCTTTCCACATGTGGGGTGGGTAAACGGGGGGCGCACGCAGGGACGGATCTTACCTGAAAACTGGTTGCTCCGTCCCCGCAGGGAACACGCGTTCACCGCTCTAAATGGCGGAGAATTTCGGCGGCATCCGGCAGCACCCAAAATGGCGCCTCCGGCTTCCAGCGGCGCTCCGCCAATCAGGGCAGCACGCCAGCCAGAAGCCCGCCCCTGGGCAGCTCTGCAGAGATGTGCTAACGCGTCCCTGCTGTTCTAAATGGGGCGCGGAGACGGGGTAGCGCGCGCAAGTCACATAAAAACTACTTGAGAAGTGGTTTTTATAAGACTCACCCGCGACCTGCGGTCGCACGAGGGCGGTTTGAGGTTCAGAACCTCCCATTTATTATGAGGCATTGAATTGGTTAGGTAGGAGTGCAGTTTAAGGAACTGAGGAGGCCTCCAATTTACCTCTCTTTTGAATTCTCCCTCGTGCGCCTCACGGTGTAGAAGACCTCCTGGGGAGGTCGCCCTAGCGTGGGCAATATGCCCGTGTGGAAAGGGCCATAGTGTGTCAAGTCACTCTTACCTGTAAACCAGAAAATTTGGCAATATTCTTTCATTGTAAAGTAAATCAATATTGAGATCCAGTGTAGTATAGTGGTTAGAGTGTTGGACTATGATTCTGGAGACCAGGATTCAAATCCCTGCTCAGTCATGGAAATCAACTAAGTGATCTTGGGCAAATCACACTCTTTCAGCTTCAGACGAAGTCAAAGGCAACCCTTCCTCCTTGGAAGAAATCTTGCCAAGACAACCCTGTGATGAATTTGCCTTAGAGTCACCATAAAGTCAGAAATGACTTGATGTTACACAACAATAAATCAGTATTCCATATTGTTCCCAGAAAGTGACAGGGGTGAGAAATACAATCTTCCTGAATAACACCTATATCAGAAGTGGGGATGTTTTTGGACTCCAGGTCACAGTAGCCTCAGCCAGCATAGCCAATGGTAAGGAATGCTGGATGCTGCAATCCAACAAAATCTGGAGGGTGACACTGTTCTCTTCTCTAATTCAGAGAATTCAAGAGAGAGGTAAATTGGAGGCCTCCTCAGTTCCTTAAACTGCACTCCTACCTAACCAATTCAATGCCTCATAATAAGTCCTGTGATGACTATTATATTTTAAAGGACAATGAGGGAATTTCAATACTGAGATAAATACCATCAAATCAATTATACAATAGACAGGAAATGGATATTAATTACAGCCATACTCTCAGGATCGGTTCACAGCACTCAGTTTCTCAATGTGTAGACATAAATATTTCTAGATGGAGAAGGTAAAGAAGGATCTGGAATCATTTGACTCTCCAGATATTGTAGGATTGCAGCTCCAGAAGCTCTAGACAAAGCTGAACAATGCTAGGAGTTGTTACATACTTGGGAAGGTTGCATGATTCTCATTCATAGCTGTTCATAGCTGTTGTCTAATGGAAAATCCTTGATTAATACTGAGATTGTTATGTACCTTGGTGGAAGCTATACTGCACTCAATCAGCCTTGTCTCTAAGTAGATAGGATAACTTAGCACTGTTAACCCCTACATTCTACCGCCTTTTGAACAGATGTATGTTGATAGAAGACATTTTTTTCTAACTTTTTAAAATCTATGTCTTATTCAGATTTACCCTTTCATGAATTAGCCTTCCACCTTTGGTCTTCTCCTCTGGTCCAATTCAGCATCAATCACTACTGTTTCCTTTCCCCCTCATTTTCTTTCTTTGGAGTTCTTTGTCCTCTTTCTTCACTCACGCAGGTTTTGTTTGGCAAGTGGGTTTACTCTGAGGCCATTCTACTCCAGTTTTATTTTATGTCATAAAAAGAGGGCATCAGTGTGAGGAATCAATAAAACAAATACATTAAAATGGAATGAATTAATAAAAGGGGTCACTGTCATACTCAAAAATCATGCTGGTTTCTGCAAATGTTTTATCTACTATCGTTACAGGAAATAGCAAAGGAGGAGAATAGAGAAAATACATGTTGGCATGGGGTATCACTTTCTTTTTTAAAAAGGGCAGCAAATAACAGGTAATAGAATGAAGCAGGTTTTCCAGCAAGAAACATGATGAACATTACTTCCTTCCCATCTCTCCCCCTCTTGACTGTTAAAAGCAGTTGGTGGTAACTTAGGTTATCCACAGGGTATATGTGCAGGGATTTTCAAACTTGTTCAGGGTATCCTTTTCACATTAAATTGGCTGTTAGGGAATTCACTCAGGGATGCAATGGAACCACTATATAACTGGCCAGTTCTCTTGGGCTTCACTGTTCCTCCATGGGGATTGAGAATGTGTTGCAGAACTCATCAAATATTTTACTGTGGCTGTGTGCTGCTGCAGAAAGATTGTACTTTATTTGCCAGCACATTGGTTCTCTGTGAAGATACCCCAATAAATTCCTGAAGTACCTCAGCACTTCCTAGGTCCCAATTTTGGGAGAAAAACAATTCTTCTGGAGAACAGTGTCACAGTTTTAATCATAATCAATCACCTGATCAGTCAATCAAGGTTTAATTTGGATTTCAGCCAAAGATGTCAATTTCACAGTTTCATCTTGTAAATAAATCCTAAAATACATAGTTCCTGGGATAGCTTCTACACATAATCTCATCCCTGTGACACCAGTTTATCTTACACATATTGGAGGAGAACACTTCAATGTCACAATCATTTGGCTGAAAAATGTATAGGACTTTTTAGAAAGACCCACATGATGGTCCACATCACTGGATCATTTATACCTTCTCCTTGCTTGACAGGAGGTGCTTCTATCCAGCTGAATGTCTAAAGGATGCTAAAGACATATTGTATGTAAACATCCCTCAACCAAAGCACAGCAAAATTCTCTTTGCAGGTAGAAAGCAAGCACATGAAGGAGGAGATTAGGGTCAGTTCACATGAGCTTGTTTTCCAATACTGAGGAAACAACATTTCATCTTCAATTTATCTGTCCCTGCCAGTCATGCCAAACTTATTGTCTAAGGAAGCCTTCTTCAGTAAAAGATTACATCTTTATAGGAGCTGAAGAGGGAATGACCAGCAGTTTAATTTTGGCATTCTCTGCCTTTGCTCCCGGCACAATCGTTATGAATTGATGATCTTTAGCCCAAAGTTAATGAGATATAGAAGAGTGACAAGGGAAATGTAGACACAGTGAGGTAATGTGCTACAAAATAAGGTCAAATGGCATTGTGGAGTTGGAGCTTGTGCAAGTTTTCTTGGGATGTTTCCTAGTGAATATGGATGTTCTTCTATGCCTAAAATGGAGACTTGCAGGTTTACCTATAACTTGTTTCCCAGCTGTTGATCATTTCAAAATATCCTTGAAAACTGAGAGTGAAAAATTTAAAATGGGACTCAAACAACACTTTGGCTCCTGGCAAATTATTTGCCTCAAGAATGCTATGGACTACTCTTATGTGCTTGGTTGGAGCAAGGGACAAGATTTGTGTTGCCTCTTGGTTGTCATTAGTAGGTTTCTCTAGAGCTGAAGAGGATTCCCACAACTAGCGTTCCTCACGTGTGAGACAAATGTCAGGTATAAACAAAGCCTTCTAATCACTCACTGCCTTTGATCTAGGAAATGTGTAGCCTTCCACCAATCTGGACTAATATTCTGAGTGGAACTGTGAGAAACTGCAGCCACAAAGCAATGCCAATTTCAAGCCATTGAAGAAAATAAATATTCTGTCCACAACCATTTGATGTTGGATACTCACAATTTGCAATCTAATTAAGAGTTGAGCCAAAGCATTCATTGACATATTATTATTTATTTACTAAATGTGCAACCCACCTTTCTGCCAACAAAGTGGATTACAATGAGGTTAAAATTAGAGATAAAACCTGATGATTAAAAAAAAACACACAATCTATCACATTAAAGCACTATTAATTTAAAAAGCGTAAGATCACTTCAGAATAATAAGGTTAAAAATACAGTTACCCATATCCCCATAAAAAAATCCCTGATCCGTAACCAGATAACCAATTAAAGCCCAGTTTAAATAAAAAGGTATTTACCTTAGTGCAAAAGAAGAATAGATCCAAGCCAGCTTCCTGAAGAAAGGAATTTTGCAGCTTTGGAGCCAGTGCAGGTCATACCAGCACATTGAATTGTGCTTGGAAATGAACTAGTACCCAGTGAAGCTACTTCAATAAGGGAGTTATATGTACCTTATACCTATACTACTAGCACCATCATGGCAGCAGAAAAAAGGGGACTGTTGTCATCTTTATTGCTATGGTTCATATGCATTATTTAGAAAAGTACATTTGTCACACATGAATTGTTGGCAGACTGTGATATCTCTAATGATGTAACACAAGCAACCCTGCTATGAATTTTCAGCTGAATTTCAAAAATAACCAAGCTGGAACAGCTTTATTTTGACAATTAATAGCAATTAATTAGAAGTGAGAAAGGGAAATTAGTCTTGATACCAGGAAAGTGAACCTATGACATTTAATGCCTTAGGCCACTATACCAATTACTTGCTTGCATTTTAAAAAGTGCCTATAATAATTTTATGACAGCCAATAGCTTGCATGGCTGCAGAGGTTATCCAATATACTTCACCTTGTGTTTCAGAGAAAACTGTGTTAGCAAGGATTCATTTAAGGTTGTGGTGGTAGTCAAGTATCCAATCAATACTTTAAAATTCTTTTAAGATTCTCATGACCTGAGACCAACATACCTCAGAACAAAGGTGTGTGACCTATTTTAGGCTGAGGGACAAAATCAATTTCAGAGCTCTGAAAAGCTCCATTCCAGTGGTGGAGGGTGAGTCCAAAGAAGGGACAAAAAATAATGTCATGTTTTAGCTTAAAGCTTTGACTTTCAATAACTAAGCATGAGGAGAAAAAGTTTACCTTTTAGAATGGGGAAAACTCTTACAAAATCTGGCAATTCACTCAATGATAGTATTATACAGAAGGGGGCATTGCTTTCAGGGGAGCCCTAGTTCACCAGACTGGCACCTCAAGAAGACTGGATTCCATCTCAGGGTCTCAAGAGTTCTTTAGAAAAAGTGATGTCCTTGTGATGCTGACCCCCAATAAAATGTAACTAAACCCAGCACCTCATTAACCCCTTGGTTGTCTGGAGGGAGAACTATCTCCCTTCATTTCTATTACCTGAATAATGGGAATTCCCTTTATCACAAGGTACCTTTCAAGACATTTTTTTAATGGATTATCCTCCCTACTGTAGCCTGTAGGCCATTTTCAAGGTTCTTTGTTTCATGTGCGTTGAATACCTGTGTCACAAGTGTATCAGAATGTCTGAGAGACTTCTAAAAGTTTGAGAGCTCTTCAGCTCTTACAATAAGATATTCTTTAAAAAAAAGAAAAGAAAAACTACTGTAAAAATGAATCTGAAAATAATTTTGTGGAAGATAAATAGACTGATTTCACTCCAGAAGAGATGAAAAGGTGGCACTCTCTTTAAAAAATATGAAATTATTTGTTTCCAATAAAATTACATCTTAAAAGATCATAAAGGAGATCCATACAGAATGGATTATTTGAAGATTATAAATGTTTGAGAAATATTACAGGGCTTTATAAGCAATAGGCAAAGAAAAAATCAGATCTGGAAGACTATTTGGATGGCTTCAATTGGAAAAATTACAACTGGAGCAGAAGTAAAATTTCAATGGACCTGTGACAACTGTAGAACTTATTGAAGCAATTAAGAAGCCTAAACTGAGGAAACCACTATATGGACTATCTGAAGTATAGTATAAGAAATTTGAAGATGAATTTCTCCAACTATTAGAGATGGTATAAGACAAAATATTAGGAAAAGGAAGGATACCAGACTCATGGAGAAAGACTTATATCACAGTGATTCACAAAGCTGCAAATGAGACATTAACAAAGAATGATCAACCTATTCCATTGTTAAGCAATGTCTGTAAGATATTTACAACTATTCTGGTTAACAGACTGCAGAAATATATTGGTCAAAATATGCGTGAGTGTCAGAGCAGATTTTTTTCTTTAAAAAGACAGCTAAGGAGTTGTCATAAGAACATAAGAACTGTTTTCAGTATCACTGAATATTTGGAAATATCACAATGATTAAAAGGCTGCTTTGTTTTCTTAGATTAAGAGAAAGCATTTGATAATATTTCTTGGAATTACACATTTGAAGTATTGGAGAGAATGGACTTCATTGAAATTTTATTTGGGGAATAAAGACAACATATTCTCTTTAAAAAAGTCCAGATTTTGCCAAATGGCAATGCAACAATACCAACTGAGATGCAAAAGGGAAGCAGACATGGCTGCCTTCCTTCACCTCTGTCTTTATTTTGGCATTGGAGACCTTATTGTGAGATACCAGAGAAGATGATAGAATAAGTGGGGTGAAGGTTAGAAAGAAAAAGAAGAAGAAGAGTATAAGATGAAGCTGTATGCAGATGATTGTGTGATAATGATTCAAAATCCATTGGAATCAATGCAAGTTCTTTTGGGAAAATTAAGACATTTGGTTTATGTTCTGAGTTAAAGTGAATTGTGATAAAACTATTGACTAAAAACATTTCTTTGAATGACAAAAAGGAATTAACTGTTCTTTCTAACTTTAAAGTGAAAAAGGGGGATTAAGTTTAAGGATTATATGGTGTTTTTTTTTAAAAAAGATAGATTTTGTAATGTCACCAGAAATGTTTTTGCTGATTATTATGCATAAGGATTTGGGTAGTAAATATGAACAACTTTGATAGATGATAATGGATAAGGGAATATTGCTTGCTCAAACCTGGAAATAGACTGAAGCACTGGCAATGGAAGAACGGATTGTTAAAGTCATTTCAGGGGCGCATCATGGGTGGGGTGACTAGGACTCCTGCCCAGGGTGCCAATGCCAGAGGGATGCAAAAAAGAGGAATGCCCTTTTTGAGAAAAGAGACACAAATCAATGTAGTCTGGGGTGCAGGAAAAGTCATGATGCATGGCTTTTTTTTTTTTTTTTACATCAGGAAGCTTATTTGAAGAGAAAAAGGAAAGGGACAGAACAGATTTTGCACAATGCACTGGAGAAGAAAGAAATGGAGCTTAAAAACAGCCCTCAAAACTCAAAAATTAAAATGGAATTAAAAACACTGCAATGACAGCTATCAATTAAAAACACTATAGAAACTGAAAAGAAACTGAAATTTACAAAACAAAGATATTTGAACAATTGTACAGAATTAGAAAATGGCTGGCGTACAAATTGAAAAAAGAAAAAAGATTAATTCTAGAAATCAAAAAGGTGAAAATCATACATAGACAACAAAGTTAAATAAAAGCCGTGTATCCAGCTTCAGAATCAACAAGAGAGAAGACAACAAAGATGGAAGAGTTAGAGCTAGAAAAGCAATCCTTCTTTAAGATTGTGAAAAAAAAACCAAATAATTTAGGAGTCTTCATAACCAAGAATAATACAGATTTATTCAATAATAACTATAAGAAGATTTGGCAGGAAATCAAGAATGACTTACAAAAATGGACTACGTTAGATTTTTCCCTATTGGGAAAATTTATGTTGACAAAAAGGAAAATCCTTCCTAAAATGTTGTTTTCATTTCAGATTCTTCCAATAATCATGAATGACACACCATTTAAACCATGGAAAAGGGATCTATCTAAATTTATGTGGAAAGGCAAAAAGCTGGGAATAAAATGGAAAAAAACTTAAAGATGCCAAAGAAAGAGGAGAAGTTGGTCTCCCTGACCTGAAATTGTATTATCATGCCTGTGGTTTGAGTTGATTTTAGAATGGATTAGATTGGACAATTCATGCCTACTTGAAGTGGAGGGAGCTGAACTTGCATTTGGGTGGCATGCTTATCTTTGTTACAATAATGATAAAGTAAACAAAGAATTTAACAACCACTTCATAAGAAAGTACTTACTAAAAATATGGAAATATTATAAGAAAAAATACTTAAAAATACCTCTCTGGACCTCCACACATGAAGCATTTTATAGAAAAGAAAAACCCCAATTCCAGCAATGGATCACCTAGAAGGATTTACTAAATATACAAAGACAGACTATTACATTTAAAGCTGAAGAAGAATTAATTCAACAAGGTTTTATCTTGCACTGGCTCCTTCTAAGACAACTGAGAGAAAAATGTAAAATAGACTTAGAAACAGAAGGAATAGAAACTAAAGAGAAATAATTTGACAAACTATTAAGACCCAGCATCGATCATAAAATTGGAAGAATCTACAGTCTATTATTATCCGTTGATCATGAACAAGAATTAGTAAAAGATAATATGATAAAATGGGCCCAAAACATAGGCCATTTAATCTCTCTGGACATCTGGGAAAAATCTTGGAAAGTAACAGCAAAATTTATGAAAAGTAAATCTGAAAGGAAACTATTACAAAATATTTTATAGGTGGTACCTGATGCCAGTGCAAATCTCCAAAATGATCGCTACAAATAATACCTGCTGGAAATATAACCAAAGAGAGGCTTTCTTTTCATCTGTGATGGAGCTGTGAACAAGCACAAAACTTTTGGAAAATAATTCATGAAAATATTATTAAAATCTTTAATATTCATTTTCCACTGAAACCAGAAATATTTTTACTAAATATGCCGGATGAAATTAAACCCCGTGACTCGAGACATCTGAAGACAATATTATATATGATAACAGCTGTCAAGATGACTTCTGTCCAATTTTGGAAACAAAAGTCTATGCCATTACTGGTGGATTGGCTTCTGAAACTGTATGACATGGTAGAAGTTGGTAAATTGAAGAATTTGCTCCCTGACTTTACCTCAAAACAATTCAAAGACAATGGGAAGTTAATTTACCCCCTTTGGGAAATTAGATGGGGACAAACTTCAACTGCTGGAATCAAGATTTGATTAGTAATGATCAAGATTATAAGTACATAGAAATCTAGGCATAAATCTGTCTGTCTGTCTGTCTGTCTGTCTCTTTTTTCTCTCTCTCTCTCTCTCTCTCCTTTTACACATACAAAGAATGAGAACATATGTACAGTATTTTAGAAAATAACCTACAGGTGGATGAACAATTAGATATATTTCAATAATCATAAATAAGAAAAGACATTACTATTTCACACACGAGTAATTTGCATTTAACAAATAGATGCTCCTATATTTCCATTTTCAAATATTTTATAACATTTTACTGTTCTGGAACATAAATTTAGCAGTGGAGTTCTATCAACAAACTTGAAATAACAACAACAACAACAACAATAGTAATAACAACAACAATAATAATAGAAGAACCCCCCATCTCCCCCACTTCTGCTCACCCCTTCCCCAGCTGCTGCCACTCGCCCCTCTCCTGTTGCTCACCCATCTCCCACCCCCTCTGCTCTCTCCTTCTCCACCCACCACCACTTGCCTTGTCTTGGGTCCTGTTGACCCTCAGTATGTCACTGAGTGATTGAGTTATTCCAAATGGTCCAATTAACATGAGTTTTAAAGGATAAGCCAACTGTAGATTTCTTGAAAGATTGGAAACCATTTATCATGAGTTACTGTTTAGTGTTTTTAGTCTACTATTTTAGTATTATGTTTAAATTTTAATTCATTTTAAAATTGTTTGTGTTTATGTTATCTTCTGTTAAAGTCAATCAGTCAATTAAAAAAAAAGTCTCAGAGGTCTCCCCCACTATCTCTCAGAGGATGTCCACTTCTATTGTTTCAGATAAGGACAGTGACGTAGGAAAGATGAAGTGTTCTCCCCAGTGCCTGGACCTCAAATTATGCTGTTATGATGTGCAAACACATAACTCCTTCAGCAAGAAGGTATTTTCTTTATTTGTACTGATCAACAAGAAATAAAACAATGAAAGAGCTTGATCCAGGTTGTGGAAACTTGGTGTAGCTCCATCTAGTTGACTTAGGAGTTTGTATCAGCCATTCACTTAACAGGCTGAAGTGGGAGGATCGTCATCGCCTGCTTAGATGTTCTTGGAAGCTCTGAGAACTGCTGCAACTAGTGTTGCTAGAGAAACAGCAATGGAAACATCTCTGGCAGGAGGTTATAGCTGTGAAGCACAGAACAATAGACTTCTCATCTGTCTTTCTGTTCTACCCTATCCTCTCTGCTTGCATTTTCCACTTATGAAAAGCTTGTGGAGATGGATCCATAATATTATAAAATGTAACAATTTTTCCAGGAAGAAAAGAAACCCCTTCAGAATTGGCAAGGTGCTTCCAAATTTTGGGTGTTTTGAAAGCTTTGTCTCAGAATAGTTTAGTTGCAAACTGTGTTCCAAGGAAACCGGAATATCTTTGAAGATACCTTCTTATCCTGGATTGGAGCCTTGCTCATGGCCTTTGCACACCCTTTACACATTATTTTCTTTTTAAGAGTAGCCCAACACTTTGTGACTAGAGTTCCTATATATCAATGTCTGGACCCTCTACTATGATCCTGAGAGTGAGGAAAAAGCTCAGGATGAGAGCACAGTCATACACACACACACGTGCACACACACACACACACACACACACACACACATATGAAGGATACCATCTGAAGTATGTGGGGGGAAAAACAACCCCAGTCGTACATACAGAAATCAACAGAATCTACAGAAATTTACAATTCTGATCAAGAAGTTTGAGCAACTAGTACCTAGACATCTTAATGTGGACTACTCTAGCCTCTCTGATTTGTCATTATTTGGAAGTGAAGTACCACCTCTTTATTATGTGGGAAGAAGGGAAACATTTCTGGATCCATAGACTTAACACATTAACACTGCATGGTCTCACACCTAAGGATAATTCTTAACAGCATCGTCCATTCAAGAATGCTGGCAATAGAATATTCCAAATTTCCATCTTAGATAAAGCTCACTTTTAATTTGAGCAACTGTTATTTCATTTTCTCCTCCCTGCTAGCAGTTTCTGGCTAGGCTGGCCCTTCTCTTCTCTTCTCTTCTCTTCTCTTCTCTTCTCTTCTCTTCTCTTCTCTTCTCTTCTCTTCTCTTCTCTGTGCTTTGTTTCACTTCTCCTTCCCACATCTCTTGACTATACTTATCTTTTCTCTCATTCCCATGTCCCTTATTTTTCCTTGTTGCTTTCTTTGTCCTCCTCCCAACTCCCAGCTAAACACTTTCTCCCTTCTCCCCTCTCCATCCCAGTAATCCAGGCTAAACATCTTCTTCTTTTTCTCCTTTCTGTCTTTGCAGTTTATTTCTTCCTCCTTTCCCAATACTCTCCCCATCTCTGCTGCACCTTCTTTCTCCTTTTGCTTCAATTTCTTCTATCCATGCTTATATCATCTTGCTTTTCTCTCCATTCCACCCTCTTCCTTTCTCTAAAATTGTCTCCCTGCCACAAATCAACAAAACCATGAAATTATGACTCAAACAATTAATGTTTTAAAGCTGAAAGTTTAATTAATCTCAAATAGGACTTACTTCTGAATAGACATGTATGGACAGTATTCTGTTGGTTTCTACTACTGTTTGGTCTATCAGCAGCAGCATTAGAGAATACAACAATAAGAGCAATAAGTTACTATTGAGCAATAGGTTACCACTTTTTCGCACTTAAAATAAGCTGCCTTGAGACAACTGCCTGTCTCTGCCTAATGGTGTGGCAAGCTTTGTACTTTGAAGTAGAAAATATCCCCATTTCACCTGGAATAAATCTCAAGTGCAACTGCTCACCACACATGCAGAGAGAAAGAGAGTTAGATGGTTGGGGGAGAAAAGAAGAAGCAAAGAGAGAGGTTTATAAAAGCTTATATACAGATGTGCTACTTGTCACCATGACTATGGGAGATTGCCATAAAGCCGCTCTGTGGAAGGTACCTTAGAAAGCAATGTGATTAACCTTTGGTAGTTCATCTGTTGAGATTAAACAAAGAAAATCTTCCATGTCATGGTTGCCACAAGACTACGGCACTATCGTATGTGCTGCTGAGTAGAGACAGCAACCTGCCAAAGAGCTGCAAAGAAATTCTGACAGCTGCTGGTGTTTACCAAAGGTAGACACAGGTTCTCTTTAAGTGCAAGAAACAAACAGAACAGACACTCAAGAGATAAAGAGAACAAAATGAAAGTTGATGTCTGTAATAATGACACTGGTATATTATGAAGTCTAGCCTGAGGTTTCTTTTTTACCCATGTATCTTGGTTTTTGGGTTTTTTTGGCTTTGTTTTCCTTTCGGAGAGAGAAATCAAAGCCCTAAACTATGAAGGATATTTCCTTTTCACAGCTCCTGAGTTGTACCAAATATTTTAAGCTATCTCAGCCTCAAAACATTTTGCAGCAAAATGACAACTTTCCATGAATAGACAGTAGCTTCCAGGAAAAACCTAGCATTCTTGAATAATGCACTGGTTATTGGTATTTAATGTTAAAGAAAAATAAAATAAAATTTTAGGAGAACATTTTACTGTTATTAAAATATTTTTTTTTAAAAAAAGGAATAAATAATATGGCTTGATTTCAATAAGATGTAAAGAATCTTCATCTCTGTCCTAAGGATAGTAACTGATCATCCTGAAAGCACGTGAAATTCTTCTGCATCTTATGCATACTGGGGCTGAATGAGCGATGGGATGCTTTGTCCTCTCTTTGTGGCTTCCGTTGTCCCCTTTGATTTGATTCTGAGGACAATGTTCTTTTTTTCATCTTTCTGGATATATAGTTGCACATAAATCCCTCTGAAAATCTCACTGTAGCCAAGGAATGTTGTTATGAAAAGGAAGGCTCTGTTTCCTTACATCTGTATAATTTTCCTTGAGTAAATCTGGGTAATGACCTTAGAGCTTAGGTCATGACATTGAAACTTCCTTTCCTTTTAGACCTCTGACCACAGAATAAGATTTATGAATTTTAGCAGCTGTAACATCCTTTGCAGCAATCTGCTTCCTTTCTGTCACTCCCTTTTGCAAAAAAAGTCTTCTTTATTTTGTAGTGACATAGCTGTAGGTGTTTGTGACAGTGTGTGTGTGTATATGTGTGTGAATGGGCAAAGGGGAGACAGAGAAACACAGGCCAAACTTGTTGAGAAATACTTTCCCCTCAAAATATCTGTTGAAAGTGGTATCGGATCAGAAATAAGAGATGCGTATCCTAGGAATAGAAATATGCTAAATATAAAGAGTAATTTATTATAAACAGTTCTTCAAGTGTAATAATGAAGTGTTGTCTTTGGAAAAATGGATTATATGATGTTGCTTTTTTCTTTTCAGAAGTTCACTATTGTATCTTATTGTTGTAAACAAGGATTTCAACTCTGCTTGAAAACACTTGTGGAAATGCAAATCAATGCATTTTCATATGGACTAATTTCAAAAATGATTGGGCATCACTACTATCCACTGCGTGTGTCTATTTGCCATACTGTTCTGGTAACTTAAAACAGGAAACTTCCCAGTTGGGGAAGATATGGGAAAGGGCATACAAAATTACTGAGGTGTTGGAGCACAATCTCTATGATGGGGAAAAAAAAAAAGGATTTAAAAAGTTTGGAAAAAAATATTTTCAGACATCAAATTCCTGAATCCTGGAATTTAGGAGGAAATTTTGGGATATTTATTCCAAAAGTAATTTTCGCAGTGCTCTATTATTAATGTGCAGGACACACTGCCACAAGATGAAGTCTACAATATTTGGAGGGCACAGACTGGAACAGGCTGTGTCTAGCCAGGAGGAATGAATTCAAGTTCCATGTCAGATAAGGCCACTTGCCACTGAATGCCCATGGGGGAGGGGACTTATTTTTTGTTGTGCAAGTGGAATTCATGTGCAAGCATCTTGTTGGTGTTTATTCTGCTCTTCTACAGGACTGTTGCTAGGAACTTCATCTCCTTTTAGACCTTTTTAACTTGAGCCTTGTGATTTCAATATTTTTATCTTATATTCTGCTTCCTCCTTCTAAGTACTATCACGACTTGCTACTATTGGGTCATTTCTACTAATAACCATACTCTCCCTCCAGCTTTTTCTTCTGGCTTTTTTGGGATCATTGTTCAACTTCAGGCCATCCTCCAGAATCAGACTGCATGGACACTAGAGTTTGATACATTGGAAGATATAGTAATCTGTCTGTGGGCTTCATGATGGACTCAAACAGACTTTTGCTCTCCCCAATATTTTTTTTTAAACCCACACAGACTTTATCCTGAGAACACAACAAGTAATTATTGTCTTTGGCAATGGACAGACATACTTGACATTCATTGGGAGAAGTAGAATGTAATGTGTTTTGTTAATAAACGAAAGTTACAATCTTCACCTTTTAAGGTTCACCTCCTGGATTCTTTCTGGTTTGTGATAGTTCTGCCCTTCTTTTTTTCTGTACCACTGAAAAGCCAGACACCAGTGGGTTTCTTGACATTCATTAGCAAATAAATTGTTGTTAAAAACTTTTCCCAGATTAGAAAGTTTGAAAATGACGGGTTTAATAGTACACATAACAGAATCACATTTTTTGATACTACAGTGAAGAATCTTCCCACGTACATTTGCAGATCACCTACAGACTTCAATGTGAGCAACAAATTACAGGGTAAGTCAACCTGAAATCAGCACCAAGACATTCAAGCAGAAATGGTTCAGGTCTGGTTGGCACGTACCTTAGTTAATTACATTTTTCTTTTATACAGAATAAAATCTCAAATTAAATCATGGATGTTACACAGAAAATCCAAATTACATTAGATCTCCAAAGACAAATCACATCTTATGAATTTACTGCATGAATTCAATTGCTTTTATCCAATTAAGTGACATCAAAGAAATGCTTTTGAGTTTTGGGGTAGCTGTCCTTTTTAAAAAACATAAGCTCTGTTTGATCTTAGTGTAGGAGATCTTAAATCTCTCGTCCTAACATGACAGCAAAACTCTGAAGGGCTTCCTATACAATTTCTTATGTTCTGAAGATGTCATCCCTTTAAAATAATGAAAAAGTGATAACATGGAGGAACATAAATATTTTTTTCTTTTTTTTCTGAATAATGTGGGGGAGCATCGTTAACAGCATGAAGGGGAAACACATTGAAGAAACTATCTGACATACTTGTGCATAACATTTGTTTTCCCTTTACATATACGATAAGCATACAGTATTTTTAGATTGGAAGATGATATAAACAGTGTTTTTTGCTTTCCCTGAAACTCCATGTTATTCAAATATCTCAAGATAAGGACAAACAATTTGAATAACATCTATGAATTGAAATCTTTAAAATGAGTAACGCAGCAGAAGTCTGAGGGATTTGTCCAAAGGGAGTTTTTTTTCCTCCCTTTCTTTCTCTATTAAGACCATCACCCAAATAAGTGGTAGCAAACAAACCAACTAGTGACAGTATTGCGGTCACATTGGAAATGTTTACATCTAGTAGTGGAAAGGGATTTCAGCATGTGCACACAGACATAGAAACAGCACCTACATATTGAGCTTACCCTAAGCCACTGTGTTCTGTGACAAAAGTACCTGCATAACATATAATATTTTACGGTGGGTTTCCCTGTTCTGAGCCTTAGCCAAATTAGACATCTAATGCTCTCAGGTTGCAGTGAGTTTCCCAAAGCATCATGAGAGACCAAGAGAGAGGTAGCCTTGGGAATATAGTTATCATTGGCCTCCCCCTGCTAACTGTGATAACCATTTCTGCTCTTAATGCTTATCCCTGGCAGAAATAAAATCTATGTATGTGTAGCTTTTGTTATGTTTCCTTTCCCCCTTTTCCCTCCCTCCTTCATGGTCTTTGTTCATATTGCTTTCTTCTTCCAGTATCACCATTCCATTTCCTATTGTTTGCTGCAAAGGACTACATGCACTGATTTATATACAAAAATTAATATACAGGTACACTGGTCTCGTCTTCTGTAGATATTTTGATGACCCAAACCCTAGATGATGTTAGGTTTCTGAAGATTTATAGCTGCAGAACAGAAATTGGTGTAAACTACTAATGGACACTATTCCAACAGAATGGGACCACATTTTGGAATAACAGATTGGGGCAACTGCTTCATTTGCTATTATTCTTTTTCTTATCATTGTTGCTTTAAAATAATTTGATACAGTTTGTGCAGCATCCCATAACACATTTTGTCACATGTTGTTTGAATATAATGAGAGCTGCTTCTTAGATAAGCAGTTGCATGTAAGTAGAAAGCAAACTGTTGCTGTGGTGCAACTGATTATATCTGAACAATCCAGGAATGGTGACTTTTTTAAAAAGCAATAGAAAGATTGATCTAATGAAAATAAATACAAGTAAATGACTCTCCCTCCCCACTGTAAATGCTCCTCAGCCATAATGAATCTGAACTTGGAATTATAGATTCCAATCAACAAATAATCCAGAGGTTTAGAAGGGAACTGAAACAACTTCCTCTCTATTTGTGTATTGTTTTTTTTTTTTCATGATCAGAGAAAAATATCTGCTTTTCTCAAAACTGCATTTGGCATTTATTATACATAGTCAGATTTATATTATTTTGTGGCATCTCCTTAGTACAGGAGTATCTCCCAGATGTTTTTGGACTGCAGATCCCATCATGTGTACTCAGTGTAGTCAAGAATGAGGAATAATACTGACAGTTTAGTCAGTCTGGAACATCTGTAAGGCCATACCACTATTAATCCTGCCTTAGAACAGCTTCTTATATTTTTCTTTGCCCCCCCCCATGTTCAGCTTGGTGGCACAGTGGTTAAATGCCAGTACTACAACCACAAGGTTGTGAGTTCGATCCTGCCAGGCTCCAAGGTTGACTCACCCTTCCATCCTTTCGCAGGTCGGTAAAATGAGTACCCAGCTTGTTGGGGGCAATTAGCTAAAAAATACATTGTAAACCACTTAGATAACACTAGTTGATAGGCGGTATAGAAATAAATGCTATTGCTATTGCTATTGCTATTTGCCTGCACTCTCAGCCTTTTAGGGTTTGCCAAGCTTCTTAAGCGCAATTATGATTCCAAAAACGGTATTTCTGTAGGACAAAACAAAGCCTTTCCTTCACCTCATCCTTCTAGCTGACTTACAATTGTGTGTGTCTGATGTGTGTACCACAGGGCACTCATCATTTGTGCAACAGGATGTATATGTGCATTTGGGTTATTCATCCAGCTGGTCCCCTTTTTATACCACTCCACAGCCAATAAGTCACAGGCCAGACTTACGAAAAAAGATGATAGGTAAATAGATGTACTTCCAGCTTCCAATACAAAGAATGGTTGAGGAACTACAGTATACCTTCAGGGGTGGTGTCAAGTAATCGCAGACATCCATATACTACTACACAGCTCATTGTTGATATTGCTTCCTCCATGTTAGATGCTAGTTAAATTCACAAACACTTATCCACTGTAATGACACAAAAATGACTGAATGTAAGGGGGAATGTTCATTAAAACTGTGGTTCTTAACAGCTGCCAGCTACACATTACTGTTGCTGATTCTTATCACCAACAGCTGACAACTCTGAGAAGCTTGCTGACATAGGAGATAGTTACTAGAGCACTGTTTACTGGGTTACCCTGCCACCTGGAGATGCTCATGGGGAGAAGAAAAGGGATCCAGTGAGCCCTAGGATGTCACCTCTCCAACAACTGTAGCTGCTGGAACTTTATTACCTGAGATGGCCACTTTACCTCATTTCACTTTACCTAACTTCAGGTCATAAAGGATAGAGTAGCCCTGTCTGCCTGCTGCAAGCTAAAATGTGAACAGATTGTGGTGTCCTTATACATCATTCCTCAGGATTCATCCAAACATAGTCTCCTTGTAAGGAGAATGTGCAAACTGACCCAGTAAGAATGTGCCCTAGGTTTTCCATCTAACCCTTTCTGGACTGATCAGCTCAGACATAAGCAGCTGGAAGCTGCTGGAGGGATGAAATCACTGCAGTGATTTTTCCAGTGTCTTGATCTTTCAGTTACCAAGTTCTTGCAACCTCAAGAGGGTTCTTGAATCTATCTCTTGCAGCTGAGTGGTTTTTAGAGATCTCATTGATTGGAGAATCCCAACCTGAAGTTCTTTTCTTATCTTCTTTAATAACAAATGACAATGTCACATGTGACGGTAAAATGTAAACTCCATTAGCAGCAGTAAAGTAACCTCTTGGGATCCAGGGTGTCTCTGTTCTTTGTGATACCACAAGTCCCTTTCTTAGGCAGGAAACATTAAATGTCTGAAGAAATCTCTATACTGCTTCTTCTGGAAAAACTTTTAGATGTTGTAAAGGTAAAGCTTTCTACTTAAGTTGGAATGAAAAAGTTTTACCTTTGTTGAACTTAGAAAACTCAAAGAGTTCAGTCCTAGTCCTGAGCTTCCTCTTCTGTAGGATTTGCCTGAGGTAGCTAGATTTGGTATCTTCAAATCCAGAAAACATACTTAAGGGTTGCTGTGTTGTCCATGCAGAAAAATAAAATACAAAATCCATCATATTTTTTCTTCTCCTGTATGATTTTTTAACATCTTTTGTCTGATGAAGAAGCCATTTGAGCTTTGCAAGCTTGCATGATATATTTTTGTGTATTTTGGCTGGCTAATAAATGCATTGCTCTTATCTGGATTTTGGGTTTTGTTTCATTTCACTGCCTCATGATCCCCTTCTCTACTGTTTCTCTATTATTAGATGCAAATAACTTTGCACTCTCTTTCCAGTCATCACAGCACTTTTTGGATGGAACAATGAAGAAAAACCTCCATCAGCAAAGCTATGACAAACAAGATTACACAGTGATACACAGGAATAATTGCAACTATGGAAGACAGGTAACATGAAACAGGCTGCATGGGGAATAAGCTGTATGACTATGGAAAACAAGCTGCAGTACTGCAGTACTACTGCATCCACATTTAATTGAAAGTAAATCCTACTGAATCCCATTCATAACCTCTGTCCAATCAGTCAATCGTCAATCCACTTTGTTAGTTTACACAGGCTAGTAGGGCTCTAAATTGGCAATTATTTTAATCAGAGAAAAACATCTTAGGCCCTTTTTGCACGAGACGAGGGAATCGCTCCGTGCCATTACCTACCACTTCTTCTGAGGTCCGAAGCAATGCAGTCTGTTCCTGAAGCCCTTCCACAGGGCTCCTTCTTGGTCCAGGGCAAATCGGAGCAGTGCGAGGTCTGTAGATCCACACTGCTCCAGCTTCCAAAATGGCAGCTTCCAGTTTCCAAGATGGCGCCTTCCGGCTTCCAAAATGGCAGCTTCCGGTTGGTCGTGGGTCATGACCAACTGCTGAAGCTTGCCACGCCTAAAGCCCGTCCTCCGCAGATCGCAGGCTCGCATTGGTGTGAGCCTGCAAATCTGCACAAGGGAGCAGGAACGCAATGGTGTGTTCCAGGAAAATAAAGACCTGTTTTTTGCGATCCGTAGAAAACACGCTGGAGGACCACTTGAGGTCATTTTGGAGCGGACTGAGGTGTGGATCTCCGGTAAGTAGACCACTCCTAGTCTGCTGCAAGGTGCAGACAACCTCCGTGAGAGGATGCACTGCCCCGTTCTAATTGCCTGATGTGGAAAGGGCCTTAGCCTTAATTTCATTGTGTTTATCTGAATCATGCTGCAATTGTTACCTTCTCCTTGCATTAGTTTTTTTTTAAATCCCCTCTGCACCCATTGTTGCATGCTCCCCCCACCCCAATGTACATATCTTTGTGCACATTTTCCCTATGGACTAAAGTGTGTTTGTAGACATTTGTTTTCTGTTGTATATTTTTCTGAATATACGCACATAGTTCAGTGCATATTTTACTTCTGTGAGATGTGCCACAAGTCTTTTAGAAATGTACACATTTCTGCAGCAAGATATGGTTTAACTCACAATGAGTCTCTCAATCTCAACTTTCACAAAATTCATTCTCATCCCTATTCTTAATTAATTCATACTTAATATTTACCTATATGCATCTAATATGTTCTCACTGGGAGACCTGCACGCACTGTTATGCATACGCTAAAAATCATGGTATAGTCCACTTTCCTTTAAGAAATAATTGGAACAATGCAAGATATTATTCATTTTAACATGTGCAGAATTGTTTGCTGGTGATTGTGCTCTATTGCATTCTCATTGTGTTCTAAATTACATTAAAAAACCTCTGTATGCTTGGAAGAATCTTCTGTTCTTCCAATCTGCTCTAGACTGTCTTTATTAGAGAGTGAAAACTTTCAATATCGTGCACTCAAAATCTTTAATCTTTCCAGCATTTGATTTACAGCTACTAAATAATTTGCCAAATGTAATTTGTAATTAAGTGCCTTCTCATTCATATGCAAACACTAATGAATATCTGTCATCATTCTGCTGTTGTTAATAGTCTCATCACTGCTATTCTGGAATATCTTTAAAGATCAGAGCAATTTTTCAATAGGTCAGTATTCGTTTTATTACTTAACTAACTCATATATTTAGGCTCCCATTACATTAATATTTCTTTCTTTTTTGCTTTAATTTAATAATACTACAAAAAAGTGAACTCAGTGTCATTACAAGTGAGATGCATAAAATAATTGCAACACATATGGAAAAGCATATACAACTGCACTCATGTGTACTTGGAAATTTACCTCTAAGTAAGTGTGGACATGTTCATGGAATCTGTTTTAAGTTAGAATTTTGAAAATTTGCTGATTATTCTTCTTTCTCTCAGATCCTTCAGTGGTACCATGATCACCACTGAAGAAGGGTGTTCATTTGAGATATAGCTATAGATAGATATACATAGATGCAGGCATATTACTTCACTTCTCAGTCAAGTAGATGACATCAATTAAATTTCAGTACAAATAGGAACTAAACTAAAGTGCACTATGCTATTGAGATGGGCACTGCACATGAATCAAAACAAGACACTCTTTCTGCCATGAAGAAGAGAGTTTGCAACAGGAGTGGTAACCCTGTGGCCTTGCAAAATGCTGCTAGATTGCACCTTCCAGAATTCCTCAGCATTGATTACACTGACTAGGACTGTTGAGACCAGCAGACCAACAAGCTCTGAAGGGTTGCAGGTTTCTCAACTCTTCCTGGAATCACAAAGGTAAGGCAAGGCAAGGAAGGAAAATGAGGAAGGGGAATAAGAAAAGGATGAGGAGAGGTAGATGAAGGAGATCAGACAGAGAGTATCAGAACATAGAGATGTGCTATTTGGTGCTTCTAAAAGATCAATGTATTATGCAATCACATTGCCTCATTCTTTGAACTTTTATGTATCTATATGATCCTGTTTTCATTTGCAGTCTTCCCATGTTTATCAACTGCTTTTCCTGTCTTCTTTCTTACCATAAACAGCAATTAAAATAAAGAAGTGAAATTGCTGCTTGAATGTTCATGGTAGTTAGGAGACCTCCACCTGGAATTACACATTTAATCTTTTCCATTCCTTTGAGTTCAGTTGTTCTTCCATAGGATAGAAATTATACAACTAAGCAATGGCCCTTGGTCTGTGATTGATGATAAACTCCATAGTGGACTTCCTAGTGATGCCTGAGCAAAATTGGTCTTTGTGAATTCTTATAGACACTGACCTAATTACCTCTCCTGGACTAAAGTGAGGATCTGAACACAGCTGTTAGTTCAATTCTACATTTTTCTGAGTGAGACAATATATTTCTTGGTTCACAAACCTTGTTCAATTAGCCTTTTAAAATTGGTACTTTGAGATTAAAATAGGATTGGAAATGCCTATTAGAGAAAAGACATTCAAAATATATATAAATATGTGTCTAAAAGAATTCTTTTGTATACTTTTTTTTTTAAAAAAATGATCTATTAATGTCGAAATGTGATGGAAAGTGACACAAACTAGAACTCCATGGATGAATTCCTTCATCCCTATTCCCATGGTTTTTCCAGTCATGAAGCAATTGACAGCTGGAGCAGTGTTCTTTCTAGCAGGTAGTGTCATGCTCTGATGACACTAACAACTCAATGGTGCCCCATGATAATGACAATCAAGAAAGGACAGGAGGTAGTCTGAGGCCTCCTACCTGCTATTTTTCAACAGCAGAAAGGTGAGGCTGTGCAGCAAATAAGAGAAGGAAAGGAGAATGTTCTGCAAAGGCTGCCAGTCATGAAGAAAACGACAGCTGGAGTTCTGCAAAGATTGACAGTGTAATAGGTTTCTGAAGTCAAATGTATCCATGTTAGAACATCAGTAATGACACAATCAAGCACCTTTATATCCTGTCAGTTTCAATGTGAAAGTAATATTGCAATCTTGTACATGCTTATCTGGGAGTAAGTCCTATTGAACTCATTGGGTCTGCCTACAGACTAGATATTATAAGATGTTGCTTTTCAGTGCACACAGCTTCCTACTGAGATCTGTGAACATTAAAACTGCTTAAAATTGGCATAATTGTGTGTCTTTGCTAAAGATTATGGTCACCATGTAAAATGTAGCCATTAGTAAGATAGGTTGTTCTGTTGAGAATTCTTAAAAGGAGGGAATCATAATTATTGCCTATCAGTCTCTAACCCTGGTTGTCTATGTTTATTGATTCCCAACTGGAAAAACTGGCTAAGTAGCTGCTAAGGACAACTACGATGCCCACAGATAAACACTGAGTAAAGAAAAACAAGCTGCTCTATGATCTTCTCATGCTTTTTTCTCCTGCCTGTTTCTGAGGGAATTTATAAAATCAACAGTCACAGTCTAGCTTATATGTATGACTGTCTTATGATCATTAAAACAACAGTGTATCAGACCAGTGCAATATGTGAAGTCCCATTGACCACATATTATGACCTTGAAAAAACTCATTTTGTGATCTGCCTAGGATAGCAAGACTTCATGTTCATTGCCAGGTAGTCCATGTATTCCATATTGGCCAAATGCAGAGATATTTCTCTGTGTTTGTCCCAATGTTTCTGTGTTCAAATGCAACTTCCATCATACCTAGCATAGCCCTTGATGAAGGATGAAGGGAGATGCAGTCCAACAACATCTACAGGGCTATAAGTTGCTTGGCTTATGCATGCAGTTTCCCCCCACCCAAAAAACACACACACACACACACACACAAAAAAGCAAAAACACCACACTGAGAGATGTTTCACTTGTAGTTGTCAAATAGGAGACATCTGGTAGAACGAGGCTGTTGGAAGAACATGATCGAGAGGTCCCATAACATGTTTTAGGTACTTACTTCCAGAGGAAGGACTAGAGTGAAGTGGAAGAACACTCCTGCTCTGTGTCCAAAAGCTCCCAGATTCAATCCCCCACAACTCTTTCCCAGGGCTGGGAAAGACCTTCTGTTAATGGTATTGATCCAGTATAAGACAGCTTCTGATGTTACGTTGCCTTTATTGAGTGGTAGAAAGTATAATTTGATTATAATTTGATTTGATAATAAGTTGATTGTAAATGTATGGCAATATTTTCAGAAAGCTGAAAGTAGTAGGATACAATAATCATTATCTATGCTGTACACATCCATTTGTTTGCTTCCCCCTCCATGATAATAAGGTTGTATGTAAAACTGGAAAAGCCTGAACAATATAGCTAATCATAAATTATCATGAAAAGGTGAGTGTGTGCATGTGTATCCATCACAATCAATTATGCATCTTTAACATTAATTTTAAATTTGAGGAAAACTATGGACTATCTTCAGTCTAAATGACAAAGTATAGAGAGAAAATTAATCTCACAAACTGCTCCATTGACTACATGAAGTGCACATGTGCACACAGACATTCAAGCTGGCTATCATGTCTCTAATCCATAACAGTTTCTTTGATTTTTCACAAGTGGCTGAAAGCCAGGAACACAGTAGGCCTTTGCAACCTTCTCTCTACTGGAGCTCTCTTTGATGTGTTTCAGAAAATGGTATAGAACAGAATTGATGCTAAATATTTATTTTAGCTTGGCTTTGGTTGTGATTTTGAGCTTTTAAAAACATCCAGAATTTCCTGATATCCTTCCGTTCACAGCAGAAGAATTGGTCTTAAGGTTCACTCATATTCTTAAAGCAATCAGAGGAATGATTGGCTAGGGCTGACAGCCATATCTAATCTAGAAAATTGCAGCAAAGGGTGAAGATAGTTGGAACTGTATTTATAAAATCTCTGACAATGGGAGAATACCAGTCTAACCTGAAAAGGCCTCTGCATTTTTTTTATTTTGTTTCTTTTGAAAATACTGTCTGTAACAGTGAAACTTGAATTCCCCACTCAGTAATGAAGTCCAGTTCTAAAGCAGGATGGAATGGTGTTTTGAATATTTTGCAACTCTTTGAACATGTAGAATGATTTCAAGCTGTCTTTATTAAACTGAAGTGTGCCTCAAAGGGGTTAAAAAAGAAATGAGAGAGAGAAAGCTTTTAAAAGTCACATATAGAGGCCAAGCAATGTTAAAATAGTGGCCCTATATGAGTACATGTTCCATTTCTTACTACTACATCTCAACTGGACTTAGCCATATACCATATATCAGTGATTCCCAAATGTTGATCTTCCAGATGCTCCATTCTTCTGTTCCCAGAAAATTCTTGGTCAAGTTGGCTGGGGTTTCTGGGAGTTGAAGTCTGAAACACCTGGTGGAGCAAAGGTTGGGATCCATTGACCTCCTTCTACACAAAGGATGTGTAGCACATGTGGAGATTTCTGCAACTGTAATATATAGCATATCAGTCTTTGGAAAATGAATTTCAAGCAAAAAAAAAGGAAAAGAAAAGCAAGCATTGCTAACTTCACTGAATGTTCTCCAGTTTGGGGGAGGCCCACTACTTCTCTAATTGTGGATAGCTTTGTCAAACAAGGGATCACTAATAGCCTGCATACACACTGTTTCTGTCCATTTTCCTCCAGCATATCCATTCTATCCATAGCCAATAAGGCATCTCGAATAATATCTGCAACACTATCCTAGCTTTATATACTTTAGGGGTTGGTTTAACTTGATTCTTGCCTCTTATTCTATGAAATTTTAATAAACTGTTTATAGCCTTTACTATTAGCTGAATTGATTTTAGTATTTGGTCTTGCTGTGAGCCGGTTGATTGGAAGATTATTCTTAAATAGTTGATTTTCTTTTAAACTGGATGAGCATTAAGAAGCCATCTGTGGCTGACATATTCTATTGGAAACTATCATTTTGACTTTATCATAATTTATACTCACCAATTCATTTTGGCTAAACTTTTTTAGCAGCCTTTGTAAAACAGTTTAAGAGATCAGTATAGCATTATCTGCATACAATAGAGCAGAATATAGGCTTCTTCCAGATATCAACTAAAGAAAAAATAAAATACCCTGTTAAGAAAGAGACAATACAATTCAACTATAAGTTAAAGTCTAAGGGAGTCAAAATACATAACCAATAAAATTCTTTTTTGTCCCTGGAAATTTTGTATGATAGTCATTTGTATATACATATATACAGTTTTATCTGTAAATAAACTTCTGAAGATTTAAGATATTAATCCCATGTCCACTAGCAATAACATAGTCCAGAAATGATCTTGAGCAAATTCAAATGTGTTCTGCTTTTAAATCTATGAAATTTACATGGACCTGCCCTAGACTGGCCTTTTAATTTTCACTTCACTAAGTAATACAGGAGAAAATAGTGAGTTCAGCATCCTGGCTTAAAGCATGTCTGCTCATAGAGATGGGCCTGCTGTTGTAATTAATCACTTAAATAAAGGACAAAATGTGCATATAACATTGGAAATATCTCAAAGCCAAGGTATCTTTAAGGTTATCTTCCTGACCGGGGGGGGGGGACTGTAGTTTTGTGATAGGACACCTGCTTTGGATACAGAAGATCCCTGGATTTTTAACTGACATTTCCAGTCAAAAGGAGCAGGTAACAAGTAATGGGAAAGACCTATTCATGAAATCTTGAATAATTGTCGCCAATATTGTTCATATTGTTTGATTGCAGCTCCCAACAGCCCTCCCCAGTGGCTATCCTACTTAAGCTTATTGGTTGTCCACATTGTCCAAACTAGATTGTACCATCCTACCGCATTTCAATTGTCCAAACTCCCCTCATCCCAGCCTTTGCCCGTGGGAGCTTTAGACCAATCATCTGAAGGAGACAAGATTGGAGAGAAGTCGGGTTAGATATTAGGAGGCTAAACTAGTTCCTACCTCTCCCCATTCTGGATTATAAGAGAGTAGAAGGGGGAGGAGATCTTTTATGTTCTAGCTCCAACACTATAAAAGTTCATCTGTTTACCTCTGTCCTGGCTTTCATTGTTAAAATCTTAAGGCATACTTGTTCTGCTATGCTGCTGTTAAATGAAAGCTGGACAAAACCACTTAGTTGTTGTTGGTATTGATTTTTGAAGCTGATGGTATTTAAAGCTTCTTTTGGTCATATATATATTATATTATATTATATTATATTATATTATATTATATATATAATGTTTTATCTCTTTGAAATAAGTCACCTTGAGTAGACAACAAAGGATATGCATGTATTAATGCACTGAAAATTTTAAATTGCAGTCAAGAAGCTGGATGATTGTTGGAGGATATATGTGTATGAGAGGTATGTGAGGATCTGAAGAAGAGTCCTACCAAACCAACATAGAGAAGTTCATGCCTTATTGTTAAAACTATTATGGTCATTTATATATTATGATACAGAAGGTGAATTCTGATAAAAAATTATCTTATTGCATCCAGTAGGATGATGGTAAGTAAGTTTGAAATTTGGTTATGCAACTGTGATTTAAGCACCTAACTTTGAGCACTAGATATCCCTTTGTGATATCAAATAATTTGACCTTTCTGTGGCACCTTGGCTTATAATGTTTGCCAGGGTCCTGAGGAAAACAGTCACAAGGAAGCAGCTGTTAATGATGGGAATTACAACTTCCTCTCTTAGGCGGGCATATCAAAGTTTGGATTGTTATCTGGGATCTGGATGCTATTCCTTTCATCTCACAAGATACCTGATTCATGCCCATAAATAACAGATTGACATTTGGGCTGCTTGATTGATATGTTTTGTTCCGCTTCTAAGTCTTTTGGTGCATTTCAAAAGTTAACTTTGATCTCAAAGTTTATGGCATGAGTCACAGGCATAAATACCCCTGATTGTGACAATTGAGTGGGCCTCTCTCCATTTTCATCCCATCTCGCTGCTAGTTTGCACAGCGAGCTCCAAGGAAATTCCACTTTCTCTCCATCTGCTCAGGACTTCTGAACAGGTCGTATTGCTTATTCCTGACTTCTTTTCTATTTCCTATTTCTTATTTAGTTAGTGTGTAATTGTTGTCTTATTTGTTTACTGTTCAATAAAGCATCATGTGGTTTATTCTGATTTGTTTGTTCACTGATCTGACTCCGTAGGCATAGAGCTTAAAAGGTCCTAATAAGTTGCCCTCCCTCTCGTAGCTAAACAGTGCTCTAAGCTAATTTTCCCCACAATTTGACAGCTCTTGGGAATCCCCTTAAGGGAGCCCCGACAAGGAGGGTAACAGTTATGCTTTTACTTCCACCTTTCTGAATGTTCTGACACATTTCGCTAAAAAAAGTATCAAAAGAAATGTGTGATTTCAGACAATCTGAACACAAAATACATTTTTTGAAACTGTATTTAGATGGATGATTTCATGTGTGTGGTGGGTAGCATTTGTGAAAATGTTTTAAAAACTCATTACTAATAAGGAATGAATTAGATTTCCAGTGATGCATTTTAGTCTTTTACTCCAAGTCTCAAGTCTAGTCTCAAATCTCTATCTTCCAGTCTCAAGTTGAGTCTCAAGTCCTTGCAAGATACTTTCAAGTCAAGTCTTGAATCGAGTCTCAAATCTGGAAGCCAACTTTATACCCCAACCTGTATTTCGGAATTTCTGGACTGAGTCAAATAAAGTCAGTTTTAACAATTTAAGTAGAGTTTGTCCTCTACTTTTGAGGTTTTGTCATCTGCAGCTTCAGAAACGGGGGTAGGATCTTTCTTACTTCCCATTTGCAAAGCTGGAGGCTTTTTCAGAAATGGGGAATAGGATCCTTCTTATTCCCCATTACTGAAGCTTCAAGAGCTTTAAAAGGAAGGATCCTTCCTCCTCAAGCCCATTGCCTAACACACTTTCTGTTCCCCTCTGAGATACATGTCCTGCAGTCTGGGCAAGAGTCTAGCCTTCTTCTCTTAAGAAAAGTTTTAGAAGACTCCTACATGTAGCGGGGACAGACTACTGAGCAGACATCAAGCCCACCTCAAGCCCATTGCCTATCTCATTTGCTGTTCCCTCTGAGAGATATGTGCACATTTTGGGCTTGAGACAGACAGTCATGTGAGTAGTAAGTTGTAAGGTTTCTAGATGAATGTGTTATGTTACTGAACCAATGGCAGCAAGTCAATCACTAAAAATAAACAAGTCTCAAGTCAAGTCAAATCAATATGTAATTTTTGCCAAGTCAAGTCCAAGTTGAGTCACTGAAGTGACTTAAGTCTGACTTGAGTCCAAGTCAATTGATTTGAGTCTACGTCACTGCAGATTTCTGGGATAATACATATGAAAACAGCACCCAACAGCAATATGTGGGTGGAGAGAGAGGCTGAAAAAGAGAGAGAGAGAGAAAATCTATTATATCTCTTTCTTTTTCTCTCATGAGAAAAAGATGCAAGGATGTTTTCAAATGAAATACTCATAAAATGTGTAGTTGTGTGTAGTCTCTCTTTGTGTGTTTATGTACCTTCAAGTTGGCCTTATGGCAACCTTATGGAAACCACATGAATTTCATAGAGTTTTCTCAGGCAAAGAATCTTCAGAGGTGGTTTTTCCACTTCCTTCCTCTGAAATATATCCTACCTCACCTGGTATTTCTTGGTGCTGTCCCATCCATGTACTAACTAGGGCTGACCCTGCTTAGCTTCCAGTTGTCTTGGGGAAGCTGACAATCATGGGCAGGGGAGATATGGAGACAAATCCACTAAGTCAACTTTTGCTCCAGTATTTTTGAGCCTAATCAGATTTTATGGCCTTTTCCCACAAGAGCCCTAAGACCTGTTGCAAAAACAAAACAGTGGCAAGGAACAGAGGAGGGTCTTGAACTACATTCTGTCAGAGGATAACACTGACTGAATTAAATATCTGTCAATGTTCTGGAAAATATAGGAAATATCTGTACAAAAAAAATACAAAGGACAATTTTAAATAGTAAGTTAATTTGTGCTCCAGAATGAGGCTATGGTGCAGTTCAGATATGCTCAGTCCTCTGACATTGTTTTAGTATTCTATCCATTTAAAAGTGAAGTAATTTCTTTTGAAAATAATTTTTTAAAAAGTCCCTCCCTCTAATGAAATCTTACTTCAGTGTTCATCTTGCATTGCAATTTTTATGTCCAAATTACAAATTACAATCCCCAGAATGTCAGAGGTTTCTCTAAATGATGGGCTGATAAGCCCCCTCGCTATAAAACGAGCAACAGACACACGGCTGTAACATTAAAAGTACTTTTGTCTAATAGAAATGTGAAACTATAAATCATTGTTATGAAAAACACTATCCTATTTAGTTATATTTGTCTACAACAAACACATTCTCTGATATAAAAAGATAGAATGAATTGGACTTTGGTGCTCGCTCCCCACTCCCAACTTCTCATTTTTCAATATCTGTACTGAATCTTCTTTTCAATCATTTTCCTTTGTGATTGTTTGGCTTCATGTTTTCTCTATTTTGTTAGGCTAAAATGTACTACATTACATTTATATTGAGAGTCTTGTGTTGCTAGCTGGCTTGGAAACTGAATTTCATTTTAAATTAGGAAAGCAAAGAAGGCAGCAGAAAATGGAGGCACAGAAGAGAGAAAGCCATTTATATTTCTCAAGTGGCTAATGTTGTCAGAGTTCTTGTAGAAGCTCTCTCTCTCTCTCTCTCTCTCTCTCTCTCTCTCTCCAGATAAATGTTGGCAGCTGTACCATCTGCAGTACAAAGATACCTGCTTTTGTCAGGAGGAAAAATACAGGCCATCTTGGTTTTCTAATGCCAGAATATCTTTAAATTATTTGCTAATTTATTGGAAAATATAGTAATTTACCTTTTGTTTTGTGTCCCTTTTCGTGCATGTCAAAAAGCACTTTCCATTTGAGTTGATTTTTCCATATTTCCTGGAAACACATACATGGCTTTGATGCCGTTTCTGTTTTACCTTGGGATGACTTCTCCTTTCACCTCATATTCCCTGGAACTCACGTATTTTTGAATCCAGTGATGTGATAGTGGTATACCTGATGTGACGTCTCTTAGGAACTCAAAAACAAAATCATGTGGGTCTCCATTCCCAGTGAAATTAAATGATCTTGTAGACAAACAAAGCTGAAGAGTATGGGTGAATAATGAAGGAGAACAATGTAAAAAAAACTGCAGACAGGATGAAAACAGAGGACATCAAATAGCTTGCAAGAGTTCAGTGAGATGGTTTCTGCTGCCTACAAATGGCTCAACACAGAAACACTCCCAAGACGTTTGCTTCCAGTGCCACACTGTCCACACAGGTCAATAGGCTGTGTTTGTTGTTGTGTGTGGGGATGAACTTGCTTTGGGAGTCAGTTATGTGGATGCACATGAGGCATGATGGTGGGTTGCTAGGCACCAGGAATAGCGCCTTAAGAGTGAAGCCCAGCACACAGGTATGTATGTGGGAGGGACTTATGGATGAGAGGAATTTTATATAAGGCAGAGACTCTGTTTGAAAGAAAGCCTGTAACCTCACATTCGTGACCGTCTAATTATATATAATCAGATAGTCAGGAATGTGAGGTTACAGGCTTTCTTTCAAACAATTAAATATATCTGCCTATACACACACACACACACACACACACACACACAGAGATATTTAATTGGCATAAAATAGAGATTACTTGCAATGACTGGGTGAGGCCATGTGGAAAAGGAACTGACTGAAAAACAGGTCAGAGATGATCTCAGAGCATGGCTGAGTTCAACTTAATGGCTCTTGCAAGGAGAACAAAAGGAATCTCCTGAAAGAGCAAAATCCCCTGTGGTTTGCGTATCCTCTGGAAAACCAAGCCATAAAAACTGGCCACCAACTTAATTTGATTCCCAGTTGTTGGAAACTTCAAAGAAAGTTTTTGGTTGATTGATAACTCTGATTCAGGAAAACAAGAAGATTTCAAACAAATTCTCACACCTATCATTTTCCTGATCCCTGATTACACTGCCATAAAAGTCTTTTACCCCCTCTGCTTGATTCTGCCTTTTGTCCTTTCCTAGGAACAGAGTCTGCCCTCCCCCCAGGCATTCTTGCACTATATTTTTTGTCCCCTTTTTGGGGCTTTAGCTAGCCTTTTTCTCTCTCTGTCTCTCTGTGTCTTTTTCTCTCCTTCTTCCTCTCGCTAGCTGGCCAGCTTGTTCTCTCACTCTTTTTTGGGAGAATTTCCACCTTTGACTAGCATCTGCTAGCTTAAAGGCTCCTGTCAGTCTTTTTCTTCATCTGCTAATCTATCCCCATGCTTTTCTGAAACGGTGGCCTTCAGGATCAGGTGCAATATATTTGCTTTTGTCCCTGCAGTTCTTCCCTGTCTTAAGATTTTCAAACTCAGTAGTCCTTATGTGCTTGTGTGAGTGAGTGCTTTGTGTGTGCGAGTGAGGAATTTTGCCAGTTTTACCAAATAAAAGACCATTTAAAGGACACTTGACTTTTCTTTCTTTCTCGTGCAGTTTGATCCTGTAAACATAGGATAAATGATCTCACTGTGTTGCCCTGCCTTCCATTTTGCCGAGGTGCTCTGCTAATTTCCCGAACCTTTGCAAAATCCAAGTGTTCCCCTGGGAACTCCCATAATCCAGGCTAACAAGCCTTCAGTGGAATCTTGGCCAGAGAGGGTAGGTGAGCTGTGTTTAAGCAGCTGAGAAAAAGATACAGAGAACTGATGTCTTAGGCTGAGACTTATTGGCATAGAAGGTCAGAAGCTGAAAATGTTTAATGTAACAACACTATTTTATATTACCCTGAACAAGATACTTTCTTTCCAATGTTACCATACCACTGTGTTAGCCTGAGTTGTCTAAAGATACTGACAATAAAAAACACACTACTATAAATGAACTGTTTTGTTCTGAGGGAACAGTTAAGACCCTAGCCCTTTTACAGAAAAGTGGTAGTTAAAGGTGGAGTAAGAGCTAAGTGAAAGCATCAGAGCATCTTATTAGGTTGTAACTGCAAAATCTATCTCAGGAGAAATAAGGGCTTATCATATGTTCCTTCAAGTCATTTCAAACTTTCAAATCATAAGGTGAAACTATCACAACCACTTTCTTGGTAAGGTTTGTTCAGAGAGGTTTTTACATTTGCCTTCTTCTTAGGCTGAGGGAGTGTGACTTCTCCAAGGTCACCCAGGGGGTTTACACAGTTAAGCAGAGATTCAGACTCTGATCTCTAGAATTGTAGCCCAGTGCTCTCACCACTTCACCACATTGGCTCCTAGTGAATATACACAGTACCCTAAGCCAGCCCAGTTGTTGTTGAACATGAGACATAAAATCCCTGTGCCTCACAGGAAACAGCAAATCCTCCGTCTCTTTCCATCCCTATCAATGAGATGTAATAGTAAATTAAATAATTATTTGTTTACTTTTCACGATCCTAACATCTATTGTCTGTGGTGGTTTCCTCTCTTGGAAGAAACATGGTGCAACTAGCATCCACTAAAAACTTTATATCCCAAAAAGGTTCAGCACCTGTAATTATTCCTTTAAAGTTCAGACCAAAACCCAGAGTGGATCCATTGTCTCTGACATAGGAGTTGCCACTCACCACTGAAAGGCAGGACAGAGGTATGTAGATGAAAAAAGAAGAGGAAGAGGAGGAGAGCTACTGTATCTGCTACCCAAAATCTCATTTGGTTTCCTAATTCATCCTAATCTTTCGCCTGGTCTAATTCAAACTAACCTTCCTTCCAAGCTTACACTGATACTTCCTTCCAAGCTTAGACTGATACTGTTGGACTACTGATGTCACTTCCTCCATTTTCTCGACTGTTGTGCCCTCTTTCCTTTGTATTTCCTTTGCTCTGAAGAGGCCCCGGCAAACCTAGCTCCCGGTATATCTACTTAGTTACGTATTAGAATTCTTATAATCTTTTCTGAAAGAATGCACTTTCCATAATAGATATGCACTTTCTAATTTTCAGTATTTTTCATGGTAAAGCAGGTTTCCTTATATCAAGGATCCTGATATTTCAGAGGATTGAATCACTTTGGCTGCAAATTCATGCTACTAAGAGCCCCAGACTTAACTGTCAGCCCTGGTTCAGAGACATCATGTATGCTCCTTTCAAAGAATATTAAAATGAGGAGAGAAAGCAGTGCAATATTAGTGAAACAAACTTTGCCCTGGATGCATTGTATACATTGCACATTTAAAGAGTTTTCTTTAACGCTCTTTTTGGGCAATGAACTTTAACAGGTCCTTGTGAACCCATCAAAGTTACTTTGACAATCTCACAGTTCTGGGTCATTATTTCAACCAGGTCATTATTTCAGCCAGGTCATTGTAGAATAGCACTTTGTTTACTGGATTATTTTCAGCAGTACAGAGATAAGGGGTAGGAGCCAGAAGAAAACAAAACCTAGCAGAGACAACAGAGAGGTGTTTACACACACAGGCACACAGGAGAGAGAATGCTGTTTTGTTTGCATTTGTCCCATCTATTAAAAATTCTTTAGGTTGCTGTGCTACCGAAGGAGAGAGGGCTTTTCTGTACAAAAAAAAATCTGTACCTGTTTATGTGAACAGTAATTATATATTCTCTGTTAGATGTAAATACTCCGCAATACTCTGATGAAACCCTGTTAGTCATTTCATCACGTTCAACAGAATTGATCCTCCTCACTGCACACACAGTAATAATAAAACAAATTAATGGACTTTATTCTGTCACAAATCCTACAGTTTCTAAGCCTTGATTGTGGGCTAAGGGAAATCGGTGCCTAACCACCTCTTAAGGAAATATGGAAGCTTCAGTATGTTATCCTAACAGGATATATTGTGTTAAAGCTGTAATCTAATATGTAAGGCTTCCTGAATGGGAAAGGCAAGTAAACATTTGAAAAACCAGAATATATATAATATCACAAACCAGCAGTTTATGCTTACTTCCAGGCTTCCTACATTATCCAAGCAACTGTTTGTCTTAAGATCAAATAGGCTCAGAAAGTAATTTGCAGATTGTTTCCTGGGGCAAATTTATGAGTCACAAGAGAATTACAAAGTGTGCTGCAAGTAATATATTGATTTATTTTTAATTCCCTAGAAAGGAGACTGCCAGTTTTGTCTCTGAATGATCCAGTATTCTGGCCCTGTTGCCTTCTCATCACATTTCACTGGGAGAAGAACCATAAACCAATGGCATATGTTTTGGATGAGGAAGAAAGATCCTACATTCAATCCATGCCATCTCCAAGTAGAGTCTCAAGCAGGAATAGCTGAGTTTCCTGTACAGATAAGAATGGCAGCTACTGGTTTCCAAGTCACTAGGACAGTGAATCTCTTCCAGGTTTTAGCTTGAAATTTACAGTACTTTAGACTGCTTCCTTAAAGTGTGGATTAAAATCCAAAACGGATTACTGAGAACAAAGAAGATTCCATTACAGATATGTTATGATTTCTAATATTTCAACACCAATGAAGCCACATTTTGGCATTTTTCCCATCCCACGTCTGCCATAATTGATTCTCTTGATTCTTGGTTAGAGCTGTGCTGTGTTATCTTATACTGTGGCTCAACAGTAAGAACTTTCCTGCACACCTCTAACAAGTCAGATTGAAAGAAAGGAGGTGTCTCTCAAAATGATCCACAACTCAAATGCTGCATTTTGCTGAACAACGGTACTTCCACCTGCTGTATAAAACAAGACAAAGCTTGGATTGGCTGAGTGCTTTAACTGATGCTATTGTAATAAGAGAGGAGGATGGGAACAAACCAAACATTATTTGAACTTGGCTCTAATTTTGGCTCTGGCTCCTCTTATTCTTAACTCTGGCTTGGTCCACAATTTTGTTTGTCCATGACTAAGATATATCTTATGCTCACTGTTGCTTTGGCTAGTGCCTATCCTTGGTCTCAAACACTGTAGATGAATAACTCTGTTGTGTCAGAATTGACAGAATTATGGCAATGCATCAGTCCAATTGGACCCTCCAACCATTCATGGCACAGGGATGTAGCAGAATTTCTTGCTCCCAGAGAAGAGAGTCTCTGGCCCTGCATGAACACTGATTTTTATGTCCAGGCTGGTGAAGCTTGCCTGGACATGATCTTGGGTTCTCATAAAGAGGTGAGCTTTATGAAGTCCTCAAATTATTCTCAAACTGAAATGAAACCTCAGCCAAAGATTTATGGCTTTAACTGATCCTTTCCTACCTTTTTTTTTTTTAATGTACTTATTGTCAAAGCTAGCAACAGCAGTCCTTGAGCAATAGCAGGTGGGAGGGAGAAAAGGAGGTTTTTGTCATCTGGCAAGATATCTAGACATGATGGCCTATGGGAAATGAGTGTTTCCCAACCATTCATTCTAGGTCATAACAATGGAAAAGACCCAGTGTGGTATAGTAATCAGAGTGTTAAACTAAAACTGTGAAAATCCCAGTCAGCCATGAAGCTCATGGACTAGTCTCTCCATCTCTCTCTCTCTATTTCTTTCTCTGTCCCCTCAATCTCTCTCTCCCCGCTCTCCTCCCCTCAGCTTTTACTACCTCACAAGATTGTTGTGGGGATAGAAGTAGGAAGTAGAAGAGCCATGTAAACTAATTTGACTTCTTTGGAGAAAAGGTGGACTCTAAATATAACTAACAAAACCCCCACATTTTAACTAAGACTCAGGCCCTTTCCACACCAGGCAATTAGAACGGGGCAGTGTGTCCTCTCATGCAGGTCATCTGCACCTTGGAGCTGACTAGGAGCGGACTACTTACTGGAGATCTGCACCTCAGTCAGTTCCAAAACGACCCCAAGTAGTCCTCCAGTGTGTTTTTGAAAGACTGGAAAAAACAGGTCTTTATTTTCCTGGAATGCGTCATTGCATTCCTGCTCCCTTGTGTAGATTTGCAGGCTTGCACCAATGCACCATTTTGGAAGCCGGAAGCCGCCATTTTGGACGCTGGAGCAGTGCAGATCTGCAGACCTTGCACTGATCTGATTCACCCTGGACCAAGGAGGAGGCCTGCAGAAGGGCTTCAGGGACAGTCTACGTTGCTTTGGACCCCAGAAGAAGCGGTAGGTAATGGCATGGAGCAATTCCCTTGCCTCGTGCGGAAAGGGACTCAGTTTGCTGATGGAGCTTTATGTGTGAATTGATACCACTGCCTACACTACAATGTGTGCGAAGCCTATTGAACAGACCAGTCCATTTTCTGATGCAAACAAAGAGCAATTCCTCATCCAGGACCACTCGTTCATGAGTATCGCTAGCTGTTTGTGACTAAATCTTCAGTGAAGTTTATTTTTAATGTTGATGTAAGTATTTAATACCTTACACAACGCTTGTTTTTGCCAGGCTCTGAAGCTGCCTGATTTTCATGCTAAAATATGAGGTTAATTATAAGATTCAGTGGTAATCAACTGAATTAATAGGAGCAACAGAACTCATTTTCACAGAGACCTCTGACTATTTCTGTAAGTAAATATTGAAAGGATATTCTGTCTCAGATAATGGATTGGAATTGTTACATGGAAGACCATGGTACTAGTAGACCTAATCAATGTAGGTTGCTAATTTAAGATACTCTTCAATAGACTGCAGGGTTTACAGGGGGAATAATACCTTTCCCTATCCATTCAGTCTAATTGCTATTGAAATCTAGAGAAAAAGTGATGTTAACCCGCACCTCACAGCCAATGATAAAAGAAATGAATTTTCATTATACAGCATACCTATTTTACTTCCACATATAAGAAGTTTCCACTTCCCTTGTGGCATTCTAACTAAAGATGGCCAAATTCTGTTCTGCAGACCTCTGAAGTTCTACATTTTGACTTTGAAAATTGGTAATGGCATTAAAATCTGCAGGAATTTGTATGTTACGTAAACATCTTGACGGAGCAATAACTATATTCATGTCTTCCTGATTTTTGAAATTTGATAAAATCAAAGTGATAATTGCAGGCATTTTACAACCAAATGCAATCGGCCATGGCAACTGGATCATTGTTCCACAGCGTCATTTCTCTGAGACTTAGGCCCTTTCTGCACCATGTGGCTGTCCTGCAGTTGTGACATGATGGCAGTGTTCCATGGGTCGTGCTTCTGCACAATGTCATTGTGGTCCTGCCACCATCTTGTCATCACATGAACACAGTATTTGTAAAATGGAAAAAATCCATTTTACACTTACCGTTGAACCATGCTGCCATCTTTTCCGGCCATGTGGAAGGACGGAAGTGTGCTAGCCAGTGCAGCAATGGCAAATGCCCAGCTGCACTGTGGAAGGGAAGAGGTAGGGCCAGAACACTCCCCTCCGCAGCAACAGGGCGAGGTGTGGAGGGGAGCATTCTTGGCATGCTTTCCCTCCCTACCAGGGCTGCAGCAAAAGAACATCGCTGTGCCCTGTTGTGCAGAAAGTGTTTTAGATAAAAGTAAGGCAGAGAAGTACAAAAAAAAAAGGACCAGCATCCTGATTGTGGATGTATACACCACTGAACAAGGCTATAGGGAACGTTAGAATTGTAGCATTTTTCTATACCACTTATATTCAAAGTAGTTTCTAGTGTTGATGAGGAGAATGTATGTGTAGCAGAGGTCTAGAATTTTCATTTACTCTTTGCTCTGGTGAGCCCTGCCTGTCCCTGCTCCTAACATTATGACTTTGTATTTGTATAGGAACAATGGCTGTAATTCTTCTCTAATTTTATTCTCAAAGGAAGCAATGAGTAATTTTAGCAAGTTTCTTTCCACTTTGAGAAGGTCTTCAACAACTATGCACTTTAACAAGACTATTCACAGTTTGAGATGTATTCTGGGCAAAAGTTGCACATGGTATTTTTCAAACTATATGTGAATTTTGCATGGGATATGTCTTTAATGATAAAGTTGCTTGTCAGACAGTGGCCATTTCCACACGATTAAAGTGCTGTTAAAATGCTATATTCCACTTTCAACATCCTATGGAATTCAGGGGTTTGCAGTTCAGGGGGAGAGCTCTTTGGCCTTAGTAAACTACAAATCCCAGCAGTGTCTGCATATGACAGTGCACAGGGAGGGTTTATGACTTTAAACCTACTTGAAATATTTTCAAAGGTAAAAAGGATCTTTCAGCCTCTTGTTTAAAAATAAAATAGAAATGATCTCATGCTGTACTTGAAAGGAAAAACAAAGCCCCATCTCTGTAGGCAGCTTTCTGTGTTGTTCCCCACACTAGTTAACATATGAACAAAACTGCTGGGAGAGATTTGGCAATTTAATACCATCAGTCAACTGATGACACCCAACTTTATCTCTCTTTTCTACCTCAATCCAAGAAACTGTTTTGCTTCTAAACTGGTACGTGTTGACAACAATGGACTAGATGAGGGCAAACAAACTGAAACTTAATCCAGAAAGGACAGATGTACCTGGTTAGTCACAAAGTAGATCAGGCAACAGGATTCAGTCTGGCGTGGATGGACTTACGCTCCCTCTGGAGATGCAATTTCACAATTTGGGTGTACTCCTGGAGTCAGCCTTGAATACTGATGATCAGATTTTGCTCACAGTGCATTTGCGAAATTAAAATTAGTGTGTCATCTATGTCAATTTCAAGTAACATGTGATTTGGTCATGGCGGTATGTTACCCTGTTTACTGGGGGTCCCAGGAGGGACTCCAAAATGTGCTCTACTGAAGGTGGGGAAAATTAGCTCAGAGCACTGCTTTAGTGTTACGAGAGGCAGGGTAACTTAGTAGGATCTTGTAATCCAATGTTTACGGGGTCAGGCCAAGCCAAGGAGCACACCAAGTTTAAGAATAATTGAGATTTTATTAAATACAGACAAACAGCATGTGCAACACACTCACACAGGTAGCTAAGGAAAATAAAGGTTGGCGTGGTATAGAGGGATTTTGAGAGGGATTGTTGGTTTGGGTGATATGACATCTGTTCCTGAAGCCTGGAAGAAGATAGAGAGCGATGCTGGGGTTCGGTGTATCTCAGCATGTGGAGCTGAGGGGAAGCTTGCCAAGCAAAGCGGCAGCAAGGCGGTTGGAACTTAGGAGCGATCCGAGGAAGGTCTTGGAATCAGGGGTTTTTATAGGGAGAAGTGTGATTGCAGGCTATGCCTTACTCAGGGACAACAATGAGTTTTGGGTGCAAGACAATGTCTCAGAAAGGTCACAACTTAGCATGATTGAGTTAAGTCCAAATTAATAAAGAGGTAGACTGTATGCAAATGCTCAGTGCTTGACCTTTAAGCTTCTAGCTTGCCAAGTTACCTGCTCGGGGCAGGGAGTCCTTTGTATACAGTGTGTGTACATAATGAGAGTGCTTGCAGAGAGGTCTCCTAAAGCGTTGATCTGGCTATTTCTGGCCTGCCTGTATTGTGCAGCATTTGATGGGCGAGCCTAGTTCTGTGCTTGTCCGGGGGCCTCACAAACACGTGGAGAGGGGTGGTATGGTAAGGCCGAATTATGATATCAAAGTGATATCGGGTGCTATCGTCAGGTAGGCCTAAACTGCAGTAACAGGTATATGCCTTAAGTTACATTTCCTTTTGGTACTGTATTGTGCATTTAGAATACAGTAATGAATTTCCCTTGAAGAATGTTTAGAAATTTCAATTAGTCTAAAGAGCTGCAGCCAGGTTGTTAAGGAGACTGGTTACATAAAGCATACAATTATCTTGTGACAACAACTCCAGTGACAGCCTGTCTGTTCTGGTACACAATTCAGAGTGTTGGTTATAGCCTATAAAATCTTATTTGACTTGGGTCCAGATAATCTGAAGGACCATATCTTCCTATATGAGCCTACCCAGTCTGAAAGATCTTCAGGGATGTGTTTCTTTTGATCTCACCACCTTCACAGGTACATCCAATGCAAATGTGGGAAAGGGCACTCTCCGCTGCTCCTAGACTATAGACTTCTCAGGGTTGCTAGGCTGTCTTTTGCTGTCTTTTCACTGACAGGTAATACCTTTCTATTCTAAGAGGCATTTAGGAAATGAATGTTTTACATGTAAAAGATTTTCTGGGTTAGTGTATTGTACTACTTTTATTCTATATTTTTAATGTTTTAAATATCTTAGTTTCACAGATAATTTAATACTAGTTCAAATTTGATTTTTGTATGTTTTAGCTACTTATGATTTGTTTTTCTTCTTAACCGTAAGCCAGTTAAATTCCCTTTGCACACCCTACTGTATCCCGGCTGCCTCCTGTGGGGATCCTAGCAGCAGCTCTACTGGGAGGGAGCATGACACCAGCTACCTTTATGAATGAAGGGAGTGTGATGACCTCACCTCTTCCTGCCCCAGACCAGCTGGGTAATATCTCAGGCTGCGCTGGTACAGGAAGTGCAGCCATTGTGTTTCTGGATCTTTTGCACACCAGATAAGTGTGGGATGGTGGTGCAATTGAGAGTCATTGATGGGGAAAACTCACCAATGATTTACTGCATGATTGTGCTACCTGGGGACAGGAGAAGGATGGGACCACAGCAACATCATGTGTAACCATCGTCATGGTCCCATCCTTCTCCTGTCACCACTGTAGGACCACAACGTCCTACAGAAAGGGCCCTAGTCTTGGAGAAATGATGGAGGATAAAAAGTGATTGATAATTGTGCAGTTTTCCAGACTGAGAGGCAGAATGCCTCCAAATACCAACCATTAGCGTGCAAGAGAGTGATATTGCTCTTATTTCTGTTTGTGTGTTTCCCATAAGAATTTCACTAATAGCTGGACTTGATGAGTCCTTTGGTCTGAACCAACAACACTCTGAGAGACTTCAAAAGTCTTTAAAAAATCACACAGTTGTTGAAGTTTATTCACAAGCTGGGACTTATTCTGTGCAAAATTCTTACGTGGATGTTTTGCACCAAAAAGAGCATTTTTAAGAATTTTTTTTTTTTACTAAACACCAAGTTTAAATACATAAAACAACACATAATGGGATCTAAGAGAACACATCATAATTTCCTGAAACTAATAACAAAGAAAACAACAAGTTACCTAATCTAAAAAGGGCAAAAGACTTAACTAAACAAATCTAAAGCAGGGCTAGAAGAATAAACACATGACTTCCAGCCCCCGAGTGGATGATTACAAGGTACAAAGCAGGTACAAAACTGGTACATACCTGCTTATTATAAAAGCTACTGATCTTCAACGCCCAAAAATTACATTCTACCCAATAGTCTTTCAAGTATATAATCATCATATCCCAATCTTTCTTAAATTTACTCAATGATCCTTCCTTAAACAGGAATTTATATGCAGGAAACAGCTTTTCAATGGCTTAACTATGAAACATCAATATTGTCTGCTGTTTCTGTCATCTTGGTCTATTCACACATACAAATCATCACTTAATCCTGAATTCAAACAATATATAAAAAAACGTAGAAAAGTTTGTGGATAAAAAGGAAATAAGAACATGAGGATTTTTTTTTTTAAAGCACACTGTATTTCTGCCAAAATATTTCCCGAAACATTTCATCTTCCTTTTCTCCCATAGTTGGGATGAATGGTAGTTTTCAAAGTAAAGAGTGGAAAAAAACTTTTAAATTTTTTTAAAAAAGCTGATTTCTGTAAACTTACGGAGTTACTTGCCAAAATCCTGTGGTCAAGAATACTGAAAGAGAAAGGTGTTCGTTATGGATGGGCATTTCTTTAAAGTGAGATACTGAAGGCACAATTGAAAACTGTGCCAAGAAGGAGGAAAAATGGCAAGTGTCTAAATAAACTGGAATGGTTGATGAAAGAACTCTCAGCTGAGCTAGGTGTTAAAAGAAACATGTACAGGAAATGGAAAAATGGTAAAACCACCAAAGAGGAGTTCAAGCAAATAGCCAAGAGATGTAGGGAGAAGGTCAGAAAAACTAAAGTGCAGAATGAACTCAGGCTTGCCAGAGACATTAAAACAATAAAAAGGGCTTTTTTAGATACGTCCACAGCAAAAGGAAAAACAAGGAAATGACAGGGTCGCTGTGTGGAGAAGGTGGCCAATTACTAACAGGGGGAAGAGAGATGGCAGAACTATTCAACACCTTCTTTGCCTCAGTTTTCTCCCAAAAGGATAGAAGTACTCAACCTGGGGGGTAAGGAGCAGGCGAGGAAGTGGGGAAATGCAGCACAGAGTAGATAGAGAAGTAGTACAGGAATATCTGGCTAAACTAGATGAATTCAAGTTGCCAGGGCCAGATGAATTACATCCAAGGATATTTAAAGAACTGGCAGAAGTCATTTCTGAATCACTTGCAATAATCTTTGAGAACTCTTGGAGAACAGGAGAAGTCCCAGTAGACTGGTGGAGAGCAAGTGTCATCCCCATCTTCAAGAAAGGGAAAAAAAGAGACCCAAATAATTATTGCCTGGTCAGCCTGACATCAATACCAGGAAAGATCCTAGTGCAGATCATTAAACAGTCAGTTTGTAATTTCTTAGAAAGCACAGTTTGTAATTACTTAGAAAGCAAGGCTGTAATCACTAAAAGTCAATATGGATTTCTCAAAAATAAGTCATGCCAGACTAATCTTATCTGTTTTTACAATAGTAAAATAGTAAAAAAGAGATAAGATTAGTCTGGCATAACTTATTTCTGAGAAATCCATGTTGACAAGCTTGATAGATGAAGGGAATGCTGTAGATGTACATATCTTGATTTCAGTAAGGCCTTTGACAAAGTTCCATGTGACATTCTTGCAAAGAATCTAGTAAACTGTGGGCTGGACAGAGCTGCTGTTAGGTTAGGTGGATTTGTAATTGGTTGATTGACCAAACCCAAAGGATGTTCCTCAATGGCTACTTTTCATCCTGGAGAGAAGTGACTAGTGGGGTACCACAGGGTTCTGTCCTGGGCCCAGTGCTATTCAACATCTTTATCAATGACTTGAATGAAGGAGTAGAGGGCATGCTGATCAAATTTGCAGATTACACCAAATTGGGTGGGGTTGCTAATACCACAGAGGACAGGATCAAATTTCAAAATGACCTTGACAGATTGGAGAGCTGGGTGAAAGCTAACAAAATGAATTTCAACACAGAGAAATGTAAGGTCCTACACTTAGGCAGAAAAAATGGAATGCACAAATATAGGATGGGGGACATGTGGCTGGATAGCAGTACATGTGAAAGGGATCTAGGAGTCTTGGTAGATCACAAGCTGAGCATGAGTCAGCAATGTGATGTGGCAGCCAAGAAAGCCAACACGATTCTTGGTTGCATCAAAAGGAGTATGGTGTCTAGATTAAGGGAGGTAATGGTACCACTCTATTCTTCATTGGTTAGACCTCATTTTGAATACTGTGTCCAGTTCTGGCCACCTCAATTCAAGAAGGATATCAACAAGCTAGAACGTGTCCAGAGGAACGCAACCAAAATGGTGAAGGATCTGGAAGCCATGCCCTATGAGGAATGGCTTAGAGAGCTGGGTATGTTTAGTCTGCAGAAGAGACAGTTAAGAGGAGACATGATAGCCATATTTAAATATTTGAAGGGATGTCATGTCGAAGAGGGAATGGGCTTGTTCTCTGCCACTCCAGAGACTAGGACAAGGAGCAATGGATTCAAGCTGCAGGAAAGGAGATTCCATCTGAACCTCAGGAAGAACTTCCTGATGGTCAGAACTGTCTGGCAGTGGAATATGCTGCCTCAGAGTGTGGTGGTGTCTCCTTCTTTGAAGGTTTTTAAGCAGAGGCTGGATGGTCATCTGTTGGAAATGCTTTGTTGTGTGTCCCTGCATAGCAGGGGGTTGGACTGGATGGCCCCTGTGGTCCTTTCCAACTCTATGATTCTATGAAAAAAAAATGTAGTAAAAATGGAACAGCCACAGGTCATATCTGCAGTACCCTGTTACAGTGCTATTATTCCACTTTCAACATCTTATGAAATCCTGGGCTTTGCAGTTTAGTGAGAGTCATTAAGAATTCTCAGCCAGAGAGCTCTTTGGCCTCATTATACTACAAACCCCAGAATTCCACAGGATGTTGAAAGTGGAAGAATGGCACTGTAACAGTGTAGTGCAGAAATGGCTTCAGTTCTATTAGTCACAAATAGAGTAGACCCATTGAATCAATTATTGAATAGTGAGTCACCACACAGATAAATCACATCTAGCTGAGTCTTTCACTAGAATGAAGGCTAATAAATTAAAAAGATTAAATTATAAATTATAATGGTATTTATTAAAATAGTGATTTCATTAAAAACAAATTAAATTGAAACTTCTCAATAATGATAAATAACACTTAAAATATTAAAAAGTTTAGCTTATCCATTTAAACCCTCTGGCTGTATCAATCGCTGAAGTCCTGGTAAAGAAGATCTTTGAATGCCAATCAGAGAAGAATGGATGGAGCTTTCCTTGAAAGCGAGTTCCATAATCTGTTTTTCTGTTTTGCTTCTTCATTCTCAAGACATTTCAGAATTCTTTTTGAATTTCTTTTTGTAGTGCTTCTCAGCTTGCAAAATTTTTACCTGATAACCACTGGAGTGGTTCTTATCCTATTTTTCCCCTCTATTTTCTATCAGATTCAACAAGAATGGGAAATATTTCTTGGGCTGAGGAACAGAATAAACCTTAGAGTAGGATTTTGCCTTCAAGCCACATCTTATTACCCTTACCCAAGAGATCTTCACTTCTACAGACTGAGGATTACTATAGTTATATACCCTTTCACAACCAATTGCTAATATTAGTAAGAGTATTTGTAGCTCTAAAAGGAGGCTTGCTGCCCCTCATGGAGAGAAAAGTTCATAGCTACTTCTCATCTGTAGAGGCTAATTAATTAATTCTAATTCAAAGATTACCATTACACAGTATTACCAGAAAGAAACACAATAGGAATTGTTACTTAGTTCCTTTGAAGTTGACCAAACTCTCCTTCTCTCTCTCTCCCCCACTCCTCCCTGACATTTATTTACATCTCTCTCTGTTTTTTTTCTTTAATATTGCCGTTTCCTTTCCATTTTATTTAATTATATTGTTATTCTGCGAACCACTGCCATTTCTTTCATTCTGAAATAGTTTTGTTTGTTTTGCTAGTCACTTGGCCATCATATGCATTCTTCCTGTTTTTGATTCCATTACCCTTCTGTAAACCATTCTCGGATCATAACGCTTTAAGAAAGTAGTAATGTCTCCATTGGAAGCCAGATTCCACAGAAACCTCAGAGCTAGTTTATAGTTGCAAGTGCGGATTCCACTTGTGCCTCCGAATATCCAGTATGAGGGACAAATATAGGATGGGTGTTGTTGCCCTTATGAGCCTGCTTTTGAGTTACCAGAGACAGTTACTTCGGTCTGTTTCCACACAACCTTTCTTATGTTTTGGGACTGTGGTATGCCAGTCAACTGCATCTGATGTCTCGCAATTGAATTTGACCTGAAGTATCAAACAGAATAGCAAATTTTATCCTACACATTTGGGGAAAAACATCAATTTCATATGTGGTTTATAAGGACCTAGAATGGAAACAGGATGTTTGGACATCAGTATGATGATTCAGGAAGGAAATTCTCATGTACACAATCAGGGAAAACCATCAATTTCACATACTGTTTGTGAGGTCCCAAATTACAAACAGGATGTTAAACTATTTGAGCCTTAGTATAATTATCCTACAAGGACATTCTCTTGTACTCAAGTTATTCCCCCCCTTTTGGAATAGAAGAAGGGAAATCAAAGGTTAGAGATAAAAATGCACATTTATAGCCCAGGCCTTCAAGATATTTCGGTTTGAACACAAAGAATAACACATTCATTATGTCATACTTTCTAGATGAAGTTGCCACATGCTACTTTCATTCAGGAGCAATATCCCAATACAATTACTTAAGCAATCTGTAGGAGACATACACCAACACATGGACAAACTTCATTACTCTTTAAACAGCCAGAAACTTCCTTGTTTACTCAAAGCCAGGAAAAAAAGGGATCAAACAAGGAAGGGAACACTTTCATCTGTTTAGATCTCTTTCAAACAAATGAAGTCAAACTTCTTGTTCACCTCAGGCATGCCTGGATTGTCTCATCAATGAAGCCAACTTACGTTAAAACATATAAACAAGACATCTAAAAATATCAGCCCAGAAGATAAGCAGCAATAACATTGACCCCTTAATCTTCCTTCCTAATGTTATGGCTTAAATATAAATTTGTTCATATTCTCCCTTTTGTCTGTCTCACTGCTGTTTTTAATTTGTGAAACTTGAAGGCAGAGACTTTTTTCAAGATTTCTGATGAATCTCAGTAAATGACCATGTGAAGTAATAGCTCGTAATCATTAATAATCAGACAAACCATTTTGTTCATTAAAAGAATTTGTGCAGAGCTCACAGAATGAAAACAGTCTATGCTGATATATTGTAAAAAACATACATGCCTCCTGATGGCTGCTCATTCCGAGGCTTGAGGAAGGACTCTATATACATACCCACATACATGTCTAAAACTCCTCTATAATGGGAGGTGGGTTCTCTTTGATCTATAGAGAATCTCCTTTTACTTATGTCAGTACATACATAGGAGATTCTTCTGGTGCTTTTCAATGAAATGGCTGGCAGAATTTTTTTTTTCCAAAATTTAAATTGTGGTAATACCTTTAATAAGCCAACCAAAACAAACAATGCTGTTTTAACAGTGTTAAAAGAAACACGTATAGGAAATGGAAGAAGGGGGAAACCAACAAAGAAGAATTTAAGCAAGTGGCCCAGAGATGTAGGGAGGACATCAGAAAGGCTAAAGCACAGAACAAACTTAGGCTGGCCAGAGACATTAAAAACAATAAAAAGGGCTTTTTAAATACATCCGCAGCAAAAGGAAAAAGAAGGAGACGATAGGGTCGCTGCACGGAGAAGATAGTGAATTACTCACGGGGGAAGAGAAAAGGCAGAACTACTTAACACCTTCTTTGTCTCAGTTTCTTCCCAGAAGGATACAAGCACTCAACCTGGCAGTTGGGGAGCAGGTGAGGAAGCAGGGCAAATGAGGCACGTAATAGGTAGAGAGGTGGTACAGGAATACCTGGCCACACTGGATGAATTCAAGTCTCCAGGGCCAGATGAATTGCATCCTAGGATATTAAAAGAGCTGGCAAAGGTCATTTCGGAACCACTTGCTATAATCTTTGAGAAATCTTGGAGGACAGAAGAAGTTCCAGCAAACTGGAGGAGAGCAAATGTTGTTCCCATCTTCAAGAAGGGGAAAAAAAGAAGACCCAAATAATTATCGCCCAGTCAGGCTGACATCAGTACCCGGAAAGATCCTGGAGCAGATCATTAAGCCATCAGTTTCTAATCACTTAGAAAGCAGTGCGGTAATCACGAGAAGTCAACATGGATTTCTCAAAAATAAGTCATGCCAGACTAATCTTATCTCTTTTTATGATAGAGTTACTAGCTTGATAGATGAAGGGAATGCTGTGGATGTAGCATATCTCGATTTCAGTAAGGCCTTTAACAAAGATCCCCATGACATTCTTGTAAAGAAACTAGTAAAATGTGGGCTGGACAGGGCTACTGTTAGTTGGATTTGTAATTGGTTGACCAACCGAACCCAAAGAGTGATCACGAATGGCTGCTTTTCATCCTGGAGAGAAGTGACCAGTGGGGTGCCACAGGGTTCTGTCCTGGGCCCAGTGCTGTTCAATATTTTTATCAATGACTTGGATGAAGGAATAGAGGGCATGCTCATCAAATTTGCAGATGACACCAAATTGAGAGGGGTTGCTAATACGCCAGAGGACAGGATCAAAATTCAAAATGACCTGGATAGATTGGAGAACTGGGCCAAGGCTAACAAAATGAAATTCAACAGAGAGAAGTGTAAGGTCCTACGATTAGGTAGAAAAAAATAGAATACAGAAATATAGGATGGGGGACAAGTGGCTGGATAGCAGTACATGTAAAAGGGATCCAGGAGTCTTAATAGACCACAAGCTGAACATGAGTCAGCAGTGTGATGTGGCAGCCAAGAAAGTCAATGCAATTCTCAGCTGCATCAACAGGAGTATGGTGTCTAGATCGAGGGAGGTACTGGTACCACTCTACTCTGCTTTGGTTAGACCTCATCTTGAATACTGTGTCCAGTTTTGTGCACCCCAATTCAAGAAGGACATGGTCAGCTGGAGCAAGTCCAGAGAAGGGCGACCAAAATGGTGAGAGGCCTGGAAGACATGCCCTATGAGGATAGACTTAGAGAGCTGGGGATGTTTAGTCTGCAGAAGAGAAGGTTAAGAGGGGACATGATAACTATGTTTAAATATTTGAAGGAATGCCCTGTAGAGGAAGGAGAGGGCTTGTTTTCTGCTTCTCCAGAGACCAGGACAAGGAGCAATGGATTCAAGCTGCAGGAAAGGAGATTCCAGCTGAACCTCAGGAAGAACTTCCTGACAGTCAGAACTGTCCGGCAGTGGAATATGCTGCCTTGGAGTGTAGTGGAGTCTCCTTCCTTGGAGGTTTTTAAGCAGAGGCTAGATGGCCATCTGTCGGGAATACTTTGAGGGTGTTCCTGCATAGCAGGGGGTTGGACTGGATGGCCCATGTGGTTTCTTCCAACTTTACATTTCTATGATTCTATGATTCTATGATTCTATGCTGGTTTTCAAAGCTATACAGGTTTCTTCACTGAGTTTATGTTTATGTGCCTTGAGGTCACCTATCAACTTATAGGGAGCCCTGGTGGTGCAGTGATTAAATGCCAGTACTGCAACCACAAGGTTGTGAGTTCGATCCTACCTGGCTCCAAGGTTCACTCAGCCTTCCATCCTTTCGCAGGTCAGTAAAATTGAGTACCCAGCTTGTTGGGGGCAATTAGCTAAAAATACATTGTAAACCGCTTAGATAACACTCAGTTGATAAGCGGTATAGAAATAAATGCTATTGCTATAATTGCTATATAGCATCCCCATGAATTTCATAGGGTTTACTTAGTCTAGGAATACTTGGAGGTGATTTTTGTCAGTTCCTTCTTCAGAAATATACTTTACAGCATGTGGTATTTGCTGATGGTCTTCCATCCAAGTACTAACGAGAACTGGGTCTTTACTAGGTTGAGATGGTAAAATAACATGGGAAAGGGAAATGACAAAGTAATTTCAAAAGAAGAATTTCAATTTTTATTGCCTTTGTTTTATTGCCTTTGGTTCCTGTCAGCATACAGCCCTGAGGAAGTTCTACACACAGCTTCTAAATATCTCTCAGCAAAATGCAGACACTGTGAACATAACATTGTCACTCCCTCATGTCCTATTTAACTGTTTCTACCTGGTGAAGAAGATTTTGAAGCTTCAAAAACTGGTGCACCATTTGGTTGGCTCAATAAAAATGCCATTATGAGATGAATTTCTGATTTTTGTTTCGTTTTGTTTCTTTGATGGCCAACATAGGAGATTCCCACTTGATCGAGTTGTAGACCTGGGACTTGTATTTTGATGAGCCTCTTGAGCTGAGAATTCTAAATATCCCCCCTAAACTTCAAATCCCAGGATTCCACATGATGTTGTCATGGCAGTTAAAGTGGAATCATAGTGCCATACTATATACTGTAAAAGGTCTCAGAACTATTTAAGTTATAAGCCATTTTTGTAGTAATGTTTGAAGTTTGTTCTGCTTGAGTGACTCACCTTCAAGCACCTTCTCCGTCAATGCATGATGAATGACACCATGCTGAGTTAGGGATATAAGGAGTATTCACATTTTTTTCCATCAAAAAAAGATCAACTTTTGTCATGAAACTTAGTGGGTGTCTTCAGCCATTGTCTTTTTGCACCCTTAAAAGAAAGCTTAAGAAAGACCCAAGCCAGACACTTCCTGCCAGAGACTTCCTGAAGAGGTCTAAAATTGCTTGAATTCTGTTGATTCATCTTTTATTTTGTTGTAATAGTTGAAATGGTAACTAACACCAGCAAAAATGTACAGAAATGCAGTACATAATATTTAAATAAATATTTAGGCAAGGGGCCATGTAAAGTACTTTCAGCATTTTGGACCAAGAGCAAAAGAGAATTTGCAAAGTATATTAGGAAAGTCAACCCCTGTGTTTGACTATTTGTGATTATTCCTTATTCACATGGATGTGAGACTGTCATACTTTGTACATATCCTGAGAAGACATGACTCACTAGAAAAGACAATCATGCTTGGGAAGGTAGTAGAAAAAGAGGAAGACTGCATTACAGATGGATAGACTCAATCTAGGAAACCACAGTCCTGAGTCTGCAGAAACTGAGCATGGCCATTGATGACTTGAAAGTCTCATTTAAAGGGTCCCATCAAGTCATGGTTAACAAGTGTCATGGAAAGCAATGAGATTTACTTGTAAGTAGACATAGGAAGTGTCTGAGAAGACCTGTATACATTTGAGGAAAGTCCCAGAGACTTCAGCCAGGCCCTTCTATTTTTTGTCAGTAATTTTATTGAGGTCCTCTCAACAAAGGTCCTTGTTCATGCCTTTAAAGAGTTTCCTTACTGTCACATCAGAGTCAATTCAAAATTGTTGGAAAAGAGCTATGACATTGGAAGAATCAAAATCCTATATGCTAATAGGAAACTCATTCTCAGAGTGTGGATCTTTACATAACACAAGTTTCATGGACCATCTACAGTAAGAAGGTATTTGCCAGCAAGTTTGTACTCCCCACAGCACTTCCAGAAGTTCAACACAATTTTTGTGATGGAATTCAAAAGAGAAAGGATCCCCAAAAGTGACCAGTGAAGGCTGGACATACTGAGTGGATGTCAACGACTGACTCTTAGAAGAAAGAAAGAAAAACTAGTTAGCTTTGTAAACTGGATTTGAGGCTGAAGTTGAACTTAAGTTGAAGATAATGTAATATATAGAGCAGTGGTTCTCAACCTGTGGGTCCCCAGATGTTCATGGACTTCAGCTCCCAGGAGCCCTGAGCATTGACCATAGTGGCTGGGGCTTCTGGGAGCTGAAGTCCACAAACATCTGGGGACCCACAGGTTGAGAACCACTGATATAGAGGATAAGCTCAGTGCTCAAATAAATGGAAATGGAATCAAGAAAATTAGATATATTTAAACATAAAGATCTTGTTAGTGTCTAAGGGAATTATAGTAGAATGCTAACCTGTTAAACAGAAGGCCATTTATGTTAGGGAATGTACTTGATTTATTGATTGATTATGTATTATTGTTTTCTCTTTTTGTTCCTTTTTCTCTCTCTATTTTATTGTATGGAAACAATTTTTTTTTAAAAAAAGAAAAGAAATGGAAACTGCAGAAGGGGAGAAGAATGGTCCTGATAGGAATAGAGTATCTTGAAAAAGGGTATGTGTGGCAAACACTTGGCCTTAAGCATTCCATAATGTGAAATTTCCTTGCAAGTCCCAATTGTTAATGTATTAATTTTAAACACTGTAATGGGCTATTTTTGTTCCCTTGATTTACCATTTCTCATGCATATTCTTCATAATGGCTTCTAAATTTAATTAATAAAAAGGAAATTCCTATTGAAAGGCTGGCAAGACAAAATAAAAGCAAACAAGTTTCCCCTGCTGCTGAGATCTCAAGCTCTGGTCAATTTAAAGCAACACAAAACAACACAAGACTGGGGCAGCCTATGGGTGAACACTTTGAAAAACCTCTCTCACTGCTTCCTTGCAAGTGAGAAAACGAATGGGCAAACATTAAATGCTGCTCTGCTTCTTAAAGGGAAGGGGAGGTGTGTCCAAACTTGGGGCACAGAAAGAGTAGGTGGCACTTCAGGACAAGGAGGCATGGCCCTCCTGAGGTCCAGTCTTTCAAGGAAGGGTGGAACATGGTAGAGCTGGAATCGGAGAGGCAGAGGCCAAGAAGGAGGAAGAAAAGAGAAGTAGATGCTGCCTGACTACTTGTCTACAGGATAAATGTCAAATTCAGGGCAGCGATTCCATTTAGTCACTGAGCTAAACAGTGGGAGGAAGCTTGGGGTTGGTGCTGGCAGCACTCCTAAAAAAGTGCTGCCCAGGGTGGACTGCCCCACCCCCTAGCTATATCACTGCGTAGAAAGTATTAATTGATCATAAAATCATAGAGCTGGAAGATACCACAAGTACCATTGAGTCCAACCCAAGTCATCAAGAAATATACCATCAAAGCAGAATTTGCAGGATTTAACAGGAAAACCTCTTAGCTATTTAACTGTCAAGCTATTTAACTGTCAGACAATGTAGCTAATTTATTAGAGTAAAATGTGAAATAACTTTTACAAATGGCAGCAAATCCATTTTAACAATAAACAGATAACAAAACATTTTCATTGGGTCACATTGCAACAATTGCAGGATCACTTTTGTCTAAATGCATTTTCTTATTTCTTGTTTCACAACTTTCTCTCATGCAAAAATAGAAACAAGCAAATAAATAAAAAATTAAACATAAAAGCCTCTGTATAATAAATTTAATTTGGAGGCCCCAAACAGAAGTAAAATTGAAAAATAAATAAACAGGTATTATAACCTTCAAAAAAGGAAGGGAAATTACTGATTGCCTGTTCAAATGTAAACTCCGTTAGAGCAATATACAACTTATTGTAGAAACTGACACAGACAGAGGGAAATAGATGTAGTTGGAAATTTGACCAGTTAAGACTGAGTTTATTGTTATAGGAAGCAATGTTGAAAGAACAAAGAATCAATACCAGTGCTCCATGGAAAAGAATGATATATGGAATAATGTTTTACATATATGGGATATATATATATAAAACAGCACTGGACATTCAGTATCTCCTTACCAACAATTATTTATGCATGAGCCCTACATGAGCAGAGACAAAATTATCAATATTGTCATCCTCAACCTGGTAACAGTGTAAAATATCTAGTTTGAAGATTTTATTAGAAAGCGGTATTATTAAATTATGTAAAAAATCAAAGTGGTATATAAAGACAAAATCATTGATCCATAGGATGTTGAAAGTGGAATAATAGCACTATAACAGTTTGGTGCAGAAATGGCCCAAGTCGCCTTGTTATCAAGGGCCTTGGTCAGGTCTTGCAAATTCAGGGCCATGGCTTCCTTGATTGAGTATAGTCGAGTTTGTAACATGAGCTTAATAATATTGAGAACAGCAGTAGCCCTTTCACAGATCACAAATCATGTAAATATGGCATTAATTAACAGCTGCAGTCCTACTATATGCAGGAATAACGAGGCACCTGATGCAGTTGATTTTATCATGAAAGGGCCAGCAATTTTGGGGTCATTATGTATTATTAAAAGCTATTAATATTATTCCATTTGAACAGCTGTTGGGGAACAGATTATGTACGAGGAGACTATATTATTTGACTAGCTTTGCATATTATGCACTTTGAGTTGGAGAGGGCACTTGCTAGTCTGCCTCAGGCAGCAAAATATCTTGGGTTGCCCTTGTGAGTTGGATCCACTCCTGAACTCCATGAGTTCATTCCCTCTATGTTCACAGCCTACATGCGTTTGAGTTGCATGTCATGTATGTTTTTACTATCTACTCTAGAATGTACACAGGTTGCATAGATAGTGCCTGTATGCATAAAAGTTGTACTTAAGAAAGCTTTGCGGATGAATACACAGAGGTGAAGAACAGTGGACCCAACCTTATTTCTTCTCCATTCTTTCAGCTTGTATGATTTCTCTAACCCTGTAAAAAGAACCGCCTTCCAAAGTACACATATAAACACACAAAAACCATCGGGGACATGGTAAGTATTACTGAGATAAGGCAGTCTGAATTCTCAAAAGACATCATATAAATGCTAGGTGGTAGTAATATAGCTTATTATCTATCACAGCAATTTCAATTTTCAGACCAGTCTATTAAAAAAAATAAAAATAATGATGCCATTTATTACTATTCTATAAACAATTCACTCTTACTAAGTCACTGGCTCCTGGGTAAAGATGTATAAAATAAAGATGTATATTTGTTTATTGGCTCCAGAAGTTATTTTCCCTACTCATGTTTCAATGTTGGAGACTAATGTTCGATTGAAATCTGTTTGGAAAATACAGTTCTAGTTAGAATAGAATAACGTTAGCCATAATAAGTTTTATGTAATTAATGGATACTGCTTTCAAAATATAACCATTTTACAAACTTTTTTATCAAGTTACAACCCAGTCTCAAGTGCGATATGAGAGCCATTTCACTTATTCCACAGAAAAACATGTGGAAGCATTCTTATTCTTATTCTTATTCTTATTCTTATCCTTATCCTTATCCTTATCCTTATCCTTATCCTTATTAATTTATATTTTACTTTGCTCTTAATAATGAGAGGTGGATAAAACAATATAGATTAAAGGTATGCAACATTATTTTCAATAAAGGTACAAATATTAATGTTATTTTAAAACAAACAATTCATAAATTTAAAACATTAAACATTTAAACCATCAAAAATCATTAAAACTTTAAAAACAGCACTGCACACCATTAATGCTACCTCAGTCAACTTCTGAAAGTCGGGTGACATAAAATGTTTTAATGTCCTAATGGGAAGACAGCAAGAACTGAGACATTGTGGTCTCTCTAGGGAGAAAGTTCCAAAGACTGGGAGAAGCCACCATGAAAGCCCTCTCCTTTGGCCATTTCCACATTAGAGTGTTATAGCACTATGATTCCACTTTCAACATCCTATGGAATCCTGGGGTTTGCAGTTTAGGGAGGGGTTGACTGGAATCATAGCGCTATAACTGTCTAGTGTAGAAATGGCCTTTGTTTCTACCAAATGAGCCTGATAAGGTGGTGGGGCAGTGGGAAGGGGTTCTCTGGGCTCACAAAAGGAGATTTCAAGTTACCTGGACCCAAGCTATATAGGACTTTGTAGGTCATTACCAGCACTTTGAATTGGACCCAGTTACACAGAGAACATACCTTCCCTTGTTAAAATAGCTTCACTGGTTACCTGTTTGTTTCGGGGCACAATTTAAATTGCTGGTCATGACCTATAAAGTCCTTCAGCTTAAATCAGAAGGGTGCAGACGAGAGTGTTTCTAACCTGCTACCATCATGGGAATGCTGGGATTGTAATGGGAGAATGCACTAGTGGGGTACAGTGCAGAAATGGCAGTAGACTTCTAGATGGCTTTTTATGATTACTCTTATAATATAGTACTGTAATCAATCCCTCCCTTTCTAGGATTTGTTGCAAGCCCACTATGTATGTAGATTAGATTATGCATCTCACAGTAGACATCTAGCTAACAGGACCCTGACAGCAGGAGGTGAGGCTGCAGTCATCATGGTCTGTGCCTGTTGACCACATAGTTTGTACTGCCATGGCCATGGGGTTAGGGCATTTTCTCCCACATCCTGCCATAATTTTCCAATGACCAGAGCTCTACAGAGTTGATGGTGTTCATTTGTCAGAAGAGGGCAATATGCTGTTCCTAAGGGCATTTCAACAGGGGTGAGGGCCATGTTGGTTGGGCTGGTGGGGGAAAGGGACTAAGCAAACACTTTTCCCTTGTCTGTGACAGGTAGTGGAGGGAGAATATAAATCTTCAGTGATTATCTTTTGTATCCTTTATGTATGGGTAGGACTCTGAAATGTCCCCTTATAGGGTTCTGGGGTCTGGGAGGCAGGGGAAGAAGGGTATTCTTGAGGTTAACCTGGAATCCAGACCATTTTCGCACTACACTCTTGCAGCGTGATTATTCCACTTTCAACAGCCTATGGAATCCTGGGGTTTGCAGTTTAGGGAGGGGCCAGCTGGCCCCTCCCTAAACTGCAAACCCCAGGATTCCATAGGCTGTTGAAAGTGGAATAATCACGCTGTAAACATGTAGTGTGGAAATGGCCCCAGGGTCTCACTTACAGTGTTCTGGGACCTGGGTGGGAATCAAATGAAACAAAATTCTTATTCCTCCCCAGACTAGGACATATGAATTGTTAATTTTCTTTAGCAGATCCAAATGCCTCAAAGATGCTTCCTGTATGACTTCTGATGGTTGTTGGCTTCTAGCAAAGATGCCTCTAATTCTTATGATGGAGTGGTAGAAACAGTTTGGCATTTAGGATAGGAGACAGACTTTTAAGTTATTTTTTAATGCAGGCTGGAGTTGCTAGAATATCATAGCAGTCACCTTTTGCACAATAAATTTTGCTTTAAGGATGTAAACTATCTGTTGCTATATAAATAAGTATCATACAGGACTGACCCCTTCCATTGAAACTGGCACTCTAGCAGCTGCCAGGAAAAGGGGTGTATTATGACTGGATGCATGTAAATGAGGCACATTTTTCCCACTGGGAAAGAATGTGAATATAAAGCAACAGAGAACAATAATGCTGTTTTTGAATATCTAGAATTTAAAGTCATAAGGGACTTGAGACCACTTAGATATGTATATGAAGTGAAACAGAATACCTTCTGAATAAGTGATCTGTAAAAATTTCTTAGAGACTCAGAAATTCTGCGTACTTAAATGTCTTTTATGATAAGACTGAGCACCGCATCACAGACAATTAGATAATCACTTGTAGTGATTATGCATGAAACAAATGTATTAAATGGGATTTGGACAAGGGTATGTTGCATGTAGAAGCAAAATGACACATGGTTTATGAGGATTACACAGTATGTTTGTGTTCAAATATACCTTTAAAACAAATCTCTGTATTTTAATTTGCAACAGGAAGTGTTTCCTGGGATAGCAGTTTGATTTGATTTCCATCACAAAATGGAATACACCATTTAAAATAAAAGCATGTTGAATATCCCCCCTCATTTTTACAGGATTGATTTCTCTCTCACTCTCTCTTTTCCTGTTCTTCTCCCTCTCTCTCATACACATATCCCTGAAAAAGTATGGGGGATATTTGGTGATTTGAGAAAAATATTCAGAATCGGTGTGCACAAGGCTGTGTGGGTCTGTTATCTTTAATGACAAGGTATGGAAGTTCTGCCTAGAAGCCTGGGACAAGTGCCTGGGATGATTGTGGCATCATTCCATAGCATCTGCTTAGAGTAGTCAAACTGCCACTTGAAGTGGTAAGATGACCTTTTCTGATTCTCTTTCAGTTCTTGTTGAAAAAAAGAGGGGGAAAAAGAACTCCTGGGCCACCTCATCTCTGAGATGGCCCCCATCCATATTATTAAAATTCACTCACTACTGAGATTAAGTTTTGTTGTCTCTCCCCGCCCCTGAACAGGTGAAATCTACAAATTTCACTCAAAATAAGTACTTTGACACAGCAGTGGATTTTGACTAGAACAGCTCACAAAATGTCAATATTGAGGGTCTTCCGCTCATGCTTGAAAGCAACTGAGAACAAGATAGGATGTGAGCAGCACAACAGTCTTAGGTGGCTGAATATGCAGGAGTAAGCAGACTAGAAAATCTTAAGGGTAAACACACAAGAGGAAAGGAAGCAGACTAGCCAGGATTATTGGATGGATACTGATTCAGGAAAAGTCAGGAGAAAAGTAAAGTGAAAAAGACAGGACAAATACAGTTAACCTGTGGTACTGCCAAGCAGCTTTGAATAGCCATTGTTGACCAATTTATGGTATGCCACAATGTGCTTGCCGCTACATGGCTGTAGGCTCTTCTTAAATGGTTTGCCAGTTCTAATATACGTTATGGTGAGCACTATTCTTGTTGCCAGCATCACCATTATTATTCAGCCAAAGTGAAGGTCATTTGTTAAAAGGTTAGAAATCATGCAGTCATCCAAATATTATGATGTCATGGATTTGTATTTGAAAATTAGTTTTGATTTACCGATTGAGAGTATAAAGTAAAGGGAATAAAGTAAGGAGCTGTTCAGAGTATAAAGTAAGGAGCTGTTGGGAGCAGGAAGCAGTGGTATGTTGGAGTGAATGCTGATTTGTGGAATATTTGAGGAGATTTTCATAAGGCTGGTGAATGACAGTTGGTAAATGGTAGTTGAGAGCTTCATTTAGATGAGGTTTGAAGTGAGAATGAATGGAAAGACATCAAGTTGCACATCAATTTCTTTATCTGCCAGATTGTCCAGTACCCTTGATGGGAAGAGACTTGTTATCAAAATTGAGGGCACAGATTACCTTTGAGGATGATGGATCAACAGAGGTGAGGTTCCGAGGACCGTGCAGTTTGCTGGTCACGTACCCTATGGAGGAGGAACGGAGGACTCACCAAATCCTCATGAACCAGGAAGAAGGGACTGTCTATTATGGACCTCCAGGAGTATGGGCAGAAGGAAATCCACCAGGGTTAGCCCAAAATATAGCCCTGGTTGTTGTTGAGTTGAAATCAGGAGCCACTCCAGTACATGTAAGACAATACAATCTACCCAGGGCAGCCATAGAAGGAATACAGAAGCATATAGACCAACTGCTAAAGTATCAGATTCTCAGGGAATGTCAATCTCCATGGAACACCCCACTTTTGCCAGTACAGAAGCTGGGAACGGATGACTTAAGGATGGTAAATCAAGCAATAGTAACCATTCACCCGGTGGTGCCAAACCCATATGTGTGGATGGGGCTGATCCCTTCAGCGGCAACTCATTTCACCATCCTGGATCTTAAGGATGCCTTCTTTTGTATACGATTGGCCCCAAAGAGTCGGGCCGTTTTTGCTTTCCAATGGGAAGATGGAGTTACAGGAAGGAAGGTCCAGTATACATGGACCTGCTTGGTGCAAGAGTGGAAGAACTCACCCACAATTTTTGGGACGTCATTGAGTCAAGATCTGCAGCGATTTCCATCAGAAGTGGGGCAAAAAGTCTTGTTGCAATATGTGGATGACCTTATGTTAGCAGCCGTAGGTGAAGAAGAATGCCGAAAAGGGACTGATGAGTTGCTCCACCTTTTGTGGGAAGCTGAGTACAAGGTATCTAGGAAGAAAGTGCAGCTATGCCAAACAGAAGTACGTTATCTGGGATATCAAGTTTCCCAAGGGAAGCATGCTTTAGGACCAGAAAGAAAGGAGACAGTGTGTGCACTCCCAGAACCGGAAGATGGTCCGTGAATTCTTGGGCACGGCTGGGTTTTGTCGGATTTGGATCCCTAATTATGCTGTGATGAGCAAACCCTTGTATGAGGCAACTAAGGGACCAGAAGCTGCAGAGTTTCAGTGGGGAAAGGAACAACGGGCAGTGTGGTTACAGATAAAGAAGGCCTTGATGGAAGCCCCAGTGTTGGGATTGCCAGATGTTACCAAACCATTTGTCCTCTATGTGGATGAAAGAAAGAACGTGGCTGTGGGAGTTTTAACCCAGCAATTAAGATCATGGCAGCGACCTGCGGCCTATCTTTCAAAGCAGTTGGATCCTGTGGCTCAAGGATGGCCAGGATGTCTACGAGCCATTGCAGCCATGGTGTTACTAGTGAAGGAGGCAGAAAAGTTAACAAGAGGACAGATGTTAACTGTCAGAGTACCCCATGCAGTTACCACCTTGATGGAGTATAAGGGAACTATTGGTTTACCAATAGTCGGATGTTAAAGTATCAAGGAATGTTGTGTGAAAATCCTCCGATTCAACTTGAGACTACCACTACCTTGAACCCAGCTACACTACTCCCTGTGGAGACAGAATACCTCCAGCACTGATGCATTTAAACAATGGATGAAGTATACTCCAGCCGTCTGGACCTTTGGGATACTCCGTGGCCACACCCAGATGTCACGTATTATACTAATGGAAGTAGTTTTGTGTGGGAAGGTCGGAGAATGGCCGGATATGTGGTGGTGACTGAGGAAAAAGTAGTGGAAGCCGGACCACTGCCACCTGGAACGTCAGCTCAGAAAGCAGAGCTCATAGCCCTCATCTGAGCCCTTGAATTTAGCAGAGGGACTCACTGTGAACATTTACACCAATTCAAAGTTTGCATTTATTGCCCTGCGTGCCCATGGAGCTTTGTAGAAGAAAGTCTGCGATAAATTCAGCAGGTCAAAATATAAAGTACAGAAAAGAGATAGAAGAGCTGCTCTGTGTAGTCTGGATCCCAAAAGAGAGTGGCCGTAATTCACTGCTGGGGACACCAAAACAGAGGTGATCCAGTAGCCAAGGGAAATCAGAAGACGGATCAAGCAGCAAAGGCAGCGGCTGAGGAAGGTATGCAAAAGGAACATGCAGAGAACTTCCATATGGCTCCACTATTCCAAGTATTTTTAAAGTAAATGAGTCCAACCTATTCCAAGGAAGAGGATGAATTAGCAAGGCAAGACCTAAAAGCAGTAAGGAAACTATGGATGGTGGAGGCTGCCAGATGGGAGAATTTATTTGCCAGGGCACCTGGGATGGTCAGTGATTCAGAAGGCACATGAAGCCACTAATCTAGGGAAGATGGCTTTAGCCCAGTTGTTAGAGAAGGAAGTGTACCTTGATGGGCTGCACGGACTTGCTGCCCCAAGCCTCCTCCAGATGTCAGTTGTATGCCAAAACCAATCCCCGACAAGGACCAAGGACCGTGGAAGGGCGACAGTATCAAGGGAATAGCCTCTTTGAGCCACTGGTGGGGAAGATTTCACTGAATTACCCCAAGCTGGAGCCCATCGTTATCTCCTAGTCTTTGTTTGTACCTACACTGGGTGGGTAGAGGCTTATCCCCCGCACTGAAAAAACGAGAGAAGTTGTATGGGCTCTGCTAGAGACATTGTACCCAGACATGGGGTACTCCTTCATATAAGATCAGACAATGAACCCTCCTTTGTGCACAAGGTCATAAAGGAGTTAACAACTATACTGGGAATCATTTGGAAACTACACTGTGCTTACAGACCCCAAAGTTCAGGAAAAGTGGAAAGACTAATCAGACTCTGAAGACTCAATTATCCAAATTATGTCAAGAAACGAGGCTAAAGTGGCCCGAGATTTTACCCATCGCTCTCCTAAGGGTGTGATGCACACTACATCGAATTACGGGGTTGTCCCCTTTTGAGCTGATGTATGGAAACCCCCTGACGATTTTGAATGAATTAAGAGGCAACACAAAAGAATTGGGAAACTTAACTCTACAGGAGGAAGTTAAGGCGTTAGGGAAAGCCCTGAGCAAGATGAAGAAACATATGTTAGAACAGAGTCTCCCCTTTTTACAGACACAGGTGCACCCCTTCCAACCAGGAGATGAGGTATGGCTTAACGACTGGGAAAGGGGAACCACTTGGTCCGGGGTGGAGGGGACCCTACCAGGTTATTTTAACAACTCCCACTGCTGTGAAGGTAACTGGATTGAAGCCTTGGGTACATTACACTAGAATAAAAAGAGCAAATACTGACTGGACTGCTGCCCCAATCACAGGGCAACCTTTGAGGCTGAGAATCACCAGAAAGCAGTAAGAAGATTGAGACTAGACCCTGTTTGTGTCTGACACCTGGGAGCCAGACACCCTGCACACTGTCAGATCTCCACCTGGAGAGGAAAGAAGAATTGGGGCTGGTCCCTAATGCTGTTGCGACCAAGGACACGTACCGCTCTACGTACGGCCAGATCCTGAATGTGGGAGATAATACTGGATACACTATTAGGGGCTGGATTAGCCATAGGGGGATTTGAAATTCTGCTGTGTCTCATCAAACAGTGTTTCTGTAAACAATATGAGGATATGGGGATTGATATTGCTGATGGGAGCAATGCCGAGCCAAGGAAGCTGGGAGATGAATCGGTTCCATCAGCTGGTCAATCAGATATTGAGAACTCTGTATGTTAGTAATTGTTGGGTATGTTCTCATGGGCCAAGTTCACAAATGCAGGGATGGCCAGTAATGCCAGTAGGAACCCTGAATCTGACCGAGTGGAATAACATTAGTGTGCATACATATACTTGGAAGGTGCATTCTATCAGGAAAATAAGGAGAACTTGAAAAAAACACCTTTGAGGGAATTCCTGGACAGTTCATACTGAGTAGAGAAAGAGAAAGTACCCTTGGCCCCTTTGTGTATAAGGCGACATAATACATCTCCAGAAAGGGTATTATGTGACATCCGGAAAAGGAGGAAATCAAAGACACACAATCCCAAGAATTCCTCTAGGAGATTATCCTAATTGCAACCTGACACTAGAGCTCACTGAGACCCCTCACCAGAAGTGTTCATGGCAATATCCCAAGTTGACCTTCTCATTTGATTGTAGCATTGGAGATAATTTCCTTCAATTGTATGGCAATGGAAGAGGACAGTCCATGCTGGTGAACCTCCCGGAGGAGGTTGGGGGGACATGCAGGAAGATGGATTTATGGATTGCCACCAGGTGTGTACTGGATGTGTGGATCATGGGCCAGGGAAGCTTTACCCCCGGCCTGGAATGGTACCTGTATCCTTGGGAGTTTGGCCATTACAGGTATCACTTTCCATCCAGTACACCAGCCAATGGAGGCGTGGGGCAGACAGTTTGCCTGGGCAAGAATGAAAAGAGCTTATGATAAGAAGGCTGTGGGTATGATCCTGCTGATACGTACCTGACTGAAGGGGAAAGGTTTGGAGCTATAATGTTTCCCATGGCAGGGGTAGCTCTAAATGTAAGGCAAATACGATGTCTATCAGCTCAGTTGGAAATTCTAGCAAATTCCACAGCAAAGGGGCTCAGTGCTATACAGCAAAAGAGGTAGATTCATTGGCCTCTGTTGTAGCCCAGCATAAAATAGCTTTAGATTACCTCCTCAGTCGAGAAGGGGGGTCTGTGTGTTTGGTTAAACACAACCTGTTGTCATTATGCAAATGAGACTGGAGTGGTAGAAAAGACTAATGTGAAGTGTATACATTCTGTAGTTGCAGCCATTAGAAAATCCTATTCACAGTCATCAGATATGTGGCCGTGGCCAACTTCGTGGCTGCCTAACCTGGCATTGCTAAAAACACTGTTTGTAGGATTGTGCTTTGTATTGATAATGGGATGTCTAGTTTGCATACTAGTACCATGCATATTAAGGTGTTTTCAATCTACACTGCATAGAGTAATAGAGGGAAAGGCTACAGTGTATGCTCTGATGACACAAACAAAGTAGTTATGCTTGAATTGCTAAACGAATTAAGCATAAAAGGGAGGATATGAAGTGGGGTCAGGCCTGATGACCACAAGGAGTAGGAAAAAGGAGAAAATTGTCTTTGCAGATGCAGTCTTTCTGTGCTTGAAGGAAACAATCCAACTCTGTAAGCTGAATTGTAATCTTGCTTTCCCTTTGCAGTAGAAATGTAACAAGTTAGTTGAAACATTTCAAGGTGTGCAGGAGAACAGCTCATTGTTCATTGTATGGGAAAACGAAACTTATGCTGCTTGTATGTCACGTCTGTTGGAATGTATAAAGGTCTTAGACTGAAAGGCGGGGCTGGTTTCTTTGGGAGTGATCCTGACCGGTGCTGCTTGCTGCAAGAAGAAATAATAAAGAAAATCTTTTTTTCAAACTGAAGTCTGATCTCTGACTTGCCACTTTAAGAATGTGTCTGTATATGATTGCAGCATTGAAAATATAGGAATGGTATCCTTTGAGGATAGAAGTTGCATGAATCTTCTTTACCTTTTTTTATCCAAAACTGGGTACTGTCCCCAGTGTGTGTTTCAATCAATGAATATTAACATGAGGGATGGAAAGATCCAAATATTTTATTCATCACCTTGAGGGTCCTCACAGTTTGTGTGGAATGGGAAGAAATTCTTACACCATAGCAGAGGCAGAGATCAGGAAATACTCTCACTCAGTAGTTGCAGTGAGCACTGTGGAAGTCTTCACATTTGGTGAATTGAAGTGGAGAAATTCTCCATTGGTCCCCCATGGTCGAATTGCCTAAGAGAAAACCTTACAGCTAGTGACAGATTGCAAGTCCCATCAGATGTCTCCAACACAGTCCATGTCCAGGAAAATATTGGGAGTTGCAGTCTAACAACACCCAGAGATAACAATGATCTCACACCTGGTTATGGAAAGAATATTGAAACTATTGAGAAAGGATCCCTGAAAGGACCCCAGTGGGGGGGCAGGGCAGCAGTACGGGAGGCAGTGGTGGCAGGCAGCGGGGTGGGGTGAGGGGCAGGGCTTTGTTGCAGCTTCCTCTGCACCAGGCCAGGCAGGACCCCTGTGGGTGTGGAGGAGCAGCGGTGGGTGCGGGACAGCAGGAGGAGGACAGGGGGTGGTGGTGAAAGGGTTAAGTTGAAGAAGCTATTGCTAAGGTAGAAAAATATAGAAAAATAAGGTGAGCATATGTGCCCTTTATCTTATCAAGAGGTCTAGGCATGCTAAGCAGTGCCGGGAACCTAGGGAGTTTTGATGTTGGAGAAATACTCCCTTGGTACCAAAATACATCATTTTTAAGATGTAACCCAGGTCTACCTGACCTGTAAACACTTCATATATGGTCATATGTAATCATTTCCTGTAACCTGTTTACAAGAGGGTATAAAAAGAGAGCTAATACCTGGATCGGGGCTCTCAGGCTTTGTAATTATTCCACTGAGATCCCTGCAGTAAAATAAACTTTTATTTTTGCTTTCTAATCTGGTGGTCTCAATTCTTGGCGAGCTACTTCAGTGGCAGGCAAGAGAACTGCTGCTACCGCTGCTGCTCCACCTGCAGTAGGCCAGGAAGGATCCCAGCACAGGTGGGACGTGGCGGTTGGCCAGGCTCAGGTGGGAGGGTGGGAGGTTTGGTTTTTTGTGCCTCTCTGGCATTGGCACCGGCACCCCAGATACGTCTCTGTGAATTTCTATCAATATGGAGCTGTCACTGTTTAGCCATCCCTCTCAGCTTGGTATGCTGCTGCATGTATTGGCACTGGGTATGTCCCAATGGTCCTTGCCATTTTTACTGTAGTGTGCACAGTTCCTATGAATTGGAGTGTTTGAAAAGGCACTCCATGAGCTATGTACTAAAGACCAATGCATGCAGATTTCTGTAAATGATGTTGGTTTTTAAACAAGTACCTTTGCACATAATATCAGTGGCCTTGGTCCAGTGTGTTTGTGAGAACTGTCCTTGAAGACTTATACCAGTTTTTTTTTTTTTTAAAAAAAGAACACAATAAATTCTTACAAAATATTAACAAATTAAATTCTCATCTAGGCTGGTCTTCAAATGTGTAGATACACTGAGCTGCCTGTCTTCAGGAATGAAAAAAAGGGAACCAAGGCTGATGTGAAGAAGGGTGATTAACCAAGAACAGCCAATCATAGCACAGAGAACTCTGTGAAGAGATGAAGGATTTTTTTTTTTAAAAAAAGAACAGTCAGATAGTTGAAGAGAAACAGTTGAGACTGACAGTTTGAAACAAAGAATTGAGAGTCTGGGGAGACTTACTGAATACTCGGTGCCTGAGTGATTTAAGGCACAGGTCTGAGATAATTCAACTGTAATAGTGCTGAAGATTTGGAACTAAGATCTGGAACTTGAGAAAGAAGTTATTTTAAATAAATAAAGTTAACCTATTTGTTATTTTGTACAACTGACTCTGGACAGCATTATTAACTCAGAACCAAGGGTGGGTCACATTTACCAAAAAGAACACAGAGCTAACACACACAATAGTCCATATTTAGGTCACCGTAGGACCTAGGACTCCAAATCCAAGGAGGGATTCTAAAAGGAACTGGGTGGCACAGTGAGTGGCAGGTTAGGAATTGTAGGGCCAGGCTGAGTAGGAAATCCATCATAGCTAGGTATTACATTTCCCTGTTGCCTCACTGCCTTTTGAGCTTTTTGGCAAGTTTGCTCAGAATGAAATTAATGGAACATTTTCTGGGGAAAAGAAGATTTGGATGTACTGTAATATATAATTAATTTACTGTTTTTGCTGGTGTATAAGACTCACTTTTTCCCCTGAAAAATACTGTTTGAAAGTGAGATGTGCCTTATTCACCAGTGTGTCTTATACATAGGCAAATAGTATTTACCAGAGTATAAATGGGGTGCATCTTATACATGGTGCATCTTATAAACTGGCAAATATGGTAAACATGTCTGCAAGGCTGCTTCTGATGTTACTTTTAAAAGTAACTTGTTAACAAGCTTATGAGCTGCACTCAAGTCAAGATATTCAGATTATTTATTTCTGAAAGGAAGTAAAATCTCAAATGGCAAACATCCCACAGAAACTCTGTAAGTGATAGGGTTGCATTTATTTTGTAAGCAATGCAGCTTGCTGCAAATGTTTTCTTACAGAATCCAGACTGAAGAGGTTCCCCAAGCATACCTGTCAATTTTTTGCAATCACAGTATCTCTCAATTGTTTTTAAAATGTGTTTCTTTTTGAAATGTATGCAGCTTTGACTTCCAGCTATTATCCCTTCTGTTTTCTGTGCCAGTACGATCTCCCCATTAAACATTCTGCTCCGTTTCCTTAAGAATCAAACTGTAGACTGTAAGCAAGTAAACATTTAGCCTTCTGTGTGATAAGGTGAAAACAGACTGAAATCTTTGGGTCTATCTGCACTGCAGAAATAAAGCAGATTCATTCTGTCTCCCCAGTGAATAGTAGATTTTTGAGGGGATGAAAAAAAAAACTAAAGGTATCTTGGAGAAAAAATGTTCTCTGCATTTCATCAAACCCGCAGTGAGACTTTGGGGAAAACCATGATACGATGATCTACATTTCAACTGTTTTTAAGCACTCTTAGATATTTTTGCTGCTGTGAGTTTTGTTTTCAATGGTTTGTTTTACTCTTTTAGAGTAAGCTGCTCTGAACTCTGTGGGAAAAGAAAAAGTAAAAAAATAAATTACTTTTAAATGTACTTTGATGCTACTATGTTAGATATATTTACAAGACGGACAATCCCACAGATCTTCTAAATAATCAGGCTATCAGTCCTTCTCCTCATTATAACTTCTCACTCTTCAAAAATTATTAACATTCTTTTTTTCTGTATAATTGCTTGTATTAACTATTTTATGAAACCTTGTAAATACATGGCTGCATAAAGTGCTGGGAGCCTGGGATATCAGCAGAAGAGTTCCTTGTCCTGCACTTGTCCAGTAGTCATCTTGCAGTTGCCCTTTTGGACCATGGAATGCCCTGGTACCAATTAAACAAATAACATTAATCAAAGAGTGGGATATCTGTCAATGAATCATGTGGTATTTATGTGTCATGTTTCAGAATAATGCAAGCATTGATGAGAATGTAACTATCTTGGGAGTACATTGGAAAGACTTTCCAGAAAAAAGCTGTGATGCTGGGGACAGAAACCCATTAATTTGCCATTCCTATAGAAAGGAACTCAATTTTCATAAAGCAGCTTCAAATGACAATGTACCTTTTGCTTCTCTGTGTTGATGCTTTGGTATTTCAGCTACAACATACCATAGATCAGGGTTGCAATGAGAAATAAATTGGTACTTTATAGCTGATGTTATCCATGCTTGGCCATCTCCATTTTTGATATCTCATTAGTAATAGCATGATCATACTGACAGTTTTGAAAGGACAGGTAAAGTTCACCAGAATCAGGGACAGCACTTAGTAGCCAAACTTGCTGTTAAAAAAAACCAAGAAAACCAACTTCCTCCTATATTGACTGAACCTGACCTTAAAATAAGAATTGGATTTAAGTGGATCTTCAGATGTTATTGAACTACAAGTCCCAGGACTATCGATGGTGAAGAATACTGAAAACTACAGACTAACAACATCTGGAGGTGCTTCATGATTACCACCCCTGTTTTAAATAATGACCTCCATTCTTAATAACTGTAGCACAACTTTTTTAAAGGTTTTGCCTCTCTTTGTGAAATCTTTCTGTTTGAAATTGTGAGGGATGGGTCTCCAGCTTGTCTTTGAGCTGGAATTCCATGCCTTCTGATTCATTTTCCTACTACACATATTGACAAAATACAAGTTTGTTCTTTGACTGAAGGAAGTAATCCCAATGTAGTTCAACAGTGAACAGCACTTTCATTTAAGAATCAGAGCTTGCTGAAAGGGTAATTCAAATGAATGCAAAGCCCCCATCTGATTCCAAATAGCCAAGATAGGCTGTGTTGCATTCCCTCCTTTTCTTTTTCTCTGATCCTAAGCCCTCAAACATATGTGCACTCTCTCTTTGCACAATGTCCAGAATCATGAGGGGAGGGAAGTATTAGTGTGTACAGCCTCAAATGCCTTCCGTGAGGCACCACTGCTGCTTTTCCAGGCACATTTGAGCAACTAGATCCTACAATTGACAAATTGTATTTGCATGTCACCATCTGCAAGGAGTCTGAGATAGCTGTAGCTAAATAAAAGCTGAAACATGTCATGTATCAAAGTTGTGTATCTTCCCTGCAAACCCAGCCGTGATCATACTATTTCAAGTATTAGCAAGCTTTTGCAAATTTTTAACCTGTTCACTTTCCGCACATTTCCCCATCATTTCTTTCTATCATCTGTTTTGTTCAGGCTTAGGGCTAGCTTAGTATTGCATAAGGACAGTATGAAATAGCAGGATTAGAAATCTTCAAGGAGAAGAATACAAAGAGGTACCTTGCTGACTCAGCCAAATGAGATAACAGGAGCACATTGATATTTTAAAAATATTTTTACTGTGATCCCTGGTGTCCTAAATTTTACCATGAGACAGAAGAACCATAGACCCCCTATAAACTTAAAAATAATTCTAAAGATTGCCAGGATAGCACTGCAAATTATTATCACCTCAGGAAACAGCAATACTCCAATATCTTTCTTTAAACATATAATACATCCTACACTCACAGAGACTGAGTTAAGAGCCCATCTCCCTATGATTAATTAAACAAAGCTGCAGTTGATTAACTTGCCCCTGTAAATATTCAGGGTCTATATCTGATCTCACCAACAGACCCCTTCCTCTATAGAAACTTCCATTGAATCTTCTGACTATGGACTATTTTTATCACCCAGACATTAGGCAATCAGGAGGGATACATAACCTTTAAATACATTATTTTTTATTCTTCTTTAACTACTTTGAACTAAAATTGATTATACTGTAAGATCCACAAATACCTAGTTTGCTCCCTCTCTTAATTGTTGAGCTTTCTTAATTGTTGACCTTAAAAACTGCAGCTATATATATGTGTGTGTGTGTGTGTGTGTGTGAATGAAACAGCTGTTGTTTTGAATAAAATAAATGTTTATAGACATGTTCAAGATTAGGGTTCTCAGATAAACACAACAACTTTCATATATCAGCATATGCTCTGGAATCTCAGCACTGTTCTGCAAGTTGCTATTTAGTCTACTAGATAACTCAGAAGCATAAAGAGAGGATTAGATTTCCCCCAGCATCAGTACCTATTCCTAAACAGTTTATAAGCAAACTAAACAGATTCTAAACATACATCTGAACTTGGAATGTTTATGATATTCTGTTTATTCAATTTTACTGTGCAGCTTTAAGAGTTCTGAATTATCTGGTCTTTTTTACAGAGAAGGCAAGGACAGATATTTTGCGGCTTGAAGCAAGAGAAAACAAGGGCTCCCATCCTCTGTCACACCTCACACAGCAAGTTAGTTTGGGGGACGCCCAGGACAGGACTTGTGACATTACCATTCTGTTCCCTCAGAATATCAGGAGAGTTCAGGAGGTGCAGCCTGAGGACTATCACCATTGTCCTCTGGTATCTGCCTCCCAAGGTGGCTGCTTTACCCAAAGATAAAGTGTGTGCTGTGAGAGGTGTTGATTTGATAGACCTCCATTCTTTCCATTTTGATCCTGATGCAGAAAAGCAGGTTTGGACAAACATGACCCTCCAGATTGATTGATTGATTGATTGATCTATGTACTTACTTGCTAAAATCATTTTCTTAGCCCGCCATTTCGATCACATTACCTCTCTCCTGATTTCCCTTCATTGGTTACCTATCTCGAGGATCCTTTATAAACTTCTTGTTTTGATTTTTTTTTAATTTTAATTTTTTATTAAGGATTTAATTACATTATAAAAAAGAAAACCCTCCAAGGGGAGAGGGAGGCACACAAGAAAATTAAGATCACACAAAGGAATTTTAAGATCACCACACTAATAATAATATTACTAATAACAAATATTAATCTTAAGTTGCATAACCAATAGTCTCTGTAATACATATCAAATCCCTCTTTCTTCCCTCTCCCCCTATATCCCACTCCCCACCCCTCCTCAAGAAGTGAGTGATTAACTATTTATTCTTTACTCTTTTAATTTTCATTGCAATTTCTTGCAATTATTTTCCCTAAACACATCTTTTTCCATGCGGGTCTACTATTTCTTACAAAATTACTATTATCTTACATATTTTAACAGAGCACAATTCCTTTAACATTTTAGATCACTTATATATAAATCACTGATATATATATATATATATATGTGGATATTATACATTAACATGAATTATCATTCCAATAGTTGATCCTAGAGTTATTACCTATTGACTTATTTGGTACAATTAATCTAGTTTTTCACGTTTTCCTTATAATATTTGATTACGTAGCTGAAGTTCCCCCTCCAAAAAACAAAACAAAACAAAAACAAACAAACCTATAAATCTGGTTTTACTAAGACATTTACATTTACATTACATTTACATCACTTAGTTCTAAATCACAATCCCTAAGGAAGCCTTATTTCCCCAAAACTCTTCCCATATAGGTAGTACAATTTCCCAACCATCACTGGGTTGAGTCATGGGTTTTTCTTGTGTCCAAATCTGAGTTCTATCATATTTTAACATCTCATAGAGTTTCACTGCCCAGTCCTCTATGTTTAGAGATTTAACTTGTTTTCACCATGGTGCGTAGCTTAACTTTGCAGCTGTAACCATGTATAGTAAGATCCTTTTTTGTGTTCTATCTAGTTTGGGTAAGAATACATTATGTTCAATAGGTATAACTCTGAATTTAGTGGGATTTTAATTTTGACTATTTCAGAAATCACTCCATGAATTCCTTTCCAATAGTTTCTAGCTTTCACACAGGTCCACCATACATGGTAAAAGGTTCCTTTAAGTTTAGAGGTTAATCATAAAGTGGGGGAAATCTACAAGATATTACTAGATATGGATATGGAACAAGAAATAATTAAGGATAGTATGTTAAAATGGTCTAGAAATATTGGTCATCCCATTCCATTACACACATGGATAAGGCCATGGATGCAGACATTACAGCTCTATATGGATACATCAGAAGTTGTGGAGCATCATTTCCTATGTAGTCCAAATGAAAAGATGTCAAGAAAGCATGTTAGTTATGGGAGTAAGGCCAGCCCACATGATCCTGTGGATCCCCCATCTCCATTTTCCTAATATACTTGTGTAAATCATGTGAATCTCCCTCTTGTATTGGTTCCAAACAGAGCTAACTCACTAATAATTTTGTGGTGTAATCAATTTGTCATATTTTTATATCAATTAATCCTAACACACTAAACCCCCAAAATTCATACTTGAGGTAAACTTATACTTTAGTGGATTATATGGTTAGAGTCCATTAGAATTTTTAGGAAGAATTCCTATCTTGTCTCATTCACTAAAAGAGGAAAGCCTGCTGCCTAAGAAGAACTATTAGAAATGGAGAAAATGTGTCACACAGCTCTAGCTGTTAGGTGGACCAAGCTATGTGATTCCTTTGGAGAGACAGCAAGGAATGGAAGAGAGAATTTTTTCCAGTGTCCAGGTCAGAGCAAAAGACCTAGGTTTAGGAAACAACAAGAGAAGAGGAATGGGGGGAGATGATATGGAAATAGTGGAATGGAATTAGATGGCGCACAGTGAGTATTTTCTTTGCTTACAGGCCCTCAAACATCCAATAACAAGCTTTTTAGGCCTTAAAGCAGTGGTTCTCAACCTGTGGGTCCCCAGATGTTCATGGACTTCAGCTCCCAGAAGCCCCAGCCACTATGGTCAATGCTCAGGGCTTCTGGGAGCTGAAGTCCGCGAACATCTGGGGACCCACAGGTTGAGAACCACTGCCTTAAAGGAAGGTACCCCCAGAGCTTTTATGGAAAGAAAATGTTTGGAATTTTTTGGAGTAGAGTGTATTGTGACTCTCTTCAGAAACTCGTCCTGCCATTACAACTGATACTAATGCCATGTGTCCCGATTTGGGTTTCAGCAAGTCCATACAAGTAGCAAGCTCAAGATCTAAACAAGGTTGTCATTCAGTCTAAGACCAGGGTTTTGATATCAGAAGCAGAGTCACAGGAACAGAAGAATGCATGTCAGAAAACAGGATAGTTGTTTTCAGCCAAGATTGTGAATCCAGCCTATTTTTTAAAAAATTGCTGTAGCTAGCTGTCCTTAATTAAGAGAGTTTCTTTCCTTGTTTGGCAAGAAGCCTCAGTGAATGTCTTTGCTGTGCTCTCCTTTCTGCCCTCCAAGCCTAGGGGCTGAGGAGCAGTGCCTCATCATCTGATTGTTCCTGCTGTCCTGCTGGTGCCAGTGTGTGCTCAGTCATAAGTGAATCCTGAGGCTGCCATTCTACTGGTTGAGCTGGAAGGTCATTCTCTTCCTCCTCTTACCCAGAGTCCTAGGCCCTGACATGAAGGAGGGTGTGGTAATATTAAATCACTGTCTGGATGCAATAAAGGACTGGTTATGGGTGAACAGACTAAGGCTTAATCTAGACAAGACAGAAGTGCTGCTGGTCAACAGGAAAACCAGCCTGGGATAGAGATCCCAGTCTGTTCTGGATAAGATTGCACTCCCCTTAAAATATCAGATTGGTAGCTCAGGAAGGGGGTACTTTTTGCCCCAGCTCTGCTCCTGAAAAGCCAGATTGCTGTAGTTACCAGCAATGCTTTTGTGCTACTATGATGCACTCTACATGGGCTGCTCTTGAAAAGTATTTAGAAGCTGCAGCTGTTGCAAAATGGAGAAGTCAGACTGGTGTCAGGTATGTGTTTTTGAGACCATATATTTAGATCAGTGGTTCTCAACCTGTGGGTCCCCAGATGTTTTTGGACTTCAGCTCCCAGAAGCCCTGAGCATTGACCATAGTGGCTGGGGCTTCTGGGAGCTGAAGTCCACAGACATCTGGGGATCCACAGGTTGAGAACCACTGATTTAGATACTGTTCTTCCAAAAAATTCATAGGCTTCTAATTTGCCTCCAAGCTAAATTCAAAGTGTTGGGTTTGACCTATAAATCCCTATGTGACTTGGGGCCAGGATATTTGTATGATATTCCCCCATATGAGCCTGCCACCAATTTGAGATCTTTGTAGGAGGCCCTATTGCATGTCCCAACATCTCATGAAGTTATGTCAATGGGTACATATAATAGGGCTTTTTCTGTTCAGTGCCTCAACTGTTGAAATCCCTGTACTCTGGTATACTGCCCCATCTCTTCTGGAGGTCATCCAAAATAGTGGTATTCCAGCTGGCATTCAATATTTGAAATGGTTATTTTGACTTTTAAAACTGGATCCCAAGACTGTTTTTAGACTACTTTTAAAAGTTTTTAAAGAGTATTTTAATGTGTTTTAAAAAATGTTTTATCTCTACATTGTTCCAGTTGGTGTTGATTTGTTCATCACTGGAGGAGCCCTTGTGGGCTCAGAGGCAATACAGAAATACTATAAGCAAGCAAACAAATGGTCCCTTAAGGCCAATAGTGACAATCTCCATACCACACTCTGCAGATGCAGTGGTCTGGCCCAACACTGACATTTTAAGCAGTACTCAACTAATTACCCAGATTCAATTTTTAGTATTTATCATAGAAGTTTTTTTTTTCCCTTGCAGATTCTAATGTAACATCTGGTTCCAAGTGTGGCTTAGATTACCAATTGCACAGGATTCATATGTGGATTTCCCTCCCCAACCATATGGGTAAGATTGCATGAGAACAGCAGCCTGCTTGCTACAGAAGCTGGCATCATAGCCCTCAGTGGATGGCTGTGATGCCAAGCAGTGAGTATAGGAATGGTTGGGGGAGGGTCAACAAGATGATCCTCACTCTTTCTACACAACTGGAAGCATTTTAGAAGGGTGTTAATCAGGGCTACTGAAAACTTTAAAAAGCACATTTGTAGCACTTTTTGGATGATTCTATATACTTTTGAAAATGAAGAATCCCAGTAATGATCCCTGCAGCTGTGTTCTCCTTTACATTTACTATTCACTTAAGACAACAGTCTGAATCAAGCATTATCAAATCTCAATTTAGATCTTTCAATGGAAGGGGAAAAAAGTTGAAGGATGACTCAGCCATGAGTAAGCAATACTAAAATGTGTTGCCAACAGCTGTAATTTAAAACCAATTAAAGGGACAGGGGAGATGGGAGAAAGAAATGCAGAATATCTAAAATAAATCAATTTAATAGTGGGAAAACCACACTGGAGCTAGATTGACTTGGGTTGGAGCCCAATGTGCACCTGCTAGTCTTGGTAAACTGGAGGAAAGCTACTGATGTTTCACTCTAAGCTTTCCTTGCCCCTTGATCCCTGGAGCATTATAAAAATCAAAGAAAGATAGATCTTTTTATGTCCTTGATTGTGTCATTTCCAAAGGCATCTGTTGCGGGAAGTGGGGAGATGCTGGACTGGATAAACTCTTCCTCTAACTGTAGAAAATTCTTACAGAAATGTCAGTAAGGAAAGATACCAGATAAATAATCTTCAAGGCATTCTGAAGACTGGGGTTAGTGGAGAGCCTATCTGGATCTCACTAAGATATGATACCATGTTTATTAACTTCTTATTGCATGTGAATCTTTGATGATCCAACAAGCAAAATGTTTTTTTTTTCCTCTCCATTGGGAAGTATGTCCAATATCTATTCACCATTCCTCAGTTTTTCGGCACTTATGTACTGAATACTGTATCCATGTGTCACAACATATGACATAACCTTGTAGTGAGGTAGTCAACACTGAAATATGTGAGTATCAAGGTACTTGAAGAAATTGGTGGCCTCCACAACTTTGAGTCTCTGTTCCATAAGCCATTGCTGCCTGCAGAGTTGAGTCAGGTCGTGTTGCAGGGGAGGGCCTTTACCATGAGGGTCTTTACCTTTACCAGTGTGTGTATAACTATGTGAGGAAGGTTAGAACAGAAGTTAGAAAAAGAAATATAATGACCCAGAGGAGATGCTGAGAAGAAGGCAACAGCTGTCAGGAAATTACTCAGAACAATGGTAGACAGACAGAGCTGAAGGGGCAGAGAAGCACAGGAGATGAAAGCAATCTTGTTAAATAAAGGACTTTATTTTATACAACTTCTCAATTCTTCAGTAGTAACAAACACCACTGAAAACAACTGTGGAGGTCCCTCATTGTGAATTTCCATATCTTGGGCAGTCTATTTTTCTAGGAATTTTTTGTAAATTAGCAATGCTTTTGTCTGACAGGCAGTCATCTTGCATAATATATTGCTTTGTTATGCATTATTGTGCTTTTAACAGCATTTGTTGATTTGATTGCATTTACATTTGAATATATAAGAACTGCTGAAAACTTTCACATGGTAGGAGGTGGGAAGTTGGTGGATTGCAGACCTTAGCATAAGCAACACTTTTAAGAAAATAGAGCAGTAGTACTCCAAAGAAAAAGAAGATTTATCACAATGTGCAGTGGCCTGGAACCCGATCACAGTCTCACAGGTTGCAACAGAAGTGGTAAGAAAACACAACAGCAGCTGTTTAGCTATTTTGATCCTTCATGAATAAGAGAGTTCTTCAGAAAACAAGAACAACACTTTCTTGATTTCAATATCATTGTTAACAGAGCATCTGAGTTTCTTTTTTTAAACAATTCACCTACTTTTCCCAACTACCGCTCAACCCACATTTCCCAGGCAATGCATCTCCTGTGACTAAAGAGCAAATAACAACAACAACTTACATTAATCAGAGACTTCATGTGTCTCCCATAGCCTCCACCCAAAACCATCAGGACCCTTTAAGACCTGACTTTTGCACAGATGGTACATTTTCACAATTCTGATAAGGAGCTTAAAGCCCAAATATGTAGAATTCATTTGTGCTGCAACACAGCGAACTGTGGACAGCTGCTCTGTGGATTTAGTTGGCTCAAAACACATATTAGAAAAGAGAAATGAGACATGGCTGGTTATCTATCATCATTGGTAGGGAGTCTTCTATGCATGTCATAATCCTTTCATGGATCTTGAATACAGATGCCTAATTGAAAGAGACTATTTTAATGCACCATTTAGGAGTTACATAAACAGGAAAGCACTGGCAGGCCTGGATTGGGATTGCAAGCAGTTATTTCCATATCTACACCTTTCTGCTCAGGGTCCTTCACACTAGAGGTTTCGAGAATCTGGAGCATGTAAAGCAAGCAGAAGGCCCCACACTACTCATAAAGACAGAAGGTCCAGCTCCCTTTTCATTTATATCAAAAGTCTTTATATTCTTTATGAATTACAGTGACTTATGGTGCACATTGCATACTTCTACTTACTTAATTTTTTTCTTCCTACTCCAATAGGGGAAGGCCTCCATTCACAGTGGAATGAAGGAGAGATTTTTGTTGGTGTCATGACAGAACTGGAAAGGGTTGAACGGTGTGACCTCTATGAAGATACATAATTGAAGGCATATATTGCAATGTTTATTGAAGGATGTTGATGCCTTAGCCTTGAGAAATTGCTGGGTTTTAGATTTAATTGTGGATCATTTTCTCTACTCTTTCTTTCTATCTCTTGAATTTACAAAATAGATCTGATTATCTACTCCACTTATTCTGAACAGTTACACTGTTTATCTCAGGCCACTGTATTGGTCGAACGCTTTCAGAATAATGAAATTCTGGTTGTACTTCCTAGAGTTCAGCTTTATTGGTGTCACTTTACTGATGTCTATGGGACACTTTATTGGTATCTAAGGGAATGGCTTTCTATGTCTATGGGACACTTTAGTGGTATCTAAGGGAGTGGAATAAGTATGAAAAATTCATAGTGCTTCTTGCTCATCACTGTGTCCACATATATGAGAAGTGGAAAATATTAGACACTCTAATTATGTTTACTTTCTGTGATTACTAAACTATGTATGTTACGCCTGTGCTCAAAACTGACAGCATGGTCCAGAAATCCAATGCAAATTAAGAAATGGACAAATTAGATTTAAACTACAACAGTATATTTTTGCTTGACCCTATTACATCAAACTAAAAAAATATCACATACTCAAAATGGAAAGTTGTTTGTAATCTTGTCCATTTAAGAAGATCATTTGACTCCAAACCGTGCCTAACATTATGAGACAAACTAAATGGAAGGGTGTGTCTTCCATTTAATAAAAGTACTTTATTATGTTCATCAGCTTGGGTTATATTTCACTCAATCAGCTCATTTGCTGAAGGCAATTTTATGAACAAAATCAGTAAGGCAGGCCTGTGTCAGAGCACTTCCATTCCATTCCATTCCATTCTATTTTCTGTTCTATTCATTTCAATTTTACCTATAGTTTCTTAATGCAGTCCAAACTCAACCCCCTACACCAAGTTGTTGACTCTGAGATTACCAGTACTGCTATGTGCAAAAATGTCAAAATACAATTCTCCATTTTTATCTCTTAAATTCCACATTTTAATTCTTCATTTTTAGAAAGAGGGAAGCATGTTCAAAGAATTGTCCAGGTTTGTCAAGCCAAGATGCTTATTCAGATTCTTCATGTAACTCCAATATCATTCACAAATCACTAGGATGCATACAAGAAATTGCAGGCAGGTTTACTGAGAAAGGTGCTGGTACTTTCAATATATGCATTAGAGTAGCTGCAAACATACTATTTGGGTTATACACCACATCAAGCATAGTATGGAAATAGGTGCATTGCTATTGTTTGCACCTGAGATTGGGTAGGTCCTGCCATAATGGATTATTTTAAATCCCTCAGTTTTCAAACATGTTTGATTTAATATTGATTTTTTCCCCTTTAATGAATTCACAAGCAAAACTATTAACCAAGAAAGGAATACAGGACACAGAGATACAGAATCAGCTGGCACAAGCAAATCATGTCTCTTCATCATTGGCTCATCATTAAGCATTCCCTAATGCCAAACAAAATTAAAAGTGGACCATCTCAAAGTATGTAAATTTGATACTGGCAAGACTCAATATAATGGGATATCAGTTGCTGGAAAGACAGTATGGGAGGAATTCCTATTGACTCTTCACTCAGGGAAGTGATTCCAATTTCATGTGGGATGCATCTGCCATGCTGCCCATACCAGAAGTCATGTTCTGGCAGCTTCCAATCATCAATTTTACAGGACCAGGGCTGTAAAATTATCCATGAACCATACACCCTAGAGACATTTTGTAACCCACATTTTTTTCATCATTTTTCCCAAACCTGAGGGTAACACGGGGAACAAAGGGCCTCAGGGAATACTACCAGGCCATAATGCAGGCCATTGACTGCATTTCTGCTCTATAGTCAGTGTGGGAAGGGTGACTGAAAACTGAGAAGTGCACAGCAGGCTGGAACTTAACTGGAGGGAGGTAATGATAAGGAAAAGGCTAGCCGTAGACTAAGAAATTAGCTGTTGACAAAAAAACAAAACAAAACAAAACAAAAACTACTGCATGCCTTCCCCCCAACTTCAGCTGTAATGTGGACCTTCTGGGTGGAAGGGAGTGATAGGATGGGTGTTAGAGAAGAGATAGAATGAAGGCAATTGGAGAGGGAAGACCAGTGAGCAAAGAGCAGAGAAAAGTCTTCAGGAGGTGGTGAAGAGGATGCCAAATGGAAGAGGGTGAAAATATAACTGAGGAGGACACCCAAGAAGTGGCAGTCAGAGTGACTCCAGCTACAGCAAAGAACATAGGAACCTGGACAGCTGGAAAAAACAAGCTCTGGTGGGAAATAGGCCAGGCAATGTGCCTGAACTCAAAGGATTGATGCAAACCCTGCTAACAGAGGAGGTTTTGAGACCTTTGGGAAGGAAGGGGCACAGTTGTGTTCAGGGGAAGAGATGTGGGTCAAGTCCTTCTGTCAGACAAGTAACTATTCTTGGCACTCCGATTCAGAGTGGGCAGAAGCAGAGAAGTAGGGAGGAGGTAGAGAAAGGCATCTAGAAAGTATGAGATGAGTACACTTTACATCTATAGCATCAGTTCTCCAACTGGAATAGAACTTACTTGTGGAAGTCATTCTGGTCTATCCAATTTTAACATTCCTTCCAGGCTATTCTGATTGGTTGCTATACCAACATTTCTCAGATAATGGCAGTGTTTTTAAATATGGGTTCAAAAATCAGGAAGAGGATGTTAGCATTTTTTTCTTCGTTTGTTTATTGTTAATTGCATGAAGTTGACTTCAACTTATGTTGACCCTATGAATCAGAAGCCTCTAAGTTGCCTATAATTAATGACAAGTCTTGTTTTGGTTTGTGGTCAATTTCTTCCTGGACTCCAGCATGGAATCTTTCAATTTCTTTAATTTCTTCCTCTCTGCCTCTGTAGAGGAACATAGACTTGGATTATGGGAATACTAATGGGATTTCCCTGAAGCCTTATTGATATTATTCAATATTCAATTCAATTATTCAAACTTTGCATTGTATCCTTTGACTACCTTTCCTGTATCTCTCTTCACTATTAATGCCATCCTATTTCTTCTTAGATTTTCATTTCCTAAGTAAAAAGCTGTGTAATTATCTGACTCAAAGTGCCTCTTTCTTGTCCGCTTTAGCTTGCGGACTTTAACTTTGGTGTTTGCCTAGGACAGGGTGTGGCTCGCCTGCCTTATTATTTCACATTTAAAGTCAGTAATCTGTCTCTTTCCAGCCTGACCTTCCAGTCACCTTAGGTTTTATTTATATCAATGCCAATTAATAGAGTGCCAATCATAGGGGGATGCAGGGGGTCATAATATTTATTGAACTCAGATTCTTGTGTTGGGTTCTGCTGCTGTTTTTCTCTCTTTTAATAAAGTAATAATTGCTTGTGATTTCTTTTTCTTTCCTTGTCTTTGGAGCCACTCTGATTAATTGTCAGTTTTAAAAACCTATAGCCTCTAAGGTTCTGTGGGTGGGTGGGGGGTAAAGCTTTTCATATTACGTGGTTATAGTGCTATTGTTCCACTTTCAACATCTTGTGGAATTCTGAGGTTTGTAGTTCACAGTAGTCTGTAGTTCTCAGCTTTCTGGCTGAGAATTCTAAATGCCCTCCCCTAAACTGCAAACCCCAAGATTCCACAGGATGTTGAAAGTGGAACAATAGTACAATAACAGTGTAGTGCAGAAAGGCCCAGAGTTAGTGCCTGGGAGAGCTTTTCCCTGAACCAGTAAATTCAGTGCACAGCTGTCATCACAACTGCAGCTGCCCAGTACTTATTTGACACATTTACCGTGGTTCCTCAGCTAAAGCCTATCTGACATGGAAGACCCCACCAGCAGGACTGCTGCCATCAGTGTAGCATCTTGCCTCACAGGAGCATGCAGTCCCAGCACCCAAGAAAGGTAGAGGCGTGATGGATAGATAACTGGTAGTTGTGTACTTTTTCCTATTTTATTTTGATTATGAGTTGATATTACTAGGTGATTTTATTGTTTTGTGATTTGATAGCATTGTGTAGCCTTTTATCCCCCTTGTAAACAGCATCTGTTGAATAAAAAAGCAAATTCATTGTCACTATAGCTTCCATGCTTACTAATACAGGTCAATTGTCATCAGGCCATATTAGCCGGAAAATGATCCAGAGCCACTATAGCCTACAGTTCCGAAGAATAATCATAGAGATCTGTATACATTACTACATTGTTTGCTCTGCTTGTTTCCATAGCATATAAAAATAGCTAGTGTCCATCAAATTTTGCAACTATGTTTGTCATGCCCTGACTTAAAATATAGACTGTATGGCATACAAAAAAATTGTCTGAGGGATGTGATAGACCGATTATTTTATTTTCCATTTTTGCAGCATAATGTGGTACAATGTTTGAAAAGTTTAGACAAGTTACATTCAAAAGGGTGGGGTTTTTTGTAGTTGTTGTAAGTTTTCATTAGGCTCATCCGAGATGTGATCTTTTTTTTAAACAAAAATATGTTAGCTGCCTAAAAGTACAGAGGGGTATCTAGTTATCTCTCATTGGTATGATGGCTGCCTAAGTAATACATCACTAAATTGTGCATTTCCCCATTCCTACTTACCTTTCTGGTTAATGTATAACATAATAATACTATACCACCCTTCTTCTGACAAGATACTGCAGCAAATAGCTACCATTCGTGTTAATCACAAATTTAAGTCTAAGAGTACCTGCTGAAATCAAGATTCAGATCAGCATGAAGGGTGGCAAATCATAGATCACTTACCTCATATTGAATTCAGTGGAATTGCTTCTGAGTATATAGCATAGAAGTGTACTATTAGCTTTGTTTCTGATAAGAAGCAGATGTGGGGGAGACCTTTTTGTACCATTTATTTAAAGTTGCTGATTTTTCTTCATTTGCAACACTTTTTCTTACATTTAACATAATATTACATTCTCTGAATAGAGATATTATCCCTTGCCCCATCCCTCTCTCTCTCTCTCTCTCTCTGTCGTATACACACACTTAAAAACTTAACAGAAAGCAGAATTTTGGTTAGAGGTATAAAAGTAGTAGGATTTTTCTATTTAGTGAAGCAGAACTCTTCTTCCCTTTTTCATAGGAGAGTAATGCAGAATGCCCACATAATGAATATAATATCACTGCATAGGTCAAAGTAATTGTCTCTGTTGCCCATGGAAAGTGGAAACAAGGATATAAGCCTGTGTTTCAATATTTACATTTAGATACAGATAGAGTGCATTGTTAAGTTTATTCATTCCTTTTCCTGGTTATTCAGAAAACATCACCACTAATTTTCCAAATGAAATTTCTAATCATAAGTAGATTGGGTTTATGTTACTGTTTGTTATTATTTGGATCTTGAACACAGTGGATGGAGTAGGAGCCAGTTGACTGCTTCACTGGAAAGTTCCTGACTGATAGATCAAAAGGGCAGAGAACCAAGTTGTCAAGGTCTTTCACTTTATCTGATATCTTTTCCTTAAGTGTTTCATTATGTTCCACAGTTTGTTTTGGCAATCATGTAAAAACTTCTCCTGCTTGATGTATTGATGACTCTTCCTTCAAAATGTTCCCTGTACTGTCCTAAAGCTTCATCAAACTTTTCTGGTCACCTTGTCCATATACTTCTGCTCGCTTCGCTAGTACCTTGATCCAGTTTGTATTTAATGTTAAGGCTTTGCTGCAGTCACTTAAAACATTTTCTTTTTATTCCTGTTTCATTCTTGAATTAGAGAGCAAGTGTAAGGCAGTTTGAGCATTGGGCTAAAGACACTGGAGACCACCATTCAATTCCCCACTCAGCACTGGAATGAGTGACTTGGGTGCATCACACACTCTCAGCCCCAGAAAACCCTGTGATAGGTTCACCTTCGGGTTACCATTGGTCAAAAATGTCTTGAAGAATCACGGCAGTAGCAGCAGTGGCAACAACAACAACATTCTTGAATATAAAGTGGATCACAACAGGCTGGTCAAACCCACAGAGCTTTTGAATAAGCATTTTCAGCTTCTTTGGAGTCTCTTACATTGTCCATTTCCTTTTTAATTTTGTATCCTTGTTTTGTTTCTTCAGCTTTTCTTCTTCTGATACCTTTTTCCTGTTTTAGTAAGTCTATGCCCTCTGCCTAGATATGCTTGGTTCTCTGAAAGGTCTGACTTGTTTTTTTGGGTCTCTTTCTGATTCAGGAAAATCTTTAGGCAACTGACTGACCCTTTCTTTGACATCTTTGGTGCACAACATTATTGCAGTTGGCTAGTCAACTGTTTTGTTCTTCTGAGAATTTTTAACCACAACTAAGTTTTTAGGAGACATGGCATCTTCACACTCCATGTTGAACTTGCTGACTAATTTTCATAGTCCAACAAGAATCTTCCAATGCATGTTGGACTTCCATCACTCAACACTTTTCCTTTCTATGTTCTATTTAATAGTTGTAAGTGTATCTGCAGTATTTTGAGGGCAATATTCTTGTTTCTGTGTGAATGAAAGAGGAGTACATACAGAGATAAAAGGGGTTATAGGATCGCATAGCCTCACCTTACCCAGTGTCGCTGCAGTGTGGCAAACACCATACTGCTCCTACAAACATCCATATGACATTTTCTGAAAAGAATTCTCTACATGCACACCTGTACATGTGGATTACTCTGTTGAATGAACACTAAACAGACCTTTGTTTAGAGAATGTGGTAACACTGAAGGGTGATAACAGTAGACAAGTCTACATTGAACAGATCCATGAATCCCTCTGTGGACTTCCAAAGACCTGTAATATGAGGGAAATGACAGGTTATGTGGACTTCTGTGTACAATGAACCCCAGAAGGTGAACAGCCCTCACATGGTTCTAGGAAGGAGCTGTAACATTTATAGCAATTAAATTTTTAGAGATTCTAGAATTTGGGACTTGGATTAATAAAAACAGGATCATTAGGGATAAACACAAACAATAAAAGAAGGGCCCTTTTATTATACAGATCCTGGACTCTGCCATCAGACTGGTCTTGCAAAGCCACTCTTATTTCATTCTTTAGTGTAGTTTATTGCTCTTGAATTACCTCCTTTCTTTTTCTTTTTTTTACCCTTCTATTTTGCTGTGATGACACTTCAGAATGAATGCTCACATCCACCGATTTCCATAAGCATGGTTGGAATTCATCAGGGAACCATCATTCCAATTCTTTCCCTCCTCCTTTCATTTTGAGTGACAAGTGTAATAATAATGAGCTCAGGAGAAGACATAATCTTTAAAATTAGACGAGGAGTGGATAAAAGGGAATGGGTTGTATTAGCGAATGGAGAAATTACATTTCCATCAAGACAAAATTAGACACTTTCAGAAAATGCTCGGACAAAGCTGGAGGAGGGAAAAAAATCACACAAGCTTTTCAGAAGATTAGAAGCAGAAAATGAGACAGCCCTGTGCTTTTGCTTGTTGAAAATTATGTGCCAAGACTATATGATGTTTAAACTGGAGGGGGGGGGTGATGTGCCTTCCTTTCCCTATTATCTGTGGACAGGTATGCTGATTCTTTGGCTGTCAGAAGTGGGTGATAATGGTAGGGGTTAAATCGCAAACAGTTACATGAAGCCTTAGTCTAAGCACCAGCTTGATGTTTTGTATCTAATGCTGACAGGTGCCTAAGATTTCTGTCTCTCTCCTCTCTTTCTCTCTTTTTTAACAAAGCTGGTTGAGCCTGTCATAGCAATAACTATTTCTGAATTGAGATGGACTATGTAAAGGATTGCATACATGTTAGATTATTCTTAGGAGGCTTCACGTGAAATAAGTGCTACTGAGAGACACTTTCAAACAAAGAAGTGGCTAAAATGACTTTTTTGATGGGAGGTAACAATGAACCGCACCTTACCTTTCGTAAGTATATTAAAAATAGGAGTGGATTGGTCCAAAAGAAAAAACGGATCTTGATTTGCAGACATCGGCATATGATTATACTTGTTTGTATCCTGAAAAGCTTTCCCTGAGGTTACCGTAACAAGGTTAAATACATGATACCCATTCCTGTCAGTTAATTCCTAGTAAATTGGCAATCCTGACTTCTGCAAAAACTTTGTTCCTCAGCCTGTCTTCCTGTTCTATTCCTCCACCCACCCAAAAGAGAGAACCTATTGTCCCTCTTTACCAAGGATAAACCCCTGTTTTCTGGAATCTATCTCTGCCAATTAATGTTTATTTTGCCTTTGTGTTCAATTTGGATAGGTCTTTTTAAAACCTTTGTTTAGGATATCCATTTCCAGGTTTTAAGCAAGCATTTTGAGGCTTCTGGAAGATAAAGCTGTGGCAGCAAAGATGCTTCCTGAGTGAGCCTAATGTGTATGCATATAAATACACACACACACAGGCACAGTAAAGAGCTAGTAGACAATTGCTTTCTGCAATGAATAATGGAATGTGTCATGGAATTGTCTTCTACAGTGTGTAATTCTTGGTGTTACAAAAACAAAACAAAAGGAGTTCTACAACCACACAAGACTTCTTTTCTTTTTAGCTATTGCTAGGTATGGCTATGTCAGGCAGAAGGAACTCCTGATCCTCCAGAAGTGGTGGACTCCACCATGCATTAGAGCCAGTCAGCATAGGAAATGTTCCACCACGGTAGGAGTTTTAGTCTTAAAATTCCTGGAGAGATACTGGCTAAAAATCTTATAAATTTATTTCAGAAGGCAGATTTGAGTGTTTTACTCTTCCTCGGCCCAGTAAGAAGAAAGCTGATAAAATGGTGAAAGAACCGGAGAGACAATGAATCTTAGCATGGAAGAGCCCACAATCTGCAAGCAGTAGATCTTCATCAGTTTTTTTAAAAAAAATCAGGTAGGAAGTAGTGGGAAAAAATCATCTACCTAAATCCTTGGAAAGCTGTAGCCATAATAGTAGGCAGTCTCAGGTTAAATATATAGCTATTCTCTCCAGGAATAAAAATTTCCTAAGTATCCTTCCACAAAAGCAAGGAAAGCTTCACACATTAGAGGTTGCAGTTATGAAACAACAGACTCAACAGAGGCAGCCTTTCTCTCTTACATAGTCTATATTTCACACCCAGGTGGTGCTTTGCCAACCAGTATGCAATATTCAGAGATGGCTGAGACTGACAAGTGTACAAATAAAGCTGTTCACAGAAATGCCTTGTAAATATGCCTTAAAAGAGGGAAGATCCTTTGAGTAGTTGTCCTGTTTCAGCAGCCAACAAAGAAAAAAAGCAGCAAAACCCAATGCTGAAACCATACAAGAAAAAATCTGTACCAGTAGCCTTGCCAAAGCTGCTCTGGCTTGCTACTGGGAGGAAAAATTTTTAGACTCATATGTTTTGTAAGGGAAACTTGTACTCAAGGGTGGATAATTTCCTAGATCAAGAGGTAGTGTTGCCAAATGTCAGGGTACAAGCGGAATTATCATGGAATTGTTGCACCTCTCTGGATTTCCACATGGTGAGAAAAATCTCAGGGTGAGTGGTGCTGTGTAAGGAGGCAGCTTGATTTTTGTATGTGATGTGGAACCCATCTTCACCCCTTCTCAACTGCTGCCAGGGTTCTCTGACTAAGTGTAAAAGGCATTTGCATGTGTGTTGTACTTCTGCAATGTCAGTACACTGTAAAAGATAAGAGGAAGGGGACAGGAAGGGCAAAAGAGATGGTGCATGAATGAACTTGCCATTTGGAGTTGGGAGGGATAGAGTGCTAGCACTACAACTTACAAGCCTTCTTTTTGTACAAGCCTTAGTGGGGGTGACAAAAAACATGGGGGGAAAGCCCTGAGGTCCTTTGGAGAGGCTCCCTGTGGGCTGGCAATGAGTGTTCGCAAGTCCCAGTAGGAGACCTAGAAGGGTTTACATCCCAATATGAATTCAATTATTAGTAAAATTTCATTCTCAAAGGCAAGAATGAATAACATGATAATTCTATTTCTCCTTACTACATAAAGGTAATCAAAAACTTTGCAATTTCTGAAGACTATTCATAATGTTGGATTTAATATGTGCAAAAAAAGTGTACTTTTTTTCCAGCAGAAAACTACACATGACAGCACCTCTTCTTTGGAGGTAACGGAAGATGGTATTTTCATTGCAAATCCAATGATCAGAACATACCCAAACTACCAGGGCTGTGAGTCTTGGGGGATGGATGGCAGAAAAATGTACAGTTTTTGAAGATGGTCTCTCAGTGGAGAGAAAACTGAGTAAATTACTTGTTTTGTTACCTCAAAACTTAAGTGACTCAGGGATCCACCCATGATGCCAGTAGCATCACATTACAATAGGGAATTAATTAGCTCAAATTAGCAGGCCTGTGAGAGGAGGGTAACCTAAACTAATTAGATCTTCGACCAATGCTTATAGGGTTCTTGCAGGAAAGAACCAGCCAGAGATTCAAAAGTAAACTAAAAGGTGTATTATTCAGGGAAGTTCAGTCACACACACATGACTCAAACAGTCATACACTCACACAAGGCTAACCAAAGGGAAAAGGAGGAAAGTCTAAGATTAAAATGGGCAATAGTTACCAATCCAGAAGAAGAAGAAGAAGTAATGTGGCTTATACTTGTGTCTAAGGCCAGAGCAAATAGGAATTCAGAGAGACATAGTGGTATCCAGCATTTTAGATACTGCATCTGACTGCTCAAAATGGAGGTTTTTATACTCTATTTCCCTCCCTGAAGAGGTATGAGTTAATTGGTTTCTGGCAGAGTAAACGAAAGGGGTCTGGAATGGACTGATTGTTTCAATGTTGGGTAATGAGACTGGGGAAGGCTTTGGTAGGAAATGTGCAGGGTTGCTTGACTATTGTTTTTGTGGGAAGTTGAGAGGATTAGCTGAGAGCCATTAAGCCAGGCTTTCCCAGATAACCCACCCTCTTGAATGCAATTTGTCAAAACCATTCAAATATTGTACCATATAGTGATGCAAAAATAGAAAAGAGTAATTGGGCTACCTCATCCCTCAGTGAATTTTGTGTATATTATGCAGTCTATATTTTAAGTCAGGATATGACAAACATACTCCCAACATTTGATGGACAGCAGCCATTTTTATGTGATAGGGCAACAAAGAGAGCAAATATTGTAATAATATATACAGATTACAATTCCTCCATGAAACTCCAGATTGCAGTGGTTCTACATTATTTTCAGGCTAATGACATAGCCTGATGACAATTGACCGATATTGGCAAGCAAGGAAACTACAATGACAATTATTTCTATTTTTCGTCAACAGATTATTTGCTGTTTTCAAGAGGCAAAAATGGCTACACAATGAGATCAAATCACAGAAACTGTAAAATCACCTAGTAATATCAATGTGATTCACTTTTTAAAAAATGATGCTTGGCAGGGTAGGAAAGCAAAAGAAAATAGCACATAGCAGATGGATTGATTCAATCCAAGAAACCACAACCTTGAGTTGCAAGACCTGAGCAGGGATGTTGATGATAGAATGATTTGCAGGTCTCTGATTCGTAGGGTCATCATAAGTTGAAGTCGACTTGATGGCAGTACACAAAGCCTTGGTAGGGTTTGTGTACTGTGTGTAGTTTCTTCAGAATGTGATATGAGATATGGAATGATGCATCACTGACAACTTTATTTGGAAAGTAGTACAATGTCTCTAAAAGACCACGTTCTCTTTTTAAGGAGGTCTGCTCTGGATAGCAATTTTTCTGGATAACATTGATTTGATGTGATAGGCCTCTTCTAATGATGTTCCTATGATTTTATTTGGTGGAACTTTTCTGTATAATAAACCAAATAGTAACCAATTCTGCAGATACTAATTTCACTTCTGTTTAAGAAAAATTCCAGAATAATCAAGAATTTTAGTGAGGTGATGTGATGGCATCATGTCATTCTCCAGAACCATTTAATCTATTGGAGAAGAAGGAACTTACTTTCTTGACTCCACAGTCCAAAAATGGGTTTCTGAAAATAACCCAGGAGAAAAAAAGGGCCAATGTCTTCCTGATTTTTTTTTTAAGCAGTTGTGTTAAATCAATACATTGTATTCCTCTATGTTAAATGGGAGAAAGAAGACCTGTAAACCGCATTGCAGCTTTGGTATGCAATTCTTAGCAATATGAATATTGTTATACATGCCCTACTGTTCTGTGTGTTGAGAATTACAAGGGTGAATCTCTTACTCAGGCTGCATGCAGGTTGGTGAAGAAGATAGTTTAAACACTCCAGCAGCTAAAGCCATTATTCCACATCAGATCTCCATACGAAGGCAGTCTTTCACCAATTATTTTCTAGAGCTCAGATTAAGTTTCCTCTTTTCTTCCCAAACTTCTGATTTTTTCAAACACACACAAACAAATCTATCTTCAATTTAAAAAAAAAATAATGGTGCAAAAAAATAAAAGCAGAAACGTTGTGCAGAATGAATCTTCAAGTACAGCATTTTCTGAACACAAGCATAATTTTCTGCATGGAAAATAATCTTTACACCCAGAAAATGCTTTTTTCTGCACAAAAATACCATGTGCAATGTTTCCAAAGAATTACTTCTGAACTGCAAGTAGTATTCTAAAACTGTTTAGTTTTCACAGGCTTTTTCAGAGCAGGAAAAAGGTAGCAAAAAGTATCATTGTTTCATTCAAGAATCGAATTAGTAAAGACTGTACCCCTAGGGAAGAGTCAGCCCAGTGGGAATGTTCACATTTCTCTACCTAGAACATACAGTTTATAAGTAGTGCCTGTATGGAAGAGTAACATTACTGAAATGCTCTCTTTAAAAATGATGTTCAGTGGGGACAGGTTTAACAACTGGAATTGATACAGAATGGGGATGGGACAGAATGTGAGGATAGTGAGATTTCATTTGAGTAACTTGCTACTGTAATCACCTGCTGGTCTAACTGCAAAACTGATGGGTTCACTTCAGGAGATTAAAGATCATGAGTATAGAAGTGGACTCTTAACTGGGACAACATGGAAGAATTATACTAGTATATCAATTTGAGAGAAGAATGAAAAATGTTGTAATGTTTTCATTTGCTTTACAAAATAGAACATTGTGCCTTTTGCACTTAGCTTCCCCCACCCTTTCTTTAAATTTTATCCCTTGGGTAAATTTAGAAATTTAGAAAGGAGGGAAGAATCACTTTCAAGGCACAATTTTTATTATTTGCATAGAGCAGACTTTCACTTAGTTAAGAATGCACATTTTTATTACAGTTCCCTTGGAAAATCAACAGTTTGGTGTGAGGAATGAAAAATATCTAAAGCAACTCCCAGTTGCTAAAGCCAACTTTCTAGCAAATCACACACAGAGAGGAAAGTATAGAGTTCACAGAATTCAAAATTCTAGAGGGTAAGAGAACCATGGTGGTGAAGTGGTTTGAGCATTTGACTATGACTCTAGAGACCAGGATTTGATTCCCTGCTCAGATATGGAAACCCAGACACCCAGAAAATCCCATGATAGATTTGACTTAAGGTTGCTATAAGTCAGAAATGACTTGAAGGCACACAGCAATGACAGCATTATGTACCATGTTCAAAGCTCAAGATTGCCAGAGATTGCAATCCTATGCACGCTTACCTAAGAGCAAACCTGATTAACTATAGTAAGATGCAAATCCCTTGCAGAGCCTCAGTGACTATGGTTGTCCTAGGGTTGCCAATGAAAACAGTGATGCTACTGAGAACCTTATCACACCAGGGTGTCCTATCACCAGAGCAATGTGTTATTCCTAGTTTGAGATCAGTCCTATCACACAATATCATTGCTCACCAGGAGCTATTGCATTGCAATCCATTTGAAATGTGTCCTTTTTCCATACTGTAAATGATCCACTAATGACCTCTTTCCTGCAACAATCAGTCAGCTACAGGAGTGCAATTTCCTGATAGTGTTTCCTTCCATAGCTGATCGAGTAGTGGGCATGTTGTGGGTGTCACAATATTGCAGATTCATATGTTCTTGTGTCATGACATTAGAACATTACTATGCAAGTACAGTATAATTTTAAAAAAATTAAAATGGAGCAACCATGTGGTGTGGGGTCAAGAAAAGAACTCAGCAATGATGCTGCAATGATGAGGGAAGAACAATGTGAATGACACTATTAATCTGCAGATGTTGATAGGGTGCAATAAAGAGCATTAATAACCCAATACCATCACAGGAATGGTTATAGTGGGATTCCAATGCAACAATGGTGTATTAAGGTATGGTGTGATAAGGTCTTGAGACTGTAAGAATTTATATTGCACCTGATATGCAAAGATTTCAGAGCAGTTTACAATAAAATCAATTTAAAACAAATAATAGCAATAATTTTAAAAGACTAAACATGTATTAAATCATTGATCAAATAAAAAAAGACAATTTTAAATTGATTGAAATAATTTAAATAGCGCAACCACGAAAAATACACAGCTTGGATAAAATAAATTAGCCCCAAAGGCTTAAATAAAAACCTTTTGACTTAGTGCCAAAATGATAGCAAAGCTAGAGTAAGTTGGACCTCCAAGGGAAAGGTATTCCATAACTGAGGTACCACCATAAAGAAAGCCCTCTTCCACAATGTTTCTTCCCTACCAATGGGACACAAATGTCTATTTGTAAAAGGAAGGTCAGATTTTTTTCTTGCAAAACCATTGGGCATAATGGTGACTGCTCATTTGCCCCACAACTCTACCCCTACGAGTAACCAGTAATGTCACTAGGGCAGTGCAGCAGGTGCAGACCGCACCAAGTAACTCCATCAAACTAGGGTGACACCAAGCCTATTGACACCACTGCCTTGAATATGAATGCTTAACTGAGAAGTATGGTGAGGAGGAGGTGGGTGGTGAAGCCTGCATCTTGAGGGCCAAAGAAGCTGCCATGGAGTCTGGCTCTCCACTTGGTGGACTGGAATTGGTGGCAGTGGTGGGGCAGGTGGAAAAGATGGCCACAGAAATTTATGCCTTGGCTGCCTCCATCTCCATCTCCCCTTCTGCTACTGGGCCTTAGCCTGAAAGGTCCATGGGATCCACAGGGAAGGAGACTATGTTTGGGGATAATAGTCCAGTGGTCCCCCATTTTTTCCCTTGGCCTAGTTCCCTCCCCTTGGATTTGCATATCTCCTCTCATTCATTCCCTGTCTCCTAGCCACATCCTAAAAGAAGGCATGATCCTTCCTCCCGCCATGCATTTCAGACTCCCCCTCTTTGTTTGGCACCCCAAACACCTGGAAGCCAACCCATGCCCCCCATCCATGGCCCATTCCTAAGTTTGCCTCCTTTCCTGTTTTTACAAACTGCATCAACTTTGTGAATCTCCAAGCCTTTGTCTCCCCTTTCTTTCCTCACCACCACCCCTTTCTCCCTTTTCCTAACTTACTTTATCTTCCTTCATCCTTCCCACAGTGTTTCCCTTCCTCAGCAACTCTTCCTTCTGTTGCGAGCCAGTGAGTTCTTTCCTTTTAGTGTCCAGAGAGCACACACAATCTCTCTCTTTCTCTCTGGTGCTGTAAAGGCTGCTTCCTATTTCTTTGAAGAATCCAAATCATCTTCCCCACTGCTTTCTTCCCTTCCTCACAGCATTTTGCAAAACTCCTAAGGCTACACACCTTTGAACACCCTTCAAAATACAAGCTGGAGAAGGTAGAACTGCAAAAAATAAGTAAGTAAGTAAATATAAAAATAGTGAGATGGATATTTACATAGACATTTGGATCCCGTACAAATACAGAATAACCAGTGTCATGTAGTGGTTTCAGTTTAGGACTACAGTTCTGGAGAAGATAGTTCAAATCCCCACTCTAGCATAGAAACTGAGTAACATTGGGTAAGGCCCATTCTCAGCCTCAGAGGACAGCAACAGCAATCCCCAGGAAAAAAAAACTTGTCAAGAAAGCCCTGTGATCGGCTCAACTTAGGGTCTCCATAAGCTGGAGGCACACAACAGCAATAAGAACAACAGATAGAGGGGGATGTAGCTATTGGGGTAGTGCCTGTGGATATTTTGATTCTTTCAGTGAGAGCCTAGCAAGGAGCTAGGGAGCAGAGTCCCTCAGTCAACCAGAGAATGTAGCTGTGTTAGGAGGTTTAGTTGTCAGTGGAAGCAGAAGAGTAATTGAACCTTAGTAGGATTTGGTCAGAGTGTGTGACCAAGATTGGGGCTTAAGTCTTTGGTGGGAGTTTAGCCAAAAACCTGCTGTATGATGATTGTGTCTTTCATGAAAGTGTAAAGATATGATTGAACTGTTTCTGAGCAGTGGGTTGACTGGTGATATTGTGCAGTCAACAAATGTATCAACATTGAACTTCATATAATATGTAACCCTATTGTTATCTCAATAAAAATTACCGTTAATCTTTGTATACACTGACTCAGCTTGAGTTGTCTCCAGTGATAAGCAACAAAGAAAACATTCCACTATAAGAATATTAAGAGGTTCTAAATAAATACTGAACACTCTGCCTTTTTACACAAAAGTTGTATTTGGCCAGGGGGAAGCAGAGCTGTGTGCAAAGACAGGGGATCTTATTAAACTGAAAACTACCACACCAGTCTGGAAAAGTAAGGGCCTCTCATGGTATGGGAGGTAATTCTTATTTGGAGTGGATGGGTGGGCAATGCCTTCATATAGTCCTTCGTAGCTATATACCTGCTACACAATTATAGCACTTTGATTCCACTTTAACTATTGGGGCTCCATCCTATGCAACTGTGAGATTTAGAATCCTCACCTCTACTGAAGTATGTTGAACTATTGCACCAGAATTCTCTAGCAAAGCACATTAACTAAAGATTCTAGCAGTCTATGGAATCCACAATCACAACAGTTTGATACTGCTCCAACTGCCCAGATTCCATCTTACAGGATCCCGGGTTTCTAGTTTGGTGAGTGGTACTCCTAGTATGGTTTAGAAATAGATTAGAGCTCTATCAGACAATTCTAAATCATAAAATCATAAAGTGAGAAGGGGTCACAAGGGCTATCTGATCCAGGTCCCTGGAAGCACAATTCCTGGATAATGCTACAAATGTGAAAGAACATATAGAAAAAGCCTTCACACTACTAGACAAACTTTGAAAGTTAAAATAAAGAAACAAACAAAAACTAGCTGAATGGCTGCCTATATTTCCCAGAAATCTGTGTGAGAGAGGCCATCTTTCTGGAACATGGCAAATTGGTCCGGGAACTACAGTTTTCCATTTACTCAACAACTTCCCTTTCTGTTTGTCTGGGTTCTCAAGTGAGGGAAGGTGATGCAGCAAATGGAGCATGTGCTTTCAAAACAGGCCGGAGTATTGCTTAAGCAGGTGAAGTGTGTTCTTGTGTACTTCTGCCCTCTCAGGTTCAATGTGGAAAGCACCAGGTGAGAAGGGTTGTTAGGATTGTTCAGGCCCCATGGGTATAGTTGCCCCTGCACTTAGTCTGGGAACTACAGCAGCACTAGCCACAGACCTAGTTTTGATATGTTTACATGGGAGTCAGTTCCCTTTGTAACAGGGTATTACTCAAAAAAAAAAAAAAGACTACTCTTTGTTGCAGCCTTAAGTTGCAGTGATAAACATACTTACTAGAAAGTAAGCCCCACTTGGCATAATGGAACTGACTTCTGTGTAAGCACACTAGGATTTCACCAGCCCCTTTCCATACCTATATGCAAGTAAGTTTATTGAACATAGGGTGGAATAGATTTACATTACATAAAAAATAAAGAGGATTACTTTAAGTGGTTGAATGGATCTTGGGGGTGGGGTTCTCAACTGATTTTTTGTTTTTGTTTTTTAAAAAGAAAACCTTGTTAAAGCCAGAAAAGCTATATATGAAAGGAAGGTGCCAGTACTCTATACTGCAGCATTTTATTTAATTTTCCGGTTTTGCATTGTTAACATACTTGGGCTATACCAATCTTGGTTATATACTTCTATGCTATATTTAAAGATGTCATTTCAATTTTGCTCATTATTTATTTATTGTTATATACTCTTGCTGTTACATTCAATGATATACAGGAATTAAGATTTACAACTGATATTAGTACAAAAAACCATTACTAAGGATCCTGTATGGTCTGATATAGGAGGAGGTCCACAAGGACAACACCATGAATTACCACACTGGGTGACACTAACCCTAGTAATGCCACTGCAATTAACTTTTTAAGATGAAATCTTGGAATTTGCATTGGTTGATGGTTCAAATGGGATCTGGAGAATCCTAGAGAGCAATAAGTCTAGGTTTTCATGAAGGCTTAGCAAATATATAAATCCTTTGTCAGTGTGGTACCTCTGGAGGGACAAGAGTGATCTTTGAACCTTCACTGATAAATCCAGACACCAGCTGTTTCTATAGGAAATTATTTCCTATAAGGGGGGACAATGGGGGGGCTGGTAAAAACTGCCACAGCCTGACACTCCAGAAGGGTGTCCAGTTCCTGGCAATGTTGCATTTCCCCCATTTCTTAGTAATATTGTGGTGTTATTATTCCTCATTTGCTTTTGAAGTTCATTCCAGAAGCAGTAAATTCATTCTCCTTAAAAAAATACAAAATTTGAAATGTATAGATTTTCAGCTGTTCGATCAGATGTTCAAAACTGCCATTGGGTGCACCTAGGAAAGCAACTGAACTTCTCAGGAATTACTCCTTCATCCACCAAGAAAAGAGCTCTGGCCATGAGAACGAAGGAGGCATGCTTCCACCTCTAGCTGATATAGGCTCCAAGCTGCTTCAAGTGCTGGGGCCCCTCCCCTGTTTCTCTTGCCTGGTGCGCAAAACACCACTTTCTCTCCTGCCACTATCATTCTGACTGCCTTAATGGGAACCATGTGGATGACCCCACTAGGATGTCCCCCTTGAGGAGCAGGTCCCTGGATTTTCCCCCAGTCTTCAGGAAAAATAGCAAGGGACTGAGAGAAGGTGGGGCGTGGGAGAAGATCCTCGGCTCTGTATGCTTGATACACAGCTGGAAGTCCTTTCCTGTTTGGACCAAATCCATCTCACCACCCCAGAAGCATTCATTGGCAGTCCTCAGTCTTCATGCAGATAATCTGGCAGCAACTAGGTAGGGAGCCTCTACCACCTCCCCCAAAAAAGTCATTGGGGCCCCAACCAGTTATTGAGTCTATTCCTGTTTCACATGGGATTGATTCAGAATAAGCTGAGGTAAATTTATTATTGCAACAATCTGACATCAGCAACACTACCCCCTTCTGTTCTCCCATCTATGAACGTGGCCTTCTTCCACCTACCACCCCAAAGTTTCTTATTCAAGCAATTAGATGAATCTCAGTATATTCAGGTCTTGTGTAAGCATCAGCATTTATTGAAATGATCCAAACATGTCAAAATGGAACTTACATTTTGAGGTCAGTACTGCAGGACTTGAAGGGAGAACTATTATCTTCACATTCACATGACAAACATCCCCCACAATTCTGTTACCTGCAAAGTACACCCCAGAAAACATGTTCCAGCAAAGAAGGGAAGGAGGACTTTTCTATATCTCTTCTCTGGTGGCAACGGTCCAGTAGCAAGCCATGATAAGATGGAGGAAGATAAACTTACCTCAATGCCTTTTAAGGTTTCTGGTGTCCTGGCAGTGCCAATGTCCCAAGTTCCTGGCAGCCTGGAAACAATTCCAGTATCTTATGCTTATTCCAAGCAGTAGCTGTAGGAAAACATCCAAATTTATATCATTTAGGTTAGCATGGAATTGGGAGAATTTGTCTTGAGCAGACCAGGCTCCTAATGTATGAAAGAATAGCAGTTAGCAGTTTTCTAGAACCAAGGCAGAAGATTTAAAAGAGCTAGGGTGTGTTGTCTGTGTTATATATAGGGAAAATATTATCCCTCTCAGATAAGGCAGACTAGCTTTTCTGGCCACATCCTTGCTATGATGCAGGAGGGGTTCTACTTTCTCAAGGCTTTGAGTGGCCCAGATCTGGCAAGATGGGGAAGATGACATCTGTCTGTCTATCTATATCTTTTTTTTTTTTTCAGAAAGAAAAATAAATATTTTTTTCTGTTATATTTAACCTTATTCTGCTAAAACTCTAGAACTGTTTTCATTGTTAACCAAAGCATAAAAGATATATTTTTAGGAAAAATCAAAAATGAGTTCTTAATGGAAAGTAGATAAATGTTTTAAAAACCTGAAGAAAAGACTATAAATGATTTCAAAAGAAGGAATGGTAGTTCTCTCTAAAACATACGTTTTAATGGGTTTTTTTAAAAAGTTAAGCACCATTATTAAATGCTTTCAAAAATATTACCTGTGGATATACACAAGCATGACAATGTGAGTGTTACAGCAGAAAATGGGGAAAAAACACAATATCCCTAGTAAATCTTTTATTCCAATATAGTTTATTCACCATTCTGAGAACAGTGACCAATGCATAACAAAGTATTTTTTTTTAATAAACAGCAACATTATGTGCTCTTCTTGTGTTGAAACAATGTGTCTGATACTAGAGGAATGTTTTCTATAGCTTGGTTCTTTTGTATGAATCAGATCTATTTGCATTTATTGATATTTTTATTTCATAAGCAGGATGATATGTGAATAACTTGGAATGTTGTATTAAAGCAAATGAAAGGGATTCCTCCAATAAACTGCTGGACCGTTCTTGAAACCAGAATTGGCCTCTTGAAATGACATCCATATCCTTTTCCACACTTTTTTCTTTCCTGTGCCTGAAAAGTTAGATCACAAACTATGAAGGTATGGAAGCTGTCAGCTGTCTGAGAAGGAAGATGTTAAGACAATCACCTTTCTTTTCGTCCCTCTCTTGTTTGGCAGTGGAGAAGAGGGAACAACTTTCTGACGTAGGATTCAGAGCTTGAACTTCAAAAAAAAAAAAGAAAAAAAAAGAAAAAAAAAGACAAGAGACAGGCAGAAAACATTCCTAGGTGGACCAAGGTAATATGATTCTCTTGGATCCAGAGGAGATAGCAAGACACCCACTATCATTACTCTTGACTCCTTTGCACTGTCAGATGGCACTCTGAAACTATCATAATGCTCCCGAACGATGCCATATAATGATGCAACATAATTTTGAGAAACATTATGGGAAACAGGAAGTTCCACAGGCAGCTACTGTAAAATGGTTTTATGTTCTGTAGCAGAGGACTGGGGATCAGGTCATCCAGATGTTGTTGGACTGCGACTCCCAGCTGCTCTAGCTAGCACAGACAATGATGAGTAACAATGAGAGTTGAGTCCAGCAACATCTGCAGAGCTGCATGATTAGCAGCTCTGTTTAACCGATTGATTGATTTGCAACATTGTAAGCTGAGAAGCACACAGACACTAAAGGATATAAAAGGATTTTAAAATAGTAGTGGTGAGAGACCTCTCCACCTACCGTATATTATGGTATGTTTTTTTTCAATTAACATACAACCATTTGGCCCTGTTACCAGGCTATATACCCCCATGTTTTGTGATATGAGTTAATTGGCAGATATGTTTAATTGACATAAAGCATAAATTATACACACTTATGGCTAAATGCCCGTGGGGAGAAGGGACACTGGCTGGAAAGTAGGCCAAAGGTAACCTCAGCATGGTCAGGTCATAAATCCACTGAGAATTAGCCAAGAGAGCCTGACTTGATTTTTTTTTTAATAATTTTTATTAATTACTTAAACAACGTAACAATACATGACACAACAAAACAATAACACAATACCAAATATATAATAAACATAAACTAACAAACTGCTATATGCCATATATTCTTGAACTTAGTCTATTTTACAATTAAATCATAAGTGCTCCCCACCACCAGGAGCATTGAAGATATAACCACTTCCATTCCCTTCAAGAAGCTCCATTCCCCTTCCAAAATTGTAATGACTGTTCATTAGAATTTTTTTCCTTTCCCTCTTATTAACACATAATCAATAAATTCTCCCCCAAATATATATAAAAATGTCTCTTTTTAATTCCTCCTTCTTTACTTTAATATTACATGTCAGTTTATCATTAATAGCTATATCCCATACCTCTTTATACCATTCGTCTAAGTGAGTATCTTGCTTTATTTTCCAGTTCTTAGCTATCCTTAACCTTGCTGCAGTTAATAAAATAGAAATTAATTCTCTTATTGGCCCATTACTTTGTTCCTTATCAAATATCAATAACAAAGCTAACTTAGGATTTGACTGTATATTTTGATTAGCTATTTCCTTTATTTCTGTAAAAACTAACCACCAAAATTTTAGTACACTTTCACATTAACAGCACATATAAAAGTAGGAGCCAATTTCTTGGCAACCCCTCTAGCACAGATTAGAATGATCAGCATTTATTTGACTTAATTTTAATGGGGTTAAATATCATCTCCAAACTAACTTAGAAAAATTTTCCTTAATTCTTACTGTCACAGATCTCAATATTCTCATATCCCATATTTTAACCCAATTTCAGTATTTATTACTTCTCTAAAATCATGCTTCCATACTAATTCAAGTGCTTTCTGTGATTCCTCCTCTACAAACAATAGTTTATAAATTTTACTCACTATACCTTTCTTTATTTTATTTCCAACTATCTCTTCATTTTGTACTATCACTTCTTCAAACTTTGTAAGCTTTCTATATATACCATTTTTCTCTCTTCATTCTTTTGTCCAATTCTCTAACTGTATATAATTGTACCAAGACAAGTTCACTGTTTCTAATAATTCTTTCATATGTTCTTTAGTGCTCATTTTTCCTACTCAATCTTTTAATCTAATAATTTGTTTTTTTCTTAATATCCTTTCTAAATATCTCAAATTATCTGGACATTTTTTAATATCCACTACAGGACTTAACGGTGAGTATGTTGGACTAAAATTTTTCTTATATTTATACCAAATTAGCAATATGTTTCTAAGAAAGGGTTCTTAATTCCTTTAACTTTATTCCTATTATTTTGTTAAAAAAAAATAGTATCTGGATTCAAATCCAGTTCTAGTGATTCCATTTCTACCTGGATATGAATAATATCTCCTATATGTCTTATTTGATTGATTATATAATAATTCCACAAATTAGGGAGACCTAATCCTCCTTCCCTTTGTGTTTTATACCAGCTCTTCTTATTAATCCTTGCCTTTTTATCTCTATTACAATATTTGTTAATCATATTTTGCCAAACCTTGATCTCTTCTTTCTTTATCTTTATTGGTAAAATCCTTAATAAAAAAAAATCATTGGCAAAATTTTCATCTTAATCAATGCTATTCTTCAAAACCATGAAAGTTTAATTTTCCTGTATTAATTCAATTTATTTTTAATTTCTTGCATTAGTTTTTTAAAATTATTCTCTTTTAACTTATCTGAATTCTTAGAAATTTTTCTACCTAAATAGTTAATATATTTTTGAATTTTAATAACAACATTTTTCTTAATTGATTCTTGTTCCTCCTTACTATAATTAAACACCATCATCTCTGATTTTTGCTAATTTATCTATAATTCAGTATTATCTCCAAAATCTTTCTAATGTATTTTTATTCTCTCCATAACTTTTAAAGGGTTTTCTATAGTTAATAAAGAGTCATCTGAAAATAGACTAATCTTAACACTCTTCTTACACCCCATACCCTCTACTAGTTTATCTCCTCTGATCACGTTTGCTAACAATTCTATTACCAATACAAATAATACTGGGGAAAGACAACAACCTTGTCTAGTACCTTGGCCTAGATTTATCTGTTCTGTTATATCAGCGGTGACTTGATATTTCCAAGCTAATCCTCTCAACAAAACAATAGTCAAGCTCAGATGCAGCAGGCAAGCACCCTTGCTGTGTGCATTTCCTACCGAAACCTTGCTCAGTTACGTTATCCAATCAAGACATTGAAACATTTAGTCCATCCCAAACCCCTTTTGTTTAATCTGCCAGAAAGCAATTAACTCACACCCCTGCAGGGAGGGAAATAAAGTATACAGACTCTTATTTTTCAGCAGTCAGATGAAGTACTTCAGTTGCTGGTGGCCACGCTGTTACTCTGATTGCTGATTGTGTACTGACCTTAGACACAAGTCTAAGTTACTCCACAGTTTTTTCACTACTCCCCTGCATTGGTAATTATAACCTAAAACCCTCAGCATTGTTTTCTGTTATTTTTTCTTGCTTTATTTTTTGGTTAGATTTGGTGTGGATGTGTGATTGTTTATATATTGTGCGCATGTGTGAGTGAATTCCCCTCAATAAAACAGATTTTTAGTTTACTTTTGAATCTCTATCTGGTTCTTTCCTCTAGAACCCTGTAAACATTGGTGTCAAAGATCTCATTAGGTTACCCCCCTCTTGCAGTATCTTAGTTTCATCTAATTAATTCCCCATTGTCATGTGAAGGTACTCGCTTTGTGGGTGGACTCCTGAGTCACTTATATTTTGAGCTCATAGCCTGGCTTGTATAATGAATTGAAAAAGTCGTATAGATGATTATTGAGGCAAAAACCAGGATGATGTAGTAGTTTAAGTGTTGGACTAGGACTCTGGAGGACTTGGGGAGACCAAGGTCTGAATCCCTGTTCAACCATGGGAAATCACTGGATGACTTTGGGTGAGTAATACTCTCTCAACCTCATTGGTAGACATTGAGTGTATCTTGCCAAGAAACCAAATAATAGGGCCATTATAAGTTGGAATCTGCTTGAAGACACAGAACAACAACAAAGTTGGTGTGGATTACTTTGGATCAGAGGAGCCCCTTTAGGATGTTTATACTACAGACAGCTTAGAATGGCCCATACCTTCTTTCTGGGCCGTGGGAGAGAATGTGTCCTGAATCATTTGCAAACATACAAATGCATATAATGTTGCATAGCTCATAGTCATTTTCAACAATACATAACTCATAGTCATTTCAAAATCAAGCACTTACTTATACTTACAAGTTATAGGGCAAGCACTAGTCTGGACTGTAGAGAAAAAAGATCAAGCCCACAGAGGCTGCAGCTCCCCTCATACACATATGTAGTTTACAGTGTTAAAGAAATTCCCTTTATTATGTCTGATCAGTGATAACATTACTTGTTCCTTCCTGCGTGCTACTCTCATTCCCAATCAATACTGAGAGTGGTATATGTAGCTAGCCAATCTCAAACAATGTTTTCAAGTGCTAAGTGTAGGGTTGCCAGATCAGGACCCAACCAGGCCCTGAAATTTCAGTGTTAAAATTTCAAATCTTAGGACAACTGCTTGTGACATCATAGGAACTGGCCAAGGTGATGTTACAAAGGTGACGTTTCAAGGGGCAGCCCTGCTGATATTACAGGGAACATGTCCTAGTTACGTTGTTCAGCACAATATATTAAGTATCAGCCTCAGCTGCACAGAGTATGCTATTCAAATAAAAAACAAGAAGTCCAACAAATGAGAAAAACAGTTTATACATACCTTTTCAAGAGAGTTTCTTACCTTTCCTCCCCTCACCCTGAGGATTGGAAAAGTGGATGTAGGCCCTTAGATTAAGGACAAAGCCCAGGATCTGGAATCCTAGCTAGTTTCTCCTACCTCCTACTTCCACACTGAAGGTTGAAAGAAGATGGGTAAAATCAGTTTCCCTGACAAAACACTGAGTGGTTAAGCTCCACCCAGGGCTTTGGCTAGAGATGTGGTCATGTTAGGGAGTGTAGTTACACCTTCTGATGTTATCTCATCCACAGAATCTGTGGAGTGGGAAATGTAGCCCTCTAACATTATATGGTCACTTACTCCTCAAGTAGATGTTTGTGCAAAACAAAATATGTGCGTATTGGTTACAATTTCTCTTTCTCCATTTAATATTTAAAAGTTACATTGGAATGAAAATAGTTCGGTATAAGAGCACACACACACACATACACACAAGCTAATATATTCTAATCTAATTCTAATCTTACCACACAGCCATTGTTACATAGCTTTGACTATAACTGATCTCTGCAGGATCTTCACGTTTCAGATGAGAATTTTAAGAAGCATAACTGAGTTTTAGATGTTTTGAACTTTTCAACCTTGGGATTTTGCCATCTCTGTTTATTTTATTTTTTTTCCTCTGTGTGTAGCATCTGGATTCAGACAGTTTGTTATCAGAAAGGAGAAGAAATCTCATCCTCAAGCTTCAAGCAGGTACAAAGATCAGATGGGCTGTATCCTAGCCAAATGCTATAAAATATTTAAACACATTTGATCTCTTTCCCAACAGAATGTCTTCAGAGAGGGTTTGACATCTGATCTCACCAAACTCACTAACAATTCCTTTCATGCTTTATCAACGAAAAATATGCTTCAGTTTTTCCTTATGTGTATTTGCCTAATTCATTTTCATTTTAATCCTATCTCAGTTTGAAAAAATAGTGCAGAGTTTGTATGTGTGTCTGTGTGTAATAATAAACCCAAAGAAAAGAAGAAAAAAGTGCCCATTACATTCCAAAATACCTCAAAATAAATGGTTCCATATTTTTCCCTAGCTGAGTATGTCTGAATCCAGCTGTAGGTGCACTGGGTTTGGACAAAGAGGTAAACAAAATACTACTTGCCTTAAAGTATTGTATTATCTTGTTTACCTGTTTTTCCCCATTGTTCCTGCCTCTCCTTCTCTCTTCACCCTGACCAGAAGACTGTCAGTCAGAATCAGACAGTGATGAAAATAAAGAAAAGCCAAATATTTATGGACTTTTTTTATCTCTACATCTCTCTTGCAAACTCAAGTTCAATGCTCTGGAGCTTTGAAAATTTCTGATAATAATGAATGAAAGAAAAGTTCTTTACTATCAGCAAATTATCATGTTTGGCTAAATAATGATGAGGATTCTTTTCAGAGGAAATTGTGAGTTCTCCGAGTTCTTAGAATGCAACACCTTCCCAAGCATATTAATTGGTGGCTACCTATATTCCTGCATCATTTATTTATATTGAACAAAAGACCCTAGCTAACCAAGAAGTCATGGAACACAATATTTATGCAAAATTCTTCTTTAAAATCCATTTCCATACAAGAAAAATAGGCATGCTTATTAAGCTGGTGCTATCAAAGTTTCTATGACCTTTGTTTTCTAACAAAGCAATATCCAGAGTGAAATTATACGATTGGAATAGAGGGGCTGCAATTAAAATCTAGGACCATTTTATATTGGAAAGAAAACAATATTTCATTCTGGTACAAGTTTAACAGGTTTATATAATTAAAATGAATGTAGAAAAACCAATTAAGGGATAAAAATGATCTGTGTTCTGAGTAGGTTGGAATTAGTTTGTAAATTCTTGTGGATGGTAAGGGCAGGTATAAGCAATATAATGGCATTTGTACACCAAGCACAAAGGCAGTTCTATTCCTATTCATTGCCAATACAATCTAAATTCTGTGTCAATCTAGCCTAAAATGTTCTCCAAGAAAAAAGAATAATAATAACTGTGCTCGGGGGGGAAAAGAAGAAGAAGAAGAAGACGAAGCAAATGTGATTCTTGTGTCTATGTTTATTTCTGCCTGAATTTTCTGAGTTTTTGTTTTGTTTTGTTTTGTTTTTGAAAAAACCAATTCTACCAGTTTACTTTTACAATCTTGCTCACCTAATGAATGGATCTTCAGGAAGACAACTTAATTGATATTTATTTATTTAATATATCTCACATCTTTCTCTCAATTTAGGACCCAAGGCAGCTTACAATATGAATTAGTATCTATAGACCTGTCAATGCAACTACATACTGCCACAGAGAATGCATACTAATGGTGGTGGGAAAATCAGCAACAGATCCTGCCCGAGACTAGGTATCTTCAGTTGTTTTTCAAAATAGATCCTAAGTCTGTACAAACTGTGGGCTTGACCTTGCAACCAGGGACACTGTGCCATACAAGTTCTGCAGTTGTGAGTACACATTTTACATTTACTCAGGTTCTACATTCATTAAGCCTCTTCATGCAATGAGCTACATATCCTGAGTGGGCAACTGTGGAGACCCTACCCTCACACAGTTGCCCATTCCAGAGGTACAACTAATTGATCTTGGTGGGCTGCACATCCACCATACCTCCTACACAAATAATTTGTCCTCAAATGCCCCCAAGCACCCTGCGATGAGTATGTGGAACATTTTTTTCCATGTCTTTAGGACCAAGATATGGCTTTTCAAACAAAGGAAGTGGCTGGAAACAGCAAAAAAAACGACCCCTGTACCCCTAGAGGATCGTTGGGACTATTAGGGGAGTAGAATTTGACTAACAAGCACCTGGAGATGACAAAAATGGCCATTGGAACTGCATGTGGCCCACGGACCATCACTGCTATATGTTCATCACCTAGGGACAGAGCCATTTCTCCTTCCATATAATGCAAATTATGATGAGGACTTTCTTGAGGCCTAGAGATTTAAGGAGCAGGGACTGGCTGCACACCCTCTCTCCATCAGGAAAACAATAAGGCAATATTAAGGACTGATTTGAGCAACTTCCTAATTAAAACAATAAGGCTGTATTAAAAATTGCTGTAGGCAATTTCCACCAAAGGCTGCATTGTTACTACCCCAAATTCTGCTACTGTGACCATTTCTGCCAATTCCCAAATTTAGCCATTCTTCTGGGAAATATGATGCATGAGAAATGTGAACGTAATTTTTTAACAGAAATGCACTCCTGGATGTCAGTGCAGTGAAACAAAGAATGTGCTTCTTTCACACTGCATATTCCTGCCTGTTATGGGTTGCCTGTCCCAATTGCATATGTACTTTTACAATAATTTACCGATAGTCATTAAACACTGTACTGTTCTTAGTGGTGTGTAAAAAGCTGGCTCTTTATGAAAGCATTTTGCTAAACATTTTAATAACCTCAGTGTGTGTCTTAGTCTTCACGATTGGTCTCCTTTTTTCCTAAACCTATTAATGTACAGTGTATTTGTTTGAGCTTTTAAGATTATTTAAGAATCATATTGGTGGCTTTGTTTGTGACCTTAAATTCTCTTTCATACAAGCTCTTTAACTAGTTTGATAGATAGTCCAGAAAAACAAATAAACAATCAAACTATAAAACCAGGGTGCTCAATTAACCTTTCAATTATATTATTATATAACCCAAACCTTACAATTATATTACAGTCAAGATACTAAACATAAATGTAAAATATATGTGCCAAGGAAAGACAAAGAAAAATCTTATTTGAAGGAATAATCTTTTACTACCTTAGGAGGCATGGTTTGTTGCAGCTCTTTCTCCGAAAAGTCTATAGGTAGAGATGGAAATCCATTGCTGGAGGCCTCCCCAATGCAGTAATGTAAGGAAATGGAAAGTTAAAGGTGTGGAAACAAAGGAACTTTCTGCATTACGTTGTTACAGTGCTATTGTTCCACTTTCAACATCCTGTGGAATTCTGGGGTTTGTAGTTTACTTAGGTCAAAGAGCTCTGTTGCTGAGAATTCTAGGCCCTGAACTGCAAACCCAAGGATTCCATAGGATGTTGAAAGTGCAATAATAGTGCTATAACAGTGTAGTGCAGAAAGGCCCAAAGGCTCTCTCTCCACGTCCCACCCTGGCTGCAATGAGATAGTTTACACATTATCATTGCTACCTCTGCGGAGTCTAGCTTTTAGAGGTACAGGTCTAATATAATTATAATATATATTTGACTGAAATACCTATTTCACTTACTATCAACAGTAAGATTCCATTTTTATTAAATATTTTTTTTTTAAAAAAATCATTCCTTCTTGATTCCATATAACTTGTGTGTTACCCTGTTTACTGGGGGTCCCGGGAGGGACACCTAAATAACCAGACAATAAAACACAATTTTGGGGGAAATTATCTGGCGCGCTCACTTAAGCCAGCGAGAGGCAGGGTAACTTAGCAGGATCTTGCAACCCAGCATCTACAGGGTCAGGTCAGTCAAGCAGCCAAACGGGTTTAAAATAGTGGGAATGATATTTTATTACATACAAACAAATATTAAAGACACCACAGTCACACCGCTAACTAAGAGATTAGAGGTTGAGTTATGGATAGAGACTTTCAGGGGAAAATGGGTGATACGACACCTGTCTTGCCGTCCTGGACCTCGGCAAAGAAGCCAGGGGTGCAGAGAAGAAGCTCAGCTCGATTAGCTGAGGGGAGCTTGAACCGGCAGCAAGGCGGGATGAAACTCAGGAGCGATCTGAGGAAGGTCTCAGAATCAGGGGTTTTTATAGGGTGAATTGGGACTGCAGGCTGTGCCTTACTCAGGGACAATAATGAGTTTTGGGTGTGAGACAATGGCCCTTTCCGCACTGGCTTTCTCTCGCGCAAGAGCCCCGTGAGCCTTGCAGGAGTGGGAGCGTCGCTTTGCACGACGCACTCCCACTTGCGCAGCACTCACAAGGCTCAAGCGGCGCAAGCGCATTTTTTTTATCTTTTGCTTGAAGCCGAAAATAAACCGCACTCGTGCAGTGCTCGCGGCGGCGTCCTGCACTTAACTGAAGTGCACATCACAGATGAGCTGGTCGCGCTTCCTCCCCCAGCACCGCCTACAGCTCCCAGGGTGCGCTGTGGAAGCTGGGGGCGTGGCTGAAGAGTGCCGGTTGCGCAAGAAGAAGCCAGCTGCAGTAAGGAGGAGTGGGGGGAGTGGTGGTGTTTCGGGAGAGGGTTCTCGCACGAGCCGCCCTCCCCCGTCTCACAATCACCGGCATTGCACAAAGGGCCAATGTCTCCTAAAGGTCACAATTTAGCATGATTGAGTTAAGTCCGAATTGACAAAGAAGTAGACTGTATGCAAATGCTCAGTGCTTGGCATTTAAGCTTCTAGCTTGTCAAGTTACCTGCTCGGGGCAGGGAGTCCTTTGTAAACAGTGTGCATACGTAATGAGGGTGTTTGCAGAGAGGTCTCCTAAAGCGGTGATCTGGTTATTTCTGGTCTGCCTGTATGGTCTTGGGATATTGCAGCGTTTGATGGCCGAGCCTAGTTCTGGGCTTGTCCAGGGGCCTCTCAAACACGTGGATAGGGGTGGTGGGAGAGAGCCAAATGATTGATATCAAAATGATATCTTTATGCTATCTCCAAGGAGGCCTAACCTGCAGTAACATGTGTTTGTTACATTGTATGTAAAACACTCTGTATTATTTTCATTTATTGAGTAAACTTTGGTCTTCCTACATGGGAAATATCAGTGAAGAAGGAGAGTAATATCATATTGGAATTCAAGGAGTTATTATTAAATTGTTCGTACTGCCATATCCTTCTTATATTTTTTTTTACTTTCATTTTTTTTCATTTTTTTCATTTTCATTTTTATGCCACATTCTTCTTTAATTACAACAAAGAAATTGCCATTTCCAGCAATCACCGCATATATTTCTAACGTCCTTCTACTGCAAAGTGCTAAGCATCACTTGTGCAATATCTTAAAAATTACATCCTTGCAGACTAGCCAGAACTGATTTTGAAAACTCTTTATCTAATTCCATGGTTGTCCTGAAATATATTCTGTAACATATTTATAATTAACAGATATGCCATGTACAACATGGTGACAGTCAAGCAGAAAGAATGAAACCACCTTTGAAACTATCACTGAATGGCATTGCTATCATGTTGATTTTTATGATTAGTTAAAATGTTTGAAAAAATGCACTACAAGGTTGTTGTTTTTGTGGATTTGTGAATGTAGCTGTGGTATCTGTGTATTAGCACAAAAAAGACATATCTTGAAATTATCTAACTGACAATATGTGACATGGCGTATGTTTTATTTCTTGACTAGTTTGGTGATCACATTCTCATATTTATGTATTCAGTGTATTTCCAGTTCTCTCTCTCTCTCTCTCTTTCTCTCTCTCTGGGCTTTTCAGTAATAATGAAAGAAAATGGATCAAATGTTTAATAATTTTACTATGTTTCTAGGCTATAAAAAAACCACTGGAACATTTTTCTTGAGTAAGCAACCTCAGTGGGCCTGGCATCCATTTATCACCCATTGGATCCTCTAAGGGGCTGCCAGCCTATCTGTATAAAACCAAAAGATGACCTTGGATGTTTCTCGTGATGTGGGGTTATTGTTACTTATTAATTTATTTTTTGTTATTAAAATTATTCAAGATGGCTTCGGATCCAATGAAACAACAGTAACAAAAACAACAACCTAGCTTTGGAGGCTGCATTGTGGCCAAGCCATAATTTCTGCTCCTACTCTCGATGGCAATGAGTAACCTCTCTGTCCCATGAACTAACCCTGGAACTTGTTCTAAGGGAAGCAGGGAAGTAAAGGGGAGGGAAATAAGAAAGCCAGGGTGGCAGGGATGGGTTGGAAGTAGCAGAAACAACTTTTAACTGTTTCAAAATTGTTTTAGACTGGCTTTAGGAGTTTTTAAAGAGGATTTTTAATGTGTTTTAATTTTTTTAAGTCCTTGTATTGTTTTATTTAGTTTTTTATCTGTTCATTACCTCAGGAGCCCTTGTGGGCTGGAAGATAATACAGAAATACTTTAAATAAATAGATAAACAAAGATGGTGGGGTATTATCCATTGCAGATTCCTTTGTGGTACTCTGCAACTTCACTGCAGCTTTTGTTCCATCCTTTGGGGAAAAAAATCAGTAGTAGTCGGGCCAGCAGAGTTTTTCATTAGTATAGTTGGATAATAACTGCTCAAGATTCTAAACAGTAGTCTTTTGCAATTCTGTTTGGAGATACCATTGACTGAACATGGGACATTTTCTATGTAAAGTATGTGCTCTGCTAGAGAATCTTTTTAAAAAAAAAACTTAAAAACATGTTTCTGGAGTGTTTGGGAACCTTAAGAAGAAGAATCCTGAACTGCTGAGAATATTCACACTTCAGGACTTATTCTGCACAAAACTTGCATCTTTTTACTTTTTTAAAAATAATAATTAAAAAAAAAACTGTTTCTGGGGACTTATTGTGAACAAGGTGTGCACATTTTTTGCGCAGAAAATATTTTTCCACCCACAGGAGAAAGTAATACTATTGTCTGCAGTTAAACTGTGCAGTTTTCTGTGCAAACTGTGCAGACTTTCACCAGGAAGAGAATCACTAAAATTACTTGTTTCCTTTGAGAACTAATTTATTGAAAAAATTGTTTCCCTTTTGCCTGTTGTGTGAGCCTTTCCTAAGGTATGGACATTTGAGGCTTACGAGCAGGAGTATACTTGCTGGAGTATCTTCAGTCTCTGCAACATGTGCTTTCCTGTGCTAAGGAAGGAATGAAGGACAAAAAACAAGGAACAGGCTAAATGACACAAACTTTATTTATTTATTTAATATTCTGCTTTTCTCTCCTCCAGGGCTACATTAGGGCAAGAACATCATAGGAAGCTGCCACAGAGTTCTTTAACGGTAATTTGGATGTGACGTTCTTGTAAAGAGGAGGATGACAAGGGAGTTAAAAAGTAGTATACTAATTAATCAGACACTCCCATGTGTTTACATTTACCACCACCAATTGTACAATATCACGAGGTAATGAGACCTTCACTGGAACACCTGAACAATCAATGTAACAAAGAAAAAAGTGGTTTATTTTGTTTTGTTTTATTTTTTAATAGAAGCCCTGCAAGCCCAGGTCACTGTAGGCTCCTTTGGGGGATAATTTAAATAGCTGACTTTGTTTAGGGAACTTAATTGGTTGTGTGCTAGCTATTAGCCTTTTTACAGAAACTGTCTGTGACACACTTAGGTTACTATTGTGTATCAGCTGATATTATAATGATAAATGAGACCTGATTACATAGCATTTTCCATAGCATTAATTTACATATTTGTGGAAATCTGTGGGGATTGGGTTTTTATAGCTTCTGTAATTTGTAAGCTTTTGACATTGCTTTGGGAAAAGTTGTCTAATTGCCTTTCCCTCCTGATCAGAGTGGAAGATGTTTTGAAACTGACATTGCCATGGTCATTATGCCACACATGATTCATCATTTGAAAGTATAAACCACCTAGTGTGCATTGGCAGAAAGGCAGTATATAACTGTAGCAAATAAAGGAATAAAATAGCAATGACTAAACTCACTATATTATGTGAAGACATGTGTCTTATATTGACAGATACTTAAAAATAGTGACAATGTATCTAAAGCTTTAAAATACGTTATTGTTGATATCTGATGTTGCCAAAATCTAAAACATTCTTATTCAGGAGCTTGGGTAGAAAAGAAAAATGTTTGCATTTAGAGATATTATTGATTGAAGTACACTGTTGTTAGGAATCAGTGGATGTAAACCTTCCGTATTGTGAGCATATTAGACACATAGAGATGGAAATGATCTTGGAAAAGTAGCAGTACTGGGAACACTGGCCAATAATTATGGTGCCCATTGAGTTTCAAGGAAATGGGCAGTCATTATGTAGCAGATTTCTGTAAAAAAAGATTTTGAAGCATCCATAGTTGCTGGAAGACACACACGTGATTTCAAAGCTTTTTCCATGATGCCACTGTAGTTTAATTTCTTTGCCTGTATTTTGTACTTCTACAACATACAAATGCCATCTTCCCACTAAATATTTAAACCATTTAGAAACAATTTTTAAAATGTCAAACTTGTCATCAAAACAAAGAAAAGCAGCATAAACAATAAAATAGACCAAGTCAGCTCATGTTAAAAATTACTGGCATATAAGAAGGTTTTGTGTTCACACTGAAATAACTGCAGTGGTGGCACGAGCTACGCTTTCATGAGGAGGGTATTTCATGTGTTGCTCACTACAACTAAATGGTATTTTTTACTTGTTGCTATCTGAAGTACCTAGAGATAAAGCATCCCAGATATTTTAAGTCACAGCATCTTAGTCCGTTTAAAGCTCTTAAAAGTAAGCACTAACAATTTGAATTGGTCTTGAAAGTGAATCAGGAACCAGAGCAATTCCTTCAAATTCAATGTAATATCATTCCACTTGGTCATACCAGTTAGAAATTTGTCTTCCAGATTCTGCACTAGTTGGATCTTCTAGACTGTATTCAAAGGTAGTCCCACATGTAAGCATTACATTAATTCATGCTCTAGAGGTTGTTAGAGCAGAAACCACAGTGGCCTGATTGTTCCTGTCCAGGAGTGTTTCTTGTTGGTGAACCAGAAAAAGCTGGTAAAGGTGCTGAAAGGCATTTAAGCTTTGAGGCAACAGTGCTGGACAAGAAGTTCTAGAAAACTGTTCAGAGAGAGTGCCATCCCATCTAGAACAGAATATACACTCAAGGGCTTGACACAGGAACTAACCACACAAAGAGCCCCCATTCAAATGCAGTACATTGGCCCCTTCTACTTCATTACTGAGTCCAGACATTAGTTCTGTATTTGAGAGCCTCACCTCAGTCAGATTTGAACAGGAAATGTAGCTTGGTTTGATAATTGATGGTACCTCAATCCTAATGGATCTCATCGTCTTCATATAGATGTTAAAAACATAAGGAATAAGATTGATCCTTGTCAGAACCCACAACTCAGAGGCTATGGAACTGAGCAAAAATCCCCTAATGACACTTTTGGATACTATTCTGCATTTAGAACCAGAGCAACAATATTACCATACCTTTGACAGCCAACCAACAGAGCTGATCCAGGAGGATACTATGGCTGATGAAACTAATAGCTGTTGAGAAAGCTGTCTCTCTCTTAGTAAAGGTCATCTGCCAATCCCAGGGTATAATTCAGTACAGAAGCCAAATTAAAATGGTTTCTTCTTTCAAAAACATATTACATTGAGCTCTCTCCAAGATGTTGCCTCCAAAGGAGATATTAGCAGTCAGATTATAGATACTAAAATCTTCTAGTTCCAAAGTAGATTTCATAAGCAGCGGAAGTACACTTTGTCCTTTCAAGGCCAGAGGCTCCCACTCACCCCTTAACCTGGTCAGTTGTCTCTAGCTAGTTATTAACAGCTAAGGGTAAAGGTCAGAGACTGTAAGTGGCCAACCACACTCCACAGAACATATTGTCCACATACTTTGTATAAACTGAAATTGATCCACTAAAAGTGAACTAAATGGAGGTTGAACATCAACAATAGCATCAAGTCAACTATCAACTATCAACAATAGCATCAAGTTCTCTGTGGGTATGAGTGATTTTATCCTCAAAGTACCTTGAAAACCTGTCACAGAAGGGCCTAGGAGGGCTTCACCACATCTCCAGCTACAGCATATTTCAAGTGTGATCAACAACTACTGGAAGATGCAATGGTGGTGAAGAAACATTAATGTTATTTTCCAATAAAACATTAATAATAGCCACAATTTTGTGTTCTTACTTATCTCTAGACATTCACTGATAGATTTGTACTATTTACTTTCTGATAGAATTGAATGATTTTTCTTACCTATAGGTTCCCAATGAGACAGTGCTTGGTAGTGCTGGAGAGGACACTTACATGCAATATGGTTAATAACCCATTCCATTTGACTGTATCACAGGAAGATAAGATGCTCAATGAGAGCACCAGCGATATTAAATAAAAAGTCTCAATGAATATTCAGGATCTCTTAATGCTATATATCTCCCTCAATGGATCATCTCAGTAGGCCTACTATTCTTGTGGAGAGAAATGAGCACTGCCAATTTCAACCTGGCTATGATAACAGGGTCACTGTGACACTTTTAGTCTTGCAGTCAATTGCAAACACTGAGGCCCTTTCTGCACTTTACCTTTTTCTGGTGCTGGCGTGCGGGGATCGTGAGAGCAGCCTCCGGCGAGAGGCTCTTGCATCCTTGCTGCTTCAGCTCCTCAAGAGCTGCCTGCTCACATGAGAGCCCCACCTCTTCCTTCTGTAGCTCAACCTGGGAGTTTCCCAGGCTGCGCTGGGACAGGAAGTGCGACTGGTGCGGCTTCGGAGGCTCTGCACACCAGGTAAGTGTGCGTGGGGCCTGGGAGCAAAGTGCGATCATGCACCATTTTCAGCTTCCAGCCAAAAATGAAAAGGTGCATGATCGGCCCCTGCCGGCCCCTGGAGTGTCACTTGATTATGAGTGCATCATGCAGATCGCTCCTCACAAACTCGCGATGCTCCAGGCGCCCTTTTACATGGCAAATGCCGTACGGAAAGGGCTTGAGTCAAAAGATGATGATGATGATCTCAATCTGATTTTTTCCCCAAAATTGGGACTCAAGATGGCTCACAATATAAAAGAACAATACAATTAAAAACATAGATAAAGTGAATATTAAAATAGAATTAAACTATTTACAGTATTAATTTCACTTCATTACAAGAATACAATGAAATTTCAAAAAGATTAAAAAAGCTCTTAAAGACAGCAAAAGACAGTAATGCACCCCCTAACCCATTCTTCAAAAACTGTCTGATTTTAAAAGCCCATCTGAATAAAATGGTTTTAGCCTTCAGTTAGAAGGACAACAAGGGGGGGGGGCATTCTAGCTCCCTGGATTTGGAGTTCCATTGTCTTGGGGCAGCCAATAAGAATGTACTCTCTTGTATCCCCACCATGACATGTACTTGTCATGGTGGTAGGCCTAGGAGAAGGCCCTTTCCTGATGATGTCCAAACCTGAGTCAGCTCATACAGGGAGATACAGTCTACCAAATATTGTGGACCTGAGACATAGCTGAGCCATGTAAATTGTCATATATTTTAAGCTGCTGATGTGCTAAAACATACTGTGATTTTCATGATGGCCATACAACTCCAGGTTAGTTTCTCAAGACTGTTGTGAATGTTGAAATGCCATCACACAACTGCTTGAGGTTCTTCTAACACCAGTCAATAAATTACCCCAGCCTACTCAGGCAGGGAGACAGTTGGGCAACAAGGTGGTCAATACAACATGATCCCTTCCATCTCTGTATTCCACCACAAAGTATAAATACTCAAACTGAGAATATCAGTAGACTGATGTCCTCATGAGGGAAATAGATTCCATACAGAATCCATATGGACAATTCCTATCCCTTGACCTATATTGAAGTCGCACTATATATACAAATGGACAAACCTGGAAAAGATCCACTCCCTGTCCTCCTCTTCCAGTTCATCTTTTCAAGTTTCAGTAACATGTACCAGGGCAAATCATGGATAAAGGCACAATCAGGCACTTATAATCAGTATTATCAGGCCAGAAAGGAGGATAAAAGGACAACTCAGATTTGACAGTGGTGGTCTGAGGGAAATATTCTGCATAGCCAAGTTCAGTGTAATCACAGAATCCAATACTAAGGCCCTTTTTGCATGGCATTTCTTAAGCGAAAGGGCTCCTTGAGCGTTGCGTAAATGTGAAGAGTGTACTGCATGATGCACTCACATTTATGAGATGTTCAAGAGCGTGATGTGAACTGCTAGCAGATTTTCTTATTTTTGGCATCAAGCCAAAAATGCCACGTGGTCGTGCAATGCTCAGGGGTGTGGAGTGCACTTACCTGCTGTACTCAGCCTCCTGAGCCACACTGGTCACGCTTCCTGCCTCAATGCTAGCCTTCAACTCCCAGGCTGCGCTGCAGTAGGAAGGGGCAGGGTGTGGGCGGGGCACTCACGCAACCATCAAGCAGCAGTGGCACTAAAGCAGCAGGGATGCGACAGCCTGTCGCAAGAGGCTGCTTGTGTGATCCCTGTGCTCCAGCACCGAGAGCAGGTAAGATGCAGAAAGGGCCTAAGAGTTCTGCTTTGGAAAATGCAAGTCCCTCTAATTCAGATGGTGAGTGTCAGGAGGTTACAGCCCAAATGAGGCCACTGAGAAATGAGAAGGTGGAATCAGCAAGCTTGATTGAACATTAGAAGTATTGGAAATTAATTTTGTTTTTGTTTTTGTTTTCAAAAAACTAAGAAGTAGCCATGAACACAAATACAAACAGCGAGTATACTCAGAGAACTGAAGATGCTTAGCAGCCCACAGAACGCTGAGGGTCAGTTGGAGCACAAAACTGGAGTGGGATAGAGGCAGACTGGAATACTTCAGCAGAAGCTGTGGGAAGCTCAGACTCCAAAAAAGCAGTCCTGTTAGAATGTGAACGTACATTTCAACATTTTGTGGGATGTTCTGTACTAGTAATATAGAATAGAGAAGGAGGAGCAGGAGGAAGGAAGAAAGAACAATTGATTAAGGAAGAAATTTGAAAGAGAGGAATTTCTTAAGTAACACAGTATGGAAATGTTACCAACAGTGTGTTCACATCTACCCTTTTGAACACCTTAACTACCCTGACTTATTAACATCTCTTGAAAGAAAAAAACTTTACTTGTTAGTTCCACAAACTACCACTTCAGTGGTAGAGGGGCAGGGAAGCTTGTAATAATACTAACTAATAATAGTTCTTCCTCACTTTGATTTTATGCTGAGAAAATAGGGAGAGGCACTATTATTACTCTTAAAGTAGTAAACATGTGGATAATTCAAAAATGTAGAATTGACTTAATGCTTATTAAATGATGTAAGAGCATATGCAGCAGTGGTTCCACAGGAATCATTGTGAACATGTTCCCTTCTAACAGACATGCTATGAGTTTCCTAATATATATAGAAACGTTCTATGTGAAGTACCAGAAAGAATTTCAGCCAGGATTCACCTTTCTTTAGCCAATCAAGGATCTTTCTCCATCATTTCAGGTCAACCCTCTCACCCCTGTTCAGACCATAGACAGCCTATGAATGACATCATATCAGACTTGGCTAAGTGGGCATTACTCAGGGCAAGGAAGAGCAGTGGAAAAGAAGATGAAATGAAAGCAATGGAAACAATCAGGAAAAGGTGTGAAAAGGAGATTGGGCTTTCACAAAGTGTGAAAAAAATGGTTATTTTCAGAAATGTCTATGTTAAGATCTGAGCAGGTAGCTTAGCCAAAATTTTAACACAGCACTGCTACAGCTCAAAATGTTAGAATCTCATTGGTATAAACTGAAATTGTTTCTGACATAGGCAGAGTCTCTGTGATTCAGAGCTGGGTCCCATGGATGACTCTCTCAATCCTTATTGATACTTGGGAAGAAGTTCATTTTTTTGCCAGCACCAGTGATATCACAAATTTTCAGGAGTGCCGCATGGCCCAGTGCCACCTTTCAAGGTACTAATTCTCTTTCTTGCCAGTGTGCAGCGACAGTAACGCCATCTGCTCTAAAGCAACTCACCTGCATGGGAGCTAAATAAAGAAAAACAAATTTCATTCAAGCCCAGCAAGGCTGAAATATCCTCTCACTGATTAACTATAATGGTAGGGTAAAGATGTGAACCCAATTTCAGGAGAGTCGAGATGCGCCTGATTAAATGATAAAGGGCACATACAAATGGAGCCATAATCCCTACTTCACAAATCACACTTCAGCGCTCTTATTCAATGTAACCAATCATTTTTATATCTCTGTTGCAGTCTATTTACTTGCATTATCAATAATCTGGCTTAGCCTCTTATCACTCTGTTGCATTCCCTTTAAAGTCTATTGCTTTAAATTACTGGTCTCGTCTTGCAATTTGGTTTAACTCAGTGTCTTGCATTATGTTCTCACTCTTATCAGTGGAACGCTAAGACTGTGTCATTTCCAAGAGCAATCTAACCCGCCTAAGATCTCTACTGCTAATGGAGCAACATGGCCAGATAGGCATTTATATTATTTTTAGAATCTTGAAACTTTTTTTCCCTACAGCCAATTGTGTTTCATATTAGAGGGCCACTGGAGCAGCCTATGTTAAGGCTAGTCACATGGAACTCATTTTAATGTTACAAACAGAAAGTGGATGTGTGACACTGCAGCTTTTATTGCTTTTGTTCCGAAAATGGTTCAGGGGAATTGATTTGAGACTTGGCAGGATAAGATAGTTCAGTTGTGGGACCATGCCTGACAATTTTGGGGTAGGCTGACCAAGAAATGACTTATTCTTAGGAGTTTAAAAGCTGTTGAGTGACTTTCAGCAGTTTGACTAAAACTGTCTGTTAAGTCTCCCAGCTCTCATGATCTTCCTTGAAATTAGATTTCTCCGTTTGTACAATAATTCCTCCCTGCTTCCCCAGGAAAATAGTTTTGTTTTTGTTTTTTTGTCAGTTCAGGGAGGAGGAATGGATTAGGCCCTACTATAATTGTAGTATAAAATGATTATAGATTTTTCTTTTAAATACATTTTGCAGTCCATTTTAGGATCTGGAGCCCAAAAGGTTAATTTAGCATATGTTCTGTTTGTGTTGCTGATCCAATTAGAACCTTGTCCAGCAGAAACCAGGAAGGAGGAGAGAGATAGACTGGGAGTGAGTACAGTTACCAGCAAGGCAGGAGAAATGGAAGAGAGGATAGTAAGTTATTCTGTTTCAGAGGCATCTATCTCTACTTGCAAAATTAGAAAGAAATATGTTTTTTTTTTTTTGAGTGATAAGAGGGTGAAGAAGCTATAAATCCACAGCTGGGTTAAGTTATGAGGAAAGGCTTTATCTTACCTTGATCTTTATCTTAGTAGTAGAACAGATGCTTTACATATAGAATGTCTCAAGTTCAGTCTGTGACATCACCAATAGAACTGAGAAAAATTCCTCTCTAAAACAAAGTGGAAACAGTATGAAACTACATTAACCAATGATTTTACTAGAGATTGAAAGAATATTTAAAAAGATTATAAAAGTGATAAAAATATGTTTCTCAAGTGTCAAGAAACCCTGACAAGAAGAATCCTGGACTGACAAGAATCTTTGCAGATGAGGACTTATAATGCACAAAATCTGCACATGGGTGTTTTGTGCAAAATATAACATTTGTGCAGAAAATAATATTTCTGTTGTGTGCAGTAAAAAGTCTTTCTTATATAGAAAATGCTATAACTGGGGATTTATTTTCCACAAAATATTTGCACATAGCTGTTCTGCACATAAAATGCTGTTTGTTGCACAGGAAAAGCCCTTTCTATATAAAAAGTAATATTTCTGAAGAAAAATAATTTTCTGCACAGAAGGGGTTGCTTCCACTGCAGAAAAATAGCATTTTATATGCAAAACAGCCATGTGCAAATGCTATGTGGAATAAGTCCTCAATCTGGAAATAATCTTTGAGAACTACATTGTTTCATAGACTTTTCATCAGTGGGAAGAAATGAGCTAAAATTACTCATGGCTTCCTCCAAGAAGAAAGTTAGTGAAGAATTACGTCTGTAGGTTCAACATCTCTAGGCCCAAGACACTATGAGTTGCTACCTATGTTCTTATATTTAGAAAATATATGTGCAAATTCTTGACCAGCTCTTTGGAACATACTAGTTGCTGTTGTTGCATATCTTGAAGTAATTTCTGACTGGCAATGTTAAGGTAAGGTCTCATGGTGCTTTCTGGGGTTGAGAGTGTATGATGCACCCAAAGTCATCCAGTGGGTTTCCATGGCTGGGCAAGGAATCAAACCCTAAGTCTCCAGGGACATTGTCCAATCCTAAAACCACCATACCATGATGGATCTGATACTTACTACAGGGCATGAAAATGAACTTAGTAGCAAAATGTATGGATGACATAGGCCCTTTTCGCATGGCATTTCCAATGCAGTCCACACGACGCACTCACATTTGCATGACACTCAAGGGCCTGACGTGAACCACACATGCATGTTTTCATTTTCAGCTTGAAGCTGAAAATGCTGGGCGGTCGGACATCGCTCCAGGACCCCGCATGGACTTACCAGTCGTGCTTCCTGTCTCAGTGCAGCCTGGGAGGTCCCAGGCTGCACTGCGAAAAGAAGAGGTGGGGTTCTCGCGCAAGCAGGAAGCTCATGAGGAGCCATAGAAGCAGGGAAGCGAGGGCCCAGTCCAGAGACTGCTTGCGCTAGCCCCACACCCCAGCACTGAGAAAAAGTAAGATGTGAAAAGGGTAGAAAGAATCCCAAAGAGAGATTTGGGGCCTTTCCACACTACACTGTTATAGTGCTATTCCTCTTTCAAACTCCTGTGGAATCTGGGATTTGTCATTTACTGAGGCCAAAGAGCTCTCTGGCTGAGAATTCTAAAGGCCCCTCCCGAAGCTATGAAGCCCAGGATTCCATAGAATGTTGAAAGTTGAATAATAGCAGTATAATGGTATAGTGCAGAAAGGGCCTATATTTGTGAAGGAGACTCTTGCAGGAATCAGCTATGTTTCTTCCTTTATGTTCAAGGTGAATGAAAAGGTATAATCTTACCATCCCTTGTGAACAAATGCTGCTTCCTTCTATGTTTGTTTTATCATCAGTTTTTTTCTACCAGACTTGAACATTCCCCCTGTTGCTGTGCAACCATAAACTAAATAAAACACACAACATTATGTGTGTTAAGACAGAGGTCTTCAACAAGGTATTAGGTTTTGTTTTTTTTTAATATCTTGTAAATGTTATTTTTCATTTCATGAATGTAATTTCATAGCTTTAATATAATTGTAAGAAAGTCTAAATTAAAAGATTTTCAAATGTACACAAGTGTGTAGGTGGGCATACCCACCCAACCATACCCATACACTGAAATTGCCCCAGTAGGTTTTGAAAAGCATATCCCATGGACGATATTTCATCAGAAAAAGAAAGGAAGAAAATATAAGTGAGTGACATTAAAACACTGAGGCAAAAACCTGCAGCAGCCGAACCATGTGTGCATGCACATGCCTATAGGGTACAAGCTTGCTGTTCAGAAGCAAAAGTTAGCAAGATGATCGAGAAGCACCCAATAGTCTTAGAGTGTCAAGTTTTCATTCCAAATACCATGTTGAGTAGGAATTTTTCATGTATATCATTGCTGTATGCTGTTTCCGTTGCCTCCTATTATCTGTTCTCTAGAACTGTACATCCGTTTGTTTTCTGTTGGGACTGTATCATATTAAATTGACCAAATCTTTATGGCTTTGACAAGTGATATATAGAAACAAGTTTTTCCCCCCAAAGCAAATAGAAAGAGAAGCAATTAAAACTCAGCTCTGTGATATGTGGCAGCCTTCTCAAATTAATTGTTCTGTTTCTGACAGAGGTGGGGTTGGGGGAGTGTCATAGCTTGTGTCTGCTGAAGCCATGGTGGTTTAGCTGGTATGACTAAGCAAACAGAGTCACTGATGAAATGACTTTTCAGACTAAATAATCTCTTTTGGATACCTGCAGTGAATGCCAGCCAGCTTTTAAAGAAAACAAGCAGAAGGTAGCAGGCCTTTGGGTAAAGAAAAGATTTAACAGCAGACTGAAGAGATTTTCTAAAATCTGTATTAGAGGTAAGGTATGCAGCAAGACTGAATGTAATTTTAAGGGAAATGATACCAACAGTTCCCCCCGATGGATGGATTGTAGTGCAAGAAATAAGTCTGTGATTTGGACTGATCTCTTTCTACACTAAGACAGTGCCTGTTTTCTCTTTTCATAACCTGGAACTCTGTTAAGGACATTTGCACATATAAGTGTCATTCATGCATGTGGATGTCCTTTTAGGGGTTGCTGAGGGGGTTGGCATTTCCTCCCTCCCTCTGCAGCACCCAAAGCTTACCGCCACACTTACTGTAAAGCCCCTGAAGCCATCTTGTAGGACCATTCCTTGCTTCATGGTAAACAGCCAGGATCAGGGAAGCTTCTGGCTGCATCTGCAAAGCCAGATGGATAATGATGACATAAGTGCTGAGATTCTCTTGGGCCCACTAAGGATCCCAGGGCTGCTGTAAACATTTTGCATCTGGCTATGTGGATATAGCCAGGCACTTCTCTGGTCATGACTGTTTTCCACAATGCATGGAATGGCTGCGCAGAGTATCTTCAGGGGCTTTGTAGTAAGTCAGAAGGAGCATAACTTAGGCCCACATGTGAATATTTGTGCTGTTCTGAGGAGATATTGGATTGAGGCCTATGTGTCTATTTTGTTCTTGTTCTTTTCTAAATGAAGAGAACAAAACTGACACCATGTATGGTGTCCAAACACCATCTGGACCCTATTTCTCCCAGGGTGTGATCTGAAGGTACCTAGTACAGCCACCAGGCTGAAGCAAAGCAGGCATTATAGTTCTGATCAGTGCCCAGATGTGATACCATCTGTTGTCAGTGGCATCTGAAGGTGTAAGTTAACCTTTGATGTGCATGTCTATTTCTGGTTAACACAGAAGATGGTATTTCCTCCCTCCCTCTTCAATGCCCCTCACTAGACTCACTGGAGAATCATTGAAGCCCTTGTCTCATAGCCATTCTGTGTCTGAAGGAGAGTGGCATGTGTGTGTGCAGAAGCATCTGGCTGTGTCTCCATAGTCAGATGTGAAATGACTACATCATCTGATGAGACTTTCCAAGGCAGAGCTCAGCCAGATGATGTAATTGTTATGTGTTTGGGTAACTACCAAGCATGGAATGACCACTGTGGGGGATTCAGTGCTTATATTGAGAGAAGACAGGGGAAAGGTTCAATATAGCATAGTTCCACATATAGAACTAATACACTATGCTAAGCCATGCAGAAATGTGGCCCATACACACTATCTAAAGTTTCATAAAGGAAGAAAAGTGGAATATAAATGTTCGAAACCAATATATATTTGCCTGTCAGTCAGGTGGTAGTGATGACCCAAACTGATTTTGGAATCTTTACTGATTGAGAGGCAGATCACCATTTAAATGTTTAAGGCTATGAGACACAGATCAAGAAGGCTTGTAATCATCTCCCTGTGTGGTATATTGTCATGTTTACCGGATGGCTGGGACAAATTATACTTATGCTAGAGAAATAACTGGTTGGGTTGACTGAATATAGTCTCTTATAGTCTTATCTTATAGTCTTATCTTATCTTATAGTCTTATCTTATAGTCTCTTAAATGTCTGGTTCGAAAGCTGAGATATAAAACTTATGAGAGCTCTTCTGAGAGCTAAGAAGTCACTTGCTTTAGTAATGAATTACTTTGATAACTACTTACTTTTTTTTAGTAATTTGGAGTGAAGCTACTTTTTACCTGTCATGGCCAGGGCTGTAGTTCACTACTTTTCAGTGGAATGAGAACATGTTGTCTGCTTATTACTTATTACTGGGAATTTTTCTGACTCACTCTGAGTAATAAGAGGGAAAGGAGGAAGGATCACATGGGTAGCTGCTCCTGCTGCATCTTGGAAGGTTTGCTTTGTAATGCCTTTTACATTTTCCCCCAAATTCCCAAAGTAAAATATCTAAATGGTCAACAGTCACAAAAATACATATTTGGATGATCAGATGCAAAGGGCCTAGTTCCTTTTCAAATGTAACATTCCAATCCCTGGCTCCTCCTTATTCCTATGTAGCATTGTTTCAGGACATATTCTAACGAAAATGGTGACTTCCACTCATAGCTTCCCCTGAACTAGAATGACATGATGTGTGAAATAGTATATGCAATGGATCTGTAGAGCCTTGGAACTCTATTTCCCATTAGTCTCTGCTGTGCCATGTATTTCTGATTGGAGGAGGAGGGTGTGAGGAAGAAAGGAAAGAGAGGGGAAGCTCTCTCTCTCTCCCCCCCCATCCAAATTATAGCCTTAGAGCAGGTCTGTGACAACTGGCAGAACACTTAGGTCCTTTCCGCTCCACCTCCCAACCCACCATAGAGACAGGAGAAGAATGGCACCATGATGATGGTTCTGCATCACATTTCTCGTCCCCAGGTGGCATGATCACGGGGTATATCATTGATGGGTTTTCCCCATCAATGACCTGCGATTGCACTGCCATTCCACCATGTGCCTGCACTTACCTTCCTTGAAGAGGCCTTGGAAGTGCATTGGAGGCATTTCCTCCCCCAGCGCAGACTGGGAAAATGCCTGGCTGTACTGTGGCAGGAATAGGCAGGGCCATCATGCTTCCTTCTGCAGTGAGTAAGTTGGTGCAGAGGGGAGCAATGGTATCTATGCTTCCATCCTGGCAAAGCCACTTCCAGGATGACACTGGGATGACCTTGGACCCAGGTAAGTTGCAGAACGAGCCTTGGTTTGCATTTTATCCTTTCTAGAACTTGCTTTTGATTTGACAAAAGCAAAAGCCTGAAAACAGTTTGAATTTTGTTCTTGTAGGTCACTCAAATGATGCCTATTGTTTACCCTCTCAGAGTGATCTACTGGAACCCATCATGTGAAGTCAGAAGATTCAAACACTAATGTGCTGTTAACACTCACCTGCTTGTTGCTCTAGGCCTTCAAATCATTTCTGCTTTATACCAACCCCAAAATGAACCTATCATGGTGTTTTCTGTGGATGACAGTTTGTGATGTGCCCAAGGTCAGCCAGTGGGGAATCAAACCCTAGTCTGGAGGGACAGCCCAATACTCATATCACTACACTACACTGGCTGTCATTCACCTGCCACTGTTTTATAAATGTATTACATGTTGTTTTCCTAAGTAGATTTTAGGGAGTTAAACATTTATTGCTGACTGCAATGAAAAGTTGGGATAGTACCAGTGAGTTCGTTATTTCAGGTACTTGGTATCTGTTCCACCCCACGGTGCAAAAGAAAGGAGCTGTCTCCTTCCTCTCTTTCTCTGCTTTGCTCTTCCCCTGTGATACAGAAGTCTACGTGTTTTGAAAGTTCAGCCTAGCACAATTTTATTTGAGGAATTCTTGGAATGGTAATCCTGTAAGGAATCTCTGACAGAATTCTGAGGCCCTTTCCACACGTTCCGTGGAATTTGCGCTGCAACATTTCCAGGTGGTTTTTTTTTTTGTCCGTGCTACTGTGGACATATTGTACAACGGTCTATTGCCATTTCCACACGTTCCATGGAATTCACGCAGCGGATGTGATTGGCAGCTATTTTTTTTAAAATGGCCCCGTGCGTCATTACATGCGTGCTCACGTCATTCCCCGCAGTTCCTCCCACGATGACTCCCTCCTCCCATTCCTCCTGCTAGCCATAAAATAAACTGTGTCGATTTTTTATTTTCGCGCCCTATCTCAGGGGAATGGTTTTCCACGCCATAGCTGGGTGGAGTGCAGTTTTTCTCCCTATCTCTGGTGGGTTCTCGTGCCTGTTTTCTGCTTTTATTTTTCCCTGTGAGTGATGGAGGAAGAGGTGTTTCCTGAAGTTGAATGGCCCATTTTAGCTGTATTCTGGCTTCTTGGAGTTGTGATGGCTGAACTGGAACATTTATGGGCTTAAGACCACACGAGGAGGCACTGGCGATTGGCCTTTTATTGGTAATGCTGCAGAGTATTTAAGCTTTTCTGTGCCGCTGCTTGGAGGCTTCTCGCGGTGCGTTCCAACAGCTGAAGCTGTCCACGCCCACAGCCCGCCCTCCGATTACGTCATGCACGAATCAGCATGGTATGAGGGGAAAAACCCACCTTTTCCCCATTTTTCAAAAAGCCCGCGTGCTGACTGTTGCCGACTTAACCGGGCGGATTAAGGTGTGGAGCTTGCCAAATATGTAGGAGCTAGCGCACTCAAATGTGTGGGCGATGTCCGTCAGAGCTCGCGCTAACTCGTTTTATTTCTCCAGTGTGGAAAAGGCCTGAGTTTCCTTTGCAGACAACAGTTCCAATAGCTGAGGGAAGCCAATGTCTCTCCTGTCCAGCTTCACGTTATATTTAAAGTAGTTACAGCACATAAGTTTATTGGAGCTCACACACACATTGGAGGTTACATACACAGTTCCAGAAACAGATTGTGAGATGATATGATTAGTTTGTGTGTGTGTGTGTGTGTGTGCGCGCGCGCGCGTGGGAGTTCTATTGAAGAAAAAGTCAAAATCCCAGTGCTTATACCAGCCCTAGTTGTGTTTTGAATGTCTCATACCAGCCCTAGTTGTGTTTTGAATGTCTCATTGGGTTCAAGCCATGGACTAGAAAAACAAATCTTGAGTCTGGTTTGTTGGCTGGCTATACCAATTTGTTATATTCTTTTTGCTAGAAAAAAAGATGGCATTTCACAATAATGAGCAGATTTGGTGCATGCCAAATAGATAATTAGGAAGGTGTCATTAGCATAACACTTCCAAATTGATATAGGTTTGTCAGGCATAGTGCATTGGCACAAAGCACTCAGCCAGCCTTCAGAAAATCAGTGCAACAACTATAATGATGCCCTTCTGATGGGATAACTGCTTAGAAAAGCAGACAAAGGCCCTGCTTTTACTGAGTTGTCAGCCTAGCTATCCCCCTCTAGCTCTGTTTGGGATACAACTACAGTACTGCATCAGTGTATATGTTCAGTGCAGTGTCTAATAATCAATTTCTGCTACACCCTATCATCTTGTGTTATTCTTTCATTTTCTCCAAATTTAGGTGTCACCACTAATCTGCTAAAAATCAAGCTAAATATATCTTACATGCATTTCCTTTAATTTTTTTTTTCATCACAGGTAACATAGTGATCATGCAGTGGCAATAAAATATCTCCATATTGTTGGCTAGCCACTTTTCAAGAAAGAATGTCAACAAAAGGTGGGACTGTGGCTGCCCTGGCTCAATGTTCCACTCTAGCTAGGTCTCAGAGTGGGCCTACCAGACCCACTAGCACAGATCAGATGGTGCTTTATTCCTGTGTTTCTGAAGAGACAAAAAATGCATTTAGATGTATGGGGCCCCCTTGGACAGGTGCTATGTCCCACTCGGGGTACAGTCACCCTCCCACATGTCCTCCATTCTGGACTCAGAGGACTGAGATCTCTTCTAATTCCTCAGTTGTGGCCCAAAACACACAAACCTTTGCAAATTGGTCTATCTTTGTTGAATAATTCCAATTGTTAACCTATTTGCAGATTTGCTTGTTCATCATTGCTGTAATTTTCTCCCCATTCTTTCTAGAAGGCAAAGCTTCTTTATTTTAAGGGTGTCTTAACTAGGAAGAAGTAAACATTTTGCACAGAATCAGACTGGCAAAATTTGTCCTGCCTTTTCTTTCTGATTTGTCTGCTGAAAACCAGATTGCACATCTTGCAGTGAATTAATTATCAAAAATAATTGGGAAATTCCTCTGGTGACTTAATTTTCTCAACAGACTGTTTACAAACACATTTTGGACTATCAAAATGTGTGTTGTACAGATAATTTTTTTAAAAAAAATCTTGGATTTCCCTCCTCCCCATTTCTATCTATAGAAAAGAAGTTAGCACCAGCAGTGAATGTTCCAAAAATTATTATGGTAACATAGAAGTTTGATTTCATGTTATGTCAATGGTATTTTGAAGATTAATATCAATTTATATTAGTATGTATGACAGGAATGCCCAATCTCTCACATATATGGAAAAACAGGCACAATTAAAGTAAAATCTATTTCCAGTAAAATTCTACAAGTTCTTTAGTTAAGTACTCAAAGAATTGCCTTATTCTTCATTTTATTGGTTAGGGGTGGTGTGATAATGGGGCTTCCCATTATCCAGGTATCAGTGCTTAAAGGGGATAGTTCTCTCTTCAGGTATATAAAGGGTTCATGAACTGCTACGGTTACTTACATTTATTAGGGTTAGCATCACCGGTCATGAGAGATAGTTGCCCAATCAAGGGGAGAAAGGTGAGAACCTTTGAGATGTTTTGGTGGAGAAGTTATAAAAATCCTTCCACGAGGGAAAGAAGAACAAAGGAGACACCAAGACATCAACAAAAGGGCAAGGATGCTAGTAGAGACAGACATAGGCAGTCTTCTGCCCTACCACCCCCCCAGCATACTATCTCAAAAAGGAACAGCAATGTGAGTAATTAGAATGTATTTAGCTAATTGTGTTAGGCTTCTTTCTGTTACTTTGGAGGTTTGGCTGATCTGTGGAATCTATCTATACTGTAACTATTAAGCATACCTGGGAGGAAGTGCTTCTCATGACGGGATATTTCTTTTATCTACTTTGCATGTCTTAGAACAAACACTTTTTTGTAAAACTTTCTCTGTTTCCTCTCCATTCCCACATATTCCTCAGCAACATATGCACATAGAATTCTTTCACCCAAGAGGGGGGTGAGGGAAGGGAAGGGATCTTTAAGCATAGAGATTGTTAATCCCCAGGCAACTTCCCATGTGTTGCTGTAGATTGGGTTAATTCATTGGTTGGTTGCAGCTTGAATCAAGAGAACTGGCAGGAGTTCCTAGCTCCTATTCAAGGCAGAAGTCAGCATTGAGTGGGAGGAGGGTCACCCCCTTTTTCCCTCATCTCCAAGGGTGGGAATCGTGTAGCTTTCTATATATTGTTGGACTGAAGCCCCTAGCATTCTTTATCATAAACAGTGCTGCCTGGGGTTGGAGATTAGCTGTAGATTGCAGTCTGAGAACGTTTGGAGAGCCACACAATTTCTACTCCTGTTACAGAAATAAATCTAGTTTATTATTAAACAACATTAAGAAGGAAACTTAAGTTCATCTTGGCTCTTCAGTTACTGCATGTTTATATCAATTTACATTATAGATGCACCTGTTAATGGTACACAGGTATTAGTAATTATATTATCAGTATTTCTTTAGAGAAATTAGTGTTAGTGGTGTCTCACCTACAGGAAGATAAATTTCAATGGAACCTTAGAAGGAACTTCCTGACAGTGAAAGCAGTTCAGCAATGGAACCAGTTGCCTAGAAATTTGGTGGGTTCTCCTCCTCTAGATGTCTCCAAAAAGAGGCTATAGATCTATTTGCTGGTGATGGTTTATGTTGAGTAGTGGGCTGGACTTGATGGCCCATAAAGTCCCTTTCAACTCTATGATTCTATGGTATTCACATACACTTTTTGGCGTATTGGAAAGGAGATAGATATATTCCTAAAAATATAAGTCATTAAATAGTCTTCTTGGGTTTGTAAGAATCAACATTTGCCCAAAGAATATGTTTTAATGGAACTGTTATTCAATGATCAGTAGCAAAATTACTGAGAGCTATATGAAGAACACTTTCAGTTGATGTCTGACTTCCTGAAGTCTGGGAGATATTTTTAAAGAAGCAGAATGGAGTTAGTTACTTAATTGTATCTGATTATTTTTCAGGATAAACTAATGTTCTTTTAAAAGAAGTTACCACTATCAGTAATGAGTTGAGTGAGTGATTATGGTAGCACTGAGGAATCTGGTATAGTTGTCTATACTGAGAGGGCTTCTTTCCATCCTATATAAAATTTAGCCAGATGACCTTAATTATGGGCCCAAATCTACATGAGCTTGTCTGCCAGTTTCACCCTAGCCACAAGTCACTGCCACTCTTGCTGCTATTTTTTTTTTCTGAATATGCCCTGAATTTGAGTTCTAGAATAGCTCCCTGGCAAGGGAATACAGGGAAACAGCATTGGAAAGAAAGAAAAATTCTAGTGCAAAGTATGTTCAATTGGAGTATTTTCCAGTATAAAATTAGTTATTCAAGCATTTTCCCAGAAGTTGTGTAAGTGCAGTCACTAGTGCAGCCAACCATATGAGCAGAACATACACACACAGCCCTCTCTTACACACTTTTGATGTAGTGGGTAGGGAGCTATTCGGCCATTGTGCAAGGCTTTGGTGCTCTTTGCATAATTGAGTATACCACTGTGGGATCCAAAATAACCACAGCGACGTACATGTAGTTCTAAAAGTGCATAGAATCTATGAATGGAAATCAGAATAATTAGCATTCCTCCTCCACTCAAAGTTCTGTAATGCTCCCTCAATCTGTCACTTGCGGCACTCATGCTGCAGGTTGGTCATACATGACCTAATTTCAGGTGTATTGTAGCCTGGCAATAGCATCTCTGCATGTTTGCTACAGAATCAGTGTGTTATTAATCCAACACCTGCTGGTATCCCTGAATTCCATGCTGCCTACTATGCACCAAATCACTTGGATGCTCAGAATTTTCTTTATGCACTTCTTAGCATTTATATTGCAGTCGTGCCAGAACAGTTTCTTTTCCCCCTTTAGGCATCAGAGACAACGATGAACTGAATTGATTAACATTGACTTTAGTCATGATCGTTATAACTTTGAAGAAATATACCCTTCAAAATTGTGAGTGGATTTTCTGCCTTTAAAAAATGGCATGCAAATCTGTTAGCATGGTCTTTGAGATTTCCAGTGTAGCTCTCTCCTGTTTACTATTGTTTTTTTTCCCCTTCTCTCTTTCAAAAAAAAAAAGAGGGAGTGTTGATCTGCCATTTTTTTGTCAAGCTCTGTCATCTAGGGCTATGACAAATGTTATGAACATACAGTCTTTGGTATGGAAGTAGTGCCTTTGGGCAGAGAGAGCACTCTGAAACATTGGAAATTAATTATTCTCATTGTATTTGTGACTATTCAAGAATAGTTCATTGTCTGATTGGCAGCTGCTTGGAAAAAGGTTCTCCTTTTGGGGAATGTGATTGAAGTTAGTAGTAATTCACAAGATATGCATGGTGTTTCTTCTAGCTCAATTTAACTGTGTCACTACCTCTTCCTTTTTGTATATCTCCTGTAAAATATAGGGGAGGAGCTGTCACAGTTTTCCTTAAATCCTCAGGTGAAAGGTTAACCCACAGGAATCTCATTTATGGTGTATTATATGCGGATGGGAGCTTCTTCAACAATAAACTCACCTTTTAAGTTGCCTTTATAATTTATTTCCCACTGCTCTTAGGCACTTGTGATCTTCAAATTTATATGAGCTCAATTATTGTTTTCTTTCAAGAAAATTACAAATGCTTATTTAAACTCAATACATCAGTCGCTTTCACTTTTGCATTTAATTAGGTTTTCATAATAGAATGTATTTCTTTTTACATTTTCGTGGGTGGAGTTGTCTTTGTGTATGATCCAGACATACTTCAGTGTTTTTGGGGTTCGTATATTTCAGTGGGGAAAAAGTGACATATTTTCTAATATCACTTCCTCATCAAAATAAATTGAACAGATGACACGCAAATTCGTGAAGCGTTCCATAAAAATAAAAAAATAAAAATTGAAAGCAAAAATGCTTACCTGTAGGTTGGGTATGACCTCTGTTTCTCTTAGCATTTTCTAATTTTCAGTCGCTTGAGAAAACAAGTGCTGTGATTTTGTATAAATATAAACAAATATATGTTTAAAGACCTAACTTGGACTTGAGCAAATAATCACACAGATATATATATAAGGGGCAGGGCAACACACAGTAGTCATTGTGTGAGCACCTTGAGATTACATATGGTTGCACCTCCCTTATTTTATCATCAGTTCTTGAAGTAATTTCTACAATAGCACTTTTCAAGCCACTTGAAGGAACCATGTACCACATCAATAAGTGTTCTTCCTTGTTAAATGCTTTGAATTTGCAAGATGTTTGTTTTCACATATAATGGTTTCAAATATTAAGGCCTGAGCCTTAATTAATAGTCCCAGCTGCAAGCAAGTTGTTACAAGAGAAAGAGAGAAAGAGAGAGAGAGGTAGTTGCAGTAGTAGTAATCTGCCATCAAGTTAGCTTCAGTTTATGTTGACCCTATAAATGAGAAGATTCAAAAACAGTAGAATCCACAAGGGAAAAAAAAGATACATGTGTGCTCAGTGGATAGCTGTTTTTATTCTGGAAACAGCACAATGCATTTTGACCAATATATATATTTCAATGGCATACTTCAGGGGCAACATAAAAGCATAAATATAAAATTAAAAAGACAACATATAGTTATACACTAATGCATAGATACTACATCATGATACATGTTCTAATCTCCGCAGTCTGTTATACATACTGATATGAAATCTAACTACAGAAATTTCTGGAGCTGAGTATCTCATACCATTTTCTGGATGGCATGAGATACATGGACTAGTCTCAAGACCTGTTTGTTTGTGTTTGCAGATGGTCAGGAAAAATAAAACTGGGGCATAAGTTTTCCACTTGCGGCTTGAAGTGATATTGCCAATCAAAGAAGTCTACATATGGTGTAATATCTGATTACAACACTGCTTTGTTACTAAGAGGAAAAATGTATATTACTTTAGTAGTATGGTTAGTATCTATGTTCAATTTCCTCACGAAAAATAATATTGGGAAAGAAGGACTGATTTTCACTTGTTCCACACCATGGTGCAAAGGAAGATTTAGGAACATAAGAAGAACCATGCTGAATCAGACTTAGCACCTATCTCATCCAACATTCTGCCCCCCCATTACCTACAGCAGAGCTTTCCAAACTTTTCATGTTGGTGATACACTTTTTTAGACGTGCATCATTTCGCGACACAGTAATTCAATTTTACTAGCAAACCAGAAGTTAAACAAACCCTTTATGAGAGATACAGACACATACATATATTATAATAACAAAATATATGGGGATACAACGTATCTTAAGAAAATTATGATTTATAAATAATAACATACATTTCCAAGATTGTAGGTGACACATCTACACACTTCAGGTGACACACTAACATGTTGTGGCACACCATTTGGAAAGCCCTGACCTACTAGAATCCCAAAGCACGACACAACTTAAAAAAAGGATCTGAAATACAGAGTAAGATTTTTTATTTATTTATTTATTTATTGCTTATTTTCTTCTCACATGAAAGAAGGAAGAATATTGATAGGTTTCAAACCATTAGCAAGAATTCATAAAAAATTCATTGAGGTCTTCCCACCCACCCACCAAAAAACTATTTTTTGTGGAAAATGTTTTTGTGAGAAAAAAAAAGAAAAAAAAAGCTTTATTTTTGCAAATAGGCCCCAGAAAAAAAGCAGTTGACCTGTGTGTGAGAGTGAGTGTGCGTATGTGCGCGCGCAAAGAACTTTTGTGCTGAGAACAAGAAAATCTGAGAACAGTTTTTCTATATTTGATACGCAGGCACAATGCCTTTGATACTGAAGGAAACATGTGACCACTACTAGTTCCACTTACTATGTCCAGTCTTTACTAAAGCCATCCAAATTGGAAACCATAGCTATATACTATCCAGACACTGAGCTGTCACTCGCATTAGGTGTCCGGAATGTAGCTCTTATTCCAGTAAATAGCTTATGAAATTTCAATCTACTAAAGTACACCAGATCCATAACCTTTGCCGATAATCTTCCCGTACATCCTTACTGAAACCTCTTGACAGTTGCATCAACTGACAAATAAATTTGTATTCTATGAATGCTTCTCCCCTCTTTTCACTCATATCCTCACATGGCTAGTACCTCCTGGTTTTTTGCTTTCCTCACTACTCATGCAATTATTCAGGATGGGCAAATATATCCATTTTTCCTTATTCTTATCTTGGAATGTTGATTTTCATCAAGATCTATGATGCTCATCTGTTTCTACTATTACATATTTTAATATTTTTTGTAAAAGCAATTCAAATAAATAAATAAATAAATGAGTAGGACTATTTCTTAGCAATCTTACCAAAATGGTAGTCTCTTCCATGAGCTTCTTTACAGATCATGATAGGATCAGAACCCTTTCTTCCTTCTTTTTCTCCATATATCTTTTTAAATTGTAAACATATGGGTTTCATCACTGCTAATCTTAGGTTATTTACTGAAATGCCTTGGTTTTTAGCAGTTAAGAAATATGAACAAAAATGATTATATTAAGTTGGGATCACCTTTGGTGGTTAGATATGGGGCACATATCTTGCCTGATATGAAGTTGTCAGCTGGAGGAGTGGGCAAAGCTCCACCAAGAAGCAGATTGGCACTGTCCCTCGCTTTCCACCAGGAACATGAGAAATTATTTTCTTTCAAGTAAATTTTTAAACATACATTTTAATACTTTCTTACTATAACCACAGTCACTAAAGTTGTAAAAAGATTGTTCCAGTGGCCCGATCTGGCCTGGCTACTTGACCACCTTTTTTGTTATATATAGCAATCAGAATTACTACTTTGTAGTCATAGCAGGTTCACATACAGTGGCCCTTTGAAGATCCCTGCCCTGCATGTTCCATCATTCAGTTTATGCAATATTTCCTTTTTTTGTTTGTTTGTTTGAATGAAAGCTGGAAGCCCTTGTCATCTTGTTAGGGAAAATGTGTGTGGGAAGCTCTTGATTTAAATAGAATCAAAACCAGAGGATAGACAAAAACAAAACAAAATAACTTGGATAAGTTTTTGTAAATATGAACAGTATATGTTGACAACGTTATAGTTTCCATACTGCTTGGAAATGCTTTCTTTTCCCTGTGTTCATTTCCCTGTAGTGATAAACAAATATAATTCACATTAGCAATTAGATGTGTTTGTCATCACAATGGAGTTGTTTAAGTTAAAGAAGGCCCACAGAAAACCGGCAATGCCACTCATAAAATGGCTTTCCAATTCTACACCATGGGCTAAAACACTATGTCACTAAAGTCCCTATTTAATTACTGAGTTAATTAGATTCCTCTAGAAGATGAGAATAATAGCCGGAGGCCAACTTGGTGTTCTCTTGATAGTCCTCGAACTGTCATGCAAGAGACAATTTTAATTCTCAGGGTGGAAAAAAGAAACCTAGGAACTCCCTCAACTTTTGTCACATATTGCTCCTTTCATGCCAACTGCCAGCACTTGGTGTGATTAACAAGATATCCATCTACTTCTTCTATGCTCTGGACTCTTGTTATTATAAAATTTAGTGAAATTACAGTTTTGGTGAACAGAAAGGTCTGGATAGTGCAGAAGTCTTATTAAGTAAGTGAAAGCCTCTGGTGTGTTCCTACTCCATGTGGCTCTACTTTTGCAGTAAAGGTGAATCAAAGCAAAGCTTTTCCTAATAGGCCACCATACTTGAGGAATACCCACTTGCCCACCAAACTCAGCCTTTAAAAAGTTGGACAAATGGCTTAGATATCATTGTTAAGTTAAAAGTTCCTGGGCTTGCATCCAAGGGGTCATAGAAAGGATTGGTTCTTCAAATCCTTGAGACCAGAGACAAAACTACAACCCTAGAATGAGAGGATGGATCTCATATCCTTCATCTCTATTTCCATGGATCTTTTCGAAGTGATGCTTCCCCTAACACTGGAACTTTGACTTCAGAGATGGAGTAAAATGGGTAATTGGAGACCTGGAAACCATGCCCTATGAGGAGTGGTTTAGGGAACTGGGTATGTTTAGCCTGGAGAAGGTTAAGAGGTAACATGACAGCTTTGTTTAAATATTTGAAGGGATGTCATATAGAAGATGGAACAGGCTTGTTTTCTGCTGCTCCAGAGACTTGGATACAGAGCAATGGCTTCAGAGTCCAGGAAAAGGATTTCACCTAAACATTAGGAAGAATTTCCTGATGGTAAGAACAGTTTGACAGTGGAATACGCTGCCTGGGAGTATGGTGGAGTCTCCTATGGAGTTTTTAAAACAGATTGGATAGCCATCTGTTTGGAATACTTTGATTGCGTATTCCTGCATGGCAGAGAGCTGGACTCAATTACCCTTATGATCTCTTCTAACTCTATGATTCTATGAGGTGGAACATGAGGAGGGGGTTGAGAAGGGTTCTGAATGAAGAAATCTAAAGTTCTCCTAGCCCTGTACCATGATGCCAACACAGGAGATGGTTTTATACTACCCTTTCAATAAATGGTAGGGGAATTGCAATTGTTTTGCTTTAGAGGTGAGAGCAAAGCAGAACCTGGAAGAAAGTAACATTGTTCTTCCATACTATCATAGTGGCATGGACAGTCCTGTTAATGGATATATTTACCCAAATTATTTACCCTAGAGCAGCTAGGGCATTATTCACATGGAAATGGGATTTCAATATGCTTGTTGTGAAAAGGATGGAGACTTTTATGCAACAATAGGTATAATATGTATAATTATCTCAGCAGATCCTAGAAATGTATGTAAGCACCATCATTTTCCTCAGGATTGTAAAAAATAACATAAACTGGTCACAATTTGTACAAAATGCACACACAAAAGCCCCCACTGCCACTTCATTTTTATGGATATTGATTTATCTAGCTACAGAACTAAACTAAAATATATTTTTTTAAAAAACAAACAAACTGTATGAAGTGGAGGAGGAAAGCCAAAAGCCAATTAGCCAAATCAGTTGAAGGAATATTGACAGCTAACTTCTATGGATAAGAGAAAAGGACAACAGAAGCAAAGACTGAGACATAAGAGAGAAAAGATAAGCATGAATAAGAAACCAAATTACATTGACAAACTCATGATAGGGCCTAGATTCAAAAGACCATTATATGATGGTATGAACAAGGATGCAACTTATAGCAGTGGTGATTGTTGGCTCCCTTCATAGAAGCATGCTAAATTCACTCTGGCTTTTTGTAGGAACTTTAAAGGAGCTCTTGAAGGTGCTCTGATATTTAGGGGTATGGTTAAATATGTTGAATAGTTCCTTAAAAGTTCAAACTAAAACTGGAAAGGGATTTATTGCCCTACTAACGTGGGTCCCAACAGCTGCCACTGATTAATAGCACAAAAATAGTGCCAACCAACAACATAGTGTCAATAAAGGAGAATCACCAGCATCTTCTTATGATAAAAAAAAAAATGTGCACAAAGGTATCAAACACCAGATGGATGGGGCTTTTTTGACTGAAAAATTGAGAATCTGCCTATATATATTTGGGTAGAGGAGTCAGTGAATGGATGACCAAACAACTGATTAGTGGGATTAGTCAGCACACAAGAACTCTGTGAAGTACATGAAAGCACAAGTAGACTTCATTGGGAAGGACTAAACCCGAGAAATTGTGAGAGCTATATTTTCTCTCTTGTACATTTGATTTTGGATAGCTTGTTCATACATACAAGCTGATATTTGATAATTGAAGTTTTCTGACCAAGACAATTCTTGCCTACCCAGGATGTTGGAGAGAAGAATGAGGCCACTAGAAGCAGAGCCAGCAGGTTTCCATAGAAAGAAGCAAATACACAATGACTTTGCTACCTAGCTGCCTCCCTTGCAATGTCTAAGTACAACTTACACATGCCACTGGTTGAGATATTGAGGATTTAGGTACACATCACCTCATCCATCAGTATAGAGGAAGCTTCCATCTCCTATAGAAGGCACATCAAACTCACCAACATGTACCCCATTTGAAGCCACCATTGTTATAAAGAAAGAGCTGAGTTTTGTTTCTCCTTAGTCAACAAAGCAACATGAATTTTTTTAAAAAAAATCTCCATCTGTATTAGAAGTGCATACCTCGTGACTGCAGCTCACCATTCACATTCTACATGCTCTATTTTACAGTCTCAGCCAAAAGACCAACATGTTTGCCAACACACCTTTTAAGGTGAGTTCTGCTTTGTGCCTCACCATTTATGCAAGTCTAAGACATATCCTGAACATTCTAAAAGCTAACAGGAAAATCTCTGCAATCAGAGTTTTTGAATGCTAGATTTCCTGCAAAACTGTACCAAGAATGTGTTGCTGATGACTATAACTTTAAAGTGGAACACTTTGACCATAGAGATGGAACGTCCAAGCAGTAAATAACAGAGGATTACTGTTTATTCACAGTACTGTATGTAGGCTCCTTTCCTTTCCTTAGCGTAAAAGCTTCAGTTTTAAGATGAAAATTTTAAAGTCTTCTGTTTTCAGTTTATTTTATGTGCAGCAAAGACCCTTTTTGTCTCACATTTTTGCTTTTGTTGAAAACTGTGCTGTTGTTTTCAAAAATATATTTTTAAAAGTTCAGGTATAGACAATTCAACTCCTTTTTAAAAAAGTCTTTAATGCATTTCAGCTGAAGAAAGAAAGACTAGATGCTAATAACACTGGAGAATGGAGATTATGGTACAGACTCTTTTCAATTTCAATGAATGAATAAAAGTTTTGTCAATCAAATTAAAACCTGTATTTTTAAATTGTATTGTGACAAAATTCAATTGTTTTTGCAATATGCTAATGCACTGTAGCAGCATGGAATGAACAAAAGGCCAAACAGTAGGATTTTTTTTTCTTTAGTAAAGAACCAATTCACACCTGTTAGCAGCTGTGAAATAGGCTTAGACATAATGCTAGGCATGGAATTTAAATACAATGCCACATATTTCATGCAGTGTCATTTATATATCATTCCTGCTCAAGTGATTTATTTAATTTAAATAAAATATGGCGCCTACACTTGGAGAATTATTTGATGAAGTTGACAGTAGCAAACCAACTTGTAAAACAGTTCCTTCAGGGTAATGAGCTAAGCCAGAGTATTACAGTATATGGGAGAACATATTTTCTGTGTAATTTTAGAGATGATAAACATGTGGGATTCCACATATCACCAACGAAGCAGGCAATGAAGAGCTAATTAAGGGGCAGATTTAGGCCATTTCTTCATGACACCATTAAAGTGCTATTATTCCACTTTCCACCTCCTGTGGAATTCTGAGGTTTGTAATCTACTGAGGGCAGAGACTTCTCTGGCTGAGAATTCTAAAAGTTCCCCCCTTAAACTGCAAACCCTAGAATTCCATAGGATATTGAAGGTGGAATAATAGCACTATAACAGTATAGTAGTGTGGAAATGGCCTTGGATTTTTTCATACTTGAGAGGAGACCCATAGAAATCAATGGGACAAATTTGCCATCAGTTGTATAACAACTAACAAAATCTGGCTTCAACCCCAATATAATGAATGATTCTCTCTGAAGCTGCTGTTGCTTCTTCAAACTAAGGAACAGGTTTTAGTCATGTTTCCTTGTTGTTCCATGTTGGAACAGAACAACTTGGTCTCTCTGGCTTACGCTCCTGGTCAAAACAGAACAATCTGTAGGAAAGCAGAGAACAAAAACATGATACAGTAAACAAGACAAGCCCAGTCAGATAACATTTTGGGGAAAATTCTCTGAAAAGAGTGTTTTCTATGGTGAAGAAGAGGATAAACAAAAAGTACTACAACAGGATTTGCAATGCTTCTGAAGGCTGTCTGTGGTCTGTGGGACCTTGTTCTTTGTATGTTGCTCCTGCTGTCCTCTTTTTATTCCCCCCTTTTTTGGTTTGTTTTTGTGCACTAGCCTTACAAAAAGCTTCAAATCTATATAACCTAAAAATATGTAGTATGATTAAATTGGCAGGGTTTAGGAAGTACAGAATTATAAGGAGTGCTTGCACTATTCAGGAGATCAAGCACTATCTTCCCAGAATCTGCTAGTACACTGAAGGCACTAGCCAGCTTTTCTGATTCTACTTATCATGTCATAAGTCTTCTTCTGATGACATTTTGTAGATTAATCAGGTTCTCAGTTTGCTCCAGGAGTCAGTCATACATATTTCTACTCAACAAAAGATTTGAAGGGTTGAATATATATAGAAGAAAATAACATACAATATGCAGGGAAGTAGTTAGAAAAATAAATAGATCTCTTTGAGGTATGTGTGGTACCTTCATATCTACCATTACTTAACAGTAAATCCTGCTCTTTTTAATGAGGCTTATCCCCAGGGATGTTTGCACAGACTTGTAGCCTAAGTGCACTGGAGCCCTAGGACTTAGGCACAGGTCACCAGCAATGGTATTCATACCATGATTGAGCCTGGCTGACACCCTTTCCTTACAAATACTTAACAGATAGAAGGTAAAGGAGCAGGTACTATTGTGGCACTGAAGATGCAATAACTTGAGATGTCATTCTTTCCTAATTTCATTCTCCAAGGAAGTGAAGAGTAATTTTAGCTATTTTCTTCTTACTGCAAGAAAATCTTCAAAAACCAGCTTAGTTTTTACAGTTTGCAGTTCAATACAAAACCAGTACATTATTTACTGAAGAAGTTTAGGAATTGTTCTGTCATAGCTGTAGTTTGGGATTTATTCTGCAAATAAAAAATCATGTTTTCTTTTCTGTTGAAAACTGCATTTTCTGCACATGAAACAGTATCTTCTGCATGGAAAATTATATTTCTTCTTTTTTTTAATTTTTTTTTTTATTAAACTTTAAAAATGAAAACATAAACCAAAAAACAACCACATACTTACACAAAACTTACACAAAACTAAAACAAAACAAAGCATAGGCCATTTTCACATGGGGGTAAAACCCCGCGGTGCGACAACCGGAGGCGAAGGTCGTTCATACCGCAGGGTGCGCTAGCGCAGTTGGAAAAGGTAAAGCATCACACCTCCAACTGCTCTAGCGCAGCCGCAGGGGTGGCGCTGCGAGTTTTAAAACCACCTTCCCAGGTGGTTTTTATGAAACTCGCCCGCACTAATCCGTGGTAGCTCCCGGTGAGAATCTGCAGAGACGCAGTAGCTTCCAGCTGGCTCACTGCCCTGATTGGCGGAGCACTGCCGGAAGCCGCCGGCCACCATTTTGGATGCCGCTGAATGCCGCCGAACGCTGCTGAAATTTGGCATCGTGTGAAGTGGTGGAACCACACTCCCCGCAGGAACGGAACAGGGATGGAGCAAAACACAAGCAGGTAAGCTCCGTCCCTGCATGTGCCGCCCCGTTTCGGCCCCCCCACATGTGAAAAGGACCATACATATACATCCTACATACTTATACATCAGACATAAAAATTAGTACATTACTTTACTGCTTACATTATTTACACAATCTTACAAACATAAAATGCTTCCCCCTTTTAGTGGGATACAGCTATAAGATATTTACATAGGTCAACTATATAAAAGATCAACCTCTGTAAATCAGAAAGGGAGCAAATTGTATATCTGCTTGTACATACTTTTTCTTAATTAGCTATGATTAACATACCTGTTAGCCCTCATATTTTATCATAAACTTTCCATACACCACATAATAATTCTTATTCATTAACATCCCTATTCTTCTGTACATTGACCATTTACTTCAGCTTCTCTTCTCTTATTTTCACCTCCCTCCAACCTAATACCAGTGATTACCGTTGTTTAAATTAGTAATTATTATTTCCATATATCATATATCTTCATATGTCATAACAATAAATTAACTATTTAAGATTGAAAACCTGTTGTTGCAATTTCCTTATTTTCCAAGAATTTTTTGAATGGTTCCCAAGCTTTATAAAATTTACTATTCATCTTCTTGTCCAGTCTATAAGTCAGTCTGTCCATTTGTGCTGTTTCTGTTTTTTTTCCTAACCATTCCTCCACTGTAGGGATGTGAAGTGATTTCCAGTATTTGGCATAAACTAATCTGGTCGCCACAATCAAATGCCACATTAATCTTTTAGTACAAAAGTCCATTGATTCATCAAAAATACCCAATAAAAAAATTTCAGGAATTAGCTCAATTTTTCTCTCTAATATTTTTTGTATGTTTGCTCGTATTGTGTACCAGAACCTCTTTGCCTTTTCACATCCCCACCACATATGATGAAAGGATCCCAGTTGGTCCTTGCACTTCCAGCATTTATTATTAATATTTTTATTCATATTTGCTAATCTGCTGGGTGTCAGGTACCAACGGTATATCGTCTTCAGCATGTTTTCTTGCAAGATATAAGATCTTGAGTATACCATATTACTTTTCCATATTCTTTCCCAGTCTTCTAAGAGGATATTATGTTTGAGATCTTTGGCCCAAGTTATCATACAGTCCTTAATTGTTTCTTTCTCCAGCTTGAAGGATAGCAGCCTCTTATACAATCTTGAAAGCAGTTCTGACCTTTCAGAGGCTTTGTCTCCACTCAAATCTCTATTGTTCTCCTCAGGAGAGGGCTAGCCTCCAGGTACAATCTTCCCTATTAAAAACCCCAAGCTTCAGCTTCTTGTCGGAACGCTCGTGCTTTGCATCCCTAACTGCTGCCACTCTGTTTGGCAAGCCTCCACATGCTGGGAAACCACAAACCCAAGCTTCGAACTCTATTTCTCTTCCCCCGGACTGCAGGATCAGGTGGAGTATCACCCCAGAAATCTGCTTAAAACCCCTATCAATTTTCCTCTCTTTCTACTTATATAGTTCTTGTATGAGTGCGTGAGTGTGTGTTTCCTTGTGTGCCGATTTGTGGATATTAAAATTTTTAATTATACAACCGTGCCTAGTTCTTGTCGCGGCCTGACCCCGTAAACATAGGGTCAAAGATCTCGCTATGTTACCCTGCCTCTCGTAGTGTTAGCTTGTGCTCTCAGCTCCCACCTTTGTAATAGTTGGAGTGCATTTAGGTGTTCCTCCCGGGACCTACAGAAATTGGGGTAACAGTACCATCAAATGTTTTCCAGCTCTTACTGGTATGTCAGCTATGTCCCTACTTAGTGAACTAGCTCTATGTTCAGCCATTTATTTATTTCAGGGGTTGGCCATTCATTCATTTATTCAGTCAGTCAGTCAGTCAGTCAGTCAATTTTGCTCTAGTCCAGGGCCATTTATTCTTCTTCAGCCAACTTCATTCAACCAAAAGAGCCGCAACCAGATTGTTATCTGGGACTGAATACATGAATCATTGCTTCAAGTGCTCCTCTAGCTGCTGGTCCATTGCCAGGCACAACTGAAAGTGCTGGTTATGACCAATAAATTCCCACAGGGCTCTGATGGATATCTGGAGGACCTTATCTCCTTATACGGGGTTGCCCATGCTTGAAGATCTTTGGGTAAGAGGTATCACTCAGTCTCATTGCCTTCCCACCAAGAAAGATATCCCTCTTGGTGGCTGCTCCCGTATTTTGGGATGCCTACTGTAGGGAGGCTGCCTTTCAAGTTCTAACAGGCTTTTAGGTGGGTTTTTCATGCTGTTCTTTTTGTTGTTGTTGTTGTTCTTAAGAGTTCATGTTTCAATTAATTTTAAAATGTGTTTAATTCTATAGATTGCTCAATTACTTTTTAAAATAACTTATATAGCCACTTTACTGATATCCTTGTATGCTTTTAATTTATTTAGCTTTCAATAAGCTGTTTTGAGTCCAAACAGTGGGAAAAATTTGGGGTGATGATGATGATGGTCCTATTGCTCCCCCTCCCTATTGTCCTGCTGCTCTCAAATTATACGTCAGTGATGTTGTCATTGGGGGCAAAAAAAGCTAAACACATTTTTCCTTAAGTTTCAAAGGGAAGGAGAAACTCTGACCTACACAGTTCGAAACAGCCATAGCATCTTCTTCCAACAGCTGTATCAGTCTACAGTTTGTGGATGAGTAGTGAAGAGGAGTACTTTTGTAAACTCAAAGTAGTAATCTCCACAGAGTAGTTCAGGACATGGGGATACAGACTGAAGATGGTTATATAAATCCACATTCTATCTTTTCAGTCATGGCAGAAATCCTAATAAAGCAGTTCTGCTGGACTTCATTTTAATGGCTATTAGATGCTCAGTGAAGACAAATTTATTTCAGTGGGCATTCTCTTCTTATTGATTCCCTTAGGGCCAAACCTGGCATACCACATGTTTCTTAGGTACATAACATTTGTCTAAAAATATAAGACAGAAAATTTGCTTATTATTCAAACTGAAGTTGGTAGGAGAGAAAAGCAAAACACTCTCCCTTCCCCATTTGCCTTGTTTCTGTTCAGACTGCTGAGCCATTCCCTCTAGCCTGATTCCCACAGAGCAATGGTTTGGATAGAAATAGCTTAAAATGGCACAGCACATGATGGTACTTCAAGTCAGAGAAGAACAAGTTTTGTTCCTCCCATTTCCAATACAATTTTTTTTGCCTGGACCGCTTTTTAAAATTTCATTACTTTTATATTACATGGTTTGCTGTTGTTGTTTTCCTTCAAATCATTCTTGACTTGTGATGACCCTAAAATGAACCATTACAGGATTTTCTGGCAGAATTTATTCAGAAGAGGTTTGCCCTTGCCTTCCTATGAGGCTGAGACTTGTCTAAGGTCACCCAGTGGGTTTCCGTGACTGAATGAGGATTTGAACCCTAGTCTCTCATTGTCTGAGTCCAACACTCAAATAACTACACCACACTGGCTCTCATATTGGTATATGCTATATATTTTAAATTTGGGGGGATGCTCTGATTACTTTTTGGTGGAAAAGCAGTGCAAATATATTTACAAATAAATAAATTTAGCTGTGAATTTATGCTATGTCAAGAAGCAATAAATCACACATAATCTCAGGGGATATGAATTCTGAGACCAGCATGCTTCACTATGCAATTCTAGTATGAAGGTTTACTCAGAAGTAAATTCCATTGCATTCAGTGGGATTGCAATTTTACTAACAACCACATTGCATCTTCATAGGATTGAAATGGGAATGTGTAAAAAAGAAATGTTTTGTAGATATTAATGTTACATGGATTAAACTGTCTTTTTTTATGAAAGAATTGCTGTCAATTTAAACATGTAGTACAAATATAAAGACCAGAATTTCACTATGAAATATAAATTGATATCTATTGAAAAGAAACAGCCATAATTTTGTGCATGCTGTCCCTGTCTTGCTATTACTGCCATGCCATTGTAATTCAATGACAACTGGAAGTCTTGTCAGGGTTTTTTTTTTTTAGTGGATTTTTTTTTAATCAAAATGCCTGTGATTTTGAACTACACCATCTGTGGTGACAAAAGCAGAAAGAAAAACATAAAAGAACCTTGATATACATTTATAGATCTGTTGATTTCCTGGTATGTGCACTGCTAATCTCCAAAGACTTGGCAAAATATAAAGACGTGGGTGGTTTACCAGGTTATACTGAGGCATAACAGCTTTTTTTGTTCATAACTTAGAGTGAACACAACATCCCTTTTTATGACTCCATTGATTTCTGCTGCACAGTGAACATATACAACAGCAATTTACATAACTCACACACTGTATTGCTTTCAGTGAATTTAGCAGCAGCAACAAAACAGTTCAGATGGAAGGAAAAATGAAGCTTCAAACTCTCTCCACATGGCTAAGAATTCATACTGAAGTCAGAGGTTGGGCAGAAGGCGAAAAGGAAAAGGCTTCTGCAACATAAGGAAGAACATGTGATGAGACAGAAAACATAGGGCTTGTTACTCTGGATTGCCTGCCAAATGTGCAAAGTGAAGTGAAGACCTAGTACCAAGGGCTGGAAGTGTTGGGCATCTGCTGAGGCCCACAGTTCAATTGGCCTTCTGTCAATAGAGGAATTATTTTCCTTGCTGTGTGTTCAGCTAACCCAGCATGGCAAAATGGGGCCCTGGACTTTTATGTGATCCAAACAAAACTTTGTTTCTGGTGTTCGACCCCATCCCTACACCCTGGACTGTTCCTTTTCTGGTATGCACATGCGTGTGCTCACACACACACACACAAACACACAAACAAATTGCCTTTTTTTGTGGGGGAGGGAAACTCCCTGGAATATTAATTCATTTTTTTCAATAGGTTGCAAGTCTCCCTGAAAACAACTGGTTATCAAACCTATCATTGTTACTGATCCTTGAGCTAACCTGTTCCAGTTTAGAGGATAATCACTAAGTAAGTTCTCACTGGTTTATTTTCTTTCTTTTCCTGTGATATTGGATTGAAAGGGATAGGTAAGGAAGAGGGCAGTGACACCCCACTACTTGGCCAGATTTCCAGGAGAGCTTCCTAAAAATGTGAGAAAAAGTAGCTAGAAGGGAAGGACAAAAGAAAAGCAATAGATAGAGACGGTTTCAACACCCTACAGACTGCTCTAACTACCATACCTCCAGTGTACATGCTTTCTCCACATTTGTTCAGCAGCAGGAAAACACAGTTATGAGTTCTGTTGAGAATCAGTCTCTATGTGCTGGGACAAACATACTTGTTATACATGTGAACTACCTATTTACACGTAAAACAGGTTCTGATTTCTACAAGGAATTGTATGCTGAGGGATCTTACCTTCCCTGAAGAAGGTGAAGAATTATCTCACCACAACTGGTTGATTTGTGACTGTAGTTTTGTCCCCAGTATGGCTCAACTAAGGCCCTGACCATAAGACATCACCATCCCAGCATGGCAACACATTGCTGCTGGTCTGGGATGTGTGCCGTTGCATGACATCATTGTCGTCCTTCTGCTGTTGCATCCCCAGCCATCACGATCACATGGTATAACATTACTAGAAACAATCCGGTAAGGGCCTCCTTTCCCACAATAAGCCCATCAGCTGTAGACATACAAGAAGGGGAGAAATGCTGTTAAGTGCTTGCTTCCACAGTTACAGTGTAGGAAGAGGTGGGCTGTACTACTGAAGGGAGACGAGTGTCCTTAATGCTACTTATCCACCAGAAGGCGACCAGGTGTGTTGAGGACCCTACAGGTCCTGATCCCATCCCAGCAATGGCACTGCCAGGATGCAATCAGGACATCACTCAATTCAATCTTTGAACCAGTGTGTCGCTGCTAATGCCTTTATATTTTTAAACATATTTTCAAAAGAATGAAAAATTTATCAGAAATTTCAGAGCTCAAACAGCTTCCCCTTCTCAAGTTATGATGTAGGGAAAAAACATATAATTAGGTCTCAAGTATACAGGTTTTTATTTCAATCACTCATTACATTACCTTTGTAGTGGAGGGCAGAAACCTGTTATGAACAATGGGGATAGGATCATTGACCAAGTATCCATTCTTGTCAGCTTTTAGAACAAATATAGAATCATAGAATCATAGAAATGTAGAGTTGGAAGAGACCACGCGGGCCATCCAGTCCAACCCCCTGCCATGCAGGAACACCCTCAAAGCACTTCCGACAGATGGCCATCTAGCCTCTGCTTAAAAACCTCCAGGGAAGGAGACTCCACTACACTCCGAGGCAGCATATTCCACTGCTGGACAGCCCTGACTGTCAGGAAGTTCTTCCTGAGGTTCAGGTGGAATCTCCTTTCCTGCAGCTTGAATCCATTGCTCCCTCTCCTGGTCTCTGGAGCAGCAGAAAACAAGCCCTCTCCTTCCTTTATATGGCATCCCTTCAAATATTTAAAATGGCTATCATGTTCCCTCTTAACCTTCTCTTCTGCAGACTAAACATACCCAGCTCTCTAAGTCTATCCACATAGGGAATGGCTTCCAGACCCCTCACCATTTTGGTCACCCTCCTCTGGACTTGCTCCAGCTTGACCATGTCCTTCTTGAATTGGGGTGCCCAGAACTGGACACAGTATTCAAGATGAGGTCTAACCAAAGCAGAGTAGAGTGGTACCAGTACCTCCCTCGATCTAGACACCATACTCCTATTGATGCAGCCGAGAATTGCATTGGCTTTCTTGGCTGCCGCATAACACCGCTGACTCATGTTCAGCTTGTGGTCTATTAAGACTCCTAGATCACTTTCACACGTACTACTGTCCAGCCACTTGTCCCCCATCCTATATTTCTGTATTCCATTTTTTCTACCTAAGTGTAGGACCTTACACTCCTGTCTGTTGAATTTCATTTTGTTAGCCTTGGCCCAGCTCTCCAATCTATCCAGGTCATTTTGAATTTTGATCCTGTCCTCTGGCGTATTAGCAACCCCTCCCAATTTGGTGTCATCTGCAAATTTGATGAGTATGCCCTCTATTTCTTCATCCAAGTCATTGATAAAAATATTGAACAGCACCCAGCCAAGGACAGAACCCTGTGGCACCCTGCTAGTCACTTCTCTCCAGGATGAAAAGCAGCCATTCGTGACCACCCTTTGGGTTCGGTTGGTCAACCAATTACAAATCCAACTAACAGTAGCCCTGTCCAGCCCACATTTTACCAGCTTCATTGCAAGAATGTCATGGGGAACTTTGTCAAAGGCCTTACTGAAATCGAGATATGCTACATCCACAGCATTCCTTTCATTTATCAAGCTAGTAACTCTGTCATAAAAAGAGATAAGATTAGTCTGGCATGACTTATTTTTGAGAAATCCATGTTGACTTCTCGTGATTACTGCCTTGCTTTCTAAGTGATTAGAAACTGGCTGCTTAATGATCTGCTCCAGGATCTTTCCGGGTACTGATGTCAGGCTGACTGGGCGATAATTATTTGGGTCCTCTTTTTTTCCCTTCTTGAAGATGGGGACAACATTTGCTCTCTTCCAGTCTGCTGGAACTTCTCCTGTCCTCCAAGATTTCTCAAAGATTATAGCAAGCGGTTCCGAAATGACCTCTGCCAGCTCTTTTAATATCCTAGGATGCAATTCATCTGGCCCTGGAGACTTGAATTCATCCAGTGTGGACAAGTATTCCTGTACCACCTCTCTACCTATTACATGCCTCATTTCCCCTACTTCCTCACCTGCTCCCCAACCGCCGGGTTGAGTGCTTGTATCCTTCTGGGAAAAAACTGAGGCAAAGAAGGTGTGGGGGTGATGTCAAGAACTATTTACTAATTGTCAAATTGTGCCCCAGTGAGAAATATTTGAGTCAGAGGTTTAAAATATATGTGTCCTAACAGGAACACCAGGTTTTCGGACTACTTTGACAGAAGTAAATTATATTATAGCATGATATAAGTTTGAAACTCAAACAGACAATACTTATTCAAGCAATTGTGGAATACAGTTGTAATTAATGAAAATTAAAATAAATGGATAATATTTGTAATGTCCTACCTAGTCATTTTGTTGTGGGGCTAATTGAAACATACTTTGTAAAACACTTTGAACACCATAAATGGCTCTGTAAAGCACTTTGGATATCACATATTATCAGTAATCACTATTTGTTCAGTGACAATAATCCAGATTTAAATATACTGTAGGAAGAGGCTATTTGTTCTTTCCTTGGCCTTCTCCTTCCAGATATGTTTGGCTACAACAAAGCTAACTTAGATTATTAACCAGTTCCTGATTCCATCACTAGAAGGAAACCCTTCAAATTCAAATATTTGAGAGAAATGTGCTTGAGAAACTAAGATAGCTTGACTGATGGCAAGCATGTTAGAAGAGGAGCTAAGAGGGAACACCGGAGTACCTGTGTCATTCTTTGGTGGCAAACCAAGGTTTATAAGAATACTCCAGTGCTTTGTCTTTGGAAACTACAATAGAAAGACACAAAAAGATGTCATCAGCAACATGAGAAATCTGTAGAAGTCATTCAAGTTCTTTCCAATATGCCCTGCCCAGACCCTTCAAAGCTTTTCCCCTGAAGCACAACAAACTTCAAAGTCTTTACTGTAGAGCATGTTCACTTTCAAAGCCTTTTCCAATCAGAATGCTTTGAACGCAATGTTATTTCCAAAGCCTAGTCATCTTCAAAGCTTGCTCCCTCTATCGTCTGCTTTCAGGGTGTTTTTTTTTTTAAAAAAAATGTCTAGTCTTATTACTATGATGCTAATGTTGGACAAGAGGGCCTTTGGAGAAGCTTTTCTCCACCCAGTTAGTCTCTTTGAATGTCAAATGAATGGAGATATAAGAGAAAGTCCTACAGAAGATTCCATTTTTTTTAACTTGTTCTGTTTCATTAAAAAAAAAAAAGCTTAGCAAATGGCAATTTTGCCACAGATTTTACTTTAAAGTTATTAACAAAATGAAGACCTTTCAATGATAAGTGTCTCAGCTGTTAATTGATCGATCAGTTCAATTTACATTTCCAGATTTGCAGCAATTCACTGAAAAAAATGGTGCTTCCTTTAAGTTTATGAAAAAAGGTAACAGTCTCTTTTTACAGTGTTTATAAAAACATAATTACTCATTGTTTAGAAAAAGAAAGACACTAATAATTTTAATTAATCTGTAAGGGCAGCCAAGCAATATTCTGGCCATGTCCTCCTCATGAGACTCTTTAAAAAAAAAAAATACACATTTCTGCTGTCCAAAACTTGTGATATTGGTTCTCTGTCACCTGACAGTCTGCTTTTCCTCTTTCCTCACGTCTAGTGTTCCTGTCTATTCTTCCCAGAGTTCATTGGGAAGAGTGAGTAAATAACATTTGTTCACAGGATGCAAACAACTAAACTATTAGGAAGGAGATATGTATATATTAATTTAAAATAATTGCTATAAGAATTGATTTACCTGACCAGTTCATGCCAAGCTATGTTTCTTGTTTATCTTGTGGAAAATCCATTCTCAATTGGGATACACTACTTACCATTGAAGATAAAACTCTGTTAGCAGTAAAGCAAAATAATGAAATAATTGAAAAAATAATAAAATAATAATAATACACATTCATCACTATATTGCACAAGCACCAAATCACACTTATTTGTTTAACTGAGCCATCATGGATCTAATATTGCAGACAGAATTTCTTTGTGGTATCGAATGCAATGCAGTCACTTCCAAACATGCTTTGGGAAACTGAACAGGGTGCTTGCAAAAACTAGCATTCCTGTGTACCTCTTTATAGATAGGCACAAGCAGGGATCTGCTTGTAGCCTACTGTTAGCCTTTTCCACAGAGAAAACTGAAATGAATTGTCATGGGAATTCTGTGAAGCATAGTTCCAATGCCCTGACTGCCATTCCAAGCATACTTTGTGGGCTCATGAGAGGGAGTGATTTCCTATGCCTCAAATTCCTGTACAAGTATTAAGCACCCTTGGATGGAGAATGGGCAAAAATCTAGCTTTTACATTATGGCAATGAGTACACATGGAAGATCAAACTTATGCATTTCTAGTCAATTGATCATTCAGCTAAGAACAATCAAGAATAATGTAATCCTCTCTAGTAAGTTCAAGTGATCCATATGGATTGGTGAGCTAAGCCAGAATCATCCTACTTACACTTATTTCCATATTGTTTTCAACATTAAATACTCCACATGTCATCTGATAACACATGGACAGTAGTCCTACTCAGACATTAGCTCAAGGTCTTCATGAAGGCCCAAAGAGAAAGAGGATGGTTTTACAAGGCAGGCTCATGCACAACAAGTAGCATCTTTTTTAATGATTTGGTAGAAGATCTGGAGGAGGACCTTAATTAAACTTTTAATGATCTTTTACCAGAAGAAGAAGAAGTGGAATCAGAATCACAAGGTTGTTTTTTTTTCCTTAACAAAAACATGTTTTTTTTTTTGAACACAGGTAAACATTTTTGTTACTACTGCTGCTGCCACCACTGCTGATGATGGTGAAAATGGTGCTACTCTTTTCACTCTTGTGGAAGGGCAAAGTACCTCAAAATGATTAACATTTCCCCCTGTGTCGTTGTGTCATTGTATCATTGTACTGAGATAAACTTTCTTGAGAAGGACAATAAAAACTATGACTATTCTTCTCTGCTTATCTTTGACTGATTGTTCACAAGACATAAGGAGTGAGATTGGGAATTTTTAAAAATATTTTTATTAACATTTTTATTAACATTTTCAAAATAAACATTTAAAAACTTAAGAACACTACCAATGCATAATTGAATGTATAAAACAAACAGAAAAAAAACCCTCAACATCTAAGCAAAGATAGAGACATATAAATTAAAAGTTGAAAAGTAACAGAGAGAAGAAAGAAGGAAAAAAGGAAAGAAAGAAAGAAGGAAGGGAAGAAAGAAAGAAAGAAAGAAAGAAAGAAAGAAAGAAAGAAAGAAAGAAAGAAAGAAGACAGGAAAGAAGAAAGGAAAAGAAAAGAAAATAGAAAAGAAGAGAATTTACCTCCACCATCCTTTAGAGTGAACATAATCTATCACTTATTCCAAGCTTCTCAAAGAACATCTAACCTTCACTTCTTCCCCCTCCTCCAATTCATACTATCTAAAATTACATTGTATCACAACATACTTGCATAATAGTAATAAAACATAGCAAATAACATTGGAACTGCTACATAATAATGCTACTATTTTTTCTAAGTGCTACTAACTGACTTAATGACTTTCATTTTCACTGGTTAATAGTTCCAAGTGTATCCATATCATTGTAAACATAATCCAGTATCATTATCCAAAATCTGCAACTGTATATTCATTAATTAAAACTATGAGCCTATTACATGTTTTATAGCACCAATGGCATTTCAATCCATCTATAGCATTTTATATTCTAAAAACCATTACAGGATCCATAGACCAATCTATTTGTCATCCTAAATCTGTGACCATATTATCCTACTTTGTTCAAGTGTTCATCTTGAATTTCTTCTTCTCAGAAAAACATATTTTCCCAGACTTCTTCTACATAACATTTTATATACAACATCTTGAGACATCTTCCTACCTCCTTCTGTTTCACAGGGTAAATCAGTCCTCACACCTGACTTTGTAAAATCACAGTCCTGGGATAAAATCCTTTTTTTTTTTTTTTGTCTTGATTTTGTTCACTTTGCTTACAGGTCCCAAATAAATTCATCCTCCTTCTTCTCTCCTTGGGATGAGATCTTTCACTGACCAAAACTTCCTGACTATATCTCTCTCTGGAAAGGGGGATTCTGTCCATGAACACTGCTTTTGTTTCTCACCATCTGCTTTTGATCTTGTTTCACTTGAACATCCAGTTTTCTATCTTTTTCTGTATCTTCTGAATCTCTCCTTTTATTTCTTGTTTCTTGTCTTCTGATGTCAATCATACTCTAGGGCCATTTCCACACTAGACTGTTAAAGTGCTATTATTCCACTTTCAACATTCTATGGAATCCTGGAGTTTGCAGTTCAGGGAGGGGCCTCAAAGCCCCCCCCCAAACTGCAAACTCCAGGATTCCATAGGATGTTGAAAGTAGAATAATAGCACTATAACAGTCTAGTGCAGAATTCACCTAAAAATTCCCACATATTTGTCTTGCTACCCCTTGTAGAAGATCCCCTAACTGCTCCAGGGAAGGTTCCATTTTTTCACTTAGTCCAGGAATTATAGTGTTAATAATTCACTTCCCTGGAATCTGGTTAGAGGCTGCCAAGAGAACAACACCAGCTGATAACACTGGTGCTTTCTCATGCTTTGATCACCTCCAGTGTCTTCTTGCAAGTAAAATGCAATTCACCCTTTTCACAAAATATATGTATTTTTAGTTCTTAACTCTTCTCCTTTTAAAACATTAACTACAGTTTTTAAGTTCAGCTGTCCCTGTCTTAGTGCAGGGGGTGAGGGGGGAATCTTTTGCTTAGAGAAAGAAGGCTACTGCAAGAGGCTGCCCTGATTGATCTTATTCAAAAGAGTAATTCACTTTTTTTTATTATTATTATTTCCAAGGTAAATTAAGAGTTCTTCTTTTAAGAAAGCAGGTTGCTGGCATAAAGCCATCAGATCTTCCAAACAGCTGTTTTTCATGACAAGGGCAAGATGTTACTCCTTTGGTCCTTTCCATTCACAGGGCATTTACTAAAAAGTAAAAGTGCATAATGGGAATTCCAGACCCAAATGGATAATTCTCCACTCCCCCTTTATCCAGAGCTGGGAAGGGGGTAAAAACTCCAACCAGAAATCCCTTTGGCTGGCACGCTGGTTAGTACCATTAAGCAAGAATGGGCTTCCCTAAGACTTAACAGATGGCTGAAACATTCAGTTGACCTTTCTCACTGCTTTCCCAAGGCTTCAGAAAGCAGCAGATTAAGAACAATGAAAGAGATGAATGCAATGATTAGCCGTCAGCTAATATCACATACACTAGGAGAACTGAGATTTTTCTATGATCAATTCTCCAGCCTCATGCTAAGTTACATGATGTTTTATTTGTTGATAGCTTAAGTAATCCCAGCTGTTCACATTGCCATAAGCGGTAGGGGAGTGCTGAAGTACTTGCTCATCATATTAGTCTATAGAAAAAGGCCATCCTTTACACATCTGCTTTATCATCATTTTCTTGGTAAGCAAGCACTGAAGGATTATGAGACCGCCTTTAATTGATACACTGTGCCTCGTTGTCTCCATTGCTGCTAACATAACATCACATTATTAAAACACTGCAGTACTTATAGATGAAGCATATTGTGATTGACTTTGGCACTGTGTTGGCTCCTGCTTGAAGCAAGCAGCGATCACGTAAAAATCTGGCATAAGACCAGCTTCCCTTCACAGTAATGGGACGTCATACAAATACCAACATAGGGTGTTATCCAAACCAGCTGTTGTTATTAATTTCATCTGCTCTAAAGGAAGACATGATTTTCACAGTCTGAAAGGATTAAAAAATGGATAATTATGCCCATTTAGTGATGTTTAATTTCTGTTTACTTAGAAATGGGAGGTTTATCCATATGTCAGTGGTGTACTGTAGCCAGAATGAGAGCTAATGTTGTCCAATGAATAAAATTGTGGACCTGAACCAAGAATATTCAATCCATACTCAGTTGGGGATGGACAGATCTGACAAACTCGTTATTACAGAGATTGATATTTTCAGGATTAAGCTTGTTCCATCTCATTGCTGCATAAATTTGCAAGATTCATATTTTAAAAGTCAACATGGGCATTTGCACTATTGTGTATGCACATTTTCCAAAAGTCCAGGCACACTATAGCCATCCTTGTATATTGCATACATAATTGGATTGATTGGGCATTATTCCTAAATCTGGAGCAAGATCTCTCTAACAACTATAGCCATTGTTGCATCTCATTTTGCTGTGCAGCAATTTGCATAATTTGAGTTATCAGTTTTTCCCACAAAACCAAGGAAATAATTTAAAAGCACAACATTCCTGCTGCCTCTATCCACAACAACAAATAGGTGATATTTAAGAGTGGAAACTGCTATTATTTGTAGCATCCCTATCTGACACATACATTCATGTCAACTGAAAAACAAAAAGTCAGTGTAGCTAGACTAGTTCATGCATTTGTGATATGTATCTTTTCTGGGAGGTTTTCCTTATCTCATTGTGTAGACATCTGGCCTAGTAATCTGATGGTTTGTTGTCCTTGTCAAGCATGATGACTATTTCCAAATTGTAATCTTTTAATCTCGGGGTTTGTTATGTCTAATCTTCCTAGCTATTTTATCTCTCAGCTCCTGAAATGTGAAATCAGAAGACGTATGGGGGAAAAGTGGGAAAAGAAGTAATATATATTACTCCCTATGTATGCAAACCTAGTTGCATCTTGGAACTATCTCTACTTCATTTCTCCCTGCTCGTAAATATTTCTTTACCACCTCTGTCAAGGTGTGACTCGCATGAGAAACAGGCCTGTTCTCTCTGTTGTCTTAAAATTGCTCTGAGCTGTATAATGCAAGTAGGTTGCAAGTAATCTATGATTACTTGGGGGGTGGGGTATTACTATTATGTCACACTATGAACAGGGCACAGCTGCATATTCATTCAACTGAGTGAATGGGCTCTGACATACCATCACACATTCTTCAGCCCAGTGAAATATTGTCTGGCTTCATCAAGGTGCACAGAGCTGGGCGAGTTTTCTCTAAGGTGCACAATGGTTGCAATAGTTCGTAATAAATCTAGCACTGAAACTTGCCAGCAAGAGAAATAAGAAAATAGCAACAAAAGAAATAGACCAGGTTGCTGAATATGTTCCTGTCCTTTCTTTTTACAATTTAGGAAGGTTGGGATTAATTTGGAAAATAGCAAAGCAAAGCCCTCTGATTGCTCCCACAGAACCCATATTTTTTTTCTTGTAGTGGATTATACTTTGTTGTTGTGATGTTGTTGTTATTGCTACTGCTGCTTCTACTTCTACTGCTGCATTCAGTCTCTTTTGAGAGATTTCTCATGTCACCCTCACCTTGCCCTGTCAACCAATCCTCATGAAGAGATTTATGTCATAACAACATACAAACTGTCTTCCTGGATTTGTCTGTCTTCTGTCTTCCGAAGATTTTAGCTTTGTTCAAGTCTCCAAGAAAGGTATTAAATCTCGGGGTTAGCAACCATAAGCAAAAGTTTACCTGATTCCTCCTCCTACCAGTATGAATTGTTTTTCAATCTCAGCATGTTTCTTTCTTTTTTTTGTGGGAAAAAGATCAAAGGATTTGGGTAGGGGCACAAAAATACTGGTAAAAGAAACAGAGAAAACAGACAGATAGAATTAATAGATAGATGGTAGATGGATGAATGGATGGATGGATAGATAGATAGATAGATAGATAGATAGATAGATAGATAGATATGCAGGCCATTTCCACCTATAGTGTTATAGTGCTATTATTCGACTTTCAACATCCAGTGAAATTATGCGGTTTCCAGTTTAGGGGGAGACATTTAGAATTCTCAGCCGGAGAGCTTTTTGGCCTCAGTAAACTACAAACCCCAGAATTCCATAGGAGCTTGAAAGTGGAATGATAGCACTACGTCAGTATAGTGCAGAAATGAACACAGACAGGTAGATATCTAACATAAGGAAATGGGCAATATCCCTGAATTGTGTAAATGTGGCCCATATAGTATTCATGAAAAATGGTTAGTACAGGTTTTCACAAAAGCGCCAGGGGCCATTAGTTCTCTGTCCTTTCAATACAAGCGTTAACCCTGAATCTCACACTACTGATGTTACTGTAGCCAGTAACTTGAAATTAAAGGAAAGGGGAAGATTTTATCAGAATCAGATGGTAAACTGGATGGACTAGAGACAAGAATCTGATTTTATTTTGAGCCAGAGAAGAACAAAAGGACTCTTCTTAGAACTGAGTGCTATGAAAGACACATCCCAGCCCTAGATGAACAAGTTTGTTTGGTTGGCATCTTTAGTTTTCAGAGGGAAAGGGAAGTTAGACTGGGAAACAGTAGGTGCATTGGTGTTGCTATCCCCATCCAAACAGATCATTTACAGTAAGTGAAGCTAAGCAGAGGTAAACCTATCATGAATATCCATGTTGGCACAGGATCTGTGCACTGCTAAATACCTGCAATTTATCTACATAATTATAAAGTACATATTTATATCACTCTAGCTTTCTCAAGGGAGTACAGTGTAACACCCTCCCACACCCACACACACACACACACTCACACAGTTCATCCTTACAATAACTCTGAAGTAGGCTAAGTTGAGACATAGGCCATTTCTTCACGACACCATTAAAGTGCTGTAACTGTGATTTAGGCATAAACTTTGAGCACTAGATATTCCTTTGTGATATCAGATAATTTGACCTTTCCATGCACCTTGACCATGTTTGCCAGGGTCCTGAGAAATACACAGGCACAAGAAGCAACGGGTTAATGACGGGAATTCCAACTTCCTCTCTCTTAGGCGGGCATTTCAAAGCTTGGGTGTGGCTCGGGATCTGGCCTTTCATTTCACAAGATACCTGATTCGCGTCCATAGATAATAACACCATAAAAGCGTCCATTGATTGACACTTGGGTTGCATGATTGATATGTTTTGATCCACTTCTAAGCCTTTTGGTACATTTCAAAGTTAACTTTGTTCTCAAAGTTTATGACATGAATCACAGGCACAACTTTGTTATAAAAACCCCTGGTTTTGATAGTTCAGGGGAGCCGCTTTTTGAGTTACACCTCCTTGCTGCCAGTTTGCATAGCGAGCTCCCCAGGAAGTTCCATTGTCTTCAGCTGCTCAGGACTACAGGATCAGGTCGTATTGCTTAGTCCTAAGTTCATTTCTATTTTCCTATTTCTTATTTAGTTAGTGGTGTGATTGTTGTCTTATTTGTTTACTTTTTAATAAAACATTAATTGGTTTACGCTGAATTTGTTTGGCTCATTGATCTGACTCTGTAGACATAGAGCAAAAGGTCCTGCTGAAGTTACTCTGCCTCTTTTAAAGCTAAAGCAGTGCTCTGAGCTAATTTCCCCAATTTTGTGCTAACATTTGGTCATTTGGGCGTCCTTCTCAGGACTCCAGAGAAACAGGGTAACAGTGCTATTATTCCACTTTCAACATCTTGTGGAATTCTGGGGTTTGTATTTTACTGAGGCCAATGAGCTGTCTGGCTGAGAATTCTAAACGCCCCTCCCTAAACTGCAAACCTCAGGATTTCATAGGATGTTGAAAGTGGAACGAAAGCACATTAACAGTGTAGGGCAGAAATGGCTATAGTTACTGGTCCAGGATTACCCAATAAACTCTGTGGCAGAAAAAAAGAACTTCCCTGATAGAAGTCCAGCATTTTAAAAACTGTACTACTGAAGTCCACAATTTTAATTTGGTAATTTCATTTTACCTTTGAACTTCCCAACAGCTAATAATGTCTTAGTGCACTGCTTTGGGGGATGTTCTTGTTTAAATTATTCATTTCCACTGGGAGAATGAGTAGTTTAAACAGTTTTCTCCCTGTTGAATAAAATCTCTTTAAAACAATGCAGTTTTCAAAGACTTTTTGCAGTGAGGAGAAAGTTTATCTCCTAGTCTTATCTCTTTCTTCCCCCTTCCCTCACCAGTGGCTGGTAGGAAGTAAGTAAGTAAGTAAGTAAGTAAGGGGAGCAGACTAGTAAGGAAGCTCTCTCATTGCCAACTGTGATATCCATAGATAAGTAGTGATCTTTGCTTCCCCACTTCCCCACCTCCATAGCTACAATGACCAGCTGGAGAAAAGACATAGGTAGATTGCCTGTGCCAATATGACATGAGCCTCAGCTGGCTACCCTCCCTGTCCTCCTACAGACCGCAGAAGTGATGCATTGGCTGTGTGGTCAGGACAGAGCAGGGAGAGCCAGTAGAAGAGGCTCAACCATTGCTGGCTGTTCCAGCCAGTGACAGGTGATCCACCTCACTCAGCTGTCCCACTCCTTCCCATTGACACAACCGTATGTCTCGCTGGAGGAAGCAGGTGGAAACAAGGAGCGTGTAGTGGCAGTGCAGCTGGGACGAGATGTGAGGGCACCAAATGCAGAGGGATTTCACTTATTATAAGCCTGTGCCTGCCAGACAAGCATCATTAAGGAACTCTCAATGGTCTTTGAATGCTCTTTCTATCCCTAATCACTGTACAGTGTGCCACCATCAGTGAGGGCAGGGAAGGAGATCTTTTCCTCTCACTGTGACTAGGTTGCTGCTCCTGTTGCTGATGTTTCTCTAGTCAGTAACTCGGGTTTAAAGGAAAGGGTACGATGTTTTCAGAATCAGTAAGTTGGATGGACTAGAGAGGGAAAGCTGAAAATTCTTCTATCTTTTGTTTTCAAGGGAAAAGTGAAATTGGCTTGATGGATAGCAAGTAGGTGGGTTTTTCAAAAGCCATTTTGGCTCTACACTGTTATAATGCTATTATTCCACTATCAACATCCTATGGGCTTTGCAGTTTAGGGAGGGGCATTTAGAATTCTCATCTCAACAGCTCTATGACCTCAGTAAACTACAAATCCCAGAATTCCACAGGAGGTTGAAAGTAGAATAATAGTACTGTGTTCCCCATGGTATGGCAAAAGAAAGTAAAATGGCTGAAGAGAATGAAATAAATACTTTAGAAATTTTTTTAAAAAATGTTCATGTATAGACACCTTGATTTATGCTGCCATTGTTCTAACATAAAAAGATGTCAGAAAGAATAAGCCGGAAAGGAACAGTGCTCTTACATAGCACAGAATTATAAAAGTGTTGTGATGTTGCATAAATTTAATTGACTTTGTATTAGCTAAACACAGAGCAAGTGGGAGACAGATGAGTTATGAAGTTATTCTGTCATGGTCTTGCAGTGTTTTTAATATAACAAATGTGCAGTAGCAACAAAATAGCCTGAATTTGCCTATGTTTTGCCATTCCCCAGGCTCTTTTGTAACATTTTAAAGGACTATTGCTATTATAGGTATGAGAGTCACTGAGTTTCTACAAATTTGCAAAATCCTGTTCTTAGGAATGTTATACTTCAGCATGACCACTAAGAAGAATCCTGACCAAGCAGACAGAAGCAAAGCTTCCCAGATCTGTGGTGAATCTAGTGAGGAACACGTATGAGCAGTAGCCCAGTAGTCTCCGAGACCTACAATCCTTCATTCCCCGCACATGAACTCAATAGTTACCATTCATGACTTTGAGGATAACTGAGGTAAGAATGTTGGTGGAGTGATCAAACCATGGCCAAGACTTTGGTCACAGCAGGCTACCTTGGCACAGTGAGACAGAAAGAGTTTTCACCTCCAGCACAGAAATGAAGCACCACAGGCTTTTCCCCCATTGTGTTTGCCATATTTTATATCATTTCTCTTTGTGATGCTAAACATGAACATACAATAAGAACAACAGAACAGGCAAACTGATTGCAAAGACACAAACAACCTATCCAATGCAATGTACTTAACTAGAGTTTTCAACCAGGTAGCAGTTGCTGCATCTTTTTTTTTTTTTTTTTTAGTTTTGTGCATATTACAAAAATGTGTGTGTGGTGGTGGTGGTGGGAAAGTCTTGAAAATGTATGAAATTTCTTTGATACAGCTTTCTCTAAAACCCTGCTATCTACCTGTGACATTGTGTGTGTCTTTGTTTGTTGTCCAGTTTATCACACGTGGCAGATCGGAGCTATGATTTACCTCCCTAAACAGAATTTCTGCATATGAAGGCACTAAAATGATGACCATGGACAGCTCATGGACATATTCTCCCCATCCTTTGGGGGAAACTGTTCTTCAGTTTATGAGCTGCCACTGGTGAGGGCAATATTTATGGACACTGGGTGACCCACCCTTCACAAAGAGAACAAGTATCAGTGCCATCTATCTTGTCTGCATAGGGTTTACGGGTAATTTACTGCATTCAGCTGCTCTCTCAACAGGCGTGCTGCCCATCACAAGGAGACTGGTTTTTAATAGTACAACTGAGTATTAATTATCCTTGAATGTCTGGTGCCAACAAACAAAACAATTGCAAAATGCCCATGAAAATAATGGAAGATTTAACAGATTCTTAGCTGTTAGTTGTGCCCATTTAGAAGATTTCTTAAACTGATGCTTCAGATCATGGTCATTTTATACAACCTTTCCACCTTTTTTGGGGGGGAGTGGCGGCTGGGGACCTTTCACACTAAACAACTGTAGCACCGTGATTCCATTTTAACTGCCATGGCAACATCCTATGGAATCTTGGTATTTACAGTTTGCTGAGGAATGAAAACTTTCCAGCTAATCCCTAAACTGTACATCTCAGGATTGCATTGCATGTTACTATGCATTTAAAGTGGAATGACAACACTGTAATTACACAGTGTGAAAGGATGCCTGGACTTTGTTTATTTGAACTAGATTAAGGATGTAATATTTTGCTAAAGAAAAGAACAAGTAATTCTAGCAATTCTAGTAGTTGTTCCAGCTGTGATAAGGTTTGCACAATTGTCTAAGAGTATTCATAGTTCAGGACTTATTTTGTGCAAAATTCACATGGTGAATTTTCTGTTGAGATTTTTTTTTTCTAAGAAAATATTATTTTCCATGCACATAATATTGTTTCCTGTGTAGAAAGTGCTGTAGCAGATATATATAAATGTGCATATTATATTTATGCAGAAAACAGCATTTTCTATGCTGAGCAATAATAGCTGGAATCCCTTCTGCACTACATTGTACCATAATAGTTACTTAGTGAATACCAGCCTGAAACGCCCACAATGCTCACTTAACTAATCAACAGATATGGAGATCAATGGGAACCTCTTCCTTTTTTGATTGAGAAGTAGCTAATCTTCTCACTGTTTTGCATGACTGACGCGTATTCCATCAGGCAGAAGCAGGAACCCTGTTGCAACCCTCACATGCCACAGCAGCTTGCAAGAGTGGTAATAAGAACATCAGTCAACTGCTTCATGAGTGACAGGGGATACATCCCCATTGATTGCAGTGGCTGCTGCCTGAACGGAAAGACATAAAGATTGTGGCTATGAAGCTGTTACAAACGTGTAACTCTCAGTTACACATTTGGAACTACTGAACAGGACTCTGGCCCACATTTCTATGCAGAAATACCATGGACTGATTCTTCATATAAGTCCTGAACTGCAAAGATTACAATCAACCCAGAATTTTCCTCATGGGGATTTCCCAACACACAAGAAATGTGTGTGTGTGTGAATATTTTTAAATACGCTGAAGCTCAAGGAGCTTTGTCTGGGATCACACATTTGAACCTCTCCCCCAGGATCTGGAGGAATTAGTCTTTGCCAGATAGACTATCTTGACTAGTCTTGCTCTCACTTTCTATTACTGTGAGGGAAACGGAAGGGAAAGGGATCCTAGGAGGCCTAGAAGACCTAGCACCAAGTCTAGGAATAGTATTACGGGTTGCCACTTATCTGTCAGCATGAAGACAAGACACTGTTAAATGTTCTACCTTTGCTGCTTAAATTAATACCTTAATCCTAAATAAAGGCAAACAGAGATTAACCACATTGAAATAGATTAGAGAGATTAGAGAGCATTCAAGCTTGAAGCCAGGCTGGAATTTGCAAAACATCTGACGTAATGGCCAGGACCCCCAAAATATGCAAAATATTCCTGTTTTCTATTATCTCCACAAACACCCTCACACTTTTAGTAATTCTCTTGAAAGTGAAAGGAATTTGAAAAACTGGCATGATGACCTTTCTTTCAAAGTAAAATAAATCAGAGGGTGTGTCAGGGCTTGGGCTCTCTAAAGCTTATCCCATTGAATGAAAGGCTCAAAAAGGAGGGATTCTACTTCAAAGTGTAGTAAATACTGCATTTTTCATATAATCACACCTGTGATGGTTGAAAAGGTAGTAGAATTCTACCATCTCGAAATAAAACTATTCTAGAATGGTGGTGAAACATTTGCTTCTGAGATTTTAAAGATCTACTGCCCATCAGAGCAGGCGAAAAGTAAGAACACAAGAAAAGCCAAGCTAGATCACAAAAAAAGCCTATATATTTGAGCATTATATTAACATAGTGGCTATACAGTTGCCTATAAGTAACTTATAGTGAGCACAATAACATTCTCAGATTGAATTCACCAGTAACTAGCAATGAGAGGCATGCTGTTGGGGTGTGTGTGTGTGTGAGTGTGTGAATGTGTGTTGCCCCAAAATGTGGGTGACTCAGGAGTCCACCTGCGATGCCAGTACCTCCATGCAAAGGTGGAGAATTATTAGCTCAAAATTAGGAGGCCAGCAAGAGGGTGGGGAGTAACCTAGTAAAATCTTTCCACCAATGTTTAAGGGGCTTCACAGGGAAAAAGCAGCCAGGAATCCAAAGATAAGACAAAATGTGTTTTATTCAGGAAATTAACAACCACACGCAAGGCATAAACACTCATGCAGTCATACAAGACTAATTGAAGGCAAGAGGGAGGAAAAGCAAGATTGCGAGGCTTCAAGGCCAATGAGGGCAATAGTTACCAATCTGGACAGCAGTGAAGAAACAGCAATGTAGCTTAGACTCACATCAAAGGAAACTACTCATTCAGGAATCAGTGCGACTACCAGCAAGTGAGGTACTGCGAGCTAGCTGCTCAAAACCGAGTTTTTATAATACCTGATTTCTACTGATTTCTACTCTCTGATTTGCAACACACATCTTCAGCCAGCATCTTCTTCTTGTCCAGCTTGGCTATACAGTCACATCACAGTACATTTGATTTCAAAGCCAATTAATATCTCTTGCCAATTAAATCATATTTTGCCAATTAAACCATATCAAAGTGTGGGTGTATGGGTGCTAACGTGTGTGTGTGTGTTTAAACAGAGGGATGGATGGATGGACGGATAGATAGATAGATAGATGCATCCTGAACAGCAGCTATTAATGGGCCTATCTTCCATGAATTTATTTAATTTACTGTTAGAGCCATACCCTCTGGGGCAGTGAATTCCACAGGGCATTATCTATATAGTGTGTATAGAAGTGCATCCTTTTAGCTGCCCTGAATCTCTTACCATTGAGCTTCATTAGATTATCCCTTTCCTTAGATTCTCTTCCACAATGAGAGGAAAAATATCCACTTTGTTCACACCAAGTACAATTTTATATAGTTTCATTATTTCTTTCTTTACATGCACCTTTCCTAGATAAACAGCCTTAAAACATTATGAAAATAGGGGGAGGAATGTGGCAGCACCTTCAAGACCAAGATTTTAATTTTAGCATGAGCTTTTATGGTTATGACCACTTTTTCTGATGCAGTACAGGGTGATATAAAAGCTGCAAGTAAAAACTGATTAGTTTTAAAGGTATTGACACTTTCCCTTTCCCCCCTTATCCTTCCTTTCTACATTTTAGGCTTCAAAAGACTAACATGGCTACTTCTTTGAAAGCCTCAAACATTATAAATTTGTTACTTAATGTAGGCCCTTTTTGCACGGAATTTCTGAAGCGAAAGGGCCCCTTGAGCTTCGTGTAAATGTGAGGAGCGGTCCATATGATGCACTCACATTTGCTCACGGGCCTGAAGCAGACTGCGCACACATTTTTTTATTTTCGGCTCAAAGCTAAAAATGCTGCACGGTCGCGCATTGCTGCAGGGCCCTGCGCACACTTATCTGGTGTGTGGAGTCTTGGGAGCCGGGTCGGTCGCACGTCCTCTCCTCAGTGCAGCCTGGGAGGTCCCAGGCTGCACTGCAAACAGAAGAGGCAAGGTGCTCGCTCGAACAGGAAGCCGCTGCAGATCCCAAGCAGGAGGGATGCCGGAGCATTCCTCCAAAGTCTTCGTGAGTGAGCCTCCCACTCCGGCACCGGGACAAGGTAACCTGCGAAAAGGGCCAGAGTCACTTCAATGTCTTGAACATTTTGGTTGCCTTTTCGTATACTGTTTCCATCTACAAAAAATTATTTTTCTTTGTGCTGACCAGATTGATGTACAGTATCCCATATATGATCTCAACACACATTGCTCTAAGGGCAGTTTTATAAGGACGATACAAATGACTTTCTTTTTTTTCCCATTGTTAATTTCACTGTGTATGCCTTAACATGTTAACAATTTCTGACCACTTCTTGCTCTATATTTTGGGACTTTTTTTGTAAAATATGTTTCTACAAAAGCGTACTTTGTAAAAAAAAACAAAAAACAGTTTTGTCCAAAAACAGGTTGGGATTTCACAAAATATAATGTTTGGTGATAAAACATTTTTTGTTTGATAAACATATTCCAAAATGTGAAAAATCATCCAAAAATGTACAAAAACTTATAATCTCATCCAGTGAGTAGAAAACATCTGAAATGTTTATTTCCCAAATGTAAGATTGCATTAAGTGTTGATTTGCATTGCTAAGTTTGTCTTCCTTTTTTTTTTTAAAAAAAAGTACTAAATATATACAATGTGGTATTTAGTTCTTTTTATAACATCCACACATTGTGTAAAACTTTTTTTCAAACTTTTCATCCCAACTTTTTTTTTTTTTGGACATTTACTGCAATGCCTCTTTGAAATCCCTAACTTTATTATAGGGTTTTTTTGCGGGGGAGGGGAGATTGCCCCAACATACTTCCTTGCATGAGATTTCATTCCCTGTTTTAATGCCCATTTTCCAGTCTGGAGATATCCTTTGGAGTTCATCACAATATTTTTCCCTCCAAATAATTTTGTCATCAGCAAACCTGACTGCTTAACTACTCATCCCTGTAGATTATTCATGAAAATGTTAAAAAGCAGTGAGCTAGTTGTTTGACTGAGTGCAAGATATGTTTACATGTTTAAGTTGATTTAAGGCTGATCGGAATGCATATAGAGAAATCATCCTGAAAGCAAACATTTTAGCTGAACTGTTCTAAGTTGCCTGCTGGAAATAGAAAGATTTGTCTTCTCTACAATTTGAAAAAACAGGAACTCTGTGCTTCAAAACATTATTGTGTTTTTGTTACAATTCCATTAAGGTTTGTTTTGGCAAATCCTAGAACTGCACACAATCTTTCTGTAATCATTTTGTCAATGTTCCAGTTTGCTTTGAGACCCTAGAGATAGTGGCTGGGTTGGCTGTTAAACAAATAAATTAGTTTGTGGCTCTCAATCAAGGTTTAGTCAGTCAAAGCATGTACACAGTCAGTTCAGTGAAGCTGAGATAACTAAGCATCACAAAGGGGGATGGGGTGCACATCTGGAATGACATCTGTATCAGTAAACCACGTTCCCTGTAGGATCTGCAAAAAAATTTTTGCGAAGATAGTTATGAGAGTGATTACACTTTCATCTTAGCACAGTGAGCACAGTTCCCACTATAGTGGTAAAACTTTGGCTGGGCTGCATCATTTCTGACTTTCAGTGAAGGTCCACATAGATTAAAAGTTCCGCGTGGGGGAAAAAGAAGGCACAATGTTTTCTTGAGATTAAAAGCTAACAGGCCTGGCTTCTATACACATGTGAAGATCTGTGATTTTGTCAATGCAGATTGTCCTTCCACTTTTGCTGTGTCTGTATTTGCTGCATCCAGTTCATCACCTGATGCCCAACCTAATGTTGAAGAGCTTCTCTGTGCTCATCTGGGCTTGTCCTCACATGGCAAATACAATCTGCTGTCCAGACCATACTAAAAGCCTTAATAGGTTGGTATAATCACCTTCCTCAGTGCCACTGAGGTGGCAGAGTAAAGCTGGCTGGCTGGCTGGCTGTCCCTTCCCTTCCCTTCCCTTCCCTTCAACAAAAAAATAAACAATGTATGGAACATTTTTAAATAAATAAATAAATAAATAAATAAATAAATAAATAAATAATCCAATTAAAATATTTATAACATATAAAACATGAGATAAAGGTACAGTACAATCCATTAAAAGACCTTTCTGCCACACTGAAGGCCTATTTAAATAAAATTTTCTTTTCCTGCAGGAAAAAAGATATTGTAAAGGAAGCTAACCTGGCCTCCCATAAGAAAGAGTTCTACAGTGTGGGCAGTTGAATTGCCAGAACTCAGAACCTTGTCCTGAGTCTCTAGTTTTCATGTTTTATTTCCATGTGGGAGCCAAGGCTACAACCTCTTCTATTTTGTTGCCTGCAAGATGAAAAGACTGTGTGTAAATCAAAACTTAGTAGAAACTTCATGCAATTCCCAATAATTAATTTATTTGATGCTAAAACATAGGAAGACTCTACACAGGAGTCTCTGTTTTTCCTTAGTTAGCTTATTCCTTTCCTCCAGTCATTGTTGTGCCAGCCATTGTTGTGCAGAGCATTCACTTTCTGGCTAGAAGCAAGTAGGTTACACTAAAGGTTCCTCATTCCAACTCTCTAAGTAAGTGAGGAGGAATGATCCCCTCAATTCACCTTCTTATGGGAACAGCCACTTTAGCTAATATGTTCTGTGTGTATGCACATTTGAATGATAAGGTGTGAGCAACTGTGGTTGGTACTTAATGCACAATGCTTTAATGACATCACCAGGGGCCATACTTAGGTCTCAGGTATTGGCCTGTAAAGCAGAGATCCTGAAAGAATCCTGAACTGGCAGTGCTAGGAAGCAGACACCAAGGCTCTCCCCTATCTCCTGCCCAATCATATCGGTGATGGTGGTAAGACAAAAAGAAAGCCCTTCCTCAAAAATGTTAAGGTTCAAGTGGGCCCATATAGGCAGATATCTTTGTTGAAGGGAGATATATGTCTATCTGTCTGTCTGTCTAGAGACAGAAAGATAAAGGTGTGCACGCGCACACACACACACATACACATTTGAACACATATTTTCACTAAAGAGTTCCCACTCACATGAACTCTGATCTGTAGTTTGTGGTAGTAATATAATCCCAGATTTCCTAGCTGGACAGCACCTGAGAACCACAGTTTCCTCAAGTTGTGGCCAACCAGGTCATTGGTTGAAAGAAAATGAAATTAACATGAGGACACCCAGAGATAAACATCACTAGATCTTAGGAAATGTTTTCTTCAGTGGCCACACCAGCTTCTGGATATACTTTAGATGCCATGCCCTCAGTCATCTCCCTCTCTATTTGGCCCCAGTCTGCAGATTTTTGGTACAGGCAGTAGAGAAAGGGGAGTTAGTTTTTCCTCTCTCTTGTTGCCATCATTATTTATTTGTTTAAAGGAAGCAGATAAAGAATTAATGGCAGCAAAGTGAAAGGATTTGGGAATGAACATCCGCTTGAGGTGTGGCCTTCAGCAAATTCCCAACAACACTCAGCAAATGCCTTGAGGCCAGTTTTCTATTTGTTATTTTTATGACAAAATTATGAATTTTCATCTGATCTTAAAAATATTTTAATATTAATAATGAAAAAACATTGAAGCAATTTTAGTAGAATTTCTCTAAATCTGACATCTGAATGTCATGTTTGAGAAGCTTCCAGCCTCCTCAGTTACAGATTCATTTCCAATGAACTCCCATCTCCTTGTGCATGAGACTGCAACTTGTAAGCGGACTAGTCCATAACATTTTCATATTTTACTGGGTCCATCATACAATCCATTTCAACAATATGCAAACTAGATTCCTTTTGTATCCTTCATCTTAAACAAAAGCTTCTTTTTAGAAAGTCTATAAGAAGCAGATTGCAAATGTGGTAGGAAGGGAAGGGAATAAAAACATGGTATCTACTAGGCTGGTCTTTTACCTTCTTAAGTCATAAAATGTAAGGATAAATGATATGTTGCATACATCCTTAAATACAGAGGATTGGAATAATCCAACTGGGACAATACCAGAATATAGACCACTGTGGACAAACTACCACTGTCTCAGAATAGAGAACCAGTTGGGATGTTAAAAGGTACTCTGTACCAATGAGGGCTACTTGGATTCCAGTGAAAGAGGTGGATCTAAGAGCTGCCAGCTTTTCCTGTCATGTGAGTGCATCTCCATCTGAAGTGGGTTGAATATCAGTGCTGCAGATCCGAAGGCCATCTACTCAGAGCATACCCCTCTTTTCAGGATTCAATTCTAGGCTTTTTTTCTTCTTCACCCATCCCACACCCAAGTGCTGGTGCAGTGCCTTCAGAGCTTTATCTGAGCCTGAATACATTGGAGAAAATAAGTACAGATTGTTTCCAGTATACTGCTGTCCTTGCACTTCAAAACGCATTTCAGGGTGAACCAGAAGTCATCCAAGCATTTCTACCACAGGATGTGGGGTGCTGCCTTTTAAGGCTGGTATGAGAGAGAGAGAGAGAGAGAGAGAGAGAGAGAGAGAGGAAGCACAATGTCATGGCTTTCAGAGTAGAACTAGGGTTGACATGCAGGCCTAGGCTCTTAAGCCCTCCCTGGTTATACCTCTGGCTTGGAGGAGTGCAGCATATACTATCTCAGTAAGAAACAGCTTGTTTATGTTGGTAAAATCAGAGTAGATGCTTGACTTAAATGAACTGCAGTCTTTTAAGTCCCACTAATATGGGTTGTGGTTTGAACCATTAAAAAATATTTTTCTCTCTTATCCCTATACAGTTTTGGTATTGTCCTTAACATGCTTTAGATTACAATTAATTTTCAATGTGTTTTAATAACATGGGATTCAAGATTCTGCTGATCTGACTATCGGATAAGTACATTGTCCATTTCTTCCCACTTCAGCTTTCATTTCTCTAAGAAACGTGGATGGGAGGGGTTTCATTTCTGAAGTATTAAAAAGCACATGGTTGGAAAGAAGTAGGTCTGGGTAAATGGTTTGGAATAAATCCAAATTGTATCACGCATGAAAAATAGAGAACAAGAAATAATGCAAGAAAATATTTTTTCTTGCTATTTTAGCCATACTGTGAGTCCAGATTTATTGGAAAGCCAAATCCAGATTTTCTTGGGTGATTGAGCTTTTCCTCTAGGTTTGACTTCAGCATGCCCTCATGCCAATGTGTGATGCCATAAAGTGATGGATATGGTTTTCTGAAAAACACAGAAATAGCATTATGAAGGTTTTGTGATTTTGATTCGTTTGACCTAAAATTGCAACATACTCAATATATCCATGAAACCCTCTGATTTTAGAAGGGTAAAGTGATTCTTTAAAAAGTATGGTTTCTTTCTTGTCAGCTTTGCAACACTCTTCCATAGTTTTCTAAGCTGTTGTTCAAGAACTGCAGTCTATACTGAATACTATAGCTATTATTAATATAGGCAGGGACACGTTCTTGAAGGAAGACATTACAGAACAATATTTACTGAAACTGCAATTTTAACTACATAGTACAGAACTTCAGTTCTAATTATTATAAAGGGAAATAATCCAAACATATTCCGACATTTGGCTATGAATACAATTCATCGTCAATTATCATATTAGTTTGAATCTGACTTGATGAATGCATGTTTTGACCATCAGTATTTCATAGGATTTTGTATCCACTGAGATGTATCCTGAAACTTAAAAGGAAAATCTGCTACTCAGCTGAGCCATAATGAAAAGGAGCATGAGAAGTTTAGTGGCAAAATTAAAGCTGTAGCAAGGAATTTAATCCATATTAATCCAGAAGAAGATATCCTTACACATTCTTGTCAGGGCACAATCACTATGACATATCTGTGTCTGTGTTACTGTTGTTTGTAATTTGTGCCCAGACACGTCTGTTGTGTACGACTAGGTCACTTAATAGAACAATAATAGTAAATTTTTTAAAAAATCTATACAGGCCTTGCATCAAAAGACAGAGTGTTTTTGTTTGGTTCTACATTTCCCCTTCCATTTTGGAGCACAACTTATCTTGCTTGCTTTCTGGTTCACCTGTTTTGCTTCCTGGCCCCTTGGTCTTTTCTTGACTGGACCCCTGCTTAGTGAATATTCCCTGGAAGCTAGATCCTAGGTTATTCATTTGCAGGGGGTTCTGGCAAAGACAGATGGCTTTGTTTGTAGCTTTGAATTCTCTGGGATGTTTGGATCCTATCTCTGAACAATGTAGAGCATTCAGTCTGTGGACTAAGAATTAAAGGTCTGTTATGGCTCAGATTCCTGGATGTGGGGAGTTTCAGACATTTTGCAAAACTAATATTTTAAAAATCTCATTATAGAGACCTGTTGGCCTTTGTGTCTGAAAGGTGTATCCTTTGGTTGAAATCAGAGTCCAGTCCACAGAATTTGTCAATTAATTAATGATCACTGTTTTCATCTTTAGAGATAGAGTTACTACTCATGTTCAGACAGAACATTATATTAATTCAGTAGCATGTAACTCTCTCTTATTTATTTGTTTACTCAAACGTAGGCATGTGAGAGCCTGTCAGTATCTGGACTATTACACATGGAAAGGGTAATTTAAACTCTATCTTCTCTGAGCCATTTTCTTTCTGAAGTCACATCTCTCCAAAAAACCCAAAAAGTCTGATTTGAAACCATTGAAGATTTTTCAAAGCAGCTGTCAATACTGTCACATTTTGAGGAGGAAGTGGATAGGGAGGCCAGTTAAATATCCCTCCCTCATCTACATGAGTGTGTGTTATATTCTTATCTAATTCTAGTTAAGGTTTCCAATAGCTCCAAATGATTCTCCCTGGATGCTAGATTCTCACAGGAAGAAAGAATATTTTGCATGCATATTAAATATGATGAAGAATTTGAGACAGGGGAGACTATCAGGATTGATGAAGTACATATCATAAAACAGTATCCTTATTTCACCAGCTCATCCATTCCCTCCTCACTCGAAAGCAATTAAATTTTGACCGTGACATCCTAGAATGTTCACTGATGAATTTCTTAAATAGCAATTTGGTGAGCGCAGAGTCCTATCTCCAGGGTTACAACAGGGGGCTAGTTCTAATCAGGACTGTGCCTAAGCCAGGCTTTTCCCACTCAAGGCCTTGACTGTTTGTGTGTCTTTCAGTCATATCAGCCACTTTAACACAATTGTTCACTGCAGGATCAACGGAACTATAAAAAAGAAAACAACATGCTTTCCTGTTCAATAGACTATCAGCAGGTTTCTGAGTTGGCAGAACAGAACACACACTGTACATACTATACTCACACTCAGCATTCATCACTACCATTACTTTGTATTGTGTATAAGATTTTCATAGAATTGTGTGCTGGTTAGAATTTCAGAAAAGGACTAGAGAGATTCTGGTTCACATCTCCTCTTGACCGTGAAGATGAGAGAAGCTCACTTTGGGTCAGTCTCTCTCTTCTTGTCCAACATACTTGATCAGCTTGCTGTCAGTGTAAAAGAAAGATAATGTGTCCCACCTTGACCTTCTTAGAGCAAAGGTGGGACAATCTCATCAAACCTAAGGTGTTTACTTTCCTTAGTAAAACCAATGGGACTTTAATCATATGCTTACCTTGTTTACTTGAAACCAACAGGGTTTGAAGCCACTTATATAAGGTTATAATATGCCCTTTCTTTGTGAAGAATTGTTATATTGTTCTGGGAGTTTTGTTGACAAGTGCATAGGAAAACTAATTGAATTGCTTACACATATTAGATAGAATTACCATTTAAAAACAAAAAGAAAAGAAAAAAAAAGAAAAGAAAAGAACTGATAAGGATCTAAAGAAATACCTTTTTAATACTTAACTTAGCTAACATTTTAGTTGTTTTCCCCCCTCTGTTTCACAGGCTGCAATGACATATTTTAAATTGCAGTGTTCTTAAAGTTCAAAAGTCTTTTGTAAGACTGTGTATGTGTGTGTGTGTGTGCGTGTGTGTGTACATATATATGTGCATGCAGTATTCAATAAAGGGGAATCTCTTTTCCTCTCTTTCTCTTTCTCTCTCTCTCTCTCACACACACGTCACAGGAACTCACCTATTGACTCAATCTGGAATATCATTTAAAAAAAACAGATAAGGGTTGTTGTGTAGATTCAGTGCTCATCATGCTCCCGTTATCTCACATTTCTTCATTTTTTTCAAGACATCTTGAAAATTAGCTGTTAGAAGATATTCACACAGGGCTATATCTATGAATTTGTGTGTGTGTGTGTGTGTGTGTGTGTGTGTGCTTTAAACAACCTCACTAGCATAAAACTCCTTAACTGGACTTCTGTCATAACCACATCATTATTTTTATTCTCAGCTGCTGCTTCTTATTTTGTCTTACAGCTTGTCTTACAAGTTGTCATTTTAGATTTTTCATCTGTAATTGCTTTGTTTATATGAAGTTGTCTTCTCAGAATGAATGTGTGGCCTGTCAAGGCTGCTTAACCTGGCCATCAGAAATGATACTACTTGATATCTCTAGTTATATCATGGCTTTGTCAAGACTTGAGCTGGTATAATGTGTGAAATTTTAATAGACAGCATTGTGTAATGGAGAAGCGCTGAACTACTCATGTTCCTAAATGTGTTGTCTTTTATAAGAATGCAGTGATGTATTCAGATGTTTAGTCAAAGACTAGGAGCACACATAACCAGGTGTGGTCACAGGAGTGGTAAATACGAATTTCCCTGATAGTCTTTCTGAAGTTGCTCCAAGTTGAACAGGACCTTTGATAGTGACAAACTATGGTTCAGAATTGGCAGAGCTTTCATTCACCTCAGAGAAACTGTAGAAAGAGGAGCAGTAAAACCAAAGTATGATACCTTGACTCCATGGCTGTGCATCCACTGGAATGTCCCTGCGCGTAACCAAGTGGAAAAGCTCTAGCTTTGTTCCTGGATCAATTCCTATCACTAGTGCCAGTTCAAAATACTTCTGAGTGGCCTTTAAATTCGCACTAGTCTGGCTCTTAAAAATGTAACCTGACAGCACTGAAAGAAATTTTAATAAACCAGTCTTCTACAGCACCATTTTTCAGGTAGCAATGAGACCAGAATTCAGTTGTTTCCCAGTTTAATAGAATAAAAATTAATACTTCCTGAATTAATGCATGAACCAGAAAACTATTCTCACAGTCTTCTGAATTTTATTAAAGAAGTTTGATTTTTTTTCTTTTGTTTAAAAACACATTTTGATATGGGATAAAATGTATATGAAAATACTTAGGGAAGATAACATTCAAAAAGACATATATCAAGGGAAGTTACTTGGAAATAATGCCCATGTCTATAAACAGATGTACAAAATTCTGTGCAAACTTTCATACTAACTTTTTTTAAAGAATGATAATGGATGCAAAAAAGAACAAAATAGTGTTTGAAACAAATGTGTTTGCTATGGAAAGTGAACTAGATTTACCCATCCTTTATTTCAGGTCCATCCCTCATTCCACATCTCAACTATAATGTGGTGTGAATTGTTCTGTTATCTTTTCATGTGTATGTGGAGGGGAGGGGAGGCTCCTAAATTCTGTGAAAACTTTTATATTTTTATTTTTAATAGGAGGGGATTTCTACCCCATTAGAATGTTGTGAACAATGGAAAAAGTGTAGATATAAGGTATTACACATAAAAGTGACCTTGCCAAATTCTGTTTAAAGATATCTGTTCCTTGTTTTATCTACAGATGCTTAGTTCTATCTATTGTATCCATATTGTGGATATAACAGAAGCTGGGGTGAAGGAACAAATATTTTGTCTGTTTTCACAACAGACAAATAACTTGTTTATTTTCACATTACTACAGTTAGCATCAGGCATCTTTACAGGTTTACAAATCCCTTTCCCATAGTGACATTTCAAAACCTGCTTATGAAACCAGAATATTCTTTTTCAATCAGGACAATTCTTTTTAAAACAAAGTAAAATTTTGTACAAATCTAGATTTTGAGATCACTTTGGCATCAACTGCATGTTTCTTCCACAATCTTTCCTGGCATATAAGAAAATGCCTCTGAGGTAAAAAAAATTACAGTTTCACCATCCCAAATGCAGTCTCCCAGTACAGCCTTGTACAGGTATGGTAGAGCTTGATACAGCCTGCTAAGTATGGAATGAAGTGTTGCCATTAGGGCACAACTTTGAGGCAGAAGTTGTAAGAGGAACCCCGAAGATAGCAGAACTGGCTAACCATTTTTTTTTTCAAGTAAAATGAATCATCAATTAAAGCCATTCTTGGCTTTATTCCAGATTTAAAGGAGCTATTTGAGCTGCTGAACCTTCTTCCCAATATAGACCATTTCTGCACTAGGCTGTTGTAGTGCTATGATTCCACTTCCAACACCCTATGGAATCCTGAGGTTTGCAGTTTCGGGAGGGGCCAGCCGGCCCCTCCCAAAACTGCAAACCCCAGGATTCCATAGCGTGTTGGAAATGGAATCATAGCACTACAACAGCCTAGTGCAGAAATGGCCATAGGCTCAGCCCCTTGGACAGCCCCTTTAAAGTCTAGAATGAAAGCCAAAATAGATACACCACACCCTTGATATGGAAACCTATGGCCATCCAAAGATCCCTCGTTGGATCGTGTAGTCTGTAGTCTAAAATTCCTTCACCATGTAACTTGGATCCACACATAAGTATACAGCACACATGCATTCACACAAGTTTACAACATAAATGGGATGGGGGAGTTACTAAGAACCAAGTGAACCACTGTTCATGTCTGGAGAAGAATATTCACTATGGTGAATCAAAATGTTTGTCAGACATTTCTTAAAGTCATATGTTTTCTGCCCCTTCCCTCTCTCTCTCCCTCTCTCTCTCTTTTAACAGTGGAATTGACTGGAGATCATGGTTTATGCTTGTGATGAGTGTCATACATTCACAGGATAAACTACTGGCACATGAAGTTATAGGATAATGCCATAAAGAACTTGTAGACTAAAGTTCTGAGAATGCTGCAGATGATAAATTAGCTGTGATTGTCAGAGTAGGATCAGGCATATCTAATCAAATGAGAGAATGACATTTTCAGTTTAAATATATCAGCCTATGTACACCACAGATAATATGTATACAGCTGTAGTGAGCAGAAGATCAGTGCAAGGAATGGAAAATAGGAAAGGTGCCAATAGCTCATAAATCTGCAGTATAAACATGGACTTAATATGTTTCACAAGGCTTTAATCAGACATTTACTCAACTCTAATGGGATGCTGTTTTAATACTCAACATACATATTCCCAATATATGGGCAAAGACCATCTCAGTTAAAAGCTTTTATTAATGCTGCATTTATTTTTAGCTGGCATTGCTGTTTTAAAAATAGATTTGATGGTATGCTGGCATCTGTTTGGAATTATAACATTTAGAGCCATATAAACATGGCAAGGGCCAGAGTTCACTTTTTACGATGATAGCATCCGAAAACATAATGGTGGTAATGGGCTTTTCAAGTACTAAATGTATATTATAAAAGGGTCTTATACTTATGTGCTATCAGTTAAAAAAATAAATTACCTTTCATTCCACCACAGGCACAGTTAACAAAGCATCTGACAAAGGAGCTCCTTTTTGCAAAGTATTTTTATGGGAGCCATGTCTAGCCGACCTGCCTTTTCTTGTATTCTTTTTAGCTGGAAGTTTCCCAGCAACATTGGCATGGGGCAGATGGTCAAGGAGGGCTGGAGAAAGGCCTCCAGTGTTGGGTTAAAGCACTGTGTCTGGAGTAAACAATGAATAAAGCTTGAGCTGGGAGAGAATGGGGCTGTGCGCTAGGTGATCTTTCTGTGGGTGCACGTGCTTTTGTACAACGGGCTAAATAAATGACTGCCTCCAGAATCACTTATTCAACATGTGTGAAGAGTAAAACAGAGAAACAGAGAAAGTGGATTACCCTGCCTCACCTGCTACTTTGGCATATTGACAAAAACATAGAATTATAGATCTTGCCACAAAAATGGAACTCTTAAGAAAAGTGAAGACTGGTGAGAGAGAAAAATTATCCCAGAATATATTTTGTGATCAAAGTATCTCCCCTGCCAGGTAAGTATCCCCAGAATGTATTTTGGAAGATGCTTTCTAATGGTCTCTAGAAGATTCAAAATGTTTTTGTTTACTTATGCAAAGTTTACTTGACCTATTTATTTCATTTCACATGTGCACAATGTTAGTTTTGATTAGTTAGTTTTGGGGGGCAGCGTATAGGAACCTATCCCTGTGGGGGGTTTTTTCCCCTTGTTAATTCTACCTCTGGTACCAAAGATTCTGTTAAAGAAATAAAGCCCAGAAATGTACCTACTTCATTAACTGATAGCTGCTTTTTACTTGTTTGAAAGCCATCAGGATGGATAATTCTATATGAATAACGGTAATAGGGCTAGTTCTAATAGTAGGAATAACAGGACATTATATTGAAAGCTGGGTTTTTGTGACATTGAAATGTAATTGAGTTAAGCAAGCCAATACCCATTTACCTTGTAGTAATTCTAACTGAACTCAGAACAATTTACTTCACTGTAAACATTTACAGAATTGTGCCAATAACCACCAGCATCTCAGCAACGCCTCCATTCTGGAAAAAACCAAACAGACTGTTTTTTAGTTCCCTTCCCCAAAATTCCAGAACAGATGTCAGATCTCAAACAGCTAGGGCAGGCTTCACTTTTCAATGGAATGAGGGGTCAGTGGTGTGATGTGAGGCCACACTGAGTCTCTAGACTCACTTTGCAAATTACCTTAGATGTTCTGTATCCTGTATGCAGAAGATATTCAGTCCAGCCCAAAAATCAGCCCTTGCCCAAGCTCTGGTTCAGCTGGAATGATCGATTTTTCCTTAGTTCAATTTCTTTTATGTCTAAATACACACACACACACACACACACACACACATATATATAACATTTTTTATGTTTTCTTCTCAGCAGCTGATCTAAATCATTTTCATACCATTTTCATTCCTTTCAAAACCTCTCAAGTTATTGTCCACTTTCCCTAAGTTGCCTCAAGGGGAACCAATTAAATTCATGTCCTTGTAAAGTTAGCTCCTCTGGGCTTTTCATTATTGGTGCATTATCTTCCCATTCTAATAATTCACTATAAGATAATACTTGGCCCTCCTTAGTTTCACTGATTTTAAATGCTTCTTGAGGACAAGTCCAAACTGGTAACTTGCTGTAAAACTTTTGTTGGACCGTCTTCCATACTTTCATCTGGGCCTTCCAAATAAAATGATTATTGAAATCTTTATTTACTTTTAATTTGTCATAACATAGATAACCATGCCATCCAAATTGGTTATCTTGTCCTTCTAAATCCAATATAGCAGATTTTTGCAAAGTTATCCAATCTCTAATCCAATCTAATCATCTTGCTTGACAGTATAGTCTTAGAAAAGATACATCTAGACTGCCTCTTTCTTTGGAATCTTGTAGTATCTTCGTTTTGATTATGGGTCTTTTACCTGCCCAGATAAATTTAAAGACTTCTTGTTCCCATTCTTGAAAAGGTTTATCACCCATTCATTATCATCAGGTTCTGGATCAAAAATATAAATTTTGGAAGGACAGACATTTTTATTGCATTTATTCTACCCAGTAAAGATAAATTGAGTTTATTCCTTTATTCCTTTCTTGATCTGAGTCCATATCTTCTGATAATTGCTAATAAACAGTTCTTGGTTCTTTTTAGCAATTATAATTCCCAAATATTTGTTTTCTATTTGGAATCCTAAGATCTCTTTCAATTTCTCTTCTGCATATTCATGCATCATAATAACGTTTGTCTTTGTTTATTTTAAAACCTGCTATGTGTCCAAAATCATTTAAGGTTTCTAATAGTTTCTGAATTGACTCTTTAGGTTCCTCCAGAAATACACCAAGTCATCCATGAACGCTTTGAGTTTCAATTCTTCTTTCTTCAGTTTCACTCCCTTAATCTGTGGTTCTTCCATTATTGCTCTATTCAACATTTCTAAGGCCATGATGAAAATTAGTGGAGAAAGATGTGCTCCTTGATGTGCTCCTTTCATTATTGAGAAAGCTTTGGCTTTTTCTCCATTAATTATCAGAGTAACTGTTTGATCCTGATAAATTTTTTCGATCTAATCCTTGAAATTAGTTCCTATAACTTTCCCATAACTTTCTTCATAAAAGCTCACAAAATATTGTCAAAGGCTTTCTCAGCATTGAGAAATACTGTAGCTAATTTTTTCCCAGGGATCTTAGCAAAATATTCAATGATGTTTAAGACTATTTCAAAATTCCATACAAAATTATACAAATTATTATTAGAAAGAGATATGGAAGAAGAAATAATGAAAGAAACAATAATTAAATGGTCCCAGAACGTAGGTCATATTATTGAATTGGAGAAGTGGACTAAGGTATGGAAAAAGGACATTAAATTCACATCAAATTTGAATCTTCAAGAGAACTACTACAAAATGCTTCATAGATGGTACATGATACCTCAGAAGCTGAAAAAAATAACTAAAACTGGAAGTGGACTATGTTGGAAGTATGGAGACATACCTGGCTCCCACTACCATATGTGGTGAACATGTCAGCAGGCGAGAAAGTTTTGGAGAAGAATCCATGAGATAATTCAAAAGATCACTGAAACTAAATTTGAAATGAGCCCTGATCTATACTTATTAAATATAATAGATTCATAGAAATAAATGGTTGAAAACAAAAAGATTGTTTTATATTTAACAACAGCTGCCAGACTCTGTTATGCGTACTATTAGAAGAAGGACCCAGTTTAGAAGAATGGAAACTCAAGGTTATGGAGATAAAGGAGAATGAAAAACTCCCCAGTTTACTAAAAGATAATACGCACCAACAATTTGAGAGAGAATGGAAAGGAGTGACTGACTGGTTGAAAGATAGAATTTAACAGATGTAAAAAGATATGTTCATTTTTTGCTTAATATGGCCCAGTAAAATATAAAGATGAAAATGAAAATGTTAGTTATAGAACTACAATAATGAGCAAGGTGGTGAATTTAACAGTACAAGGTGTCATCTTAATACAGTCAATGTATTTAACATACTTAGTTTTGAGTTGAAAAAGAAAGTGATAAATAAGGGATGAAAGAGATATTTAAGTAAACAGGTTATAATTGGGGAAAAGACTACAACTATGGAATAAGGGGGGAAGGGAAAACACACTGTAAATCCAAGAAACATATATGTATTTTAACTCTTTTTTTTTCTTTTATACAATGTATTTTATGCTTTTATAAATAAAATGTCTGAAAAAAAACCATATATATGTATGTAGCAATCCAGTTAAAATGTGACAACATTTGAGAGTTAAAAATGCTTCACTGACAGGGGCCTGGAGAAGCTGATCCTTGGGACACATTCTGTGATTCTACTCTGTCAAGGACAACACAACAGTTTTGAATTATTTGGAATTGTGGAAGCAAAAGTAGTGTGGTTCTGGAGGGCAGATTGAAAGCTGACAACCTCAGCATACCTCAGAAATAAGCCCCCTTAGATCTTGCCTAGCATTTGGGTGAGAGTTAAATAGGAGTCAGTCCGCTAGTCAGGAATACCTTTATTGAATCTGGCCTTTGAGTAAAAAGAAATTCAAGTGAGGTCAGAAAGTTTTCTATCATGACTGCCAGAGAACAGGTGATTAAAGCCTTGTCTCTCACCTTAAGTGTTCCAGTTCAGTCTTGTGAGGTTTAACACCTCACCTCAAGTCTCCAGTGGCTTTGAGTTGACTTCACAAACATATCTCCCAGTTTAACAAGGAGGCAAAAAGAGGACAAATAAAGGGGGGAGCTTATATGCCAGAACAAGGTACTCCACAGAGATTAGTAAACAAGGCAGAGCTGCAGGAAAATATTGCAAAAGCATATTCTGTTGTTGGGTTTATTTTTCTTTAGCAAGGAACTGTAGCTGAAGCCTAACTTTGGAGTGCTCACCAGTGTCCAGATAAAACACTATCATCCTTTACTGTAATGAACTCTGCACTGACAAGTCTGTTATGACAAATTTTGTTTTTCTGGCAGTAACTTCAAAACTCAGTGAGATTTGGAGTCCCATTTAAAGACATCTCTGGTCCTGTCTTCTTGCCTTTGTGACAAGTACTCTCAGTTCTCATCTGGGTCACTAAATGGAGATCCCATGATAGGGAAAACTGACACCCCATTCATCTTGCTTTGCATGAGTGCTCTTTCTGTCAGGAGAACCACATAACAATGTTAGTTTTATATACTCTCAAGAAATGCAGACCCAAATCAGCTGCCAGGAATTGAACAAAAGAAACAACACAGAGGTGAGAAGCAGAAGAATGGTGAGGGGCAAGAATGAAACTTTACATGACAACAGGCAAGCAGAGGAATGTGTATGTGTGTAATATGTATGTGTGATTTTACAGAAAAAAAATATTCCCTATTTGTAAGCTTAAATTAGGCACCCCAGCCTTGATATTTACAGGATATGGGAGGTGTTTTCCTCTCAGTGGAGAAAACAGATTCCAAACTGTAATGTATTGATCCTCATAACGATACTGAATTTATAAGTGAATGTGTTTCACAGACAGGTGCCTGGGTGTGACTGTCTTCCTGTATTTTTTGAAGTGATGTTGGAAGTGTGCTAACTCCACTAATAAATATTAAAAATAGTCTCCTTCAGAAGCCCAACATGAGAGCATTTCAATCTCCCAGGACATTCTGTCACTCACCTTAAAGTTGCACACTTCAATGAAAAGGTTTCAAAGGAGATTCTAAACTGAAAAACATAGAGCTAGAATTCATTAGCAAATTTGATCCTGTGGAACTCAGGTTTAACAAGCATTGGGAGTTGCTTTTCCATTGCAGAAAAGATTTGTCCCACTTTGCACATTTAATACTACCTTCCCCACTTAAGTTATCACCAGTGGCCACTTTTGAGGAGCAAATCAGATCTGCACTGATTGGATCTTAAAATCATTTCTGCAAAGCATGTAACTTTGATATATTTGCTGCCGAATATCTTGTGTTCTCTTTACTTTTTGGTCTCACTGTGTTTTTTTAAAAAAACTTTGCTTTTCTGTAAAGACAGGTTTGCCAGATTTTGAAACAGCATCTATAATGTTTCCTTTGACAGCATCTTTATGTATAGAAATTAGCAAGTCGAGCTTTTACATCCTTTGCCATACAAATATGGCTTATGCTTGCAAATTGCAGCACATTTAAGTTAATATAATGCAGCCAGTCCGGTAACTGCCCATGTGATTTAGACTTATGCATGTTGGATTTTATATAAATAAACCATAATTGGATGTCTGCTCCCTGTGGAAATGATATTGGAATGGTAGAGGTAGGGAGACAGGCATACACACAACTGGTCCATTCCATACAGTAGGACAAATTAGGAAAAAGGTAATATTCTGGTCAGCAAGGTATTCTGCCTAGCTTTTTGGAATTGATCCTGCCAATACTTCATGGACCTGGGTCTCCATTCATACAGCATTTGTATGCAATCAGAGTTTCAGGGCCTCAGGGCCTTCTGGAGTTTGTAGTTCACTGAGGCCAAACAGCTGTCTGACTGAGAATTCTAAATGCCCCTCTCTAAACTGTAAATCCCAGGATTCCATAAGATGTTGAAAGTGGAATAATAACACTATAACAGTATAGTGCAGAAAGGGCCTTGGTATGATACCCTTTCTCCTTTACATTGGTATCAGATGAATCAGTGAAATGCTGAGCCAGTGCTTGGGCTTTGTAATGTACTGGTTGGAGCCCAAAAACCTCAGTCTCATTCTAGTTAAGATGATGGTGCTGTTAACAAGTGGCTCATCTCTTCAGGAAGATGTTGTTTCCTGTTCTATGTGGGATCATTCCTGCTGAAGGACTGAGTCTGTAGGCTGGAAATGTTCATTGATCCTCTTCTGCCACTGAATGAGTGGCTCCTACATTGTTCAGGAACACAGTCTAGTTCATCAAAGGTTAATTTTAATGCAATTGTCTGCAGGGCAGATAAAGGAATGAGAAACTGTTTTCTTCCATGAACCTCCTTATATTGGGACATACTGGGTATGGATCCCAACTTATATTGGGATCCATACCCAGATAGTTTTCCACTAAATGAGAATGGCACGTTGGCTCCAACCTCTTCTAGACAGAGATAAACTGTCCATAATAATCCATGAGCTGCTATCCAGGCTCGAATACACTCTATATGGTGCTCCCTTTAAAGGCAGTTCAGTTGGGGCATAGTATGGAGGCCAGGCATTCAGTTTATGTAAAACCAAAACTGCACCATCTGCAGTGGTTTTGCATGCCATTTTGATACCAATTCAAAGTGCTAGGTTTAAAACTCAGAACAAAGAGTGTAGGCTAGAGTTACTCATATAACCACATTCATCTATACCAGCCTTTCTCAATTTGAGATCATTAGCAAAATCCCCTTTTACTTGTCTACAAGTTGGAAGACTGATTGTAGTATTGGCCCCATGCTGCTAGAACGTAGTTCCATTGTTTACTATCCAGAAACATGAAATTTAATTTCAAAATTTAAATCAATCAATTGATCGATCAATCAATCATATATGATCAACATAGAATGAAGAGGTTAACAACTTTACATGTAATCAGTCAGGATCCTGAGACTCTTTTTTTCCTTTCAAAACTGCTGGCAACTGCAGCTAAAGGAACTCTCCGTATCACAAACAAATAAACTCAAGCCATGGAGAATACTTGGGACTACATTCTTTGTCCAATTAAAATTCAGGGTTCTTCTTAATAATCTAGATGTGAAGCTTTCCTCAGGTATGGAAGAAATTATTATCTTACATAAATCATGAGTAAAAGCAGATTTCTTTTCTAGACAAAACTCTTATTTCAATGATCTTAGTTTTAGCACAAGGGGAAAAAATAATACAAAGGGGCACGAATTGTGTTTGTCCTAGAAACAAATAAAAAGCAAGACACTATAAGTTAAAAGTTTTTTTCCACAGCTGGGTTCTGAGGTCTGAGAGAATTTAGCTCATGTTAGGCAGAGAGTACAGTATATAGTAGTTCACCTAGTTGAAATCATGAAAACCAGAGAACTCTCAATAAACTCCATGAGGAAAAAAACAGATACACGTTACTCTGATTTCTTGAGTCCCGTGGGAGACGACTTAATGTGCTCCAAGTGATGGGGAATGGAAACTAGCCAGAGCACGAGCAATAGAAATGCGAGAGGCAGGGTAACCTAGCGGGGTCTTTTTACCCAGTTTTTACGGGGTCAGGCCAAGCCAAAAACCAAATGAAGATGTCTAATAAATGATTTTATTGAATGAAAGTCTCACGCACCAGTGCAATCACTCACACACTCACTCAAGACCTATTAAGAAGCAAAAGAGAGGAAACTGGATAGGCGAACTATTGAAGGGATTGTAGCTGGGGTAATACTGCACCTTTTCCTGAAGTCCTTGGTCTGAGAAAAACAGCGAAGAAGTGGAGCTCAGCACAGAGAAAGCTGAGAGAATTACTCAACAGACGGAGAAACAGTCTGCTGCTGTGACCAGGAGTGATCCAAAGAAACACTCAAAAACTGGGACTATTTGTAGGGGAAAGAGTACCTGGAGGCTAATCCTTTCCTGGGGAGAACAATGAGTGTTGCAACGAGAAATAAGCTCCACAATGGCAACTTCCTTTGCATGATGGGATTACGAGGTGTTGCCAAAGTCTCAGGATCTTCGGTTGCATTGGGTGCGACTATGTAAATGGTCCTTGCCTGATAGGATTTTATTGCTATCAGTACTCAACTCGGGGCAAACACGCTAATCCTCTCAAAATTGGCTCCTCAGTGGCTGAGGACCTTTTGTCTACTGTGGGTATACACAGCTTGAGGTCTCCTGGGGCTACGTGATGGGGGATTGTACTGGCCTGACCTGGTTTTCGATCATTCAACCATGGCTGCCTACGTGCCCATCCATGTGACCTCTCAGGCACATTGAATCATATTTTAATATCAAAATTGTAGACCCTAGGACAGGGTTTTCCAGTGAGGTAACACACATCTGAAAGTAGATGGCTATTTTAGAAAAGCCCTCAAGTGGTTCAGCTTTTATATATTTCTATGACCTTCTTCAAAGACTACATAAGAACATAGACATAAATATAAATACATATTTTAAACTTTAAAGCACAGCACATAATTATATATTAAGACATAATATATCATGCATATATCATTCTAATCTTTGTACACTGCTTTAAAACCTGTACATACTGATATGAAATCTAACTGCGGAAATTTCTATAGCAAAGAATCTCATTCTCAGCAGAAAATAAAAACATGTATTCTCCAGAGGTTGTTTTTTTTTTTTAAATATTAGCAGATGGTAGGAGGGAAAAGGGTGGATGGAAGAGGGATGGAAAAAGTTTTGAGTGAATTTACAAGAATGGAAGGGGACAAAGCTTTTCATCCAGTCTTTCAGAGATCAAAAATATTTATTTCAATTTTAAATAGAATTTAATAGAATTTTCTCATCAGTATTATGTACTTCATATGTAGCTCAGAATCAGAGATCTGTTGCAGGATAATGATATAAGTTACTAATGAAATAAGTTACTAAGGTAACACCTGTTTTATTGTTTCTTCTCTTTGAATGGTCTTCTCTTATACATATAAAAGAGATAACGACACTGAATAGTATCAACGACGACACTGCTATTGCAAGTAGTAAAGTCAGCCAATGTGTGCTGCTGATTGCTAATGTGATTTATGAACCCAGTAATTTTGGAAGTATACTTGCAATAGACACAATGGCCATGGAGTATTCAATGAATGTTTATTTCTGTTTCCTGAAACTACTATTCACCAAGATATTACTAATGTTTTTGGATCTTTTGAATGAAATATATGGAATTCTGTAAAGAATTGGTAATATGATTGAAATGAGATTGCAATGGGTTGTGGTCTATCTAATTTTTTTTAAGTAGTTAAGAATGTGGTATTTGAGGTACCTTCTGTAAATCTTGAGCTTGCATATCATGTAGATACTCATTTAAATGAAGTTAGATTTACTACAAAGGGTGGAAAATATTACAAAAGGGGGAACACTGTGTTTGTGCAAGAACAAATAAAGAACAAGGCATAAGATTACTATTGTTGTTAACGGCCATCGGGTCAACTTTGACTTATGGTAAAAGAATGAGATACCTCTAAGTCGCCCTTTCATCTAAATACTTGCTCAGGTCTTGCAGACTCAGCACCGAGGTTTCATTGATTGAATCTATCCACCTGTAATGTGTCTTTTCATGATATGTCAACCATGCAACACTCTCAGTTTAATAGTCCTGGCTTGTATGGAAAGAATTCAGGCTTGATTTGCTCTAGGACTCATTTATTTGTCTTTTATGCAGTCCAGAGTATCCACAGAATTCTGCTCCAGTACCACTATCCAGAGTTCTTCTGGCTTCCAGTCAATTAGGCTTAATAGTGCAAAAATACTTATTACATTATCTTTAAATTCTATGGGGATATTCTTCAAGTAGTATTTTGGCACAACAGTGGGTTTAGCATTCCTTTTTAGCTTTACTTTAATTTTTGATATTAGCACTTCATGGTCTGTGCTACAATGTACTCTTCTTCTTGCTTTCGCATGGAGTTTTCTCATTTTCTGCTTCCAATTATATGGTCTATTTGATTTCTGTACTGATCATCAGGTGATGTTCATGTATACAGTCACCTGTTTGGTTGCCTGAATAATGTGTTTGCAATGAGCAAACCATTGCCTTCACAAACTTCAATCAGTTGCTCTCCTGCTTCATTTCTTAATCCTAGGCCAAACTTTCCTGCAGTCTTTGATTCTACTATGTTTTCTACTTTTGAATTCTCATCACATCCTATGATTAACAAGAAGTCCTGTTGTGGTGTGTGGTCAATTTCCTCCTGGACTCCAGCACAGAATCCTTCTATTTCTTCTTTGGCCACTGTAGTAGCTGGAGCATAAACTTGGATTATGGTTATATTGATGGGTTTTCCCTAAATTTTATTGATATGATTTGGTCAGGCTTTGCATTATATCCTTTGACTGTTTTAGTTTTTTCTCTCCTCACTATTAATGCCAATCCATTTCTTAGATTTCCATTTCCTGAGTAAAATACTGTAATTATCTGACTCAAAATGTCCCATTCCTGTCCACTCTAGCATTCTCACCATAAGTATTGCAATGTTTATACATTCCATTTCTTGTTTTACTATATCTAGCTTCCCCTGATTAGTGCTTCTCACATTCCATGTTCCTATAATATGTTTTACGCAGCTTTGGATTTTCTTTTCACCTTTACATCAACAGTTGAAGTCCTTTCGGCTGAAGCGCAGTTGCATCATCAGCCACAGTACTACACATAGTTATCCTGTGCTCTCCCACTAGCTCACTGAGTGCCATCTGATCTGAGAGTTTCATATTCTGGCACTATCTTCTGTTTCATTTTAGATTGTCTCATCACAGGGTATTCAAAAGGGGTTTACCATTCCTCTTTTTTTGCAGTACTAACAAGTATTAGTTATGGTGCCGTTGCCTTTGCCTCTGAGAGATCCTCCACAAGTGTCACACCCACCCACACATCCACTGCTTCCCAGTACTTGATTGGCACATTTAGTGTGCCTACTCAACACAAGCATGTCTGACGTAGGCGGTCCTAGTAGTAGCACTGCTGCTGTCAGCATAGCCTCTTGCCTTACAGAAGCATGCAGTCCCACCAATGTGGGAAGGTAGTGCCATTGGTGGGAAGGCATAAGATAGTATGAATTAAAAGTCTGTTTTCCACAGCTGGATTCTGAGGCTAGCAACCTCAATGAGGCTTTAAGTCATGTTAAACACAGAACAGAGAATGTGGCAGTTCACCGGTTGCCTATTCCCCCAGTATTTCAGTTGGAAATAGGAATTTTGGGACACGTGAATCCCATATTTCAATAGTGAAAAGCTGCAAAGGAATGCCCATTAAATGGCATGGGCTAATCAATACCGTGGGAAAAGCTAAACGTATTGAGACCATTTCACACAACACAAGTATTACACTACGATTCTACTGTAACTGTCATTGTTCCACCCTATGGAATTCTGGAGTTTGCAGTTAAGGGAGGAGTATTTAGAATTCTCACCCAGACAGCTTCTTTACTGCCTCACCAAACTACAAACCTCCATATTCTGTCTGATGCAGCCATGGCAGCACTGTAATTGTGTGGTGTGAATGGGCTCCAGGTTTGTGAAAAACTGACATAAATAGTATCTGATATCCTAATATTCACATTAAAGAGTGCTAGTTAGATGAACCATGTTATGAGAGGCAAAAGCTTATTTTGTATTTAAATATCCTCCTATTATTCCCCCCCCTTAAGAAATGAAAGTATTCAGTGTTCAAATTAGGTTCCACATTGCTCTGGTTTCTGAGAGATCCATCCAGGTGCTGAACCTTATTTCCAACATAGGTTCAGAATCTGGATAGCTCCTGTACAGTCCAAGGCAGCCATGAACAAGCTGCCATTCAAACCAAGAGGGGATTTCCCATTCAGCAGTACCTGTCAACAGCCATCTCTGCTTTAATGGTTATGGCTCTATCCTAAGGAATCTTGGGATTTAGTTTAGTGAAGTCTATAGGATTGTCTGCTAGCTAGCTTTCATCTACTCATATTAATCACAATTCCTAACCCTAAGAAGAGAAGGATTGAGGATTAAGGGTGCAAATGTAATGGCCGAAGATAGCTAAGAGTCATCTGAGTCTTCTGAAATCACAATCTTCTCATTCTAAAGATACTAGATATTATTTAGGGGATGCTGTCTAATGTATGGCATAAAGTCTTCATGCTGCATCCCACAATTTCTGTTTCCACAAGGGCCCCAAAGGGAATTTTCCCCATTTTTTTTAAAAAAAGTATTTTTTGCCTAGGTGCTATTTTCCCCTGAAATACCATCCATGTGCCATGGCCATAAGGAATATTTCCCCCCAGTGGGCTGTTTTAAGCCCAAGAAAGGATTCAAAAACAAAAACAGGAAGTGACTTCCCAGCAGTTATCTGTGGAAAAATATTTTATTTTATTTTATTTTTTTATTTTATTTTATTTTATTTATTTTATTTTGCAGCGAGTGTAGCTTTCTAAAAGCTCCTGGGGGAAAATGCAGAGCTCTGCCCTCTCACAATTGCCTATCTTTGATTTACAACTAGCTTCATCCTGGCCTAACTTTCTGTAGGACTGTGATTGTGTCCCTGAGCTAGAAAAGGTTCCTTTTTCTTCACTTTTGCCTCTTCTTTTTGGGAGGGGAGTTTTCTGCTAGCATATCTTCCCACAGAGCAGATTGGTCTGTTGGCAGATCTTTGAAATCACAAGGCAGAAGACACTTATGCCTAATCCTATCCTCTTTTTTGCATTAGAACTGAGCTACTTGCCAGTTTCTGTAGCATGAACAGTAAGGATATAAGTAGTCTCATTTTTTTCTTGCTATCAGTGGTAATGCATGCCTTGACACATCAGAGATACTGCATTAAGAAAATGGTCAACTATCATGAGACTGTCATATTTCACCCTTCACAGGAGGAGGAAGAGGAGGAGGAGAAAGTTGTTTAAATTTGGTTTTGTGGAAAAACAAAAATTAGTGCAGAAAACTATTTTTTCCCTTAATGAACAAAAGATTTTTTTTTCAGATTTCTCACAAAAAAGGTTCCTAAAGTATGAAAAAAAATGTAAGATATAATCTCACCTGGTGGAAAGAAAACTTTGGCATTGTTCATTCTTGCATGTGAGAATAAAATAAGTAAAGATTTACATCCCTAATATACAGGCAGTCATGAAACTATAGTTAAAAACATCCCAAATTACTATTTGGGGGGAAAAAAAAGATTCACCTGAGAAATGCTAGATTTCATCCCACTGACTGAGCCAGTTTGCAATGCACTTCACCATGTAACAATGTCTCTGCCCCTCTGTGCTTTCTTGCTCCAAAACTCACAACTGATGATGAATATGCAACTTGAAAACTTCCTTGCATTTTTAAGGCATCATATTGTTTTTTCTATGTGCCTAATTATTTCTAGAGGCTCTTTCCCTTGCTTTCAGATGTTTCTTCTTTTCTTTCCAGAAAACTACTCACATAAACAAGCCATTGTTTAGTCATCCTCCATGAAAATGGTTAAGAATCCTAAGATTTTAAATAGCAAATTAATCTTTAGACTAACATTTACTTGAGCAAATATATCTTAAACATGCCACCTTTTGTTCTTTCACTATGCCTGAAAGGGTATTCAGCTACAGGCTGCAATGCAGTTTCTTCTGCTGTTGTAATCACATCCATAAACAAGCAGCATTTATTTACATTCCCAACGAGTGACTAGCAGGTATTAAACAAAAGAGGGCAATATGAGCATTTTAAACACTTGCTAAAACTGGCAATGGTTTACCCTGAACAATGCATATATAACTCAACATCAGATTCTGAGGTGACCCCCTACAGTTTTCAATAAACAACATATTACTTTAAGTAATACCTAAATGAGATGCTAGTCAAATTAAAGATGGTATTTGTCATGTATACAAGTGAGGTGATTCATGCACATAATTGGAAAAAAATCATGTTATTGCAAAAGCTTTTATTTGCTACTTCATCATAATATAGTGCCTAAGAAAATGAGGGTAAAACTGTCTGAACCCTGATGAAGTCTGAAACTAATAAACAGGATATAAGCCAGATCTAGTCAACTGTGAATCCTTATTAAAGATGAGTTTAAAAGGGATTGTAAAGCTACTGGCCTAAAAGAAGGCCAATAAAAAGAACTTTAATTGAAAAAGATAGAATGACAAACTGCACTTTTTATATTCACACACTCACTCACTCACACACATACATGAGATGTACTGGCAAAGTCTTGTTTTTGAAATGCTTCCTAAAAGGAAAATGTCCTCCCAATGTGGTTTCTGCCCCTGTACATTTTAGCATAATTTCATCTCACTTCACATCTGTCTTATTATTGATGTCAGTAGAGGAAAATAAGTTACCATCTTCTTTATGTGATGTGATGTGTTACAAATTCCTCCTGCCAGTGTTAAGCCCAATGGAAGCAAGTTACCATTGCTTGGCAATATGTAATAGACCATCACCACACCCAGTTCACCTCCACCCTGCTTTTTAAAGCAAAGGGACTGAATTTTACAACATAATTTTTCACAATAGAGACCTGTTTAAGTTCAGATGAAAAACAGGTTAAAGTGTAATATTTTGGTAATCTAATGGATAAGCTCCACAATAAGCACAACTGAGAATAAGCTATAAAACATAAAATGTGATATTCTCGTTAATGTTTTTAATGCACATCAAGAGCTGTTACAGAACCTGAGGAGTGGAGTGGAGGAAGATGGAGATTTAAAGCCCAATTCAACCATGAAGCCTGTTTGGTTGCTTTGGGCAACATACTGCTTCTCAGCCTCAGTTTCCTCAAAGGGTTGTTGCAATGATAAATTTAATCTGCAGATACCACTGCCCTGTGCTTTATGGAGGAAAGCAGAATGCAAATGTCAAAAGTAAACCAAGCAGTTTCTGATTTTAGTTCTGAAATTGCAGAGCAGTACATTGTATCTCACAATGAACTCACTATGAACTTTCCTGCCAGAATGCTTGATTTCCTTTATGTTTCCCAGTTGTCATTGTAATGGTGATATCATAGTGTTGTGTAAACTAAGAATACAGCATTATCGTTACAGAAGGTACATTAAATATTAAGAGCTGTTCATTGAAAGACAAATCCAAGGAACAATTCACACATCAGCTTCATTTTCTTTCCATAATCACTATTTGAAATAAGAATACAAGTACTGATCTTCCTCTCTCTTGCTGCACATGTGTATGAGACACTTGTTTTTCTGTGTCTTTGGTATAATGGATAGCTAAGAATAGTGTACGATCTGGGAAGCAAGTTTGTACGTATAAATTAGAAACAGGCCACACTTGAACATGCATATATTTACAGTTCCTTCTCACAGGATTTGTTTACCACATATACTTAAAACATTACATCTAGTTTCTCTCTCACACACACACAAGGGCATGTACATTTCTTTTCCCACATGTACACCTAGATATGTGCAATGGGCCAAAGAAATGTGTGTCCAATGAAGCTGAAATGCAGATCACTAGCCCTATATGGAAGCCTGCCAGGTGCTTGGCAGCTTTCCTGTTTCTGCCGCTCTGGACAGGCAGCCAAACAGGATGGTTCTCAAGTCCCCTGGTGGGCCGTGCACAGCTGATGGGCTGTATTTGCTTAGGAAGCTCACAAGTGATGCAGCTGTAACTCTGCCCACTGGCTAACACAAGTTACGTGTTAGTTCAAGTATCTTTACCGTTTGTGGTTAAAAATTGTACAGCCACTTCCAGAGGAGGAAAGATAAGGTCAAAAATTCATAGGGTATTTTAGGACCATTTTATGGCACAAATATTATGAAATGTGTATTCCAAACAGTAAATCTCCAGTTTCTTCAATACATTTCCAAGATGATCTGTTGTACACATACCAAAAAAGAATGTTATAAGAGGAACAAAATACCTAGTATAGAAATTTTTATTGAATTTTCTTACATGTTTTTTAAGATAGACCTGAAAGACTGAGGACAAATTTCAGCCAATATATTCCAGGCTACAAGCCTTCTTTATGTGTGACATCACCTGCTGACTGGGTTGCTCAAACCTCTTAAAGTGATAACATGAAGAGTTAACACTGACTTACACAGACTCTTAGAACAGAAATTTGTGCCCATAAGTGTTCTGAAACAGGACCATGTTCAATTGAAAGAAAATGACTTTCTCATGGCTACCTTTATAGAATAGGAATAGGAATGTACAATGTTGATTTTCAAGACAATTGCTGCAAGCCAAATACACAGCATTTATGCTTCACCATGCCAAATGGAGCCTTCCACCCTTTTTTAAAGATCTACTGGTTGTTTTAAGGCCTGCATCAGTACCCTTTATATACATTGCTAGGCAGACCACCAGCTACTGTACATAGGTCCTTTCCAAATGGCATTTTTCATGCTAAAGCAGTGGTTCTCAACCTGTGGGTCCCCAGATGTTTTTAGACTTCAACTCCCAGAAGCCCTGAGCATTGACCATAGTGGCTGGGGCTTCTGGGAGCTGAAGTCCACGAACATCTGGGGACCCACAGGTTGAGAACCACTGTGCTAAAGGGTGCCTGGAGCGTCGCACAATTGTGAGGAGCAATCTGCATGACACACTCACAATCGTGTGATGCTCCAGGGGCTGGCAGGTGTCCATCATGCACCTTTTCATTTTCGGCTGGAAGTTGAAAATGGTGCGTGATCGTGCATTGCTCCCGGGCCCCCCGCGCACTTACCTGGTGTGTGGAGCCTCTGGAGCTGCACTGGTTGCGCTTCCTGCCCTAGTGCAGCCTGAGAAGGTCCTAGGCTGCACTGCGGAAGGAAGAGGCAGGGCTCGTGCGCAAGCAGGCAGCTCGTGCGGAGCTAAAGCAGCAGAGACGAGAGAGCCTCTTGCCAGAGGCTGCTTATGCGATCCCTACATCCCAGTGCTGGAAAAAGGTAAGGTGTGAAAAGGGCCTAGTTGTTTGGGCATGATCCACTTAGTGAATTACAAGATGCACATACTACTGTAGTTACTGTTTGATAGCACTTCTCATGTTATACTCACGCAGATCTGTGCTTGAAGGTGTGCTCACACAAACTGTCCATCCTTAAGAGTAAGATAAGAAAGAATACACGCACACGCACACACGAACACACACACAAATATGTCAGAAGTAATTACACAATATCAATAGATACAAAACAGCTACGTGATATTCAGCATGTATGCCTTTGATTTCAGTCTCACAGGAAAATTTCCAGCATTCGGTCTGTAGGCTGTGGAAAAACCTCACATCAGTCAACCTTCTTCCTTTTCCATGACAGCCAGCTACCCAAGGTACCTGGCCACTACAGGAGATGGGCATGCTGATAACCAGCTTCAGCTGCTAATTTTGCTGGTGACTTTCTGAACCAAACCAAGGACCAATCCTACCATCAGATAAGGGTGACAGCCAGAGTTACAGCAGCTGAATTTGAGTCTCAATAGCTTAGGACATTTTTTAGATTTTTAATTTATTGTTGTCTATTTACTTCCAAGAATTGCACTTTTGTCTTGTAGCAAAATATCTTGATCTTAAGTGCTATTCATCTTGAGTTGTGCTGTGGGAAATAATAGTTTGTTGTGGCACTTCAGGTAGCAAAACATTGTGGGCACACCCCAGCCACACAGTATTTCTTCATTATTCCACTAAGAGTTATTCATGAATCAGCTGCAACATACCTGATCCAAGATAATCCACATGCTAAGGGTTATATTCGGTATTCAAAAAGACATGTGAAGTACATAACTCTCTGTGTTGTGCTATGTCCCCATGTTCTTTGTATCTCTACCTTTGCCTATGTTAATGTATCATATGATACAGGTAATACAACTTCACGTCAGTGTCATATTACACGTTTTTCTTTCACTTGATGTTTCACACCAAGAGTGTTGTTGGTTCTGTGTCTTTTGTATGCAATGTCTTGTGACACCTGTACATGATAAGAGCATGGACACTGCTCAGTTGTCCTCTCTAACTGAGATTCTCTTGGAAGAAGAAAAGAATTAGGGCAGAGGAGAGAGATAGCTTGATACAGACAACAATATAGTACAGTATGTAGTATTGCTTTACAGTATTGCTGATACAGTATTGCTGTGTGAAAACCATAAATCTCCTTATCAAAAGTCATTTCCTTTGGAATCAAAATCTTCTCTGAGTTTTCTTTTGTTACATGTGCAGCTGTAAGGATTCATGCAGTGTGCAGAAGAATATGGTGTCCATAAACAATTAGCTTCAGAAATGAGCTCACACTTTCCATGTTTCACCTATCCCCAGTTAATCACTCAACCATTAAGAAGAATCAGAGAGACAAACTCTACAAGCACAATTTATGGAGTTAGCTCTTTTGTGAATGATTTCTAAAGGAAAACAGCAGGCGTAGGAACTCAGATCTGGATCATGACTCTTATGAGAGTTAAGCGGTCATTAAGATTTTGCCCTTTGCATGCATTATCATGATCTAGAATGAGTCCCTTCTGGTTGGAAACTTGCATGAGCAATAAACCCTCACTCGCACAAATAAGACCAGTACCACAGTGGGAGGCAAAGATTTCATATTAACTCACACAGTAACACACACACCTTAACTCAAAGAATTCCTTGAATGGGATAGTAAAAATTCAACTGTTGCAAGACTACATAACTATTTGGATGACAACCCATGGACTGTTATCTGTATGTATTTATCAGGATGGTATCAGTCCCCTTAAAATTATGATGAGTTTTTCTTTATTAAGGGTGGAAAGCAAAAGGATAAAATATTTATATGGAATATACGGCACCAAGTAGTAAAATACTAGAGTAAGAACATGACAACAAAAAGATACTTCAAACTAAGGAGATTTAAGTTAAGATAAACACAAGATGGAGATTGGATTGGGGAAAAACACACAATAAAGATAATAGGGTAGGGAGGGAGGGGGAGGGAATAATATGAGAGAAGGAGTGAGGAAAGCGACCGATTGGCAGTGTATAAAATACAGAACACAGCTATTTAAGGATTCGAGAAGGTCAGGGAGGGAGGGGAAAGACACAATATGGGCACATGAAAGACTGTATTCATGGAAGAAAAACAGTTATTTTATTTTTAACAGATTTTTTTTTTTAAAATTCTGCATGTGGAAGGTGGGATGACATTGTCCATATGGTTGTTTGGTTTGTAAAAATCAATAAAAAAAATTACGCTGAGTTTTAATACATTTAAATAAATACTACCTTGATCTTCATAGATCTCTCTTTCCTACCCTAATGCTTAGCCCTCTGTCTCTTAAAGCCAATGGGATTATCACTGCAGGTAACACATCAAAGGACACAAATGGGTTTTAGAAATTTTATGAATTCTACTCAACAGAGCCTGGAGCATTATTTCAAAAATAATGTGCAAAAGCATGAAGATGCAAGATTTGGACACCAGATTTATATGTAAGATATACACATATAAGCACACAGCTGCCAACTCTCATTATGCAATTTTTGTATGATGACAATTATATTTTAAAGGCCCAGCTGCTGTGCCATTGTACAAAGTGGCAACCTTGATTTCCATTTAAGCAAAACAACTTGTGGTCTTTGTGAAATCAGAAAGTTAAACATCTAAAATGTACCATAGAATCTCAATTACTATTTTAAAAAAATCTTATATTAAAATATACCTACTTCGTTATTTAACAAGTGACTAAATATCCTAAAGGTACCTGACCCTGTCTATTCTGAAGAGCTAAGCAGAGTCAGCCCTGTTTAGTACTTTGATGTTAGACCACCAATGAATACCAGGTGCCGTAGGCTGTATTTCAGAGGAAGAAACTGACAAGATGCTTCTGAGTACTTTTTGCTTAAGAAAACCCTGTGAAATTTATGAGGTCACCCTAAGTCGACAGTAGACTTGAAGGTGCAGACACACACACTTTGTTTTTATTTATGTTAAATAATATTATTTCTCTTGTGCCTTGGATGAGGTGAAATAACTCACAGTTATTTTATGAACATTTCCAACCATATGTTGTTGTGGGTTTTCTGGGCTTTGAGGCCATGTTCTATTAGTATTTGCTCCTGACGTTTCGCCTGCATCTGTGGCTGGCATCTTCAGAGGATCTGGTGGCATGGAAGATGCCAGCCACAGATGTAGGTGAAACGTCAGGAGAAAATACTAATAGAATATGGCCTCAAAGCCCAGAAAACCCACAGCAACCTATGGATTCCGGCTGTGAAAGCCTTCGACTTTACACTTCCAACCATGTTAAAAAAGGGGGGGGGTTCACCCTCCATCACTTCCTGAAATAATACTTACACGTTCATTATTTCCATTCTCAATTGCTATCATTCATCCTCAGTGGCATGATCACACTATCATTGATGCACAGCATAGTGGTGCCCCTGTATTGTGTGACTGTCTGTGTAGGCTGATCCAAGGAGGAGGAGGATGGAGCAGCCATGACGGGGAAACAATTGCAATAGCCAGTTTTCATCACAAATGCTCACAAAATTACCAATTTCCTTTCTATTTTCTACACCCTCACCCACACACACCAAAATCCACAGTAGAATCTATTTGACACAAAGCTAATTTACACTTCCAAATATATCACTTCAGATGTGATTTGGCACACCAGATCTTATTTTAGAAGATGTAACCTGAAGTAATACAAAGGCTCTTGATGTAACTTTATGGCAAATCAGATGCTGTGTACTGAGTGATTAGAAGAGCTTTGGGAACTATATTGAAGCTGTTCCAAGCTCTTCAGAAATGAGGAAAAAGTACTGTTTGAGACTCACTAGAACAGAGTGATCATAGCATTGTAGTGCCAACACACATGAAGGCTGTGCCACATACACAATGGACCTTCTCATTGCTCAATTACTACTTCCCTTGAGTAATGCTACTTCCCTTGAGCATCCATGATCCTTTTTTTATGAATGTAAAGGGGAACATAACTTTGGTTTCTACACTATGGACTTGTTTGTGACACATTTGGTCTAGCATCAGTCTTTTGTAAGCAGTGGGGATCAAGGAAATTGTGACTAAATTTCTCTGGATCAGGGCCAGTCTCTTTTAAGTTGCTGGCTTAAATTTATTCTAATTAGAGAAAACTGTCAGAAAAGGTGAGCTATGACAAGAATTCACCAGGGAAGCTATAAAGTGTTTTTCACTGTAAGTTTTAAATATAGACTGGATAAACAGCTGTCAGGAACAGTTATAGAAAATGCTGCTATCATGAAGAGATTTTGGCTTGATGTCTTTGGGTCGCCCTCCACCTTGATAACAAAGATCCAGTAGATTTTTTGTTTTTCGTTTTTTTGTTTTAAAGAAAGAGAGGGAGAATTTGGAAACAAAATTAGCAGCTGGCAATTGATCTGAAGTGAACAGGCCATGGGCACTGTCCATCCCTAGTCACATGAAACTTTCAAGGATATACAACAACGAGCATCATGGGTAGGTATCTTTCCTGTTTTGCATTCAAAAATGATCCTGCCTCTTCACTGTGGCCTAGCTAGGCATCGTAATTCAGATGCATCTAGACAGGTTTCTGCACTGAATCACCTTTGCTCCCAGACATGCCTCTTACTGGACTGGAACTTTGGCCTTTTTCTTCACTGTGATAAGTAACTCTGATAAAGGAGTTATACAGTGCTAGGAGCTGAAAGTACTGTATTGAGCTTGGCATACTGCATTTTTGACATTTTAAGTGAGACATTGTAAATCTAATATAAAACAAAACAAATATACCAGCTTTATTTGTAACATTTCCAAAGACTGTGGAATCATCCCACTAATCTTCTGCTCATATAGTGTTGTTGTTTTTTTAAGTTGAAATTATTTTCTCACAATTATTGGGTGTGATCAAATATAATAACAGACACACAGAGAAACAGAAATGTGACAAAATCCTTTTACAAATACTTATCCATGGCAAACTTGCCCTGCTCTGAGATAATGTCCACCATCTTTGGATCTAGGTAGTGTCATGCAGAAGAGCTTCTTCTGAAATGATGACATACTTCCTTTGCATTTGATGCAGAAAGTTTCTTTACAACTCTCAGAAGGTCACTGGTCTTTTTGTAATTGTTTGCTTTTGCTCCAAAGTAAGGGCAAACCACACATCATACTTAATATATGAGGATGATCAATCAAATCTCTTGTTTTTCATTTATAAATACAGTCATGGGAAACAGGGAAATCATTATGGAGATTATCACATGTGAATAAGAGAGGTATGGTGTAGTGGTATGAGCATTGGACTATGATCCTAGAGACCAGGATTTGATTCTCCACTCAGCCTTGGGATCCCACTGGGTGACCTTGGGAATATCACACACTCTTAGCCCCAGAAAACCCCATAATAGATTTGCCTTAGGTTTGCCATAAGTCAGAAATGACTTAAAGTAAACAACACAACAATCCCTTTCATACCTGGCCACAAGACCTCCAGTGAAACCTACCCACTCCCCATTGTACTTTAGTTTTTAAAATTTTCAGTTGATGATTTTCAAGAGAGAGACACAGCTCAGAGATAACCCTTTTCTCCTCAAGTGCTGTAATCCTGGTAGCAATCCCACTCATCATACTCCCTAGTCTCCAACTATCCCAACTGAGCTGGACAATCCTGATTAATCCTCTGTCGTCTCTCCTTTTCAGCTATTTTTATGTTCCAGTTTCTCTTTCTTGTTATTATTTTTCTCTTTTTCCTCAGTGTACACTAATTACTGCCAGTGATGTAGACTTGAGTCAATTGACTCAAACTCAAGTCAGGCTTAAATCACTTAAGTGACTCAGCTCAGACTCAGCTCAGTGATAAATGATGCACTGATTGAACTTGTCTCATATTTTTAGTGACTGACTAGCTACCCTTTGCTCAGTAACATAACACATTCATCCAGAAACCTTACAACTTTGAATAACTCTTTCATCCTTTTTTATCTACTGGTCATATGACAATCTGTCTCAAGCCCAAAGTGTGGGTGAATTTCTCAGAGGAGAACAGCAAACATGTTAGGCAATGGGCTTGAGGCAGGGTTGTGGTCTGCTCAGCACCCTATCCCTGATGCATATCAGAGGAGCCTTCTAAAACTTTTCTTAAGAACAGAAGGCAAGATTCACCCCCAGAGCTCAGGGCATGCTTCTCAGACCGAAAAACAAATGTGCTAGGCAATGGGCTTGAGGAGGAAGCTTCTTTGAAGCTTCAGTAATGGGAAGTAAAAAGTATCCTATTTCCCACTTCTGGAAAAGAATCCAGCTTTGAAAATGAGAAGTGAGATGGATCCTATTCCCAACTTCTGAAGCTTTAGGCTCTTTCATGCTCATTGACAAAAAAGCCTCCAGCCTGGGGAAGGGGGAATAAGAAGGATCTAATTCCCCACTTCCAAAGCTACAGATGGCAAAACTGAAAATGTGGAGGGCCGACTCTACTTAAATTGTTAAAACTGATTTCATTCAAGTCTGTCCAGAAATTCTGGAACATAGGTTGGGATATCAAGTTGACTCCCAGACTTGAGACTTGACTTGAAAGTAGAGACTTGAGACTTACCTGAGACTTGAAGTAAAAGGCTTCAATACATCACTGCTTACTGCAGACTTATTTCAAAGGGCCAAAGTAGATTGCACTGAATTAATTCAGTGGAGGGAAGAGGAGGAGAGGGAAGAATCTTGCTTGTCCCAGTAGTTTCAGTCAAAAGGAAACTCCTGAACCCTCTCCTAGCTTGTGTGTTCTTCCCCATTAATCACTTCTGCCATTTGACCACACTCTGATGTTGCTTGGCCACACATGTCCTGGTTTTCATCTATGAAATGTTGGTGGGTATAATGCCCCCTACCACTCTGCTCTCTCTTCACTCATTCTGTTTCTTATCTGTTCCTCCATTTATCCTTTGACTTCCTATGTTTGCATTCCTGTGCAAAGTTACCTAGGACCAAGATCCTTTAACAGCAGTAGGACTGACCTCCATTTTACCAGGACATAGGATCATACTGAATGAGGCTTTCAAATTCCATGCCTTGGGTGCTCAAGACTCTTGCAAATTGGGAAGAGGAAAGGTTGTGTTCACATTCAATATTAAGCAAAAACTGTCACTAGTCATTTGCTGTTTGGTTGAAGTATGAGTCTTCATATAATCAAGAGCCTAGGAAGAGGTTTTGGTGATAACTTAAGGAATGGAGAACTTTCCCAACAGAATGCTGTTTCATCATAATTGCAAAATCTTTGCCATAAAGAAAAGTGTAGCAATGAGATTTCTTATACTGTGCAAAGTCTCCCAGGGAATAATTTTACACAGAAATACACAATGTTTTTCTCTACAAAAGCATGGTGGTAGAATTCAAAGGCATAGCTATGTTAGTCTGGATCAGTGTGTATGGGGATCGCATTGCACCTTTGAGATCCACTCAGAGAAAGAAGATGCTAGCATAAGCTTTCATAGACTGAGCATATTTCATCAGACACATCTGAAGAAGTAGATTTAGGCCATTTCCACACTACACTGTTATAGTGCTGTTATTCTACTTTCAACATCTGTGGAATTCTGGGGTTCATAGTTTACTGAGGCCACAGAGGACTCTGGCTTAGAATTGTAAATCCCCCTCCCTAAACTGTAAAACCACAGGATTCTATAGTATAGTGTAGTGTGGAAATGGCCTTACTCTACAAAAGTTTATGCTACCAACTTCTTTCTCGCTGGTCTCAAAACTGTCTACAAAACATATTTGTTGATTTATTTTTTGGTTCTTTGTTTTGTTTTGATTTGATTTTGGTTTTGGTTTGCACATAAGACATTTTTTTCTGGTAAAGGAAATAGATTTGATCTACTAAAAATGTGGAAGGATTGCACCAAAACCCAAATGTACTCTGTGCAAGATAATTCTGCAAGAGACTTCTTTGCAAACATGAATGCCTTTCAGGAACTATGCAGAAAACTTCATTTTCTCTCACTGAGGTGTGTGTGTGGGGGAACCTATGGAGGTTGTTTGTCCTTGTAGGTAATATGAACAATATGAAGATTTACATCCCTACTCTGAGGACCCCACGGGAAGGTATCCTGTGATGTCTGGAGTAGTTGCCTATAACCTGCTTATAGTACGGTAAGTCTGACAACTTGGATTGGAAGGGGACAGCTAAATCAAGCTGGACATTGCAATTTTTAGTATATTGTTTCCTATGTTAGCATGATTCTTGTCTGAAACAATAATTTCTTTTGGAATTATTTTGAAGTTCAACCTTAATTTTATTGGATGCATGAGCTGACTGAAAGCTTTTATGTTCTTAAAATAGTAATGTCTGCTATAAAAATTGTATCTCACAAAAAAAATGTACATTGTTACTCTGAGAGCAGAACTAGATGTGAGAAAATTCTCACATGTTGTAGAGGAAAGCATGTCAAAAAGTTGTAATGTTGTATATTTTCCAACCCCTATTATTGGCTTCTGCTTGAGCTATGCATGTGGGGATGATATAGGTACATTTGTCATATTGTTCCGTTATGGAAAAGTATAGGAGAACTTGCAATTTCCTGGTTTTGGTGGCAACTTGATGGGCTTTTAACTGCCAGAGTGTATAATTAGGGACACCTTGAAAATAACAATACTTTCTCTTTTTTATGTTGTCTCATACAAAGGGGACACACAGTTGCCACCAAATTCACCAAAAGCAAAATGTCAAGATGAATTTTGAGGTTTCTTTTCAAAAAAAAAAAAAAAAAAGGAAGAAGAAGAATTTCAGAGGAAACAAAGAATTTAAAGTTAGCAACATTTTTCCTTGGGAGTGGTTGTTATAATAGCTTTCCTTGTCTGGGACGCAGAGGAAAGAATCCTATTTTTATCCAGGCTGTACTGTGAGTATTACCACTGACACTGGCTTCTTCAAGACTGATGAACACTCGCTTTCTGGTGGGCAAAATTCAGAAAACCTGTGGCTAGTGGGGTCAATGAATTTCCTCTGAAAAGAAATGTTGACAGAACATTATAATTACCTGTTCTATAGAAATATGTGAGGAATATAAAGGAAAATATGTATAGCAAGACTAGCAAAATTCATCAGTGTGGTTCCAAATATCCTCAGCCTTGATAAAGGCTTATGGTTACATCCATTACATACCCATCTAGCATTTCTCCTAATGCAGTAATTTTATTAAATGTCCCAGTTTCTTGCAATAATGAATACAGTGAGTGATGGTGTGAAATTAAGATGCCTTTGCAATCTTCACATCCACAGAACAGGAAATGTGTATTTATTTCACAGTCACAAAATGTCAGGATACTGTCTCATTTTTTTAATCTTTGTGGCATTGCCAAATAAAATCACATTTAAAAAATATTGTAGCCAATCACACAATCACATTGACATCATTTATACCAAGACGATGGTATTCTCCCTTGATTATGTGTTGAAAGCCAATAGTACCCATTTTAAATGTATATATGAGCAGCTGACACACAGATTTTATATTATTTCTGTGGCATTTTCAGGGCAACAACAGAGGTGTATATTCATCGGAACCTGAAATTCAGTTAGTATCCCAGATTCACTTGTCCAAATCTGGGACCATGCTTATAGGAAGTATGATTTTATTTTGAATAAAATTGATAAATTTTAACTACTTACTTGTTTCCAATGAGTGATAGCAAGAGCACAAATCGCTTGATGTGCAGTACTCATCACTTATGAAACACTACAGTTTGAGATAAACCTACAGAGTTTTCAGATTTTTTGTTGGTATCTTGCAAACATTTTTTGTTAGTGGAATCAGTTTCTATATTCGACAATTAATTATAGAGAGTGAAGTTACAAATGCATATTGATCTTTTGATGACTCTAGGGTCCAGAACTGAACTGCACAAGTTAACTGCAGAGTATGGATTTATATCACTTTACCTTGAATACCTTGAGGATCCCTGGTTTCCTTAGTACAGGTAATTCCTCCACAAATTAATAATGTGACTATACCATGGATGTATTGGTAGGCCAGTAAGTTACTTTTTATGACAAGTTAGTCCTTTTAATATATGTTAATATTATGTTTGATATTAAGATATGACCCTGACTTCAATTTGACCAAAAGCCAGAAGCACCTAGGCTTGCTTTTTGAAAGATTTGCACAATGACTTGTTACCCTGATTTCTGGGGGTCCTGTGGGGGACACCTCAATGTGCTCCAAATATTGGGGAATGGGAATTAGCTAGAGCACAAGCTAAAGCAATGCAAGAGGCAGGGTAACCTAGCGAGATCCTGGACCCAATGTTTACAGGGTCAAGCCCAGTCAATAATCAGGCAGAAGTAAATAATAATTGTTTTCTTTATTAAAAAGACAGTCAACACACACGTATGCAATCACTCACACAGACCTAAGAAGATAAAAGTAGGAGTTTCGATAGAGGATTTTGAGAAGGATTTTTCAGGGGAAATACTACACCTGAACCTGTAGCCCGGGTAGTCAGAAGAAAAGTATGTTGAAGTGGAGATTCTCAGCACGTGAAGGCTGAGGGGAAGGCTCAGCAAACGGAGTGGCAGCAAGGCGAAATGGAAGCCAGGAGCAATCCGAAGAAGCGCTCAAAATCAGGGGTTCTTATAGGGGAAAATGTGCCTGTAGGCTAGTCCGTTCCCAGGGAAGACAGTGGGTTTTGGGCTGGAGACAAAGCCTCCGAAAGGTCAGTATTCAGCATGATTGAATTATGACAGAGTTGTCAATAGCGCAGACAGTATGCAAATGAGGAGTGCTTGACAGTTGGATATTTGGCTCATCAAGCTGCCTGCTCGGGGCAGGGGATCTTTTGTATGCTGTGTGCATACATAATGTGTTTTCAAAGTGTACTTGCCTGGAGGTCTCCTGAAGCTGCATTTAGGCAAATTGCTGGCCTGCCTGTATTTATCTGGTATTGTTCAGCTATTGCAGCCGTGCCCGTGTGCGTGCTTGTCCGGGGGCATTGCAAGCATGTGGAGAGGAATGGTTTGTGACGGCCAATTTTTTGTTATTAAGTTATATTTAATATACCACAGGCCCGGACTATAAACTACAGTAACAGACTGTTTTGCTCAGGCAATATAAATTTCTATAATCAAGTGTTCTGTTTTTAGTCTGGAGGCTGAATCAAGTAGACAAGATCTTGTTTGTGCTGAAGAAATGTTTTCTGCTGAGATTATTCTACTTGTTCTTGCATGAGCTATTACCCATTTGATAGGTAGTGAAATAACTGGCTGATAAAGTAAATTGGGATATTTTGTGGGAAAACTCGCCACTGATTTAATAGCTGCTACCAATAAGATGATCTGGAAGGATGCTTCTTAAAACTTCTCAAAGGTTTTTATCTAAAAATCAAATGGAATATATTATGTATACATCTTTTGTTTTAGATTATTCCAACTTCTCTAGAATATTTGCTAATCTTTCTTCTCTGCAGTGGACAAGGCCAGCCCTACCATTAGGCAGAGTGAAGCAGCCATCTCTGGCAGCACTCCTTAACCCTATAGCCACATAGTTCTGTCCTCTTTCCTTGGGTGGCAGAATTATATGTCACAGCTCCCGTTCTGCACCCCTTAGCTCTGAGTTTGCTGCTTTGGGGTAGAGCAGAGGATATTGCCCTATTACTAGTGCTGGAGCCAGCATGGTGTAGTGGTTTGAGTGGTGATTTTGGTGACCAGGGTTTCAATCCCTGCTCAGCTGTGGAACCCACTGTGTAACCTTGGGCAAGTCACATTATCTTGACCTTAGAGGAAGGCAAAGGCAAAGGCAAAACCCCTCTGAACAAATCTTGCCAAGAAAACCCCATAATAGCTTAATCTAAGTGTTGTCATAAGTCATAAAAGACTTGAAGGCTCATAAAAATAACAACAACAATAACAGCAACAGCAACAACAACCAGTGCTGAAGTAAGATTTAAATGCCAGCCCCACTGGCCTCTCTACATGGAATAGAGAGTGGCACTATCTTGCTGCAAGTGGTGACAAATATTTTTGGGCCAATTTTGGAGGTAATTATTGTTCTCTCCCAGCTCTCAGAAGTAATTTAAATATGTAATTTCAAAGTGACCTACATGTTCCAAAGCAGGATGTGACTATGAATTCATGTTAGAAATCAGAAAAGAGCTGTATTACATTTTCCACTTGTAACCTTCCAAGTAAAGTTCACCTGCATCTGAACTATATACTTATTCATCCATGTAGACAGAACCGTGTGCTGTGAATCTGGAAGTTCAAGACAGTAGACAATAAAATAATGTATCCCTGTCCTTTTTGTGCCTTAATCAGCTATGACAGATATAAGATTACAGACCTGAATTTTCATTTCATTTCATTTCATTTCAATTCACCTTAATATATGTGTATAAATCTTTCCCTCTCTCTCTCTCTCTGTGTGTGTATTTCTTATGTAGTTTGTTCACAAAATATTTTCAATTACTGCTCTGGTAGTTCTGTGTTTTCCAATGTGTTTTCAAAAATGTAGGAAGTCCAAATCCAAAGGTATTTTCCACTTTAAGTGATAGGCTCTGTCACATTGCAGAATGCTATGATTCTGCTTCAAGTGTTGTGACAATATCCTATGGTATCCTGAATTTTGCAATGTGCTGATCTCTAGCTCAGACTTCTACATTCCCATCCCTAAACTGCAAATCCCAGGATTCCACAGGAGGAAACTGTGGCAATTGAAATGGAATCATTGTACTATAATCATGTACTGTGAAAGAGCCTAAAGACCTCATCTACCTGTTACAGTTTCTAAGAACTGTTGAAAGTGGAAAGACATTCTCTCTTTTTTGTGAAAGTGACAGAGGTCAGTATCCATTTAACTGCAGTTTCTGAAACTTTTAATAGATGAAAAAAATGTACTAACCTTTTCATGAAATTGATTGTTTTGTCCAACAAAAATGTCATAACCTTAAAGACTTTACTTCATGAAATGAACCATTTTTACATTTATCACCAGCTCTATTTAAAGACTAAAACATATATAAAAGTTATGCTCCAAATTAACTCCAGGTGTAAATCAACTGGAAGTAAAGATACAGCAAGTATGACTTGCATCCTATTTTAGTATTTCTGAGCCTTCTAACCTTGATTAAAAATAGATCACCAAAATGAATATATTCCATAAGGTATTATTTTATGTCTTTGAATAATGCACATAGTTTTCCTATGCCTTTTTTGACGCTATCCTCAAAGTCAAACATATTGAACAATATGATGAGAATGCACCAAATACATGCTTCTGACCAGAGGGAAACAGATTGATGAGCCATAAAACATTTCACTAATACTATCAAAATATATGTCACTTCCCATCAGAATTGCTATAGATGTCCTCAGAAAAAGATCCATGAAAAGACCCTTAATACTACTTTAGGTGGCATTCTTTTGCAATCTAAAGAAGTTCAGACATCTTGAGCATGCAAATATACCTCAAATTCTGGCCAATTCCTTGCCTGAAATGGACCTTCTGCATGGACAGTGTATGTTAGCATGTGTACAAAATAAGAGATGCTCCACACTGCACCCTGCATGATTCTCTGATATGGAGTGGTCACCTAACGCCACTTTAATTATAGGAAGTGGCTGAATTTTGGTAGCAACTATGCCGGCAATCTCAGCAACAGCCAAAAAATTTCAGCCTCCGTGGTGGAGCCCTCAATGGGTTGGAGGCAGGATTTAGTATACCACCGCCACCGCCCTTACATAAGCGAAGGCTCACATCCTTGATCTGGAACGTTAATAATTTGGCAGTACTACAGGTGAAGAAGATCTGAGGCCTACTCACACTGCACAGTTATAGCACTATTATTCTCTTTTAATGCTCATGGTTCCATCTTGTGGAATCCAGGGGTTTGCAGTTGAGGGAGAGACATTTAGAATTCGTAACCAGAGAGCTCCAATGGCTCAACAGACGAAAAACTACTTGATTCAATAGGATGGACCAATGGCAATTAAAGTGGAATAATAGTGCTATAACTTTGTTCTGTAAATGAACAACAGATCAAGCAAGTTACAATTTTTTGGGGTGGGTGGGTTGGTTTATGTGACAGAATGGGAAACAGTAACGAGGTATATATTTTGAAGCCTGCAGAGCTGAGTCAAATTTCCCTTATTCATCCAGATGTGAACAGCAGAAACTTGACAGCAGCTCAGAGTAGGAACGAAAACTTTCCACTTTCATGCTAATAAGGTTTGGTAAGGTAAGCAGTCTCCCCTTCTCCCGGTATTGTATTTATCCAGTATTACCTTGGCATTGGAAAGTGCAGCCTCCCCCTCAGACAGGATCAAATATGAAAAGAACATGCTTTGAATCAATGCATTTCAAATTGGAACTGAGAGACTGAGTTGATTTGTACTAGGTTGAGTTGTCAAGAAAGATAATAGAACTCATTTTTATACTGGCTCTTTTTCAAATTATATTTACAAATATCCTCTTCTCTCCTTGTTCTATGTAGTATTAAACATAGGCACTGCCAACCATCCTATAGTATCTGCATTTTTTAAAGTGCACAAACATCAGACTGGGCTAAAATATGTTTTATACTTCCTCCTGGGCCTCTGCTGTATTATGCTTCCCTTTGAGAGGGAAAGTGGGGAAAATATATATTTATGTTAAAAAACAAAACAAAACAAGGATGCACAGGGACATTTTCGCTTCTTTACTACAGATTAATGATTGGCAGATACTTTTTTTTTCTTATCAGGGTCATAGGAAAAAAAGAAATAACTTAAGAACTACTTTGTGTTCAGTTTCTGAGAGGTTCTGGGTTTCGGTGTTGTTTGGGAATAAGACCCTTTGTTTTGAAGGGCAGGCTTGCCTCGAAAGGAGGGGAATGAACATGTGTGTGTGTGCATCTGTGTGTGTGTGTGTGTGTGTGAGAGAGAGAGAGAGAGAGAGAGAGAGAGATTTTTTCCTAAGTACACCCCAGTTTGCTTTCCTTCTGCATTGGACTAGAAAAAGGTGAGTATAAAAGAGTGGTTTTTGTCTTGATGTGCAGCTCTCATTGCCAAAACAATGTGCATCTATTTGGTTAATCTCTGCTTTGAGTGCAAACACTTTCAGGGGAAAAAAGGAGAGAGAGAAGAAGGTGGGGAGAAATGTAGTGTCAAAGGTACATTCTGGTGACAAGGTCAGAAATATGTTTGCCTAACTTTTGTTTTGCATTCATTACCTTTAAATTGATTTAGATATGTGGGTTTGCCCTTTCTGCCCAATGACTACCAACTGTGGAGCAGACATTTGGCTCAGTCTCTTAGCTCTGCCCACCATACTTGGTCTGCTCTTTCCCCCACAGTCATAATGGGCAGCGTGTAACACTGGCTGTCCCTCTGCGTGAGTTGTTGCTCTGGGTTGTGTAGGTATGTCCTTTTCTGTTTTTGTGTTTTCTCTTGCTAGGAGCACTAGGATTGCGAACATTGTGAAGCTGGAATCACATCACAGAAATACATACAAATTGAGCCTACAGGAGCTCAGCCTTACTTGCCATTGACAGAGAGGATCAATTTGTTAATAAACAAAATGCCCCTTATCTAATAACCCAAATGAAAGCCTTGCTTTCTGTGAGAGGATATCAGTAATGCTAAAGTCTCCTTTAGATGATAGGTTAGAAAGGTCAGCCTGACCTATGATTCTGGGAAAATAAATATAAGAGATAGCAATGATTTAAACCTTCTAAAGCTCATTCACTGTTTGTCTAGCATATGTAACTATTACACCTTATCACTTTTGATGGTGTGACCAGTGTGTGTGTGTGTGTGCGTGTGTGTGCGCACATACACCTCCAAATCTTAGCCAAAGGCAAACTCGTAGTTCCTTTTGGGCATGATGTGAAGGATTATGTGACAAAATCACCTCAAAATGCCAGCAGTCAGTGTGCTTCGGATAAAACTTTTCCACATTATTTTAGCTATCACCTTTCAAAGCTCCTCTGATGTACAGTTTTATTAAAGATTTTCACAACCGAGTTTCTGTGTGTAGTGCAGGCTTACATTTCATGATCTCTTTATTTGGCTTCTGCTTTGGGAGTTTCTCTGATTCAAAGAACATTTGTGTGGGCGTGTGTATGTTTTAATTTGGCCTATTCTTAAGATTTTACACAAAGAAGCATATAATAATATTGGGCTTCAGATGCTTTGGTTGAAATGAGCTGCGTAAACATGATTGACTAACAAAGGAGTTCAACCTAGCAGCGCGCTTGTTTTTTCCTTTCCTTTCTTTTTCCTTCTCTTTCCTTTTCTTTTCTTGTAGGGAGACAATATTAATTATTAAATACTTAATAATTAATATTACTTAATAATCACTATTTGTTTAATTAATTAAATCTCTCCTTGCTCTAAGTGGCTCAAGGCTGCCTATACAGTTATTCATCCAGTACTATTTTATTCTCAAAGAACCCCCACGAGGTTGATTAGACTGAAGTCAGCTCTGGCAGTTTGCTTGGGAAGGATGGGAACCTGCAGCCATGTCCTCTTCCTGTCTTTCAAAACAACCCTCCTTGCTATTTATCCTCTTCCTTATGCTACCTCTTCTGTACTTAGCATCAGCTTAAGTCTATAGCTTTTCATAAATGTACACAGATCTTCTTAAGCCATCCTCAAACTTCAATATGCATACTGTAAATCTTATCTTGCCCTACCAGCTATTTCTAAAAGAGAAATTTCAAGACCCCAAGCCTGCTGAGGAATTATTTTTTAAACACAGGATCCTAAATGGATGAGCAAAATGGACAGTGATGCAGAATGCCAAAAACACTGTGACTTGAATCCTGTTCATAGTCCCAACAGAAGTAGACTTATTGAATCAGTAGGATTCAGACATGCTTTAAAAGAAGTCTCAGGCCCTTTCCGCACCTTACCTTCTTCTGGCACTGGGGTATGGGATCACGTGAGCAGCCTCCGGTGAGAGGCTCTCGCATCCAGGGTCCTTCGGTTCTGCATGAGCTGCCTGCTTGCATGAGAGCCCCCCTTCCTTCCGCAGTGCAGCCTGGGACCTTCCCAGGCTGAGCTAGGGCAGGAAGCGTGACCGGCGTGGCTCTGGAGGCTTCGCACACCAGGTAAGTGCGCGTGGGGGCCAGCAGCAATGCACAATTGTGCACCATTTTTGGCTTCTAGCTGAAAATGAAAAAGTGCACGATTGGTGCCTGCTGGCCCCTGCAGCATTGTGCGATTGTGAGTACATTGTGCAGATCGCTCCTCACAATCATGCGATGCTCCAGGAACCCTTTAGCATGGAAAATGCCATGTGAAAAGGGCCTCAGAAAGAGAACAAAATAAACAAAGCCTTGCAAATCAGTCTCTTCAGGGGCTGCTATATTTAAAACTGATGGCAGTACACTGGAGGCAAAACTGAGTGAATCTCTGACTCATGCTGCAAAGTGTAAGTTCATTCTATCTGTGATGGTGAGTGGAAGTGATGAAGCTGAGACAGACAGTCTAGCCTCAGACATGAAAGTGGATTAATGAATGTGTCCCTGGGACCAAAACACAGGTGCCTACATTATGGCTGCAGTTAAAAAGCAAATCTACAACACAAATTTCTGTAGATACTGCTGCTGCACTCTCTTTATGAACCAGACTCAAATGTATTAAGGAAGGTTTTTTTTAATTGCATTTTTGTCCAGTTCATAAAAAGAGTGCATCAACAGCACTAGAAATTTCTATTGTAGATTGTGTTCATATCCCTGAAGAAGGCCAATTAATTTATAAATAGGCTGAAATGGGCTGGGTTTTTTAAAGATTAAATTTGGACCATCCAAATGAATATGGACATGGAGCCTAGTCTTCTTTTTTTTGGTAGTTGAGAAGACCATCAGACAACTTCACACTAGAGCAGTGGTTCTCAACCTGTGGGTCCCCAGATGTTTTTGGACTTCAGGTCCCAGAAGCCCCAGCCACTATGGTCAATGCTCAGGGCTTCTGGGAGCTGAAGTCCAAAAACATCTGGGGACCCACAGGTTGAGAACCACTGCACTAGAGTATGCACTTTTAATAAAGAAATTAGTTCCAGTTGCCTTTGTGACAACAATTTTTTGGAACTAAATATTTATTATTTTTTCCAAAACAAACACTACAAATAAGAAAGAAAGGAAGAAGGGTGGGGGGAGAAAGAAAGACAGACAGACAGACAGACAGACAGACAAAAGGAACAGGAAAAAAGCAACATCTAAACACACAAAAATACCTATGCATTAAGACATGTATTAAAAAATGAAATATAAAGAATATAATCTATGCCCACTGCAAGCTTCTCTCTTGCTAAAAAAAACCCCTTAACTCTTTCATATTCTCCCTCCAAATTCATATCTTCTAAAAGATAAAGCATATAAATTTTCTATTTTTTTATTAACATAACCTGGCACCTTATCCATATTCTTTATTTCAGCTTCTATTACATCCTGTTACAAAGTGCTTGCATAGAAACAAAAACAAAACATCATAAATAACCTTTATATTACTAAAAAATAATGCAACTGATTTTTCTAAATACTGCTGACTGACTTGGTTACTTATTGTTTTCACTAATTAATGGTTCCATTTATATCTTAAATATATCTATACCCCTTTCCATTGTGAAGGTACTTATATCTAAACCATTTCTACTCTAAATGTCATTACAGACTTCATACACGAATCCATTCATCATCCTGAATCCATATTATATTTGCCTATTTTATCTGCACCTTAAGTTTAATCTTACACTTCATAGAAACACACTTTTCCTGATTTCTTCTTACATAACACTTTGAAAACAACATCATGAGACAACATCCATATTTTAGACATATTTCCCTCTCCTTCACTTTCACAAAGTAAATCAATCATCATCTGGCTTATAAAAAACAAACAAAAAACTTGAAACAACATCCTTTTTTTTCCTTGTTTTGGTTTTGCTCAATTTCCATAGAGATTCCAATTAAATTCAACCCCCCTTCCTTCCCTCATGAGACCCAATCTCACATTAATCAACCAAACCCTCTTGGTCAGAAATCACCACCAAAGTAATATCACTTCCCTTCGGCTCTGCTTCTGTTTCTTCTTCTTGTCTGGTCATCTACTTTCCCTCTTGTATATCTTCCATGTCCACTTTCATATTTTTCTTTGAAACTTCTGTATTTCTTCCTCTTATCGCTCAATTCATTTCAGTAAATTCTTGCTTTAATTCCTTAAATTTCTCTTTCATAATATCAATTATGCACTTGATGTCTTGATGTATTTGCTCCATTATCCCTTGGTAAGGGCCCTCTAACAGTTCCATAAAAATTCCATTTTCCACACAAGCCAGCCATTATGGGGTTAACAGTCCACTTCTCTGGAATCTGGCCAGAGGTTGTCAAAACAAACAGCACCAGATGATATCAATCAGTTCTTTCTCACACTTTGGTTTCCTTTTCTTTCATCTTTTTGCAAGGAAAATACAATCCAATTTATTCAAAAAGCCAATACACTTAAGTTTTTAGTTCTTGGTTCTCTTTAAAAATGTTAGCTCCATTTTTTTAAATTCTACTGTCCCAGTCTTACAAGGTAAAAATATTTATGCAGCTCTTGATTACATGAAGAGCACAGCTGCAAGAGGCACCTCTGATCTGGCTTAATCAGAAGGTTTCTTCGCTTTTATTTCTTAATTACCTTTGGAAGTCATAAAAGTGAAGAAACTTTCTAACTAGGTATTTTTTTTTTCTTTGAAGAAAGTGTGTTTCCAGCATAAGGCCATCAGATCTTGTGGTCTAAACAGCTATGTTTCAAGGAAAGGGTAAGAAGTTACTCCCTCAGTCCTTCCTTTTCATAAAGCATTTACTTTAAAAAATTGCATATTAATAGATATTCCAGATCCAAATGGGTAAACCTCTGTTCCTCCTTTGTTGGGAGTAGGGAGTAAAAACTCCAGACAAATATCCCTCTGGCTGGTATTCTACCATGATGTCTTTCCTTGCTGTGGTGCTGCAGTGGGAATCACCTGCTGAGTGAGCCTGCTGGAAGTCAAATTCATTGCAGAACTTTGTTCACTTTTGGAATGCAGTCAGTAGATGGAATCCAATAGATTGAAGCCTTTACATTAACACTCTACATAATCCCACTTAATTTTTTGGAAATATGTGAGATACCATTTTTTAAAGCACTGAGACAGTCTACCATATTTGCCAGCATATAAGATGCACCCGTGTATAAGATGCACCCCATTTATACCCTGGCAAATACTATTTGCCGGCATATAAGATACACTGGTGTGTAAGATGCACTAAATTTTCAAACAGTATTTTTTTGGGAAAAAAATGAGTCTTCTACACCAGCAAATACAGTATATTGCACTAACGTAGATATTGCACTAAGAGATATACATGTTAAAGTTGTAGCAAATTTTCAACTGCACACATTGTTCACACATTTTAACACTGGCTGTTTGCAGTCTTAGAGGCAACAACAATCAAGGTTCCTGCCATTTTTTAGCCCTAATTCCTGCTTCAAAAGAACCAGGTTTGTAGGGGACAACATTGCCATCACTCTTACTTACCTTTGTGAGGCATCATCACAAAAATCTCAGATTTGATTGGCTACACATTATCAGAATGATACCAAGTCAGAGTGAAAGCATTACTTCTTTCCTTCATTCTGAATAGCAGAATAAGTTTCAGAATGTAGAAAAATCAGACTGGATACAAGAAATAAACAAATACTTGTGAGCGTTAACTGTGACGTGGCTACAATGAAAGACAATCTAGTCTCAATTCCAATGTCTCCCTCAGTTCCCCAAAATGCTGTTCACACATTAAGTCAGGAAATTTGGAGGAGAATTCTAAGCATATTCTACTGTTCTACTGTAGAATTCTCCCCATGAGACTGGGATATATGCAAACTCTCACTATCTTGATCCATTCTCTTCAAGGTTTTGCAAAGAATTCTTCCCCCATTCTAATTTCATTCACAAAAACTTATACTTGCATCCTTCCACTATTCCTTGCTTTTCTGGAAGCCAGTTTCCCTCTTTTCCTTTTGCAATCCCCCTTGCCCTTCCTACAAACATGCCCTTTACCTATAATAATCTATATGCTTCTGAATTCATGTGGTTCATTAGTAATGGAAGTATGACATTGCCAGAGGCTCACAGAAAACCAAACCAAAACAAAAAAACCCCAAACTCTATTTGGGAAGTGTAAATTGCCAGAGCTTATGTCCTTATCCTATTCAACTATGAAGTAGAAAAGATCTGCTATTTCAATTCAGAACTATATCACTATACCCTTACCGAAGTTTCTTTCTTCTAGAACATACATTTTGGAAAAAGCTCAGAGGAATTTTCTGAATATGACTTATTGCTTAGCTGAACCAAAATTCAAGGAAATTTTGGATCAGAAGCACATTCTTACCCAGTGTAGGAGAGGAAATTCATTTTCATCGCACACACCATTCTAAAACCATTATCAGTAATTCAAACACAGCAGAATTTGAAAACTGCATTATAAAGATGTGCCTAGTTGTATATGAAGCATCATTAGGAGCTAGGCTTATTATTGATGAATCTGTGAAAAAATGGGAAAGCAAAGTGATGAATCATGAAAAGAGCGTGTGAAATCTTTCTCTGTAAACAAACATTATTTAAACAGAATTGAGAATTCCCATTCCATCCTTTAAAAGTAACTGAAGTCTACTATTCTCAGAAATGATTCCAAAAAGACAAAAGATAAAAAGAACAAGTTATGCAAACATATTTAAAAAACACAATAGCTTTTAAGCGGCAAATAATTACAAAGAATGCTCAGAAATGTATTCTTATTTATATATTGTTACTGTATGTGGGTTAATTTAAACTTTTAAAAATTATTTTTGTGTATGCTTTTATGTATGCTTTTCCTATCTTCTTAAGTAGGGACCGGCTGTTAGTATCATTGATGAATTACAATAGTTTTCATTAAGAACAAAATTATGCACAAACAAAGCAGTCAAAGAAGGCTCTTCAAAATAGGAAGGTCTTTGCCTGTCAGAAGAAGAAAGATCGTGGACAACTATCTCCAAAAAATCTATCAGCACTGTAATACACATGTTCTGTCATGTGCACTGTAAGAATAAAGTAGGGATACTTAAGGAATTTCAGCATGTTTCTGGGAATACTCAAAAAGTAACACATTGTTCATTTTTTGGGGATGTGATGTGCTATGCTTTGTGTCTGTCTCTGTGTGTCTGTGTGCATGTGTGCAAGGGCATGTGTTTTCTACAGAAACATAGGAAAATGGATACAGTGTTGGGAACATTTCTCTCAATATATGCATTTTGTGTGTAATTTCTCTTCATATAGGCATTTTCTATCCTTTTTTTTAACCAAAAACGCAAAAATTGAAGCATATTTTTATTTTGCTCTACATGCTAATTCAGGAAGTGTGGATTATGTTGGTTCATTTTAAAATGCAAAGCACACAAGTGTCTTTCTGTTACTAAATTCTGGAGAATCCTAAACCAACCTACACTGCTTCACCCATCTCTTCTAAAGAGAGATAAGGAATCAGACCATTGGGGACTTCACTTTCCATGGTTGAACCAGGATCAGGCATATGGCGTGGACACCTCAGTGATGTGAAAGAAGGTTAATGACAGACACCAGATGACACTAAACAGGTCAGATTTGTCTACTCAGAGTATGGTGAGTTTTTCTTCATGACCGGTAACCAGATCATCAGCTTCACAGTTCTTCTCAGCTTACCTCAGCAAGCTTCTGGGAACTAAATATAATGGAGATTTCAAAAAGAAAAAAAATACAGAAATCAGTAACATACAGCTACATGAATTGAAGAACAACGGAGATAAAAAGGGGGAAATAAGAAGAGTGAGCATTTAAAAACACATAAACAAACAAGCCAAATTAAACAATGAGAAGATTAGTGATGGAAGCTTAATAATGTACTACAACAGATGGAGGCTTTTGCCTGGCATATGAACAAGTAAGGTTTTAAAACCAATAATACCTTTAATATGTATCTGCATATCTTTATTGTGCTCTGTGATGCCTGCTTTATTGCTGATGACCCAGGGATAAAAGTCAATATAACAGCTAGTATTTATTTATAACAGCTGCATTATGTGAGAAACTACTGAGATTATAGATTACAGAACATCTGTTGGTTTGGCCTATTGTGTTTTTAAAATATAAGGTGAATATCGGCCCAACAGCAAACATGTATGCATGACTTGTGTTAGAAGAAGTTTGGTTATCAGGATGAGCAGATTTAGGAACTGTCTACAACAGGAGTGGCAACATGTACAACAACCAGTTTTTGAGTCTCCACCCTATCATAAACTCCCACTGAAATTGGTAGTTTGTCATTAACAGAGCCACTTCATCGAAGTTTTGTGGCACTGGGATACAACATCTTCTCAAACTGCTTTTCTCTTTTTAAAAGGAAGGAGATAACTCTGTCCTGTCAGCCTGCAGAGCTCTATGGTGTGGGATGGCACTCTAGTATCCTTTGAGATGTGATGCAATTGTTGCTTTAAAAAAAAATGTGATGACAATTTTGAGAGTAGTCACTGTATTTCAGCAGAAATGATGTATCTCAGTGGTTTGATGGGGTGTCTAATGCTGCCCCTGCCCCTGACAAGTTGCCAATCCCTGGTCAGAAATACGGAGGAGGATGGTGAGACTGGCTGGTGGTTAAGGATATCTGCCTCCTGAGAAAAGTCTGTTCTGAAGCTTGATGTAGACAATAGAAGGAGAGTGCTGCACAGGAAATACAGCAAGATCCAAGCTTGTCTGTACCTTTTGATTTTGATGGTAATTGATGGCTAAAGAGTTATTCATTATGAAAATGAGAGAGACAAGAGAGAAAGAATTGGGTTTATTTCCTATTTACTGTGCACAGAATTGCAGCTTTTGATATAATAATTCATGAGAATGTAGTAGGTATCTGCTGATATGTGGGAACAAATACATAGGAGAAACAGTTTCTTTCTAAAAGAAGCAGAATAATTCTAAGTAATTCTAAGACCGTATATTCAAATGTCAAGTCCCACTCAATTCCAGCAAATGTGTATGGTGTAGTAGTGATGGTACCTAGTTTTATGTTTTTTCTTTCTTTATTTTTTAAAAATTTTCATTATTTAAAAGATATTTATATACCACCACCAAAGGCTTCTGAGCAAATTAATAAATTAAAACAATTAAAATAGTAGGGGGGAAAACTTTTTTAAAAAACCCAACATGTATTGCAACCAAGTAAGTGTGCATTCTGGCACAAGCATTCCATTGAACATAGTAAGATTTGTGTAAGACTCAAAGAGTTTTCACAGAGTTGAAAGGGCCCTTAAAAGGATCCTATCTAGTCTGCAAGTGGGAAACTTAGGCCATTTCCATCCTACACTATTATAGTGCTATTATTCCACTTTCAACATCCTGTGGAATTCTGGGGTTTGTAGTTTACCAAGACCAACAACTTGTCTGGCTGAGAATTCTAAATATCTCTCTCTAAATTGTAAACTCCAGGATTCCATAGGATGTTGAAACTGGAATAATAACACTGTATCAGTGTAGTGCATAAACGGGCATATAGTGGCTAGGGATCATACTGGTTCCCCTGAATTCATCAGCTCCTTCCTCCACAGCTGTCATAACTACTGAGATGCTGCCATAGCAAGAAAAGCATTTGTCTTTTCTTTGTACTATGTTGATGGTCCCTATGAGCCTTGCTTACAGGTGGAACTACACTTCCAGGAAGCTTCTAGAAGTGCAGTTTGTCTTGTAAAGAAGGCATACAAGAAGTGCACACTTTGTTTTCAAGGAAAAATGGTGTGTTTTTACCAATGCAGACATGGCAAATTCTTCCTTTAGCCTTATGAGGGGCTTCAATATCAAACAGGGCATGAAACTTCCTTGCAGTGCCCATCCCACTGCAATACAGCCCTTGTCACAACAAAAGATCCATTATTACATCATAATTAATAGCTCACTATCCAACATCTACTTGAAAGTCTTGAAGAGCCCACTACCTTCAAAATCAGTCTGTTCCACTGTCAATTTATGCAAGTCAGAAAATTCTTCCTAATAGTTAATCTAAATCCCTTTTCTTGTAATTGGAACTAATTGATTTATATCTTACCTTGTGACATCTGCATATAGCTATTGTTTACCTTTTAATTACCTCTTCTTCACGTACCCAAATCCTTTGATGTTTCTGCACAGGTCTTGGGTCCCTAGCTACTTTTGTGACCCTCCTCTGGATGCATTCCAGTATGTTGATATTCTTTTAAATCTATGGCACCAAAATAGGATTGGCACCCAAATTAGATTCTCATTTGTATTGTTTGTCTTCTATAATTGCTATTTACATCATACATTATTCCTGCCTGAAGTGCTGATAGCTATGGCACCTTTGTTTGGAGATTAAAATTAGAAGTTCTCTTTGCTCTTATTGGAAAAAAAGCAGAAACAGAAACAGAAGCAACACAAGAATTAAAAATCTGGGAGTATCAGTGGCTGCAGCGTTGCTGAGGTGTGGCAGATGTGAACCACCAAGAACCCCATGTAAACATGATAAATACATATTTCAGAGAGGGAGGGGGGCATGGAAGTTTCCTTAAGCAGAGCAATTTTTTTTTAAAAAAAAGACACATCAAATTTGTCTAAAAATTCACTGAAATATCTATGTCCCAGTAATAATTGAGTCTCCTATAATTCTGACTTTTCACCAGCGGAGACGATGCAGAAAGGTCCAGTTGACATTATATTTAAAATATGAGATTTGATAGTTTGAGCTAAAATCTGTTTGAGTGGTTGATAGTTCAATCTCTTGTTTGATAATTCCTTCAAGCAATAATTATTTAAAGTGGGGAAGAAAGAAGAGAATGCAGATTCCTGAATAAGCTGCCTTCTCCAGTCTGTGGCTGGGCATTTGCAATTTATCCACAGCACAAGACAAGTCCTTCAATTACTTCCAACTTCTATCAAATCCCAATTTAATATCAGAAACAAGCTACTTCCTATTCAACTCATTTACTTGAAAGAACTATTTACTTTCTCTCAGGGCTGCAACTAGATAATAGAAAACTTTACCAATGGGAATCAGCAACTGAATATTGTTATGAATGGAAAAGAGAACCTACCACTGTAGCTCAGTAAACAGGTGTATAATTATTGATACATTGTGCTTAAATATGTTGTGGGTAAATCTGAATGTAATGAGCATGGGACAGTCCAACCATTTTGCTTGGTACTATCACAATATACTTTTAAACCTCTATTATGCAGACCTGATTTTAAGCACGACATTTTCCTCATAATTTGCTTTACCTCTCTAGCCTTTGTAACTGCCCAAGGCCATATGTTATATATTCAACAAAGAAAAATCAATTTGGCCTCAATGACTCTCTTGTAGGCCATATAAACTATTCACATATAGAAAATCAGCAGTGTCCTTAGAAGGAGAAGAATAATGGCACAGACAATAAGCAGCTGAAAGAAAAGATTGTATTAGTGCAATCATCTGCTCCAAATGCATCTGTTCTCTCCCCCACCCCACTCCAATGCAGTACATGCAAACAAACATTACAATTAAATCAGTGCTTTCTTGCTCAGGAATTACTCATGTGCAGTGGCAACCACAGCTGCTCTCGTGGGTGCATTTCCCCTATGAATGGGTCTTCAATGTATGATTTAGTCCTATGTACAATTCACATCTCTTGAGAATGGGCTGATTTCCAGGTTCTGAAGGAATGTCATTCCTTGGCCCACAGCTCAATTTCAGAGCATGTACTTTGAACAGGGTGAAAGGCCCCTGGTTGGAACTGATTCTCCTATTATTCAGTTAGAGAGTCTTCTCAGACAATAGATGATACAAAGTGGCATCATTGTGGAAAAGCAGAGAATTGTGTGCCCTGTGGTTTATCTACCATGCTATTGCTATTCCTAAGTGAAGTGGAAGATGCTGTTATCACCATGAACTGGCCTGGTTTCAGTAGATATTAGATATCATTTTGATATCACAATTCGGCCACCTTTTGCCACCCTCAGCCAAGTGTTTGTGAGGCCCCCGAATAAGCACGGAGCTAGGCATTGCTGAAACATTCCTTTCTCCACCTCGGCAAGCCAGACTCAGCCAGATCTTGCTTTAGGAGACCTCCCTAGACAAACACTTCATTAAGGATGCACGCTATTACAAAGAGCCCCCTACCCCGAGCAGGCACCCTGATGAGCTAGAAACTTACTCACCCAGGCAAGCTGCATCTGCATATTGGCCATTCTATTGTCAATTCGGACTTAACTCAATCATGTTAAATTCTGACCTTTCGGAGACATTGTCTCGCGCTCAAACCTCATTCTTCTCTCCCAAGTCCAGACTAGCCTACGGTCATACCTTTCCTATAAAACCCCCAGTTCCGAGAACTTCCTCGGATCGCTCCCAAGTTCCAGACTGCCCTGATACTGCTTAGCCCGGTGAGCTCCCCCAGCGAACCACGCTGAGCTTCTTCTCTCCATCTGCAACTTCTTCAGGACTACGAGAAAGGTGTCGTATCACCCATATCCCCCGAAAAACTCTTATTTCTTATTTCCTAGTTACCTGTGTGGTTGTGTTGTCTTAAGTGTTTGTCTGTTATTAATAAAACATCAATTCTTGCTATTTTAAAACTGTCTGACTGCTTGACTGACCTGACCCTGTATACATAGGGTTACAAGATCCCCGCTAAGTTACCCTGCCTCTCGTTAGCTTAAAGTGAGTGCTCCAGTTCATTTCCCCATCTTGCGTTGTTGTGTTTTGGTTGTTTGGGCGCCCCTCCCGAGACCCCCAGTTAACAGGGCAACACTGCTGCCCCCATCATGACTGTTCATAAAGAATCAATTGGTAGTCTGATCAGCTTCTGTAATCGGGAAAAGTGGCTTCTTGTTCTTCAGTTCAGGCAGCAAATTTGGATTAGTCTTGTCTCACATGTAGTATCAGACATCTCCAGTAAAAGAAAGTCACCAAGCAGAGTAAGGAAAAATGTCTATTGCTTCAGAAGCAAGAAGAAAAGCAGGTGAAGCAGCCAGGTGCCCTTCTTTTTTCTGTATTCACTGATTCAGAGAGACAGGGTCTTCAGTAACAATAGGCACCATGGCTTCCATTTGTTAGATTAAGTTGTGTAACACCAGCAGTTTGCCCAGTTTGGATTAAGGCTGCATATGTCAGGCATAAAATATGCTTTATTTCTGATTTGCTACATATCAACTTCTCTTTCTACTACCATATGGAACCATCTGAAAGCTTGTAGCATATTTTTAAAGACTCATATGGCTGCTTGTGTTTTTTTTCTTAAGTATTATTATTATTTTTTCAACTAGTCTGACTAGTTTATTGCAAAATAAAATGTGCTGAGTAACTGCTCTTCTTCCAACCTATTGTTGTTGTTGTTGCAGCTGCTCTTTGACTTCTTCCCTTGAAACCCAAGAATATTACATCTGCTTTTTGCTTAAACACAAGCACATCTCCATTGCCTATATGAAGGGCTTATTTCACCATCACATGTTTTCCCTTAAGGCCATAATACTTAGCTAAAAGTGACCCTTCAAATGAAGATTCATAATGAAGAGGAGCATTTGATTTTTATTATTAGCATTTATATTTTCTACTCAGCTGGAATGGAGTGTCATATTTAGTTATATTTGTTTATTTATTTATTTACTTTATATCAGCTTTCTCCCAACATGGGGCTAGGACAACTTACAGTGTTAAGGTGAAAACAAAACTAAAACTAAAACAATATATAATACAAAAGTAAAAAAAATAAAAATAAAATGACAGTACTATTGAAATTAACCTAAACATTGATTTAAACACACTTTAAACATTTCTAAAATATATTAAAGACCAGCACATCCTGTTGAAGGACAACCAGGTAAAAGTTGAGGGCCTATGGAAATAGAAAAAAAAAACTTTTCCTAAAGGTGAAAAGAAAGCAGAACGGAGGTCAATGGAGTCTCCCATGGGAAGAAATTCCATAGTTTGGGAATAGCTGTGCTTGTGACGGTGCTGATACAGCCCATCTCCAAATATCTTAAAACTCAGGGAGATCTGTGCTTTTGTTTGTCTCCTGTTGTCCATTCTCAGACAACAAAGTAATTAATTTAACCATCATAACAAATCAATAACAAGCAGAAGAATTAAAAGAAAGTATTAAAATCCTTTATTTTAGCTGTCTTCATATTCTGTGTATTTATTTCTTCTTGCTTATACTGAAACTTCCAAACTATAGCAACAGAAATAAGTTACCCATTATTACAATGTTATGGTTATTCTAAAATAGTTTAAATTGCTTCCATTGATGGCTGAACTTAATTTTTTTAATTATTTTATTTTAAAAAAATGAACAAGTAATAAATTGAATCATATAGTGTTAAATCATTATCTTATCATCTACAGAGATGAGAGAAAGCCCTGAATCTAAAGTCAGTCTTGTCTGAATCATGTTCTTCATCAAAGGCAATTATAGTCTGTTCAGCACATTCCTCCAGGAGTGACCATGAGGTTTGGGAGAAATCTATTGGAGGTGTCTGTGGAGTTTATGTCAGTCAAATTTAAAGCAATATTTTAATCTTTGACTAGTTCTCATCATCCCTGTCAATTTGTTGAGATGGAAAAATCCAATAATTTGATGTACCATTTTCTAATGCATATGCTATATTTTTCTCCATAATGTTCTTGAGAGAGAAATGGCAGTGTTTGGAAATACAGGCCATTTCCACACTACACTGTTAATTCCAAAAAATGTTGGAAGTGGAATAATAGCACTATAACAGTGCAGTGCAGAAATGGCCACAGAGTAGCAAAAAGTTTGTGGCCTGCCGAAATTATAGTGTGAGAGATGCATGGAGGGAATATGGGCCTTTTTTTTTTTTTTTTAAGGATAGAAACTGCAATCAATATACTTAGCTTGATCCTTTGGTAGCAGATAACACAGGTAATAAAAATGTCTTAGTTTACTTGGGAACAGACCAAAATTCTTACCAGAGGTTGCACATTTCAAGCTTTCAACATAGATCTTAACCCTCATTATATAGCCAGCCCTTGATTTCTATCTAAAAACAAAAAGGACACCGAGGAAGCTGTTTTGGTACTGAAGAGTTTTGTATCCTTCAGCAGTAGCAAACATAGTCACTGGTTGTATTTTTTATCACTTAGATTTTCCACAGTTGTGGGCTGCAAATCAACCTGGCCCTAAGGTCTTCAGGTAAGACCTTTATCCTGTCTCTTGGGAAATGACTTTATGAGCCTACAAAAGAGAGGTCCTTGTCTTTGCTGATGCTCCAACTTTAGAATGCCCTCCTAAAAGAGGTAAGATGGGCATTGATATTACAACAATTTTCACATAAGATTCAAATATATTTTTATTTAGCCAAACGTTTTAAATGATTATGTTGCTTGCATTGTTATTTTTAAGAGTGTTTTTAATGTACTCGTTTCTTAGGCGTGTTGTTGCTATATAATTCAAATGGTGAGTGGTGTTATTATTTAGTTTTATTCATGTCCATTCTATACTGCTCTGGAGTCTGAAAGGATGACAAACATTTTAAATAAATACCATTCAAATTAATCTTCAAATGTAACCCCTTTATGGTTGTACTAATATGGAAAATGTGACTGTCTACAAGGAAAAAGAATCTTAATTAAATTGTAAGACTTATTACGTACTTATTGTGTTAAGCTTTTTTTTTTTAACTTTCATGCACTAGGACAGGACATCTTCATCCCCAGGAGTCATGTTTTCTTCTGTCAAAAGCCACATATAACTAGACCTGCAATGTTGATACTCTATAACATTGCCACCTGCACACTCTTCAGGTTCTATCTTCTTGTCGCTGTATTGTATATGGTCTTTCCTGCAAACAAAAAATGGCTGAGACAAAAAAAAAAAAAAGCCCCAACCCTTTTATTGATTTTTTTTATAAAATAATTAAGCTACTTTTTTTTTTTAATTCCACGAGGGAGACATTACAAACTACTGGAGTCAGATCATATCCTGTAGTACAAGAAGCTATCACATTGGACTGGAATGTGCTTGTATTCCAGTTTGCGTTTTCTGGCTCTAGGTGTTTAGATGGAACACACTTACACCTACAGATACTCTATTGGACATGAGACATTTACACTGGACTTCTCACTGGGGTCATAAAATGCCAATAACTCACACAGTGGAACTTCCCCAAGAGCACTGCATGAAGGTTAAAAAATGTGCTCTGTGCTTGATACTCTCTTCCTTAGAGAAAAAGAGCTACTGTGAGACCTGGAATGGATCAAGGCCAGGACACAAAAAGACCTTTATACCCCCTCATACCATTTTCCTGCTTAAACATCCCCTCGCTACACAATTGCTGCTCTTTTTCTTCAATGTATTGTGTATTGCAAACAACACCTTTTGTCAAATAGCAGCTTTTGCCAAATGGGAGCTAAGAGTCTTTGGAAGTGAAACTAGGATGTTACTGCTCTCTGAAAAATATATATATATATATATATATATATATATATATAAAAAAATTGTTTTTGAAATTTCTGTTTAGTGTTATATGTCAGTTGATCCCAAAATTCTTGGTGAGAAAAAAATATTTCAAATGCAGAATAGTTTCTTTTTTGAAAAAGTAAACACATAAACTTTGTCCTTGGTGTCACAAAAGCTGGTTGCTGACACTTTCTGTTTGTCAAATGAAAATGTCCGTGCTAATTGCAGTGAATGCCATACAGTTTCTCCATTTCCCACCCTGCCTCTGTGAAGCCTGTGCATTAGTAAGAATGTCTGCATAACTGAGAATCAATACAGGTCCATTCGAACAGCATGTTTGAGTAACTCAGTGTAAACGATAACATTGTAGTTTCTGTTCAGTAGAGTTCAGAAGAGTTACAGTGCTTTATCTGAACTATTTATATTTTCATTGAACTTTTCACAAAACAAGCATTTATTTTCTTTGGTATAGTTTGTGAATTATGTCTGTACAACAAAATATATCTACAGAGTTTTCATTTAATCTTTTCATTATCTTTGTCACTACAGACCTAATGCTTCTGTAATGCATACACTCCAATTGTTTTGACTGGGTGAGACCTGATCAATCTTCTGTCACCCCACTTTTTCAGCTGTTTTTTAAAGTGTCCTCCTCCACTTTCCCCCTTTGTCTTCAGCTTACTTCATTTGCTATAAACAGAGCATTTGCACTCAATTAACTCAGCAGGAGGGAGAGGAGTGGAGGAGGTAGAATCTTGCTATTCTGTGTAGAATGGCAAAAGTCTTTCCTAGCTTGTGTTTTCCCCCCTCGTTAATAATTTTGTCATCTTGACCACAGTTTGGCATTGCTTTTCCATATCTGTCCCAGTTTTCATTTAAGAAATGTTGGAGGGTATGCTACTCTTTACTTAATATACTGCTTTAAGTCAGGTACAATTCTGGAATGTAGATGCTATTCAATTTAAAAATGAAGGTGGCAGCTGAGAATTGCTTCCCAAGTATAAAATCCAGCATCTGAAAAAAACAAAACAAAAAAACCCCCTCAGATTTAGAAATTGTTAAGACTGAATAAGGCTGAATTCTGCTGAATTCTGAAAAATCTGGGTTTAATATATTTTTATTATTTATTTATCTGTTTAAGGTATTTTAAGACTTTTTTTAAAGACTAGTGCCTCTTAGGACTGTTTATAAACCATAGTAGTGTACGATTCAGAGACAATAGCCATCTTATCAAGTATACACCAGAGGAGTTACCTGGAGGATTACCTTTTTGCATTCTTTACCTATGCTAAGATTATCTGCATTGTGCTCCTGCCACGTAAAGTTTAGTTAGATGACTACCGAGAAAAAGGCTTTTTCAGTAGTGGCACCCTGACTGTAGGGTGCTCTTCCTGAAGAGGCTTGTCTGGCACCTGTACCTTATAGTCCTTTGAGATACAGTGAAGAAGACATTTATATTCTCTCAGACATTTTAAGAGCTTTTAAAGATCATTTTACGCTTTTCATCCCTCAGCACTCTCCTCTATATTTCAGCCAGCAGGAAAAAAAACATTTTTTTTATCCATATCTTTTAGTGGAAACTTAATTATCTATTATTATTATTACCATTTGTCATCATTGTCATCATCATCATCAATATCAGTAATAATTTTAAAACAGATGTTTTAAATTAAAGTTTTTAATATGCTTAATGTGTTTAATATGCCTGTGTCATACATTCTGTTAACTGTATTTTGTTTTCATTCATAATATGAGCCACTTTGGGTCTCACGTGGGGAAAAATGCAGGATATCAGTTTATTGAATAAGTAATAAATAATGAATAGCTAGCTATGTTTTTTTTTAAAATCAATTTGATATTTTATTTCATCTTTTACTTTTCTATTTTTAATGTTGTAAACCACACAAAACACTATGCTGAGTGGACTGTATACAAGGGTCCAAATTAATTAAATAGAAAGACCTGAAAGATAGGTAACACATATTAGTTATGATCTCAGTAGAAGGCAGCATTGAAAAGGAAGATCTCCAAAGAACACCTAAATCAACCTGAAATGTAAACAGGAGATAGCAGAAAGCTACAAAATACACTGACTAGTTTTCTCAGTGTACTCACATAGTTCCTGATTGAATCCATTAGTCACTGTTCATTCAAAATGTTTATACCTGACACAGTTATGGTCACATACACAGAGGCATTCCTTCAAAGAAATATCTTATAAATGACAACTACAAATAGACTTTTCTGGTGGAAATTAGGAAAGAAATTAGGACAATAGCAAGCAATAACAAACATGAATTATAAGGAGATGGATTGTCCTATTAATTAATTTCTTCTTGGAATCTTATCGTTTCTTACTACCATCAACATTTCATTTTGTACGGTGTTGCCACATTATTGAAACATATCTTGTCTGTCATCTACAGCAACCCTGAATCCAGCACACAACTGACTGGCCAGTTTTAGAATATATTTGTCTGTTTGAAGCTATTGCTTTTTATTTTTCCTTTCCTAAATGGAATGGTCTGCACACACTCTTTAGACATTGCATTTTATGGCTATTAGCCAGATCCTTCAATTTGTCAAGATAATTTTGTATATTTGCCTCCAAAATAGTTTACAGTTCATTTTGGTGTTCTGTTTGAGATCATCACTTCCTTTTAGTTTACATTCCTCTTTCTCATCCAAGTCATTAAAAATTGTTGGCCAGGATCCAGTTCCAAGTAACTGTATAACTAATCCTCTGTGCCCAGAGGAGCTATGGAGTTGTACCTCTCACACAGCTACATTTTGTACATAACAAAATGGATTTGAAAAGCATGGGACCCACCCTCCATCCCAACTGCTACTGCCTTGGCCATAGAGGAAGAGAAAAAGCAGGCAGAACACCTTCATGCCTAAGCCCAGAAGCAGATGAACAGCTATCTCTCAGTCCCTACTTCTACTGCTTTGGCCTAAGAGGGACAGAAGATGAAGTAGCATCTGCTGGACTTAACCTCCTCCCATACTGCCATCTCCTTTTCCTTGTGTTGCATGTCTTAATTAGGTGTAAGCCTGAGAGCAGGGAACAGTTTTGTTGAGTAGTGATATGCTATATAAATTGATAATGAAGGTTATGGTGATGGTGATGGTGATGATGATGATGATTCAAAAGTTTTCTCCTCAGTGGATGAGACTTCACTTCTGGGGGTTAACTCTGTTTGTATACCCAAAGCACCTTGCAAAATTCTGGTACTTGAAGCCAGGCACACTTAAGGTTAAGCTTATACTAGCAAATTACCAGTCTCTATGGCATGTAACTTGGTAGTTCTTATTTGTTTACTGAACAATTAGGATTTCCATCCGTCCATCCTTTTTTAAAAAAATTATTCTGCAACTATATAAATATATTCCCAAACAATCCCTATTCCTGCCCTAAAATGAACATATTAATGTCTATACTATTCCTCTGTCTACTGAGCTTGCTAACATGTCCTAAGATGAACTTAAGGCCTTTTGCTTGCCCTGTGTATGTTTTGTGTGAGCAGGGCAGCTCACATGAGTGAATATATTGCCCGACACCAGGACATTACTTTCTATGTGAAGATTGTTTTGTTTTGTCTTGTTTTGTTTTAAAAGAGGAAGAGTCAATCATGTGAGTCCTCACCTAAAATATGTACAATTCAAACAACAATTTCACTACTTTTTTGAGAACTAGTCCGATCTTGGGGCTGGGTGACATATCCATTTACATCTACTGGTGACTGAAAAATTAAGTGACATATGTTGTAGCGTGAGTACAGTTCTCCCTCCACATATGTGGGTTTCACTTTCATGGATTTGATTATTCGCAGAGTGAGCTTGCCTCCTCCCATCTCCTCTCCCATTCCCTGGTCTTTTGTCCAGGGTCAGGGAACGGGAAAGATCATTGCTTCCCCTGACCTGCTGTCTGCTAGGGCACACTGGCAGCAGGGGGCAGGAGCCATGGGTGCAGGTATGCTGGCAGCAGCCAGCAGGGGCATGCAAAGTGGGTGATCGCTCCTTCTCTGCATGCCCTCCACTGCCGACAGTGAGGGCATGCTGGCAGCAGCTAGCAGAGGCAAACAAAGAAAAAGCAATTGCCCATTCTCTGCATGCCCTCTGTTGCTGCCAGTATGATTGGGCTCGCCATCTGCCTGCCCGCAGCTCTGGATTGATCGCTCCAGCGGTGGGGGGAGGGGGAGATGGCGAGTGGGGAAGAAATATTTTTCCCCTGCCATCTCCTGCCCACTGCTGACAATGGCTGGCGTGGGCATGTGGGCAAGGAAGGGGGAGTGCTGGGGAGGGAGTTATTCACAGTCATTTCACTTTCATGGGGGTTCCCTGCAAATAGGCAGAAGGCCTACTGTATTTCAAATCATTTCACATCATCTGAAACACAAAGCTTTTTGTGGGATCTGTTTCCATATTTGCTGCCCAACCGACAAAATGAAGCGACCACACAATAAGGCTTGGGTTAAACATGAAAAGATTTATTAAACTATTGCCTATTTAAACATGAACTTGAACTGTGTGACATGAGGGGGGCTAAAAAGGAAGCTTGCTTGTTTTGCCCCCTCCGAGATTACTGTGTGACCACATAGTGAATGCAGGGTCCTCCCATGTGGGAGGCCAGCAAAAGCATCTCCCTCACCCAAGTGCTGCATGACACAATTGGGGAAATGGATCACCTGCTAGTCCACAAAGCCTAGTTCATATGTTTTCTGCAGGTTATTGTGCACTTGAACTTTTTTCAGGCAATGACCATCTTCAATCTATGCTTTTTCATGAATATGACAGCAGTGCACAGAAATGTTACCTGTACACATTGGCAATCTAGTTAACTTTAGGGCCTAGACTAGCTTAATTGCAGGGGGTTGACTTCTTCTAGTTGTTCTCATGATCCCACACTAACAATAGCAATAGTGATTGCATGTTTATTTCTATACTGCTTATCAGCTAAGTGTTCTCTAAGCAGTTTACAATGTGTTAACTAATTGCCCCCAACAAGCTGGGTACTCATTTTAACGAACTGTGGAAGGATGGAAGGCTGAGTCAACCTGGAGCCCAGCAGGATCAAACTCACAACCTTGTGGCTGCAGTACTGGCATTTAACCCATTTGCCACAAAAGCACTACTTTTTAGAAAGAGAGGGCAAAGTAACATGGATACTGCTCCTCCTTTGTCTTATTCTTGACACTGTTAAGAGAGTGAATCAACAGGCAGCAGTAGTTAGGAAGAGCAGGAAGTGAAGTACTTGGAGGATTAAAAATATTGGGTTGGGATTTATTAAAGCCAGCCTTTGGTGCAGACACTATATATGTATGGGAGCAAGTACCTTAAATGTTCAACTGTAGAACAAGTAATGTAAATCATAAGGAAATCAGCTATCTTAAATGTTGCCACTGATGAATATGCATACCCAATCCTTTTTGCTTTATGTAGATTTAAGTATATAGAGTCATCCCTCCACATTTACTAGAGTTAGGGGCACAGAACCCCCATGAAAATGGAAAAACTGTGAATAACACTAGGTATTTAACACACACAAAAGTATGATCACCATATTCAACCCACCATGGATTCCCTTGAGGCAGCAGGGTTCCTTCACAAGGCAGAAGTGGGTGACTGGTAGAGCTTACCGCCACCCCCACTGATGCCACGCATCATTTTTAATAGGGACTTGCAAGCATAGTTCACAGTTAGTCTCATAAGGCTATTAAAAATGGCATAGAGAGACAGCAGAGGTGACAGCAAACAATCTGTGAATAATCAAATCCACAAAAGTAAAACCCGCAAATGTGGAGGGCTGACTGTATTGTGATCCAGGATTTTCTATCATTCAAACTTCACCAGCCATGTATTCAGTAGTTAACCTATTGGAAGCTACACTTTTCATAATTCTCAAATGCAGAAATTGTAAGGACAAATTAAATAATGCACATGCAGTTCTTAAATCTCTTGAAACATACTAAGTAAAGGCTAATATTGCTGTTGTTATTACTATATATTACTCCCATCTCCAGACTGTGCATACATGAATGAACTGCTCCTGTTCCCATGCACATTCACTTCTGTTTCTATTGGAGCTTGGGAAAAAATGTTAAATTGTTAGCTGTCCCACTCATGTGGCTGAATCATACATTGTTTGACTAATACTGCCATTATTCCCATGTTTGCATCAGACTTTTTTTGTCATTTGATTTCATTTGGTAGTGCAGAGGCTTTTTCTCTCTTTCTTTCTTTCTGCCAGCTACAATAAGACAGAAAGGCCTCAGGAGAATTAAGATTAGAACAAGTGGAAATGTGTCACAGGATTCTGACAAGCAGGTTATCTTCTTGTTCTTTTGGAGATTTAGGAACACAGGAAATGAAAAGAACAGTGAGCCTAGAACAGAAGAATGAAATGTGGACAGGGAGGTGCTTTTCGTTACTTCAGAAGACACCCTCAAGCAGCCGCAACCTTTTAAGTGTGTCAAATCCATTTATGCCAGAAGGCTAGTGCATTCCCCCTGTTGAACTCTATGGGAGTTGGTGGGGTCTTTCTGTGTGATGGGGGGCGGATTGTGAGTCTTTTCAGTTCTCTTCCAATTATTTTACTACTTTTATTTCATGGATTTGTATATTATTTGGGCTGAACTAAAGTAGATCTCTTTTTACTCCTTTTCTGTGTTAATTTCTGATAGAGTGCCAAATGAATATTTGGATAATTGGCTTAAAATTTTTCCTCATTTCTTATTTTGTCCTTTCTTTGGATTTCCCAATCCCCCTCTCAATACCACCTGCTTCCTACCACCATTCTTTTTCAGTGGTTCAAACACTTTAAGGGATTTGGTTAGGGCTTTCAGGAAACCCACTGGGTGATCTTGGGCACCTCACAAGCTCTCAGCCCAGAAACACACATGATAAGTGCATCCTAGGGTCACCAGAAGTTGGAAATGACTTGAAGCATATAAGAATAATTAGCTAGTTATTTTGAAATAATAATAATAATAAAAAAGGACTATTAGTTTCTTTATGCCCCTGTTGGGAAAACAGGTGATTTTAAGTTAGACAACTGGTTGAAGATAGTGTGGGACATTGGTTGTTTGAAAAGCTTTCATAAAATATAAAAGCTTGCAATGAACTTGAGAGAGACAGTCCTTTTTAGGAAGACTGGCTGGTCTTTATTTATTACATTAACAACAACTTAACAACACCTGAGGCCTCCACCTCGCCAAATTGATTTGTGGGAAGATGTAATTACATATAAAGTTGTCTCTTTCTTAAGATGAACATCTAGCAAATTATTCAGATTATCTCTACCCCAACATGAATTAAACAACCCTTTGGTCTAGTTTTTAGCAACTTAAACTGAAATAAGGAACTCATTGTTTATTAACCTGCATCCAAATATGTGTGAACAAATGTAGTTTTTCAGTCGTCAGCATTACTGGCAACAAATTGTTTCCCCTCCTTCTCATTCTAATGACCATGATTAACAAATTTATTTTTGAGCCTAATTCCCAAGCTCCAGTTTCCATCCACATTGAAAAATAAAATATCTCATTCCTCTATAGATGGACATAAATGTAAGAATTATACCAGGTGATGAGCTACAGATATACAAAAGGTTTATGGTGTTGTATTGCTGTTCTCCTCCTTTAAATAGAATTGCATGTTCCAGTGGAACCATTTCACATACTTCAGTATCTCTATTGTTCTCTGAAGGGAAGGATGATCTATTATTAGGATGTGTAGCCAAACTCATTTATCATAAGTGATTCTGCCATAGAAAGCTGTTCAATAGAGAAACTTTGTTCTATATTATAAGCATAATTTTCAAAATGGATTGAGTAATCAATGTATTGCTTGTTTAAGGAGGAAAAAAATTAAATCTAATTGTAGCATATCACTGAAGACATTAAAAAAGAGACAGAAAATGAGGGAGGGGTCAAATTGAAAATCACTGGCAAGAAAAAGGAGGAAAAAGAGAAGGGGAATATGTGAAGATTATTATTTTGTCTATGGCACATCAACTCAATAACTGGAGGAAGGAAAAGTGAAACAGTAAATGTAATATAAAAAGGCAAAATATCTTCTGGTATACAGATTTTCAAATTATCTCTAATGTCCTAACCAATTTCTGTTTCCAGCTATGTTTTTTAAAATCCTAGTGTTTCCTTATTTCTTAATAAAATGACTATTGATAAATGTGCATTATCTCCTTGTCCTTCTCCTTCTTTTGCATTGTTTCCCTCTCCTCTTCATTGTGCTTTCCCTCTTTTTTTCTTTTTCTTTTTTTAATTCCATATTCTACCACTTTGGATCAATTGTTAAGTTTTTTTTTCTGCTTCCTTGACTATATAATGCTGCAATACAGTAGGCAAGAAAAACAGCCTATCTCATCACTAATATCAATTCAAAATGGATCTCCATATGCAACAGAATGAAACATCAGTGGCACAATGGAGACATGAGGTGACAGAATGGAATGTGTTACCCTGATTTCTGGGGTCCCTTGGGGGACACCTCAATGTGCTCCACGTGCTGGGGAATGGAAACTAGCCAGAGCACAAGCAATAGCAATGCAAGAGGCAGGGTAACCTAGCAGGGTCTTTTTACTCAGTTTTTATGGGGTCAGGCCAAGCCAAAAACCAAACCAAAATGTCCAATAAATGATTTTATGGAATGCAAGTCTCTCACACAAACACAGTCATGCACACACGCACCCAAAAGCTATTAAGAAGTAAAAGAGAGGAAATTGGACAGAGGGAGTATTGAGGGGTGTTGTTTTGGGTAATACTGCACCTTGTCCTGAAGTCCTGGGTCCAAGAAGGCAGTAAAGAAGTGGGGCTCAGCACGGAGAGGGTTAAGGGGATCACTCAACGGACGGAGAAACGGTCTGCTGGGATGACCAGGAGTGATCCAAATAATTGCTCAAAAACTGGGACTATTTGTAGGGGGAAAAGTACCTGGAGGACTAATCCTTTCCCAGGGAGAACAATGAGTGTTGGAGAGATAACGAAGCTCCACCATGGTAATTTTCTTCGTGTGATGGGATTGCAACGTGTTGCCAAAGTCTTAGGATCTTTGGCTGTGTTAGTTTGTGGTGTGACTTCATGTAAATGGTCCTTGCCTGATGGAATATTTGCACAACTTGGGGCAGACATGCTAATCTCCTCAAGTTGGCTTCTCAAGGGGCTGTGGACCCTTTGTTTATTGTGGGTTTACACATCTTGAGGTCTCCTGGGGCTACGTGACTGGGGATTTTACTGGCCTGACTTGGTTTTCAGTCTTTCGACTGCGCCTGCCTACGTACCCTTTCAGGGGACCTCTCTGGCACACGGAGCTATATTTTAATATTAAAATTGTAGACCCCGGGATAGGGTTTCTCCCTCGAAGTAACAAATGCACCATTTTGAACAAGAGAGCAGAGGGAGCTCAAATTTTTAAATGAGCCTCTGTGTGGAAAGAATGCTGTAATAGGCATGGGAAGAATATTCAAAGATATTAAAAAAGTGGTTGAAAACAAACTAGGTATTCTTGATGAAGAGAATCCTGGACTGATGAGTCTCTTTACAGTTCAGGATTTGTTCTGTGCAAAGTTTACGCCTGGTTGTTTTTGCACAGAAAACAATGTGATGTTTCCTGTGCAGAAAACCTTGATTTCTGCACAAAAAAATAGCATGGCTTCTCCAGATGCTTCTCCAATCCTGTCTGCTCTTTATGAGACTTTCAAAGACTTTCTTGAAACAGGAATAAAACTGCTAAAATTACATGTTGCTTTCTTCAAGAACAAAATTAGTGAAGAATTACATCCCTATAATGTAAACAAAAAAAAACAAAAAACAGCACAGAACTTTGTATGCACACCTCTGGAATGGTCAGTATGGCCTATGTTACAATTGAGCTCAGGTAACTAGACACAACAAATGGAAAACTTTATGTCTGAACAATGGTTTGAATACCTCATCTCAAACTTCTACATTGTCCAAATTTCCTGGGCAACATTTGCTATATGAATTAGTAGGGTTTGTGAAGTGTTGATTTATCTCTCAACAGTTGATGCATTAACTCTACTCTAGATGGCACTACCAATTGGATTTCCTGGATTATGGCCCTAAATTACAGTGGTGCACACTGAAGTCACTTTTGATTACTTTGACAAATAAAAGCAATTATACATTAATAAATGTCAAAGATGATTCTTATGTTTTTCTTTCACATGCTGGAGCAATCATGATATTTATCTCATCAGTTTCATTTTAGAAATACTTTCCTCTCCCCCATTCCTCTCCACTGGTGAAAGTTTGTATTAATTTAATCAAGAAAACTATAAGTTTATAACAGCCTGAGGTGCATATATCTCTGTAACTATTCCTAAGCAATAACTAAAGAATTTGTAACAAATCGTGGAATGAGTTAGGGAATCACAGTGAACAAATCAGAGCCCGTGTCTTTTCCTCACTCACACTCTGTCATTCTCTTTCTCCTTCTCTCTTGTGTGTTCAATTTTTATGTTACATTATGAATCTATATGCTAGTATCTACCAAATGAAGAAATAACTTTCTGGTAAATGAGTAATATGGCCAAAGAGAGCATCACTTTTTGGTGGAGTTGCTTCTGGCTAGTCAAAAGTCAGATTGAGATAAAGGAATACAACCTGTCCTGAACACGGTTATACTGTGCCTGAAATCTCAGGTTCATAGCTTTCCTTAAACCTGGAGGCCTGTGTTTTGGCAGTGGCTAGGTATGTGTCTGCACAATTAAAGCCAGAGTGCCAGCTGCACCCATCCCTTGAGATTTCAGATCTGGCCACAGTAGCACATACCTTGATTGCATCCCATTTAGATTTCTGTAATGCAGTCTATGTGAGACTACCTTTGGAAACTGTTCAGAAACTGTGGCATACCCAAAATACTGCAGCCATACTGCTGATTGAAGCTGGTTACAGGGAACAATTAGCAACTTGAAATGGCTTCATTTTTGAAAAGCTTGAAACAGCTTCATGTTTCCAGGCACAATATAGGCCCTTTCCACACAGTGTAGTCACTGCTTTGCTGTGACGGCTTGAGAACCCGTGCATCTGCATGCCATTGTCTCTATTAAGTTGATGTTAAGTTGCTGGCATGCCTTTGCATGTTGTATTTGAGCAATGGAAAAATGTCTTTTCACTCCCTGAGACCACTTCTACTACGTTTCTACAACTACATGCGGAACCGTTGAAGTGCATTCTCACGGGAATGGGCAGGTTCAGGGCAGGCCCAGACATCATGTCTTTGTAGAGATGTCCTTCCGAAGATTTTTTTTTAAAAAAGAGATCCAATGAAATGGGCTGGGGTGGGCCATAAGCGGAGCAGGGGAGTGGTGGTGAACGCTGTAGTGAGGAACAAGTAAGCGGTTTGCCGACTCAAGCAGAGGATGGTGTGGAATGCCACGTCGCAGAAACGTCACAGAAACACAGTCATAAACTCCACTCCTGCGACATCATAAGGCGTTTCTGCCATCTCATGTGGAAAGGGCCTTAGTTATGACCTGTAAAGCCCTATAGGACTATAATGCCTAGTATAAGTCTTCCTGAGTTTTAAAATTCACAAGGGAGGACTTTCTCTCATTGTCACCACGATGAGATGCACATTTGATGGAAGAAATCTTCCTGACAGTTGCTCCCAAACTGTAGAATACTTGCCCAGAGGAAGCTAAGTACCCCTCACCCTACCCCCATTCTCGCTGAAGCAGGAGGTGAAGACCTCTCCATTTACCTAGGCCTTTGAGTCTTGATTGCTTGTTGCAGAAGGTGCTTTAATTGTCTGTTATATTTTCATCACCACCACTATCATCATAATATTTTAATGTCCTTTTCAAATTGCTTTACAATAATGCTTTTTTCTGTATCACATTGTGTTAGCTGTATTTTGTTTCAACCCATATCATAAGTTGCCTTGGATCTCATGTTGGAACAAAAGGAGGATATAAAATAAAGCACTAATAAATAATAAATATCAGCAACTTGCATGTATCTGCAGCTTTGGACTATTATTTTTTTCCAAAGTATGTTGTGTCTACATTACATAAAGCTTTTATTTATGTTCTGTAGAAGTAGCATCAGCAATTGCAACCCAACAGAACAGAAACTCTACCAAGAAAAGCCCGACATATGTTTGCCTTAGGATTGCTATAACTTGGAAACAATTTGAATGCACCCCACCATGACAACAACAAAGGAAAGTTCAGTGCACTTCTCTATTAGAACATGTCTATAGAAGCTTTGAGACCATTGATTGATTAACTGATTAAAACAAATGAGATGACAAATGGATTAACATTTCTAATGTATAACATTTAATGTTATACAGAATAAACATGACATCAGGTGTAACTGAAATGAAAGCTGACATAAAATACAATATTTGTTGTTGATTTGTGCCTTCAAGTCATTTTCAGCTTATGGCAACCTTAAGGTGAGCTTATCATGGAGTTTTCTTGCCAAGGTCTGTTCAAAGGGTGTTTGCCTTTGCCTTCCTCTGAGGCTGAAAGATTGTGAGTGGGTTTCGATAGCTAAGCAGGGCTTCAAATGCTGGTCTCCAAAGTCATAGTACAACACTCAAACCACTACATCATGATGGTTCTCTAAAATACAATATAATTGTATGTAATTCTACATATTTTTACAGGTTGGAATCCTGATACTGTTTTATAACAAATGGTGGCTGCATATATTTGCCATTGTGTGTCAACCACATGAAATTCAAAATTGTATGTGCAGAATTATGTCTGTTGTACATGTGGATGTGCATTCTTGGCTGATTCATAAATTCATGGTGAATTTTGTGGCAATGCTCTTTTTAGTTGTGTAGTTCATTGCACGTTTGGTTGTGGAATATTGTCATTCAACAAGCCATCACAGAGCATAGTTAACACCTAACTACATATAGAAATTTCCACTACACAACCCAATATAGTATCTTGACCATGGTTTATTACGAGGTCTGCTCATTTTTAAGTCTGTCTTTCTGTGGATCACTATGAAATGTCGGTGTGAGAATTAAAGATCTCTTATGATTTGCAGTATCTTGCAGAAGTGCCCCCCTGCCTGCCTAGACTTTTCCATATTTTCTGTTGTTACAACTTGGAACTGAAATGGATTTGACTGGCATTATTGCCACTTAACATATTCAGTAATTCTCCCACATTTGTAGGTTTGACCTTTGTAAATTTGATTATTCATGAGGCATACATGTGCCTTCCCTATATTCTGTTCCTCCCATCCCATTGAATTTTTGCCAGCCACAGAGAACAAAGGCAAGCACGCCCAGACAAAAAGCACAGAATGTCGGGGAGGTACACATGTGCTTTCTTTCTCCCCTGTGGAGCTCTCCCTCCCATCTCTTGTCTTTGGCCTTGGCACAGAGAACTCCAGGAAAAAGGCAATGGGGGAGAAGGCATGTTTTCATCTTCTTTCTGTTGTCCAGAGCTCCACTTCCCATTTCATTGCATTTGGTTCTGGTGAGCAGAGAAGGAAGACTTGCACAAGAGGACAAAAGGCAAGGGAATGGGAGCAGGGAGTCCCAGAATAGAATGGGAAGGGAATTGCAGTGGGGGAAGTTATCTGAGGTTTTTGCACTGTAAAGATGCAAAATAATTTTCCAGTGGAGGAGAAGTTAAATGAACAAAAACAAACTGGCACTTTGTTGATGGCATAACTATTCACCTGCCTAGATCAATATTTGATAGGACAATCGTTGGCAGCAATTACAGCTACATATTTTCTTGCAGAAGTTTCTATCAGCTTTGCACATCTGGATCCTGTAATTTTAGCACATTCTTCTTCACACAATTACTCCAGCTATGTCAGGATGGATGGGGACTGTTGGAAACAGCCACTTTCAACTGCTGCTTCAGATTCTCAATCAGACTGGAATCTGGGATTTGGTTGGACCATTCTGAGACATTCAAATTCTTGCTTTTAAACCACTGCAGTGTCAATTTGGCTGTGTGTTTAGGCTCATTGTCCTGCTGGAAGGTGAAGTTGTGCCCTAGTTCCAGGTCATTTGCAGAATGAAATAGATATTTTTCTATGATTGTCTGACCAGTGGGAGACTCAAAGTAGAAGGAATGGATACTTCTGCAAGGTACTGTGTGAACTCAATAAAAAAGAAACCAGATATTAGAACAGCTGTCTTGAATTGGCTAATTACTTTATTTGTATGCTGGCTTTGGTTGTTCCTAATGCTTTCCTATGAAAGCTAACTTCCATAATATTTTATGCTATTGATCAACATGAATTTCTCCACCTTCTTCCCTGGTCAGGCAACATCTAATCAAGATGCAACACTGGTTCCTCCTAAAGTTAAAAGGTATTCATGTTGTCAGGTCTTATCACCCAGGGTATAAGAATAGAATAGAATAGAATAGAATAGAATAGAATAGAATAGAATAGAATGATCACCTTAATTGTTGTTATTTTTCCTTTCCTTTCCTTTCCTTTTTTTTGTTTGTTTGGTCTCATTATTCTTTTCCTTTCATCTTCCTGAAAAGCATCCATCCAAATTTGGTTTATCACCACATGAAGAATCAAACTAACATAGCTTTCAAGTGTTATCACCTAAGAAGTAATTTTATTCCATTTTCTTTTATATATGTCAATAATAATCAAGCATCACTGAGTTAATTCAGCAAATATTTTTCAAATCTTTTCATTTAGCTTTCATTGCATTGACACCCACATGTAACTTCCATGTGAATGGGTGAACCCAGCTGAGCTTTAATATGAATTTTAAAGGAGCTATCAAGAATGCTAAACCCTATCCCCTCAAATAGGTTCAGCATGTTTGATAGCTACTTCAAAATCTGGACTAAAACTCAGAGAGGACTTATTGCCCCACTGACAAAGAAACCTATCAGCTGACATTATTGGAAGTAGTTAGTGGACTTACTCACAGTGTAAATGTTGCAAAACCTGAAACTTTCTGTGTACATTCTATGCATTTTAACATATGTTGATCATGTATCTAGATCCATGCCATCTTCATTCAGTCTAAATTATCCTTTAAAAAGTGCTAAAATATTGAAAGCAGGCAATTCAAACATTCTTAAGATTTTGTATTTTTATCATCGTTGTTGTTGTTGTGTGTCTTCAAATCATTTCTGATTTTTCGTGACCCTAAGGCAAATCTATTTTGGGGTTTCCTGTAGCAGCAATGGTGTGACACACCCAAGATCACCCAGTAGATTTCCATCAAACCCTGGTCTCCAGGGTCATAGTCCAACACTCAAACAGCTACATCACACTGGCTTACTTAACCAAATTGACTAAATTCTTTCTTTCTTTCTTTCTTTCTTTCTTTCTTTTGACTGTATTGTCAACATTCATTGCAAACTAAAAAAAACTGTGTTTTTTTTAAACAATGTTGAGTCAAGAGAATTCACTATTTTGGAAAATTAATTTCTAGCACCGTTAAACAGGCATTGTCCCCTTGCCCACAGTTTGACACTACTTGCAGAAATTTTCACCTGTTCTTTTGTGTTGCTCCATTTCTTTTCACGTCATTTGCCACTGGTGATAACATCGAACAATCAAATTTGATTGTATTTGCTCATATTTGCTTACTTCTTGTTTTATTTGTTGTCATGTTTAAAGTCTCCTTGTCTTTCAAGAAATACAAGACATTGTTAAAATTACCCCTTTTTTATTTTTGCAATGATCTCTTGAGGTATTCCAAGGTTACTCAGTGCATTTGACTAGCAAGAGAAAAATGGGAGCCTGGTCTTCTAGTCGAAAGTCTAATACTATAACTATGCATCACACTGGCTGCTATAGAACAGAGAGAACACCATGCCAGGTAATTGCTGGTTAACCTAAGAGTCTGGGTAGGAATTTCCTTGTCCCTTTCCAGGAGCTTTTTTTCTCTACCCTGCACTATCATGTATGGGTTATGGGCAATTGTCCTTGGGATGTGTCACTTAAAATAGGAGGTTACTGACAGGTAGACAGTGGGAGGAGAATCTGAAGGATTCAGATTTGGTAGAGTGGATTTCTCCAGACTTTCTCCTTTGTCTGAGGGGCCTGTGAGTGGGAAAAGAGACTAGCCTTGGAATGAACCTGGGGCACATGTATGTCATGGTGTGTTTGTGGGAGATACCCTAGGAAGATCTCCCTTGTTGACAACTGGTGGAATGCCCATCCAAAATGGTGGCAGGCACTCAGAGCTTGTTTCACCCAGCAGTGACTGTGGAGGACATCAGGTTGGGATGCCCTGCCACAACTTCAAATCCTCTCCTTTGCAGATCATTGAAGTTCAAAGTTAAAGATTTAGTAGCTAATGAAAGTGACCCTTTAGTACAAAACTCTCCTGCCCAGTGTCATTATTTCCTAATTGTTAAGCAAATAAAAAAAATGGTAAATATTTCTATTACCTTTCCAGAGACTACTTTTTATTGATGAGAAAAATAGGAGGAGGAGGAGGACGGGGGGGGGGGATTCTATACAATCATAGGTCTACACAACTGTGACCACAGACCCAAAAGCCACTTATGTTTCATGGTTGGCCCCTTGAATCCACAAACGCCAGGCCAGGAGACAGAAGAGAAGAAAAGAGAAAAGAGAAAAGAGAAAAGAGAAAAGAGAAAAGAGAAAAGAGAAAAGAGAAGAGAAGAGAAGAGAAGAGAAGAGAAGAGAAGAGAAGAGAAGAGAAGAAAAGAAAAGAAAAGAAAAGAAAAGAAAAGAAAAGAAAAAGGGAATCCTGGAAAGATTATAAAAGTTTAAATCCAAATTTATTTATTTTCCCCTTTTAAGTTGTTTTGTATAGAGTGAAGCTTGCAATAGCTACTTCTTCTAACACATTTTATATCCTTGAGAGTTTTCAGTGGTAACACATCACTGAGATTACACAAAATCTCCTGAATCATCACAACTCTGTCTGCTCCAGTTCCTGCCATCCTTGGAAGATAAGATATTGCTTGTTTTTACTTCTTACTAAATGTACTGTATTAATGACTGTGATCCTAATTATGTTTTGAAAAATGTTTGTCTGCAGGGAAATGCATTTCTTTTCTCTTTTTGCTGTAAGAAAATGTGCAGTGCTGTCAGCTATTTCTTGTACATATGGGGAAAAATCCACAAAAGCTTTACATATGGGGGAAAAAATCCCCCCTCCAAAAGCTTATAAATTACTGAAATGAAGATTGCATTGATAAAATATACACATGTAAACTAGAAAGGGATAGAAGGTGAATGTCAGAGAAAATTGATATATTGACAAAACTGCAAGAAGGAGAGAGAAATCAGTATCTCAAATATCTAGGCATTAATATTACTTTATATTAGTTATTGTGCCTCTAGTTTCAAACTTTCTGTGCATGTCTGTACATTGCTGTTGCTGTTACAGCAGCATATGTTTGCCTCTGCTAGGCTTTATGAGATTTGAAGTGGGTGAATAAAATAATGCTATGTGCAAACAAGGCAGAAATCCTACTGGTGAAGAGAAAAGGCAATCTATCATTTGTCACGTGACTTGTTTTTCAGAACATGAGGCTGCATTCCCTCTGAAGGATCAGGTATACAGCTTTGGGAAGTACATGGATCAAATGCTCTTTCTAGATTGCCAAGTGAAGATGGTGACCAGGATAGCTTTCATCCAACTTCACCTTGAGCATAAGCTACGTCCATTCCTGACACAGGTGGATTTTGTCATGATATAAATGTGGCCAGAGTTTACATTCTTCTTTTCAAACACATTTATATATGGGGATACAATATTTTGTTGATTTTCTTCTTAAAGGAAGTAACAAGTCCTTTTACCAATTTTCTTCCTACTGTGAGGATATTTTCACAAATTTCATTTTCCAAAAACTATCCACAATTCAGAATTTATTTTTGCACAGAATTCAAACATGGTGTTCTTGCACAGAAAACACAATTTTCTTTAAAGGAATCATCATTTTCTGCACAGAAATGAACATGCAGAAAGTGCTGCTTTTCTGTGCAAAAATGCCACACAGAAGAAACAAAAGATGTTCCCAGATTTCTGCCTAGTTTTATGTATAGAACATATTTTTTTCTGTTCAGATATAGGCCATTTCCACACGGGGTTTTTAAAATGGGGCACAATGTCCTCCAGGGAGGACGTCTGCACCTGGAAGCGGACTGGGTCAGACCTACTTAATGTAGATCCACACCCCAGCCCACTCCGGAACGACCCCAAGTGGTGGTCCAGCGTGCTTTTGAAAGACCGCTAAAAACGGGTCTTTCAAAAGCATGGAACGTGCCACTGCGAGCTGCTCCCTTATGCAGATTCACAAGCTCGCATTGGTGCGAGCCTGCGATTTTCTGGGGGCAGGCTTTAGGCTGCCGAGCTTCAGCGGTTGGTCGAGACCCTCAACTAACTGGAAGCTGCCATTTTCATCCCTGGAGGAGTGCGGAGCGGAGGCCACGTGCTGCTCCGGAGCAGCGTGGACCGGACCAGGGAGCCCAAAAGTCCGGTGAGTAGCGTCACGGGGTGATTCCCTCGCCTCATAAGGAAATGGCCATAGTCTTTTCTGCACAGAAAGTAATGTTTTCTGCAGAAAACAACCATATGCAAATTTTACACAGAATATGTCCCAAATTGTGAAGAGTCTTGTCAGTCCAGGTTTCTTTTCATCAGGGTTTCTTGACACATGAGAAACACATGTTTCAAGATTTTTTTTAATATTTTCCATCCCTAGTTATATGTCACACCTGATGGAGAAATAAAGTTGGTGTGGAGTAAAGATAGAGCCTTTTGTGTGGTAGCATCCAAACTGTAGGATTACTTTGCGGGCAGATTAGATTGGCTCCTTTGTTATTGGCTATCAACCATGATATTGTTCAGTCAAAATTTTAATGACTAAAGTTGCACTTCAGTTTTAAGAGCTTCTTCTGTTTTACTGCAATAAGGTGTGTATTACCAGTTCTGTTTTGAGTTACTATATTTTATTGCACTTATGGTTTTACTTTAAATCACCTTGTTGTTGTTGTTTTTAAAAAATTTTTTAGAAACACACAAAGTTTAATCACCTAAAACAATTTACCTGGGTTATAAACAAAGAAAGATTAAAAGAGAAAAACATTTCCCAACTCTAACATTAACAGCTAAACTAACATACAACTAACTAGACTTACTAACAGAAGGTACTATCACAACAGGTTTCTACTAAATGATTGGCAACACTTCTAAAGATAGATAAATGTTCACTGTAGTTCTATTTCTAGTTGGCTCTAAGAATAGCAAAATAATAATAATAAAAATTATCTATCTATAGTTACATAATAAGGAATGATAATATTTTTAAATAAATCATTTCATATTTTCTATAGCACACTTCTTTCCTCTTGATTGCATTCAATTACTAAAATTACATCTGCTGTTTTTCATCAATAAGTAATCAGAACCAAAGAATGACATAGTTTCCCACATATCTTTAATTTCTAACACTGATAAATTCCAATTTTCTAAAAATCCATTCAGATTTCCATCCTTAATCAAAATCTTCTTATTTTAATAAAAAACAATTTTGTTCCAGCTTTCGTTTGGAACTGTTGTTTTACCTTGTTTGTATGCTTTGTTTTAGCTTTTGTTTGGAATTGTTGGACTTTATTGTGTTTTTCATTTTATGTAACCACAAACCTTGCACATTTTGGAGAGGGAAATTTAGAAATGTAATAAGTAAGTAAGTAAATACTATCAAAAATATCATAAATAAAAAGGTAGATTCCTGTCCCAAAGAACTTACAGTATAAAGGTTAATAGACAAGTTGCTCAGGAACAATTTGAAATATGCTCAAGAAACCACTTGATCACATAATTAGTCTGAAACCATTCTGATTTAATAGTATGACATGATTTAGGGGCCTCACCATCAACAAATCCTGTCAACCATTTCTTTCTCATCCCAAAATGACCTCTATTGGGCAGCTTCTGGAAAGGAACCTGTAAGAATGGTAAGTCCAAGGATTAAGTCCTGGAAGACGTTATGAGAGTGTACAGAATATGCTCAGTAGACAAGGTCCAAGAATGTGTATGTGTATACACGTACTGTGTATGTGTACACTGGCTCATGGCAGAATACAGCTTGAGCCTCTAGATTTTAGATAGGTCTCATTATTGTTACTCCAACACTTTTGTAAATCTGAAGTAGGGAGTAGAAGAATGTCTAGTGACCTGGGCTCATATGGAATCACTTCAAAATGAGTTTCAGGAAGGATCAATGAAAAAGTCAATGTATCAATCAACTTTGCTCTAACATACATGGTGACAAGATAGAACAAAGAAAGAAAAGCAAAGGAAAGAATAGTAGGCAACAACAGACAGAAAATGAGAGCAACAATGGGGAGCAAAATATAAAATGAGTAATGCAGAGCAAAATATAAAATGAGATTTATATCTATTAGCATATTAGGCCTAGCACTAACATTTATATTTTTAGGAAAACCAGCATGGTGTACTGATTTTACTAGACAACTCTGGTCTTCTCAAGCAATGATGCATGCATTTTTCTTGGATACATATCTAGAATTAGGAATGGAATGGAACCAGTTTTGCACCTTCATTGCAAGACAAATAGACTCTTCCCCAGAAGTTGACACATTTGTAAGGCTCGGGATGTATTTCAGAGAAATAAAACAAACTTATGGTACACTTGAAAACTGAATAGCAAAAAAAATGTGCACATTTTAATCATGGGAGAATGCATACAAAAGGCATAGGTTAGGAAAAGTGCATAAATAATTCCTGGCATACATATGAATTTTCAGATGAGAGAAATAAACAAACGTTTGCAACTGATATGAACAAAGGGCTGACTGGCAATGCAGGTCAGATTCAGAGAGAGAGAGAGAGGAGAGAGAGAAACATCAAAACACAATTCTACCATGGAAGCAAGATGGTAAGTTACCAAATGATGCAATGTAATTGTATGGGACAGTCAATGCCAAGTGTTTCAGAAATCATTGTTCTATGAGGATACTTTCAAATATGATATAAGATACTTTGTCATTGATATTTATAAGTAGCAAGATCTTTCTCCTAAAAGGAACACTAGCTGTACAGGCTCATTTTTGTCATTGTTTTCTGACAGAATGTAGTTTCTAGTATCAGGTTATTAGCATGTTCTTCCTACTTTTCTCCTACCATCCCAAAACAGTTTTGAAGATAAGAAACAGAATGTCCCCATTTACTCAGTATAGGTTTTCTCACTAAAATCCAGTCTTTCTTATAATTATTGTTTCTCGAGTCTTACTGACATTGGTTTAGCATCAGTCCTCTTCAGATACTTGAATTCATGAGGACCAAAAATGTGTTGAAGAATAGGTTTGCCTTGTCATATTAAGCATAGAATAAGAGACTTAGGCCATTTCTGCACGGGCTTAAAGAAACGGTGCAGAGCATCCTCCAGAGAGGATGCCTGCATCTGGGAGTGGACTTGGTCGGACCTACTTACTGTAGATCCACACCTCAGCCTGCTCCTGAACGATCTGAAGTGGTTGTCCAGCGTGCTTTTGAAAGACTGCTTGAAAGAGGTCTTTCAAAAGTACAGAGCGCACCACTCCTTTCCCATGCTCCGGTGCAGATTTGCAGGATCGCACCAGTGTGAACCTGCGATCTGCCAGGGGTGGGCTTTAGGCTGGCGAGCTTCAGTGATTGGTGGAGAGCCTCCACCAACCAGAAGCCGCCATTTTCATCCGTGGAGCAGTGCGGAGCGGCGGCCACACACTGCTCCAGACCAGCCTGGACCCAAACGTTGAGCCCAAAGGTCCGGTAAGTACCAGCACAGGGCGATTCCCTCGCCCCGTGCGGAAATGGCCTTATTCATGTTTGTTAGAACATGAGTATGCTCACTGTGAAGAGAAATTCTGCAATTTTAAGCAAGCAAGACTAGAATTGCTCTGCAGACATTTTTTACTAAACAGATGGGAATAAGAAGAGATGGAAATGGACCCAGCATGCACACAGATATGGAGTTGGTAACTGCATGTGTGGCCACGTCCTTCATATTTTTAACTCTAAGAAGTACAGGTGAATGCCTAAACTGGCATACTTTTAATTTTAATTTTTAATGTTAATGCTTTTAATTGCAATCTGCTGTAACCCAAATCAGCCAATGGCACAGCAAAAGATCATGTTTTCAGAAAGAAAAGTTATAGATTGTCCTTGAGGCCAAAAATAAACAAGGTTATAGACTGGTAGCCATGAAGTGGGAACTTTCTCTCATTCTTCATTCCATTTTTTTCCCTTTGTGTGGAGAAAGAAACATGAAAGTCAGGATTGAGATCACATCTTTGTCAAGTCAGTTGTGAGGGTTTGTAGAGCTTAATCTCCACCCATGGAAATAAATGGGATGTCTTTGGGCCTTACCTTTGACTGCAGAATTCACAATTGCTGTCTTTCCCAGTGCTTGTCACAAAATACAAGATTAAGATCTAAAAATAAATTTTAAAAATGAACAAACAGAAATCATTTGAAGAGACTTCTATCCCTCTTCTGTTCAATTGCCTTACCTTTGGGGCTACACCCACTTTTCATAATGAATATAATATCTTTTGAGGTAGAACAGACATAACGGGAAGATTTAAAAATGACCCACTTCACCTAATGACAGGAGTGATCTAGCTGATTTCTACACCCACTCCTTATATTGAAGCTAAGTTGGACTCTAAGGCCCTTTTTGCATGGCATTTGCCATGCTAAAGGGCACCTGGAGTGTCACGCAACTGTTAGGAGCAATCTGCATGATGCACTCACAATCGCATGACACTCCAGGGTCTGGCAGGTGCTGCTCATGCACTTTTTCATTTTCGGCTTTCAGCCAAAAATGGTGCACGATTGCACATTGCCCCAGGTCCCCACATGCACTTGCTGTGCTTGCGGAGCCTCTGGAGCCACAGCGGTTGTGCTTCCTGCCCCAGCACAGCCTGGGAAACTCCCAGGCTGCACTGTAGAAGGAAGAGGCAGGGCTCTTGCGCTAACTGCTCAGGAGCAGGCAGCTCATGCAGAGCTGAAGCAGCAGGGACGTGAGAGCCTCTCGCTGGAGGCTTCTCGCGCGATCCCCGCACCCCAGCACCAAAAAAAGGTAAGATGCGAAAAGGGCCTAAATCTCTTCCTGACACAAATCATTTTTAAAATATCCTTTTCTCTGAACTTCTCCACACTGTCACAATTGTAACACACCTTAAAACACTTGGCTTCCCTCTCTGTTAATTATGATTTAATTCTTTTAGGGTGTAATATCATGCACACTCATTTGGCAATAAGCATCACTGAACACATATGTGACTCACTTATATAAGCAATTCTCTAGTGTGTCACTATTATAAGATAAAGGGAATAGACCTCAGGAAAAGGGGTATCATCTTTATTATAGCCCCTTTATGTGACAAATACAAGGGTATTCTGAGAACCTAATAGGACAGAAATAGGATAGCTACACATCCCTCCTCCCCATAATACTATGATTTTCCTGTCCAGATTTTTCCACTTCTCAGTGATGTAACATACCTATGTTACATTACTGAGAAGACATAAAACTTGGGCACAAAAATTGTAGTTTTAACCAGGGAGTCCTAAGAGCAATTGAACTGACACTAGAATAGCTGAAACTGTGTTGAATCCAAATCCTTCCCAAACTTGAGACCAGAATTATCCCAGTCTTAGCCTAACTAAAAAAGAAGAAGAAATCAGTTTTGCAATATGCAAACTTCCCTGAAAGCAGAGTATACATGGTCACTCTGAGTGTACAGTCTTAGCCTAACTTTGTGCACTCAGAGTGACCAGGTATACTCTGCTTTCAGGGAGGTTTGCATCTTGGAAAACTGATTTCTTATTTTCCCCACCTCCTCCTTTTTGGAGTGGGAGCTGTTCTGACTGCTGATCTCAGACAACTGAAGGTTTTTTCAGATGGGCCAATAGTTCTGGTAAATATTTGCCTCTCCTGTTTCTGCATTTCCTGTCTTGTAACAGTTATTTCCCCTCCTGTATCTAGTCATATCCTAACCATACCAGGATTTTGTCCATTCCTTTCTTTTCCTGATAGAGATCTGGTTTACTCCTTCTCTATCATCGCCCCTATGCTTCTCCCTGAGCATCCATTTTATCTGTCTTACATTTTCAGGGGAAAATGTGTGTGGTAAAGTTCATGCCCCCTAATTCAACACAACGGAATTGTCCAGAAGTATAAAGGGAACCAAAACAATTGATACAGACATGGGAATGTACATCTGTGTGAACTGAGCACACAGGGGAAGAAAAAACACACCCATTGATCTGGTTTTTTAAAAAAGTCACAGCTAGTTCCAGAAATTCATAAGAAATAACCAGGAGAGGAGACACATTGAATGGATATTTTAAAAAGTTAAGGTACAACTTTTTCCAGATCCTGAGGCTTTTGGCCAGTCTGGAAAAGCCTGAGTATTTGTGTCAGGAAATCCCTCTGCTGGCTGCTCTCTGTAATATGTTACACTATCAAATGGGCAGATCTGTCAACAGAAGACCAGTCCAACCAGCATAAGAGGTTTACACCTATTCTTAACTCTATACATTTGATGTCCATTTGAATTAGAATTCCACTGTTAAGCAATCAGACAATCAGCATACTTAAGAATAATCTGTTAATATCAAATGTCTTTATAATTTATATGATTTAACTTCATGTGATTTGATATGTTTATTATAATTCTGAATACAAGTGTCCAAAAGGTGGCATTCCAAATATAATTGACAAATTGCCTTACTGAGGCATAACATTATTTTAGCAATAGCTGTTGTGCCCATTCCCATTAAATTATTAAATTATGTTTGTGAATCAATAGAAAATATTTATCTTTCTGCTTGAACTGATTGATTACTATTCTCAAAGACTGAATAACATGAAATTTCCAAGATATTAACAGCAGCATTTCTTCTATTGCATTGCTTACAAACAAGACCAAAGTTAATAAGCCTCACTGAACTTAATGGAATTACCTCTGAGTAAAACATGGATAGACTCAGGCTGCTGTTTTTGGTGGGAGACCCAAGATGGCCATAAAATCTCATTCCAGGGTCCCTGTAGGTGTAATTTATTGAAAATCAGAAAGAAGGCATAAAGCCTCTTGAGGTGAAGTCAGAACTACTGGCCTCTGCTTAGGAGCCTCCCATTAATGTTTTAGTAGGTTTTAAGAGCTCCACTTTCAGTGGGGAATGCTTATTAGAGCACTAACAGATACTATACTCAAATGGGCATTTCACAGTGAAAAATGCAGCTGTAATGTTCCAAAATGACTGTGGGGACTTTCCTCTTTCTGAGAAGGGCAGACAATATGGCTACTTGGGTAGCAATGATGTCATTTTTAAATAACTGTTTTTGGTAGCAGTATTTCTATTAACTGGTAACAAAGTATTACCCCTTCTGAAGAAGAAGAACAGAAATGAAAGTAGGCAGACAGATAGTATTTGTAATATAAGCACTTTCAGATGCAAATTGTATTCTTTATGAATAAAATAATTACTACAGGAGAGAACTTGACAGTTCTCTTAGCAGTCACTTTAGGTTTTCTACTCTTCACCTTACCACCCACTGCAACTTTAAACTTTAGGTTTATCTTCTATTATGTATTATCTTCTCTATGAAACAAGACCCATAGTGCCTTATTTATGCAAAGGGTCCATAGAAATTAATGGGATTTTTTTTTTTAAAAAAAATAATGATTTGTGGAACTTTGTCCCTCCAAATAGGCATCCATCTCTTTCACATCTCATAATCTAAACAACACCAAATTTTTCTGCTCCCCACTCCCAGTCTGATTTAAACAGAAACAAAATCTCTGGTTCTAGCAACTTTTCCCTCTTCAAGGTGAAAGAAGAAGTTTAGGAAACATATGCACTGCCAATATGGTAAGCATGACATGTGTTTATTAAAATTGTTTATGATGCATTCTTGGGGACTGAACATGTTTTTCTGCATTGTTAAGTCACACATTTACATTATATTGTTGCTATAAATGTGTAACATAACCTGATCAAATTCCCTGGCAAAAAATCTGCTTTTCTTTTTATCACTTGTAATTGCTGAACATCCACCTACCATAATCCCATGTTTGATCTGATTGTTTGTAACAGCTGAATTTAGAGTTTTTGTCCACCAACAATCCTTCCATGATATCCAGTGTTTCCTCAACTTACCAAGATGAGGGACAACAAGGTGGACACAACGACAGAAGCTGGGAAGTCGTACTTGTGGACAGCCTATGTGTACAGCACTGCTTAAGGAATAGGACTGGGGAATTATACAAGGCAACTGCCTTATTTGGAGAATTTAGCACCATATGATACAACATCACTAAAACATTTCAAATTGAACTGAGGCCCATTCTGCACCATGCCCCATTGTAACTTCTGTTACAATCCCAGCATTGTCGTTCATGCTATGGTAGCAAGTTAGAAACGCTCCCTTCTCCACCCTTCCGCTTAAGCAGATGAGTAGCGGTATTGCCACTGGTCTTCCTTCCATGTTGTAGTATCTTTGGTCACTCCCTAGCCTCATCTTCACCCTGCCCCACCACCCTTGATTGGGCATTTTTGGGGAAGCAGCTGTACTAGATGTTGTAATGGCATGAAACATCAATACATTATTGTAGTTTTGCACTATAATGCTTAAAAATGTATTAGAAAAATATAAAGTTTTAATTCAAAGAAGAAATTTAAAGTAAACATGGAGAAGTGATAGATTTTGAAGTTACCAGCCATGGGAGCAGCTGAAGGAGAGACAAGCTGGGTATGCCCACCACCTGCCTACTTCTGGAACTGGAGGACAGGAAGTGCTATCAAGTTTATTGTGTGAAAATGGCCTAAGACACAGTCCACTTTTAATGCAAGTGATTAAAAAGAAGTAATTATCAGGTTCTTAAATTGTTCCTGTTAACAACGGAATGGAACATTCTGTGGTGGATTCTGGCAGCTGTAGTCTGGGAGACGGGAACTTTTTGAAGCTCTGGCAAAAAGTATTACATCTTACATCTTTTATCTTAGAGGTGTTTGAGTTTAATTTTTGTGTATTTCAACACAAATTATCTTCATCCACACTCCCAGTACTAATGTGGAGATCAGATCATAGTTACTCCTATCTTTAATCTTACCAAAAATTTAAATGTTATAATGCAGTTCATTTAAAAATAAAAGCTGAATTCATGAAAAATGTAAATTTTGAGAGAAAAATGTATTTCAAGTATTGTTATTGTTGTGTGCCTTCGAGTCATTTCTGATTTATGGCAACCATATCATGAGTTTTTTTGAGATGCACCCAAGGTCATCCAATGGGTTTCCATAGCTGAATAGAGAATTGATTCCAGGTTTCCATGTTCACAGTATAACACTCAAACTATTGCACTACAGTGGCTACACTTAAAGTATTACTTAAGTGCAAATGTACAACTTTTGGGACAAATTTTGTATAAAAGCATTAATGCTTTAAGGGGGTAGGATGTAGTTAGCCATGAGCACATGCAAAAATGATATTATAGAAATAAACCAATTCTTCCTACCTTCTTATCAAGTTACATCCAGTCTAATGTAAACCAGGAGCGGTGGTAGTGGAAAAAAATGCACAATTAAAACAGATCTGACAGGTGGCATTCAATCTCTGTTTAAAAATTTACAATGAAGGAGAATTCATAATTTTCTGGGGTAGCCTATTTGACTATTGAACTGTTCCTCCTATCAGGATGATATTATTACTTTCCCCTTCTCCTCCTCCTCCTCTTTCTCCTTCTATTTTCTACTACTACTATTACTATTACTATTATTACTGGCTGGAATCCACTAAGTCAGTTATGAATGCATTACACATTTGTGACTGTGATTCATATTCATGCTTCCTACATAGTTCCTTGTTTAGGGGATACATACTGTAAAAGTCCTCCAATTACCACCTACTGAAAAGTAGCTACTGCAATTGATGGGATTCTGTTTCCTTGACAATCAAGAAGCAGATTTGCCACCTTTCTCCCAACATGGGACCTGAATTAAAAACAAGATCAATTAAAAATCTGACAGTAAAATTTAAACACATTATTTTTAAAAAAGAAGCACATTAAAATGTTTACAATTAAAATAATTCAAAACCACAGTGAAGTGAAAAACAGAGCACGTACACTATAAAAATCTCTTTGCAAGCAATTACTCATTGAAATATTGTTTGAACAAAAAGACTTTTGCCTGCCACTGAAAGCAGAGTAGAGAGGGGACCAGCCCAGCTGACATACCCAGTGTCAACTGTACTCCCCTTGATAGCTGGTTATAAAATACCTATGATGGAGAATGAGACTGTTGGTTTCAATGCCATTTTATCTATCCATGTTTTCTTGTTTCTCCCATGTGAACTGCCCTGGCTTTTTGACGCTGACATGCTCTTTGGAGTTTTCTCAGTTTTGCTCCTTGATTGCTTCTGAAACCAGTAAGACTGTTCTTAGTGTTTGAACTTGGATTGTCTCTGGACAAACCTCTCTGCCTTGTCTCTTAACCACTGATGACTTCTGATTCCATGTGCTTGATCTTTGACTTATCCTCTGGTTTCTCCTTCTGTCAACCTCTTTTGGTCAATTGCTACCCTAAACCACAGCAAGATCAACATAATACAGCCTCAAATCATGGTGGTTAAATATAGCGTTATCTTGCATAGTGACTGTGGTCCGTCTGCTCCAATGTTATCTACAGGCCTAGACATGAATATTGCTAATCATTGGGATATTTACATATGGCATTCACGAGTGACTTAATTATGCATCTTTTGGGGGATGCAGTCTCTGGCTGCAATCCAATTTATCTGTGTTTTAAGCACAGTGAAATAAATAAATAAATTTAGACAGTGCTAATAATATGCAGAATTGTGGTTACTGTGTTTTTGCTGTAAGCATAGTATTATTTTTTATTATTTGTTCATTTGCTATTTATTTATTTATTTATTACCAGAAAATGGAATCCTTTGGGGACACTTCATCACCATCAAATGTGAATACAGCTGGATATTTCTCATGTCCCTAGGACCACAAAATGAAATAAATAAGAAAATATATATGGATGCTAATGAGATACAGAAAAGAACATGGGAATCATTTGCGTAGGGGGGGCACACATTGTAGAAACTTCTGAGCATCCTGACTTTTAATGACATTCACCTAGTGGGAGTTCTACTGTTCTGGAATGTGACTAATTAACAAATTTGATTTGGAAAATATGTTTTTTTCCGGTCAACAAAACCCAAAATCTACCAATTTAGAAACTCCACAGTATAACACAAGACAAAGGCCTCAGGGGTTCGTAGAACATCTGTTGGTGCTGGAAGTAGGCAGGAGCTTCCAGTGTTATCAAATAATTATGAAATAACTAGTGGAGGAACGAATAGTTCAGTAGGCAGCAATTACCACACTTTGTAACTACACATCTGAAGCCATATCTATTGGGAAATATGGGAGATTGCAGTGGCTCTCTCAAGCAGAGCATCTGATACACTCAGCAGAAGTTGAACAGCTCACCAGCCCATTCTACCCCATACATAAGACCTATCAGAGAAAGAAATCAAACTTTTTTATAAGTTATTTAAAAATAGATTTACTCACTAATACTTTGTACATAACTGACACAGGTTCATATTCTTCATGAAGGCAAAAAAAAAAAAAAGAAAGAGAACAACACTGTATTAGGAGAGTGAGAGCACTTCACTCAGAGAAGCTGTTATCACTCATGCTTCATGGAGGATAGGCAGGAAGGAAGAGAGAGAGAGAAGTGAGAGCAGATGAGACCCCAGAGAGCAAGAGGAAGGATACATGGGGCAGGAAGGAAGAGTGGCATGTAATCTAACTACCAGTGGGTAAAGGCATGAAAAAGTTGCTAACTCCAACAATATTGTCTTGAAATCAAATGAAGATGAAAGGATACCTATGAAATTAACACTGCCAAATATGATTCTGAACTGCTAAATATCTTGATGAGCCAGACCAGGAATTTTGATCTGGTCTTCTAGAGTGCCTCAGTGAAAGAACAATTACCATATCACCATTAAATAACAAAAAAGTTTGTAAACTCAAAATGCCCATTCCGCCATATGGATTCACATATCCTCAACATGTAAGGGTATCTCAGCACACTGAATCATCCAATCAGCAACTGCAGCAAGTTTTTTTGCACAAAGATATATCTTCTACAGAAAGGTATTTTGTGCATTTTTGCAAAGACAGTGGAATTTGTACCCTGCTGAAAAACTGATAAGTTCACCAAACTCATCAAATGGAAAAAAAATACCGAAAAATGTGTCTAATAAGTCTTATAATCTCCCAAGTGGTTTTAGTGCCTGATAACATTCTCATGTGCTTGGTTTCTCTTCCTTTGCTTTCTATCAGCCTTCGCAGACAGCAGACAATTCTGTCTGTGTGAAAAGCTGCCAATTTTTTTGGTTAAATTTGCATTTTGTATATTTTTTGAATATATTTTTCACATGTTCATTTTGACAAAAGCATTTCTGTGCAGTTTTAATTGATGCAGTTTTAATTATGTGCATTTTCTAAATGTATGCATGGTTTTGTGTATACACAAACCATCACAAGCCTTAGAAATGTGTGAATCTTCAGTGCAAGAAATATTTCATCCATTGTCAGTTTTAGCAGATGCAAAATGGATATTGTGGAACTTCTTTGTATCTTTAAATAGTAAATCACTCTGGATTCAGAAATACAAAATAAAATGTATGTTCAAGATGCAAGCTAGAAGAGATAAGATTCTATTTAATCCATGTTCTAATATAACCCAAGCTAATTTGCTTTTTACAAACTAATTTGCAGAACAGAATACAACAATCTCTTAGTTTTCCTACTTCTCCATTCTTAGTGATGCAGTTCTCTAATGCAAACCAAAAAGTTCACATTGTGCAAAACTGAATACATAAAGGTAGGATCACCTACAAAATTGCATGTGCCATTTTTTGCATACCAAAATACACATTTTCATCCTCAGGTTTTAAAAATTCATATGGAAATGGGATGGAAGAATCTTATACTTGAAAATGAATAGTATAGAAAGCAACAAAAGAAACAGATTAATCAATCTCTCATTACATCTCTGTGAGTCACTGAGTCACTGCTTTGTTTTCTCTTAGTTAGGAAGCATGCCCATAAGATGACTCAGATAGCCTCACTGGAGACAAAGCTCTACTGGAAGATAAAGGGACTTGCTCTTGATTCAACATATTCTAAAACACACACAGAGAGAGACAAACACAGAAAAAAAACTGGCTTGTTATGCCTATTTCTCATTTTAATGCCAAAAAAAGTTATCTTTGCTAGCAGAAATTTGGAAAGCACTAAACTAGAAAGATGTCCATGAACAATATCTGATGAAATGGACACACTTTGAACACCTTCTTAAATCTGGTGTCGTTCAGATACATTTGCGTACATTCTCTGGAAATGTGAAAGAGTTATAGTTCTACCCCAAACATATGGGGGACAACCAGGTTGGGGAAGGTTAAACCACGCTTTTCTCTTCCTGGGAAATTGAGAGAATTGTGGTTCTGCGATGGGATAGCCCAGAGATTTCTAAAAAAGAGAAGGAGAGAGAGCACGGGACAGGGGGAGAGAAACTGTAGCAGTCTCAGCAAAGTGCAGTCCTAGGATACTTTAGGGAGAAGCCATGACAATCAAACTAGTATGTAAAACACTACATGTTTGTACTGAAAAATGTCCTGTGAGCAACATTACCACCACATTACTTTTTCCAAGCTAGAACTGTTTTAACTACTGTGGAAACTAATGCTATGCCTTTACATTTCCTGGCAAGATGATAAACTTTTCAGAACATATGAAACAGTTTGTCATATATTTCCCCACACCTTTTCTCTACATTATGTGAGGAATTTCTCCCTGCCAGGCCACTGCCAGCTGGGGAAGAGAGAGGCCAGGAGCACATGGGGAGTCTGAATACATGAAACACCAGGAAAACACAAGCCGAGCCAGGTCAAAGCCCAGTCCAAAGGTTCAGGAGGAAGAGATCCGTCCAGAGGGTTTCAGGGAGCAGAAAACTCAAAGGTTGTGAGGGCTTGCTAATAGTTTGCTGCAAGCAAGGAGCAGCCACGCTGGCATACTTAAATAGCCCCTGTGAGCTGGTGCTGCTCGTTATTGTTTCCTCAGCCTAGTCCAGGCAGCCTCCCTCTCCGCAACCCGTTTCAGCCTTCTGCGTGATTGAGGGCTGATGGGCACAGCTGGCTGCAACTCCTCTGCATCACTGCTGGTTCCCTCTCCGTCATGAGCTGGCTGGGGCAACTCAGTCTCTGTTTGATCTTCCAGTGCTGGGGATGTTTGCAGGTTGACTTGCTCAGTCACTGGATTGGCCCCCTACGCAATCAGTTGCTTCTCAATCACAGCATCATCATCTATCACACATTACTCTACTAGTTCTGTGTGACAGAAGCCAAACAGATGAAAGGAAGCTATACAGGGAGAGACCTTGCATTCATATCATCATCCTCTGTTTTGCAACATGAAATAATTAATTTCAGGGATTTTTCATGTTTAAATACTTGTTTACCTTTACCTGTTTGACAGTACCAGAGCTTAAAACATCATTAGATGTAATCTTAGGAGGAAAATGTTACTTTGTTAAAAAAGTTTAATCCCAGAAGTTTTAATCAGCATATCTTTAATGAGCAAGTGCCCAAAGTGGGCAGAAATGTCTTAAAATAATTTTATACTTAATACATTTTATACTTAATACATGGTACTTAATACATTAAAAAGGATATGAAGTTATAGGTCATTCGGGTACTATGCAAAATAATTACGCTTCCTTGTCCTATTCTGGAAAATAATGATTTTTTGGCATTTTGCTGGTAAATGTTATTGCTTGAAAAGCATAGCTTCCAAATTCTGAATTGTACATTTCAATCTTACTTGGTGATTTTTAAAATTGTGTTTTAATTGGGCTGTTCTTATATAGTTAGATTAAGTCATGTCTTAGAGCTGACCCATTTAAATAAATGGGAATTATGGTGTTCAATAATAACTTAAATCCCATGGAGTTCAAAGTCTACTCCTAGTCAGCATGAGTCTTTATTAAATCCATACATTATGTAACTATTATATTACATTATATTATATTATATTAAATATAAAGTTTTACTACATTATGTAAACTATAACAATGACAGGCCTCCAAAAATGCAAACAGAAGATTTCTTCAGGTCATTTATCAGATATTTTTCATCCAGGAGTGGGCAAAGGGGAACCCTCCAGATGTTGTTGGCTTGCAGTTCCAACGCTCCTTATCATTAGCTCTTCTAGCTAGGACTGGTGTGGATTGTGGTACAGAAAATCTAAAGGGCTCCATTTTTCCCATCCCTGCTTCAGTTGTAAATGCAACCTGGGAATTACTCAGCTCTGAAGTGTGATTTAAGATATGGATGGTTCAAGATGGATATCAGCTTAAATCTACTCAGAAATATAATCATGGGTAAACTTCATCCAATTTCTACAGTAGCTGAGTTTATTTCTATTTTTTTTTTAAAAAAAGAATGCTCCCCAAAATAACATTTATCTTTGTACACAAATTTCCCTAACACTGTATTTGTGTTTGCATCTTTGCTCTATATGCACATTTTGTATCCAGTTTTTTTTAAGCTGAGAATTGTATTTCAAAATTCAGAGGCATTTGTTCAGTCAAAAGGATTACAAGATTCAAACCTGCATAGTCATTTGGGTACTACAAATCAGGTTGGTTCACTTAAAAATGTGGACAAAATTATCCCTGGTGGTTAATTGTGCTTCTTAAAAATATATAGCAATCCTCAGAATAATGAGACTTGCAGATCACCTGGGGGGTTTTCTGTATGCTTTTTGCTATATAACTTTACCAATGGTTCTAGCAGAAGTTTTGAGTTTCTTTATCTTTTTTTACAAATATTCATACAGAAACCACATGATCACTTCTTTATGTTAGAAATCAAATTGAATAGCACATATACATCCATCTACCTATCTGTCTGTCTGTCTGTCTATAGACACACATATACACATGCACAGATAGTCTATAATAAGAAAAGTGTGTTTAAACACTGGTTATAATAAAAGAGAAAGCATGTTCATCTGTTCATGATTAGACTTCTATCATTAGCAGCAACTGCCATTTAGATAACTCATTAGCTTCTAATTGTATTTTTATTTCTATCTCGCTAGCATTAAAATAATATTTCTCTTTCCATGCTTTGATAAAGGTTTGTAGACTGTTAGGTCTCATAGTTAATATATGTCTATAGCAATTAGTAAAGCAGAAACTGGTAAGCTACTAGAAATAAATAGAAAGGTGACATGAGTTCATCAAAAACAAATCGAGCTGAACTAACTTAATTTCTTGTCCTGATCGGATAACAAGCTTATGGGTAAAGGATATCCTGCGGACACACGATGTCTTGATTTTAATAAAGCATTTGATACAGTTCTGCATGACATTCTCACAGGAAAAGGAAAGAAGTGGTGATTAGACACAACAACTTTAAGATGGATATGCAGCACACTAAAGAAAATTGTACTCAAAGAGGACAAAAAGGCAATTGTTAATGGTTCAGCATTCAGTTAAAAGAGGGAACTGAGCTTAATTCCAGAGAGATCTGTTCCACATTAATTCTATTCCACTCCCTGACAATTTAATAGTTTGGCAGACACAGTGGAACAGACAAATCTGCATAACTTGAGGTCCACCAAGCCATACACCATAACTTGTGAGATATGTGACACACCATCACACCTGCAGACAAGCACAAATGTATTCTTCTGGTGACAAGCAGACATCAAAATCAAGATGCAAAAAAGCCCTTATTGATCTTCTATACCTTTGAGGTAGGCTACTTTCAACTTAATGGGAAAAGGTTACACAAACCTGAGGAGACATAGGGCTTTTTCGCACTTTGGGGAGAAAATGGGGCGTTCTGATACTTACCGGGTTGGCCTGGTCCCTCCGCTGATCTAGGCTGATCCGGAGCAGTGCGTGGCCGCGCTACACACTGCTCTGGGGACAAAAATGGTGCTTTCTGGTTGGTGGAGGCTCTCCACCAACCGGAGAAGCTCACCAGCCTAAAGCCCACCCCCGGAAGATTTGCAGCCTCGTGCTGGTGCGAGCCTGCAAATCTACACATTAGTGCAGTGATGGAGTGGGGCGTGCTGTGCTATTGAAAGACCTCTTTTAAGCGGTCTTTCAATAGCACGGTGAACCACCAGTTCTGGTCGTTCTGGAGCGGGCTGAAGTCCAGACATACATAAAGTAGTCCGGACCCAGTCCGCCCCTAAGTGCAAACATCCTTGCCGGAGGAAGCTCTGCCCCATCGCTGAATCAAAGTGCGGAAAAGGCCATAGTTCCAAAGTTTTGTTATCAACGTTATTACTTCAGAAATTACCATTTTCCTGCAGGTACTTATTTATTTGTGACATACCCATGCAATTCCGTATCATAAAGTTCTCTGTGACTTCCTAGGGAGGAATATGGTCAACTCTGTGCTTTTTGTGACAGTCACAGAGATATTGACCCATGCCATAGGCACAGAATGTGGAAGCTAAGCATTAGTCCCTTCCTTCTGTAATTTCTGCCTGCTGGAGTCTTCTGCCAGTTCAATGATTTAGGCATGCAAATTTCTCAAGATCTCAAGAATCAAGGGCATGCACACTTAGATATACCCAATAAACCCTGGAATGAAATCTGTTTCATTAGCCATTCCTACCTCTCTCCAGTAGTTACCTTTGCTAGAGATCTTCCAAATACAGTCTCTGAAGATGATGTTAAGATCTGCATAGGCATGTAGGTGATGTAGGCTATATTTCAGAGGAAGGAACTGTCAAAACCAGACCTGACTATTCCTTGCCTAAGAGAGCACTGTGAAGTTCATGAGGTCATCATAAGATGACAGGCAACTTGAAGGCACATACATACACATATATGGGAGGAGAGTGTCTTATAAAGACTATAGCAGCACTTATTGCATCCTAGGAAACAAATGATCCATTAATGACTACTGTGCAATTTGTCTCTGTCCTTCTGACTAAATTCTATATGAGTCACTTCTATTCTGTTTCTGAGTTCTTAGAGATGACATTTTAAAAATTCTGGAACACATTCTTCAAAATCTTGTGGTACAAACTTTGATTTGGAGTATTTATATCCACACTTGACATGTGGTGATATTTGCAGAACAGTAGCCTTTCCACATTTGCTAGGGTGGGGTGAAGAATTCTCATGAAAACTACAAATAACTCCCCCCTGCTGTAATTCCCCTCCAGAGCTCTGGGGGGAGGGAAGACAAGGCAAGGGACTTGCTGGTATATTCCCCTCAGAAAGAGAAGAGCAGAGTTTTTGCATTCTAGTTACTTCTAGTGACCATCTTGAAAAAGGAGAGGTAGGGGGAAAGAGAGCACCTGACCAATTAGCAGTCATTAAATAGCAGAATGTGCAATCACATGTCAGAGAGAATATGCCTCCATTAGTGTGTGTGTGGGGACTATGCTCACCCAAAAGGAAAAAAAAAATGTCCATTTGAAACACAAGCCTCACAAGCCTGGGTGAAGAGTGCAAGGGTATGAAAGGAGCAAAATGGTGTGTGGGGGAGGAAAGCATGTGTTTCATGGATAATCAAATTTGCAAAGGTCAACCAGGAAATGTGGAGGGAGGACTGTACTTGAAAACTGAATATGTAGTTTTATTTAGCATGGAAAAGTGTTAGATGGGTGATGATCACTTTCATTAAGGAATTCTTATCTGTAGAAACTGTATGAAACAATATCTAAAAAAAATAACACAAAAATAAAATTGAATTTTAGTTCAGAATTTAGTATTCAGAATATTAACAGAAAAAGTTTAAATGCTGGATGTAAAAAAAATAAGTGGGAAAGTGACTCTGTTTCTGATTGTTCCATCTGTACACATTCAACAAGAATGTCATGTTGGCTGTGAGCCATACCATAATTAACAATGTGACTCATCCATGATAACGAATGCCCGTTGATTATGCTTGTATAAAACAATGTTGTAGTAAGTTATCATCTTGGTGTAACATAAGGCTCAGATAAACATTACATGTTACAGGCCACCGTATGTTGTATGTTTAACATCAGGTAAAATCTGAATGATTGTATAAGTGTATATTGAGCTATGCTGTCAAGACACGGCTCTGTTTATTTAAAAGTGATGGCAATCAACAAGTGATTTACTATGTATAAACTTCAGAGTACCTATGCTAGAACTATGTGTGAAAATGTATTGTATATCAAAGGAAAGGGTCAATGCATCTCATCCTAGTGAAGAGTAATCACAGAGAATATGTTGAGATATTCTGGCCCCAAGGTGTCTGGTTAATGATGAGATAGATTCACAAAGAACTGAGACAGAGATAACACCAGAGATGCATTAGGAAGTGATCTGAGAAAGTCTGGGAGGACTGGCAAGATCAAAGTATGGAAATAAACAAAGTCCCATGGGAACTGCTGAAAGTTTGGGAAAGAGGAAGACACTGAGAATCCACCAATGGGAATTGTGCACAGATAGGAATGTGTGTTACTATTTAACCAAGTGTGTATTGTAGAATGCTGGCTTCAGCCACAGTTGTACGCTATGACTCATATACCTCATTAAACACAGTGGAAAAATCCTGTGCATTTTCTTAAGAGTAAAAGAGTAGCCAGCACTGAGGGATAGGGATTATAAAGCTAGAACTATCCTTTTGTGTTATTGTTGTTGTTTTCCATCCTTTCTACCTTGGTGCCTTCCTCTCCTTTGGCTAGGAAATAAGAAGCCTTAGAGAATTTCAAACTGCTTACCAATAATGTACGTGGGAAACAGAATTGTGGTTGGAGGCTCTACCCCTCCAATTTGCAAGCATTTCCTTGAATGCTGGTAGAGAACTTTTGCCTTGTACAACTGTATAGTTGGAGGGCTTTCATTTTCTTTTTTCATGGTGAAGACTGAGGTTCTCCCGAAATGTTTGAATGATAAACAAGAGAACATTGGAAACATTGGACCATTCATTTCAGAATCATTTTCTCTTATTATTTAATGGAAATGTTCCTCAATTTCATGTGTAACTTAAATGTTGGATCTTTTGCTCAGCAAGATAAAGGTAGCTCTATTTTATTATTCTAGTGGTAGTTACTATCTTAGAAAGCATATTTTTCTTCTTACCACCATCACCTCAAGATGTCCTCATTAGACACATTTTTAGCTAATAAGCTGATATGCTAGTGTGCAAAAAGGTAAGCTGTGGGATGAGGTGGCAGAGGGCTTTTCTGACAGTATCTCATTGTATAACACTGCATCATAGTGCCTTTATTCTCAGCAGCCACTTTTTCATTAGATTTCTAAAAGAGCCGTATTGTTGATGATATTTTATCTGTTCTTTCCTTTGCAGACTCCTGATTCCTGCTCACTCATGGTACCCTACATGGCTGGAACAAAGCTGACACTGAATAATGAAATCTTCCTGTAAAAATGCTACATAACCACATGGATCAAACAACTGCTGGGTTGTGGAGCATCCTCAATAGTTCAGTTTAGTATCTGCAAATACATCTCTCATATCACTCTACAGAAATAAAGAAACTTGTGAAATACAACTTCGTATTTGTGTTTCTTCAGTTGTCACTGCTACCAGTCTTCATAAAAAGCTGTTCGGCATTCTAATGAGTATAAACAGCTCAGGCCTGGGATATCTTGGAATATGGTGACTTTACGCAGTAGCAGCAGGAGGATCTTCCTATCATTGACTTCATAAAGATGGTGAAAGCCATTGTGACAGTAGAAACTTTCTTTCTTTTCTTTTTTTTTTTTTTTGTGAGTGAACACACAGAAAAAGTTGTGGGAATACTAGCAGAGGACTAAACACTAGGGAGGGGGCTGCTTTGTGGCAATTCACTGTAATAACAATATATAGTTTCAAAGTTGTTTGTATCACATTCTTCTCTCCCCTAGTAATCTTTGAAATAATTTGTGTAGCTATCGGAAACTTCAGTGCAGCTGCTAAGGCTTTCTAGAGCCTCCTGACCTCCTAAATCCTCCACAACAGAAAAATTATTCCACTAAAAAATGGCCAGTGGTGTCTCCAGAAGCCTCAAGGTGTGCCTTCATTCATTGAAAAGCAATTCCTCCCTTCCCTAAACATTATATGCTTTGGGATTATTTTCAATGAATGCCTTTAATCAAAATGGAAAGTAACTATATTAAGTTAGTTATAATGATGCTATTCTAGATTTATCAGATTTATCCAGAGGAGCTTTGTCATTTCCTGCCCTTGAGGCTTAGAGAGTGTGACTTGCCCAAAACCATTGATTTAAGTGTGAATAATAATAGACTACACTAAAAAGTGCTGTTCTTGTAAAACTGTTCCATAAGTCCTGTTGTAATAAAAAAGGTTTCATCCTCTAAGGGAAGGAAGGGAAGGAGAAAGCCAATCTAGCCACACTAGGAAGGAGATACAGACTTCTTTGCCCATTTTAACATGGGCATGACAGAAGAAGTTAAAAGCCATTTAGAGTCCCCTTTGTCAGCTTGTATTTGGGGACTTTTTGAAGAAAAAATATTTACACAAAAATCCTGTGTTTTATTCAAAAAGCATGAGTTTTGTGCAGGAAGCACAAAATACATAGTTTTCTGCACAAAAAAATGTGGAGGTTTTGCACTATAAGCGAATGCATATACAAAACAACATTACAAAAATATTCCAAAGTGAGAATATATATATATATTTTAAAAAAAGAAAAATCTCTCACAACCTTGTACAGCATGAAGGATGAAATAAATGTTGAAATGTTTATTTGTTCTGGCATTCAAAAATAAATAAAAATTATGTGCCTAGTCACTTGAAACACTAAAGTGATAAATGGGCTTCACACTCCATAATATTAATGATAAGAGAAACTATGACTCTACTGTGTTTCTTATATTCATGTTTATATAGTGAACATCTTGAGCCAGACATTCTTTTGAACATTAGGTGAAGGTAGTTGATGGGAGGGAAAATTGGAAACAAGCATACACTGAAATACATGTTATCTTTTCTGTGTATGTGACTTTATTCCTTTCAAATGAGTGTTAGATTAAGGAAAATATGTTAGAAATCAGAAACTAGAGATGTCAAGTTCTTCATACGTCTGCTTTTTCACCAGGCTAGAAGGGAAGGAAACTGTTTAAAGATGGTGTCTGTAGCAAGGACTAGATCTTTCAAGAAGTCTGTTTGGCAAACAGTGTTTGCTAGTGTACTCCATAAGCCCTCAATCCTTACACAAGTTTTCTAGGAAAACTAGTTTCTGATTAGGAGTGTACAGAGTCTACAGCAGTAGTGTGTCATTAGGGTTACCTTGATAAGAGCAGGAGCCCTTTCACACTACACAGTTATATCACTATGATTCCACTTTAAGTGCTATGGCATCCTCCTATGGGATTCTGGGGTTTGTAGTGTGGTGAGATGTTACAATTGTGTCTGAGAATTGTGAACTCTGCCTCAGACTGCAATGCCCAGAATTTCATAACCTATCCCACCCTTCTCTAAACATCATATACTTTAGGATTGCATAAATTAAATTGTTTTTAATCAAAATGGAAGTGATTGTGTTAAGTTAGCTATGGTAATCCTATTATAGAGGGTATTTTTTGCCAGATATATTCAGACAAGGTTTGTGATCGCTGTCCTATGAGGTTGAGAGAGTGTGACTTGTTCAAGGCCACCCATTCAGATTGCATGGCTGTGTGGGAGTTTGAAACCTGGGCTTCTAGAGTTGTCCAGTACTCAAACCACTATACCACTCTGCCTCTTGGAAATATATAGTCATATTTTTTTAAAAAAAATTACTTAGTATAGCCTACACAGGTTGAGTGGGCAGCAGAAATGGAATAGATGTGACTCCTGGATCCATCATGACTGTCTACCCCTGGTTTCAAACATCTTTGGCAACAGAGTTTATAGTCATCACCAGCGCAGCTAACCTAAATCAGCTTAGGAATTCCAAGCCCAATTGGGCTACAGTCAAATATACTCATCGGATTGTCCTTGTTAGAAATATTGACAGTCTCAGAGAGTGAAGTGGCTTGGGATGATGGAATGGAGAGTGAATTAGTCACTTCTCTGTCATCCAGTGAAAGTAAGATGTGTGACAATGCTGCAAGAACACTATATTTGCTTTGTATTATTGTTACTAAGCAGGAGTAGTTGACTAGAACCACTCAGTGTGCTCAAACTTGAAATAAACAGCTACTGGTGGTTCTATCCTAACATGGCCAACAAACCTGGTCAAAGTAATCAATCAAAAATCAATTTGTCCCCTTTCGTAACCAGCATTTATCCATTTGCTATGAGCCATGGGGAAATAACAGGATGGAGTGAAGGAGTCAGCTGGCCTTCCTAAAATGTTTGACATGTCAGCTTACTTGCCTTTCACTGCAGCAGAAACGCCCAATCTATATACTGTTTATATTTTTCTAACAGGCATTATGATGTTCAAAATCTTTGCTTCCAGCAATATCATTTTTTCCTGAATAAGGGGATATCAGTGTCAATGGGAAGACAAGCTAATGGTAATACAACATTTTTGCCTCCCACAGACAGACTCCCTGTTCCATGTCTCTGCTGTATCTTAATTCTCTTCCAGTGAGTATATGCTATAGGTGATCATAATTGGGTTCTCCCTCTGATTTTTTTTTCAGTTGCTATTTACAGCCTAAATTTATGTATCCCTTTCCAAGCTTATGTGGAATAAATATTTGGTTTTGTTCCCTAGATTTTGTGTGTGGCAGAAGGCATATGCACACTTATTATACTAATTTACCTATATTTTCAAAAAAAATGTCCCTTCAGTGATCAGGACTCTGCAAGAAAGGAAAGGGGGAGGATAGAAAATGGAATCCAAAATATGTTAAAAAAACAGTGTTTGTATATGTAGCATTATGTCCCAGGTACAGCTTCCATTCTCTTTCAAATGTTCCTTGCTTAGACTACTTCTTACATTATAAATGTTGGGAAAGTATACTTTATTGTTAGAGACAGCAACAATACCCTTCTATATCCAACTGGCAAAATTTTTGTTTTTAGATGGTGGCATGGTTTGGGCATCTGGATTCAATCCACACATTTTCATCCAGTACAGTAAGTGAGCCAGACTACTGTCTATTGTGCATTATTCCTTCCCTGAAAGTACTGGCAAGATTACCAGAATTTCTCCTTGCCACTTACATGTTGTTCATATGAGTAGAGTTCATGAATTAAAAGGCTTCATGCAAATATACTGCTGGTCTTGCTTCTACTGTCATGTGGTCCCCACCATGATCACCGCTGATTTCCACGCATTAGGCATGGAAGTCTGAGTCAACTAAAAGAAGTCTAAGTGCATAGTCCTGAGCTATAAAAAGTCACCGTTTTGGACTATAGCTACAGCTCCAACAATCCTCCAAGAATCCTTCAGCCAGGATGGCCAAGTTATAATCATCAACTTTTCTAGCTCTATGCATAGAAATAAGGGTTGGGGGCAAATGATCTTTAGGCAGCTTTTATCTCTTAAGGATAGCACTGCCCAGCTCCCCTTTCAACTACAATACTGGAGTGATAACATAGAAATACCCATCAATGTTCCTGAAAGGATTTATTTAAAAATGTATTTAGAGGATATATAAGGCCCTTTCTGCAGGACAGTGTCTTTCCAGCAGGGGAATGCAAGAGGAGTGGGACCACGACAATATTCTTCATGAAGTCATCATGGTCCTACCTTTTTTGTGTCACCAGCCAGTGTGATCATGGGGTGTCATTGACAGAAAAACTTCATCAGTGACCCCCAATCATACAAGCCTTCTGTCACAGCCAGCCACGCAGAAGGGCTGGAAGCCACCATTGCAGTATGGGAAGAAGACTGGCTGCAGTGTGAAAGGAAGGGGCATGTCCTTCGGGCTCTCTTCCGCAGGCAGCTGGTCAGGTGAGAAGAAGAGAGCTGGGATATGTTCCCATCCTGGCAGAGGTGCTGCTGGGATTGTGATGGGATGATGTGTGAGTGTCATGCTGTGGAAAGGGCCTAAACTACTATTCAACAAAGATTGCAGCACAGTGGACAGTATTCTGAAACCATCAAACATAAAGAACAACTGCAACAACACAAAATTGCAGTAAAAAGAGATATATTAATAAAACTGAAGTTAGAACCTATAAGCAAGATTATGTTTGTGAATTACCTTAAGTACTTTGTGCATTATGTAAATTAACAAAAGAAATCATTGTTTACCCATCTCTCCTCATCTATGATATTACAGCAGGAAATGAGTTCCTCCAAGAAACAACACTGGAGTTCTCATGAAAACCATTGTGGAGCTGTACATAAAACCCATCTTGTGCTGTTGTTGTGAAATAACCATGAAGAAGCAGAATTAAAGTAGAGATGGCAGACATGGCTTTGGTAGTCAGGCAACTGTGTCTTCTTCTCAAGCCACTGAGCTGGGCAAGTCAAGTTTTAACTAGAATTAAACAACAACAACAAAAAGCTTGAAGAAACAATTACTTACCTTCATTTGCCAGCCTGATGGAACCTGTGCTAAAGCTGCCATTGCTGCAGGCACTGCAAGCTTATTTTTAATTAGAAAGTAAATGTAAGTTTAATACAATGAAAATTGTCAGCGAGGCTGAAATACCTAGAGCCAATTTGACACAATTTATCATGCATTCACATTAGATTAAAACTCTATGCCGTGGCAAGGCATGTTAATCAGGTATATTCAGAACAAAATTAAAGTATGTAGATACTCTTAGTAAACAGGAACATGGTTATAAATGTTATATGTGGCACAGGAGGAACTGTAAAGAACATTGGATTTCAATCTGCTCCTTCTCACCAGTCTGATGGATCCCCCAATGTGCACCTACCTCACAGCTAACACGTACTGAGACCTCACTCATTCCTTCATCACTTGATTGCTCAGCACTCCTCAGACAAAAATCTAAACTGTCTGCATTTTAAAAGATGACATTTGAGTTGACTTTGGTGTCACTAAAATTCTGTGTACCGTAATTAAACTTGGATGGCTGATTCACGCATGTGCAAGATGTTACAGATAACAAGCAATTAACATGCATGAATGGGTTGGCCCTTATGCTTCTAGCAATTAAAACATCTGGGAATCTTCATAAACATGATGTCACCACTGCACCAGTTTAATGAGGTATTTTCTGGATATAAAAAATAAATGTAAATATCACAGAACATCCTACTCCAGATCCTATATCTAAGCGGCAAGAACTATTACCCATCAAACCCAGTGTCCAAGACAGCTTGTGATAGCATTCTGATCAATACTCTATACTGTAGATCTCCTAACCATTTATCATTGGTTTTCATAAGGGTAAAATCATTTATCTAGCTTAACTGGAAGAAAATAATGTTGAACTGGGTGGATGATTCTTCTGTATTTTTGTACTCTCCTTGAAGGAATCCAAAAGAGTTCCAATCAGAGATGTATCATTGTGATAGAGTCAGGAAAGTAGCTAACCTGAGTGGTAGAGAGCTGCCCAGCAACAGGTTGCTAGGCATCCAGAATGGCCACTCCAGAGAGAAACCCAGTCCGTTATTGTAAAGAAGGGGCTGGTAACCTAAGGGGGAAGTGTGTGTGTGTATGTGTACACATACATACATATATCAGGCACACTGAATTGGTTTGGGGTCTGCCTTCCAGGAGAAAGAGCTAAAAGTCATTCAGGATTGAATGAGAGGGGTGTGTTTTCTCAGACAAAATCTAGAGAGAGGGCAGAAGAGAAATCAATCCACTTTGGAATCTGGTCAGAGTGACCCTAGTCCATTTCTGCATTGGACTGTTGCAACTGCATGGTGTCATCCCAGCAGTGCCTTTGCTGGGATGGGAGTGTATCCCCAATGCTCCCTTCCGCACCTGGCTGACTGCTGGCTGATGGTATCACTTGGGACATGCTCCTTCCTTTCACAGCATAGCCAGCCTCTTCCTGCGCTGCACTGAGGTAGGAAGTTCCTTGATAGCACTTCCACTCTTTCTGCAAGGACCCAGCTGGCACAATCATCGCAGGGGCCTACTACCAGATTTTTTCTGGTAATAATATAACATGTAATCACAATGGCTGGGGATGTGACAGGAATGGGACCACAATGACATTGTGTGGTAACATGCATCATGGACCAACTTCAATGTGTCCCCATGTTGGGAAGGGGTAGTAGTGCAGAAATGGCCTTGCCTTTGTACCTTGATATACAAATTTAGGTTCAGAGTGCTGTGATTGGTAAAGACCATAAATCTCACATCATCCCATCAGTTTTGGCATTTTCTGAGACCTTCTGTTGTTTACATATCTTTCATCCTTGAAAGAGGAACAAGTTCATGTCTTTTTATCTGTTCTCATAACACCTTACTGATACTTTTGTTCTTCTCCCTCTGATCTTCACTTTCTTGGGTACATTATAGCAGTGAACAATAAAGCAATTAACCATTTGATGCCCTGGAATTCTAGACCATTTTTAACTAGATACATGATTGCAATCAACAATTACAAATTGATACTTTAAAGCACTCTAGCAGACTATGTCCATACATGAGCTACCCAATCTGTTCTACTGCCTATCCCATTACCCTTTCCAGCAAATACTCATGACAGGTGCCACTCATCCTTACACTGTATTGTTTTCAGGCCATAATCTACCCTAGGCTTCAGGCTATGATTTCTGATAGCAGCTGCCTTGCTAGGGCTGGATCCTCCTGAGTCCATGAAACCTTTCTCTTTTTTTCAAACATCAAATGTCTAACTGCCTTTTCTTCAGTTTAACTGCCACTCCCTTTGACTTCCATCCACATAGTAACAATTGACTGGATGCTCTCTGGCTGTCTCTTTCCCTTCGTCTCGTCTAGTTAAACCTTACTGCCTCTGCCACAATTTCCATATGACTTATACAAGGAACTCTCACCTTCCAAATATAACACCAACTTCCCTATATGCAATAATCTCCTTTGGTTTCACAAACCGAGCAGCCAGTCACTTCCTACTTTTCTCCAGCTTCCAGGAACAGACAACACTTAGGAAGCAACTTAGACATATATTTTAGTATAAAACACAGTTGAGATCAGAACATCTGACTTGTAACAGGCCAACTCAAGAAGGACAACAACTAATGACAAAGACTTCTTCTCATTATGTTTTTGGGAGAGAAATAACAACTCCTTTACCAGTAATGTATCGCAGAACTGTAATTTATCACACAATTATCACAGGATTCTGGGATTGGTACTTAGGTATGCAAATGTTAACAATTTCATATGTTTGTACTAAATAAGAATGTGCAAAAACAAATCTTTACCATAAATGGCAAGGAGTTTTTTTGGAGAGGGGAGTGATCTCTCACAAAGACAATTCACACATTTGTGAAAGGAGTTCCTGAAAAAATAGAACTATAGCAGCTACTGGCTTGTTGCATGGACTATTAAAAACAGAAGCACTGGGTAAGCTGTATCGATCAGTCTATCCTTTTCTGACAATTGTATGTTTGTGCATGCTTAGCCTCACAGAAAGAAAAGAAAAAAGACAAGACTATGAATTGTGAATTTTATTGTGAATTGTGCAAAATGTGGCAGGAATCACTTGATGCCTCACTCTCACAATGAATTTGAGAATTGCCACAAATTCCAAATCCTTGACAGTCTGTCTCTCTATTTTGATACAGCCTATCTTGACCATAAAGAAGACAATAGCAAAATGTCTTCAGATCCCGAGTTGTTGCCAAAAAAGGAAATTGTCCAAGCTCTGCAACAAACTTTCATGCTTACAACAATTAATCTTTTGTAATAGTATGTTGTCTGTATATGTGATACTAGAACAGAGCTAACTCACAACTATTCACATGCTTCTTAAAAACATTTTTAACGAGGCAGAAAATAACCTATATGTCTGGTGATAACTTCACATTCCCTATGGAAACCTTCCTAACTAGGCACTCTTCCAAATGTGTTAAACTACAAATCCCACCATCCCCAGCCAAAATGTCCAGTGGCCATGCTGGCTAGGGGTGAAAAGAGTAATGGCCCCACACATGTGGAGGCTATCAGGTTGGCAAAGTCTGCTATATAAAAAAATCCAACCAAAACTCATTTACATTGTCCTATACAACATTATCACAGAGCCGAATTTGGCTGCAGAACATAACAGCAGCATCCCAGTCACCCTGACGTCACCTAAGAAGAAGTAGGAAGCTATAGGAACAGCAACAGGAGTTGACAGGGGAAGGAGAGGTGATGCAGAAACAGCAGCAGCTTCATACAAAGTAAGTATTTGTTCAGGACCACTTTCTATGTACTTCACTAGGTAGTGTCTGCCATCAGAACTGTAGAAACTGTTGAACCCAATTTGATATTTGACTTTTAACACAATGTTGAACAAAGGCGAGGAGACCTATGAGTGTTTGCAACTCTCCAAGTGTGATTTTGTAGACTTTTACAACTCTAGATCTCCTAGACTGAATATTTTTTGGATATAGAGGAGGTCTTGGAGGCCTCTGTAGTGCAAATCATCCATTAAATAAGTGGTCTGCCCCACAATACTGTTTAGCACATTAAAGTGCTCATTTTTCAAACTGGAAATGGATTTCCAGCCACTTGTAATTTCATTTTGCTTTTTAAAGGGAACATTTATGGCATTCTGTGTGGCCCCTGCATGACTCCTGCAACAAAAGTAATGGTCCCCTCACCCCAAAACATTGTGACCAGAAGTTGTATGTTGACATACAATGGCCAAGATTCTGTATGACACAAAATAATGTAATAGTTCTTCCGGCAGAATTATGCTACTTCTTTTTGCCCCAAAATGTGAGTGACCCAGGGATCCTCCCAGATTGCCAGTACCTCCACCTGACAGTGGAGAATAATTTAGCTCAATTAAGAGGCCTGTGAGAGGGGGTAACATAATGAGAACTACCACAAATGTTTATGGGGTCTCTGCAGGAAAGAACCAGCCAGAGATTCCAAAATAAACTAAAATGTGTTTTATTGAAGATAATTCAATTACGCATGCACAAGGTCCAAGCATTCACATACTTTTACAAGGCTAACCAAGGGAAAAGGGAGGAAAAGTTAATAGCATAGTTTCATCGAAGAAAGCAATGACATGGTTTAGACTTGCAACTAAGGACAGTACTTGCTCAGAAAATAGAATTACAGTGTGACATTCAGTGAGTGAGATACTGCCTCTGACTGCTCAAAACTGGGTTTTTTATACCCAAGATCTGTCTGAAGGGCAAGTGTGTTAATGACTCTCCAGTCAGGGAAACAAAAAATTGAGATTGCATAGAGGACAATGAGGTCTGGACTGCATTAATGATCTTAGTGTTAGGTAACAATGGCCCTTTTTGCACACCATTTCACATGTGAATGGGCCTCTGGAGCATCGCACAATTGTGAGGACCATTTCACATGACATCCTCACAATCACGCAACGCCAGGGCCAGTAGGAGGCAATCGTGCAATATATCATTTTCAGCTTCCTGCTGAAAATTATGTGCAATCACGCATCACTCCAGGGCTCCACATGCACTTACCTTGTGTGCAGAGCCTCCAGAGATGCAGCCCTTGTGCTTCCTCCCCCAGAGCAGCCTGGGAAAGTACCCAGCTGCACTGTGGAAGGAAGAGGCAGAGCCCTCATGCTTCCTGCCAGCCAGCAGGGAGCTACTGTGGAGAAGAAGCAGAGGTGACATGAGTGCCTCTCACAAGAGGCTGCTCACCTGATCCCTGCATGCCCATGCTGGAATCAGGTTAGCTGCGCAAAGGGCCAAAGAGTTAATGGCTGCAGTGATAGCTCGATACTACTGGACAGGTGTGAGGACAAATAAGCGAAATGTCTAGGCCCATGGGGAGAAGGGTTGAAACAATCAATGGTTTGGTGAGAACTTCCCATTTCTATTGTCTGACAGTACGATCATTACAGCTTACTGGTAGTTTAAGCCTATTATCCTTGGGTTCACCTGGTGACTTCCTGGCAATGACTTGGTTATGCCTAGAGGAGATCTCTTACCTACCTTTGCAGTGCATGTGTTCAGCCAGTGTTTTTCCTCTGTCCGGCTTGGCCTTGCAGTCACATCAAGGTCCATTATATATAAATGCCAATTAATATTTTGCTAATTTGCCAATTAGATCATATTTTGCCAATTAAATCATGAATCTGGGGGTGTTTGGGCCTGTAACATTTTCTTCTCCCAACCCTTCTGACATACCATGCGACAGCTACATCCAATACTAATAGCTGTTCAGTGCCTAGTGAATCAACTGATGGGAGGAGGGATCAGGGAAGCATCTGGCTATGCATATATAGTCACAAGCAAACCAATGACAACATCTACTGAGATGTTCTTTTGGATGTTTCAGCAAATGATGTAATCATTCTGTGGCTGTTTGTGGAGACACAGGTAGATGCTTTTCCAATTCAACCCTGTTCTCTACCAGCTACTGCATGGTTGTAAAGTGGAGCTATCAAGGCAAAACTGTGATTCCTGGTGGGCTTTGTGGTAGAGGGAGGAAGAGAATATTATCCTCCATAACAACAAAAAGACATAAACAATCTTGCATTGGACCCACATTTCTGTATTGTAGACCTACATTAGCATGATGCCAGAAAAACAACCAATCATAGCAATAAGTAGGAATGTAAACCTTCATTTTTTTTTCTTGCAGGAAAATCAAATACTTTTAACATTTTTCTCTGAAGGCAAGTAAGTCCTCAAAAATTTTTTTTTCAAAAAATGGGCAGGCTTTTTGCACAAAAAAAACAGTAGTCTCATCTCTCTTGTATTTTCTGCATCAGTGTTTCCTGACATTCCAAATATATCCTTTCTATTTGTTGTTGAATGCCTTGAAGTCATTTCTGACTTATGGCAACCCTAAAGTGAACTTATCACAGGTTTTTCTTAGTGAGATTTGTTCAGAGTCTTTGCCTTCCCCTGAGGTTGATAGAGTAAGACTTACTCAAGGTCACCTAGTGAGTTTTCATGTCCTAGTGGGGATTCAAACCCTTGTCTCCAGACTTTTAGTCCATCTCTCAAACCATTACAGCCCACTAGCTCCTTCTTCCCATCTCTTGTAATTTATCCTCATAAATTAACACTAATAACAACAAGCTGGGGTGCGGGGATCGCGTGAGCAGCCTCCGGTGAGAGGCTTCTGCATCCCCGCTGCCTCAGCTCCTCATGAGCTGCCTGCTCCCTAGGAAACAGCGTGAGAGCCATGCCTCTTCCTTCCGCAGCACAGCCTGGGAGTTTCCCAGGCTGCGCTGGGGCAGGAAGCATGACTGCCGCAGCTCCAGAGGCTCTGCACGCACAGCAAGTGTGTGTGGATCCTGGAGCAATGTGTGATCACACACCATTTTCAGCTGAAAGCCAAAAATGAAAAAGTGCGCAAGTGGCGCCTGCCCTACTCTGGAGCATCGCACGATTGTGAGTGCATCATGCAGATTGCTCCTCAAAATCACGCAATGCTCTAGGCACTCTTTCACATGGCAAATCCCATGCGAAAAGGGCCAAAGATGGGGGATGCGTGGCTGGATAGCGGTACATGTGAAAGGGATCTAAAAGTATTGGTAGATCACAAGCTGAACATGAGTCAGTAGTGTGACGAGGCAGCCAAGAAAGTCAATGTGATTCTTGGTTGCATCAATAGGAGTATGGTGTCTAGATTGAGGGAGGTAATGATGCCACTCTATTCTACCTCATTTGGAATACTGTGTCCAGTTCTGGGCACTTCAATTCAAGAAAGGTATCGACAAGCTGGAATGTGTCCAGAGGAGGGCAACCAAAATGGTAAAGAGTCTGGAAGCCATGCCCTATGAGGAACAACCTAGGGAGCTGGATATGTTTAATCTGCAGAAGAGAAGGTTAAGAGGGGACATGATAGCCATGTTTAAATATTTGAAGGGATGCCATGACGAGGAAGGAGAGGGCTTGTTTTCTGCTGCTCCAGAGACTAGGACAAGGAGCAATGGATTCAAGCTACAGGAAAGGAGATTCCACTTGAATCTCAGGAAGAACTTCCTGACGGTCAGAGCTGTCCGGCAGTGGAATATGCTGCCTCAGAATGTGGTGGCATCTTCTTCTTTGAAGGTTTTTAAGCAGAGGCTGGATGGCCATCTGTTGGGAATGCTTTGATGGGTGTTCCTGCATAGCAGGGGGTTGGATTCGATGGCCCCTGTGGTCTCTTCCAACTTCTATGATTCTATTATTCTATCATTCTATTATTGGGAAATATACTCGTCTTTATATGTGGGCCACAGCCTTGTTGATGAGAAATGTTTTCTTCATTGCCTGGAGGTATTTTTAAGAAAGCAAATGGCATAATCTAAACAAACAGCATTTAAGGAAAGGAAATGCTTACTGCAAGGGAGAGATCTGGTGGGAAAAGGCTACTGCTCAAATATTTATAACAAAAGAGAAATCATTTCTTTTGTGCAGCCTTATTCTTTAAGCCACTCATAGACCTTCTTTTTTAGTCTTCTTTTTAGAAAAACAAGAATGTCATTCCATGTCATAGAAAAGGGGGCAGATTTCTGTTCCAACAAAGCAACAAATCAACCTAAACGATAAAGAAATCACTGCTTGGTTTCATAAATTAACTATGGCTTGTTCATGGTCTCCTTTTTCTTAGGGCAATAGGTGCCAGAGAATCAGGGAAATAATGAGACCAGATACATGGCATAGGTTGTAAAATGGACCATTTCATTTAAATTTAACCTATTTAGGGTTTCCCTTCTGGGAAACAACAAAGGGGAGAACAACCTAGTATGGGAACAGCTGAGGCAGGTGGCCTCTTACTCAGAGCACCTCCACAGCCTTCTCTGGGTGAGACATCTGAGTCCCAAGGAGAACCCAAATGCTGGGTTGCCTCCTGGTTGGCCCACATCTGCTTCTGCTTCTGGAGTAAATTTCAGAAGGCTGTGAAAATCTAAGCAGTCTTTTCATTGTTGATATTGACCATACAAAACGCTTTCAGCTAAAATGATCTCCATAGAATTATTGCTATCGCTTAATATCTCTTCTTACATAATTCGGTGTGCTAAGCACAGGAGTGTAGCTTGGGGAAGGGCAAAATGAGTGTATTGCCACCGCAAATAAGAATTCTACTTCCCTAATGAAATTTTCTTTCAGCCTCCAAATTTCTAGCATTGTGGACAGTAAGACTTTGAAAATTGTTCACACCTAGAACTCTTGTATTCACCGTGTTCATATCCACAGCAGAGTTTCTCTTCCCTTTTTCTTTTGATGCCCAAACTGTATTTCTATACACTCAATAGAAGATTTAAGTTGCTGCAATGAGAGAAATTTGAGGAGTAAAAGAAAACCTAAGCATACAACCTTCAGTATCCAATATTCTTCATTTCAGCAAATATCATCATTTGCACATCTGCCCAAACTGAACTCGTTAGGGGACACAATTGGCAGGGAGACTGGATGGAGACAAGACTGCTTCTGGAGATCTCATGTGCCTCGATTGTGTTACAAGGGCCACATCTAAGTTATTTAAGCCTGAGCAACTCAAGCAGCGACCCCTTTGTTCAGTGATTCTGCTCAGGACTAAATCACCATTCCATATTTACCTGGCCTTTTTCTGGCTTGTGGTCTGACAGCAGCCTTTCTGAGTAGAATGGGCAGGCTCTCAATCCACTGGCACAGTTGCAGGAGATCACTCTGCAGGATGCTACATCAAAAAGATGGGCTTAGGACTCTTTGTAGCCATCCTCCAACTTTGCAGGAATTCCCATGTTTGGTTGGCTGGTCTCTTGTGCAGTGTCTGCATGATTAGGAGAATGTTCAGGCCTCTGTTTCAGTCCTTCTCCATCTTTGGTGGTTTTACAACATTTTCTCCAGAAGTGGGTGCTCCTACTTTTGGTTGGCTTGTCCCTCACATGGCCTCTGCATCAAAAAGAGAGTGTTCAAGTCACTGTTTCAGCCACTCCTTTGTTTTCTCAGGTCACATCCATCTGATGCTTATTTGATTGCCATTGCAGCCCACTTTAAGGCCTTAGAACAGCGGGGTTCTCAGTCACAGTTCTCTGGCACCCTAGGGTTCTATGAGTTGTCACTAGGGATTCCAAGAGAAATCATGACTGGGAGAGAAATATTTTTTGAGCTGTAGATACAATAATTTTTATTTAGGGGTTTCCTAAGACCTGAAAATTATTTTAAGGTTTCCTGCAGGGTAAAAAAAAGAGGTTAAGAAAGACTGCTTTAGAAGGAGACATGTAGCAGACCACCCCATTTGTGTCCAGAATCCACTTTCCTACTCATGCCAGCTCACCAGGAGTGTATCCAGCTTCTGGTCCTGCTCCACTGAAGCAAGATTTATTTATATTAATCTATTTAAATATAAGCTTGGGGCAATAGGCATGGGCCCCATGAGTCTCATGGAATATAATGGCTCTGTAGATAGCTCTATCCCACCAAGATTTGTCTCCAGGGTAGCTGACAAAATCAGGTAACTTTAACTGGAGTTTTATTCTCAAGAGGGTGTTACATCAGCCTGTGCCCAGGATTGGTTGAAGTTCTCCAAGTATTTCCCTAAGTCTACTAGGGTTCCCCCCCTCTCCCACTGGCATAATCTACAAAGGCTAAAGTGGATGCAGAAGACCTCTTCAAGGAAATCAGATTGTCCAGTATCCTTTTGCCATGACATCAGTTCTTCTGGGTTGCCATCTGCTGCCTGCTACAAAGGAGAAATAATGGTGAGGAAAATATGGAGATGTCCTCTTACTATTTAGGGAGCACGATCAATATGTGTGTGTGTGTGTATGTGTAGAAGAATGAATGCAAAAAGGTGAACAGGAATTGTCCTAATTGGCTGTCAGGATTCTTAACCTACCTGGGTGAAGTGCAAGTCAAATATTCTTAACCTACCTGGGTGAAGCGCAAGTCAAATTTGTCCATTATTTTGGACAAAAACCTTAATATGATTTTCTGCATTCGGAAGCGATATTCTGAACTTTCATGGCTTCTTTAAGATGACACTCTCTGCTCAAGAGACACCTTTGTGCTTTCCTGGGATGAAAGACACTCTGAACTATGGTGCAGTTTCTGCTGTCCATATTCTTCCAGGTCTGATACCAGTAACTTAATATCCAAGTCAGCATCAGTTGCTCCATTCTGCATCTCTGCAGGGCAAGGGGTTCAGACCCACTTGCTCTGTTAGGAGTTTAGCTCCAGAGAAATAAATAGATTGTGTCACAAACTCTTGCTAATCCCAGTGTTTCTTTTGTGGCAATAGACACCCCCTTTCCAACTGCCCACAAACTAGATGTTTCAAAACCCCTAACAAGAACAGCCAGAAACTGCCCTAGAGAATGCTAGGGACCTCAAATTGCCCCTTGTCAGACCAAAGGGTTCTAGTCCTATTAAATTTCATATTTTGAAGGCTCTTCTGGGTCAGTATCCTTGGATGTGGATGTTGTGTTTCTGCTGGATGGTTTCACATTTGGTTTTTACATTCTATTTCATCCCCCTAGCGTTTCATTTTTTTTTTCCCCAAAAACTCCAAAATCTTTTTGGGTCAGAAACAGTTAATAAGTGAAAAGATAGCTAAACAATTTCAGGTGAGCTGAGTTTTAGGTCCTTCCCTTAGCTCCTTTGCCATTTTTGGAGTGTTGTTTTTTAGGTGTTTTGGCTTATACATAACCTTTTCCACCTAGCCAGGCAATCAGCAAATGATTACACTCCTGACAGTCTTTATATTATATTATATTTCATATTTGAGGCTCTCAAGGGTATCCTTCCCACTGTCACATCTGGGTCGCGCTATAAGGAGGGCTGACCTATCTCACCATCATGGTGTTTCCTGTTCGAAGCCATCTTCTTGGTCAGCTTCTTGAGGTTGAATTCCAGCTTCATTCTGGCACTGCTGGTGTCTGCAATTTCAAAGTCATTTTTGAGGATAAGTGGTCTGCTGTCCTGGCACAGTTGATAAATGAAACAAAACAAACTGAATATCTTCCAGTGTGTTACTTACTTCCAGGCAGTAAGCAAGGAGTCATAAATAAAGTCCAACACAAAATCTGGCAGGGTTTTGTGGAAAGAGAGTATCCAAAGTCAATCTGAGCATTTGTCAAGGTATCCAGCAAGGTAGTAGGTCAGATAAGCTCTGACAACTCCTGGAAGGGAAGGATGCCAGCTAAATAGGTCCTGAACCTGGCGCAGCAGATGCTTTATTGATTGTTGCCCGCTATAAATCCTGAGACAGTGACGCTGGCTCTCTCTTTGTTTCCTGTGCTGTGTGAAGCTGGGTCTAGGTAAGTGTCCCTCTATGTCTGAAGAGGCAGAATTCTCTGTTGGAGCTGGCACCATCCCCTGTTCTGTTTTCAGCACTGTAACCTCTCTCTGTACAGCAGGCCTTGATGTGTCTTCTGTTTCAGCCTTTGACGTGCCCCATTTTCAAGACCCTAAGTCAGAGTCTGGGTGGAGTCTGGGCAGAGCAGGGCATGACGTCTGCACAAATGCAGCTTCAGGAGTGTGTTGAAGGTTTTCTAAGGATCTCACCTTCCTGGAATCCCTCCACTCCAATGCAATAATTCCCATGCAATAATCTGGCCATTGTGTATGTCATCAATAGCTTTTCCTCTGGGAGTTCTAGAGCCATGGCTCTGATGCAGGCCTTTGCTCTCCAATGCCCTAAATTCAATCTACTGCTCTGGACTAGGCATGTTAGTAGTTGTTCTACAAAACTATTCTGTGCTTTGTCACACAATCAAATATATTGTTTTCTCCAGCTTGCCCCTCAGGTCAGGGCTCAACCAGATGCCATGCCATCAAACCCATGATAGATTGAGGAGCAAGGCTAACAAGGCTATCTGAATCTTTATAGCCGCTAGTACCTTTGGAAGCTATGATAGAATAGGCAGGGAATTCATCAGTTTAGAAGTTCTGCTACCCTTGCTCAGTCCTGGGGTATTTCACAAGGTCATTTTCTTCAGTTCTGTGCTGTCCTATATCAACGGGAAAAATATCCACTCTTTTTGTCCTAACTATGTGGAGTGGGTGACTTCTCTTCCAACTTTAGCTTACACAAGATATTCAAACATTGGATCAGACAGTTCCAAGTACAGAAGGATAATAGAATGCCATTGCTCCAGAGAGATTGTTGAGTTTGCAGTTCCAGTGGGACAGCTGATGTTCTTGACAATATGAAGTTACTTTCCCACAAAGCAGCTCTCATTGCCTCTTGGAGGGAGAGCTTTGGATTGACAAGATGCTTAGTTAACCCAAGCTTGACTCTTCTCTTTTGTATATATTTTTATTAGAAACCTTTCAACACAAACAAAAAAGAAAACAAAGGAGAAAAAAAGATAAAAAAGAGCAATTTACATTGACTTCTGACTTTCATAAGATAGCTATACATTTTACTATATAAGTTAACTTCTCTGGTTATATACACTATTCATGAACTTCTTAAACTTGAACAAAACCTCCCTATAATTACAAATAACTTGTCATTCAATCAATGGAACAAAGATCTAGCAAAGTTTATATGGAATGGCAAAAAGCCAAGAATAAAATGGAAGATTATGAAAGATTTGACAGAAAGAGGAGGACTAGGCTTGCTGGACCTAAAACTATAGTATCATGCTTGTTGCCTTAGCTGGCTGATTGATTAGATAAATTTGGGAAAAGAAAGATTATTAACTTTGGAAGGAGCAGATTTGCCATTTGGTTGGCATGCATATTTATGTTATGGAAAAGTGAAGGTGCACAAAGAGTTTAATAATCATTTTGTGAGAAAATCCATATTAAGAGTCTGGCTAGTATACAAAGAGAAACTATATTAAAATTTGCCATTGTGAGTGTTGGTGCATGAAGCCTTCTACCATAGAAGGAGACCTCAGGTGAATAAACGGATAACATATAAAGACCTAGCCAAAATCCAAGGGGAGAATTTGGTAAAAAAAAAAGTAATGAGTTACTAAGAGGTGGATATACATCCCGCTGGTTATTATAGAGACAACTAGCAGAAAAATTCAAAATGGATATGAAGACAGTTGAAATAGAACATCAAGAAAGGGAGTTTGATAAATTCCTGAAACCAGGTGATGATCATCTATTTGGAAGGATATATAAATTGTAACTCAGCTTAGACCTAGAACAAGAAGTTGTAAAAGATAACATGATAAGATGGGCACAAAATGTAGGACATCCAACCCTATTGGAAAGCTGGGAAAGCACACGGAAAGATACCCAAAAACTATTAAAAAGCATGAGTTTAAGAGAGAACTATTATAAGATCCTCCAGAGATGGTATTATACACTGGTACAAATTGCAAAAATAATAAAAAAAAACCTCTAAAAACACAAGTTGGAAATGTGATCAGAAAGGAACATTGTACCATCTGTGGTGGACATGTATAGAAGTGAAAAGATTCTGGAAGAAAATCCATGAAAGAATAGTGGATATATTACAATTAAATTTCACAATGATATCAGAGATATATCTTTTAAACATGACTGATGGGATTAAGCAATTTAAGATTATGCAGTAAAAATTATTACTCTTCATGATCACAGCAGCTAGAAGGAATTATACCAAAAAATGGAAATTAAAGGAAGCACCTAATGAAGAGGAATAGTGGATGAAATTGTATGATCTAATGGAAATGGATAGATTGATAGTTATATTATCAGACAGACCAATAAAATTATTTAAACAAGTATGGAATCCAGTACTAGTGGCATTAGAGGAAAAATGGGATGAGATAGCAACAATGGGGATGAATGATCAATGTTGAATATACTAAGGAGGAGAAAAATAAAAGGTAAAAGGTAAAGATAGTGAAATATATATTTAGGTATATAGAAATAAGGAAGAAAATTAAAGGAAAACCATGGGGAAATGTAGAAATGAATATACAAAATTAAGGATGGCACTGATAAATACTGTACATATATAATCTATATATAAAGAAATTTCAAGAAACAAGGTCGAAATGGGGTAGGAAAATTGTAGATAAGGTCAACTTGGAATTGGAATGAGAAAAAGGGAATGATAGAAAATAAAACCTTGAGTTAAAAGTGAATGTCTAAAATCTAAGAGACTATAAGAATGGATGAAAGTGGAGTTTTTTTTCTTTCTGTCTTTTTCTTAAAAGATATTGTCTATCTGATATTTAATTGTTGGCAAGCGTTAACTAAAGAATCACTGAGGAAGACAGAAAAGAAGAATAAGAGAAGGCATTAAATGTTAAACATTCTTAGAAATTTAGTCTTGTATTTGTGTTATTGGGCATAGAATGTATGTTTGACATATCTATGAATTTGTGTTTGTGGCTATAAAAGAATTAATATTGAATGTTATATATCATGAATAATAGCTATCTAAAAGTTTGTATTAAAATATGTCTGTATATATTAAGGTAAGAATAATTTGTAAGATGAGAGAATGCTGGAATGTATAGCTATTTTCTTTGTTATGTATTGGATTTATATTTGTGTTATGTTGTTATTGATAAATAAAAGGAACTTAAAAAAACTGGACCAAACATATTAATTATCAAAACCTATTATTAATATACTGTTTTCATTTTTTCTGTGAAAAGGCAACCAAGCTTTCCAAAATGACACCAATGGTTTTCCTCTAATCAATGTTGATAGCTTGTCCATTTCAGCTAGATCATTCTATTTCAGCAACTCCCCTTCTTTCATTGGAATCATGGAATTTTTCCACATCTGTGTGTATATTTATCTTACTGCTGTGGTCATATATCGTAATAATCTTCAGTATCTTTTCTCCATTTGGTCATCCAATGATCTCAATAAATACAGCTCTGATTTGAATTGAATTTTAAACTTCATTTTTTTCTGAATCAGGTTATGCATTTGTTTCCAAAATTCTTTAGCTTCTCACAAGTCTACCATCTATGATGAAATGTCCTGATCTATTGCTCACATTTCTAACATACATTAGGACCCCTTTATGCAGTCTTCCAATTTTTTCTGGAATCAGATTCCAATGATATATCATGTTATAGAAGTTCTCCTTAAGATCACAATATAAGGTAAATTTCACATACCTTGACCATCTAGGCTTGACTTTTCTGTGTTGATCCTGCAAGATGTTGATGTGTCATTCACTGAGAATGATGAGCTGCTCAAAGATTGATCAAGGTACTGGATTGCTTTAGCTGCTTCTATTATAAAGGATCTGTTCCTAGTATCTGTAATGTAAGAATTAGAACTTCTGCCCCCATTCTTATGTTATTTCACAAATCACTGTGTTCCTTTATACCAGTTAGGGGTAGGGGCTATTATCTTTGGAACTCTGTCTTTCTGGATTGAAGCAAGTTCCATGATGGAAGCTTCAGGTGTATCTTCCTCAGGCATCTGCACTTTGAGCCACTGGTGCTTCAAGCCCTTCCGCACCTATATACACCCCCTCCTAAGTCTTTCCCTCTAAATCAAGCATGTTCTAACATAGTTGTTTCAGTTTCAGAGGCCCAGAATGGGGAAGAGCAGGTATAAAATCTTATTTGCAGTCCCAGTATAATATTTGGGGCCAATCATATACTGAAAAAATTGAGTGTCAGCACAGTGTTGAAACTGCCTCCTCTGGAAGCCACCCAGTAGCTGGGCAGGCATGGCATGACGTTGGTGACTCTTTTCCTGCCATTGTCTTGAGTTACTTCCTCTTGCCCTCTCAACATATTTTCTGTGTTCATTTGGGAGGGAATGATTTGGGAGTTATGAGGATAAAATTTCATTTAACAAATTTTAATAAGTTTGAATAATTGAAACTTTGGTTGAGTCTTCATAGTATGTAGTCTGAAATATTCTTATGTAACATTTGTAGAGCCCTGGTTACTTTTGTTGTCTTTGGTTGAGTGAGGAAGAAGATAAACAGGGAGCTGTGTCTGGCATTGCTTGGCCTTCAGGGATCAGTCATTTAACACTCAGATATTTTGTTCTCCCAGATTGAACTGCATAGGGCTGACAGCATTCACATGTCTGAAGCAGAAAATGTTTCATTCTTTTCTAATCTGCAACGAGCCCTGCAGGACTTTATACTAGGCAGGTGGGGGAAGAGGGATTAAGTCTCCCTCTCCCTTCTCTGGAGGAAATGTGCAGGGGTATGGTGACAGGAAGGCTACAGCAGGCTCCAAAAGGCATTTTTTAGTGGTGATAGTCCATCCCAGAGGCCTGTATTCTACTGCTGTGGGACTTGTAGGCAGGATATGGGTGTCCCTATCCAATTTTCTATTAGCATCTTCTTGAAATCTTCAGTTCCTAGGGATGGGATGCTGATGGGAACTGTCTCCTCACCTTTGAGGTGTGGTTGAAGAGTCCATGGTGGAGATCATTTTGCTTCCCTGACCTCCCTGGAGTGAATCTCTCCAGCATGACAGGCTTTAGGCCTGAGGAACTGAATTATATGCCTGCAATTCTATCACTATGAAAATATTTCTAGTTTAGGTAATAAAATCAATCTCATTTCATTGTTTTAACTCACAATTTCTACTTCTAGGAGGAAATTACTTTTCTCCCTACACTTTGCTTCCACCTTTCTTTCTTTCTCATTTCCTCTATACACCTATATGCTTCTGTGACATCACAACAGCCAGGATGATCTTTCAAGCTGGTAACAGAAAAATATCTTTTGCTAGCTGCCCAGGGCAAATTTAGTATATCAGTACCAGTACACAAACAAAGAGTACTCATACTAGAGTGGATTAAGAGGCCTGGGGTTCTAGTCCCTTGAAAAATTAAAGTTCATTAACTTTTCTCTCCATTCTACCACTATCTTTGCATTCTCATATGATTATGCTTTATACTATATATATCTCCATAGCTATATTAACTAATATATTTAGGTGGACTGTTTATTAAATGTTGGTGCAAATCTGTAACCACTAATTTGCAAACAACATAAGAACAAAGGATGTAAAGATAGATATGCTACTAGTGGATTCCACTATGATCATTTATCTGTTTGTCTCCACATACATTCATTAACAGACCGTTGCATTATTTGGTTCAACTTCTAAGAAAATAGACCCCACCCCCCAATTGTCACAATGAGAGTAAATGGTTTAGTTTTTGTTAATTTAATGATATATCCAGTTTTAGTGTTTGAAGTGGCTATAAAGCATATGTTGAGCTCCTAATAAAATCTGAGTTCCCCTCTGTCTGATGCTTCTTTGTGAAATTGGGGAGGCAAGGTGCAAGTTAAAATGCAGCAAACAGTTGTTTCTGTCTTCTGCTGAGATCCATATCAGTCTCAGATTTGCATTCTTACAGAGAAAAAACAACTTAAACCCCATGAACTATGTTAATTACACTAGGCTCAGTGAAATTATGGGTGAGGGGGGAAAAAGGGGGAAAAAAAACTGTGGTTATACTGTAGGCCCTTCTGAGCAGATCTTGTCATTTTAATGTCTTTGTCATTCACTTTATAGCCTTAGAATTGCTTTTTCTCCTACGCTGTATTTATTAAACATCATCAAAATGATGTGTGGAGGAGGGGAAAATCCAGTAGTGCTAAATAGCACAGGCCTCCACATGCTGTTTGTCTGTGCAATTCATCAGGCATAAGCCACTTGCCATTGACTTACTTCTGAAAAGACTGGTGATATGGGAGATTTTCAACTATAACATAACATTTGACCTATCATAGGGTGCATGAAGGTCATGCAGTTAAATGCTATGTGCAATGTGCATTATAAGGAAAACAGTTCCTTATTGTCACCTGAGTTATACAGTAGGTTCCCTATATCCATAAAGCATATGTCCCTGGACTCACCTTGGAAAATGAAAAGCATGAGTCCTAAGTCAGAAACAACTTGACAGATGAGACACTTCATTTGTACAGAAGTGAACACGTGAATCCAAGGCCAGCAGTGAGACAGAGAAAGAAAGTGAGTTGATCCAAAGCCTACATCTGTGAGGGAGAGGAAGAAGCATATTTAGCAGAGGTGTACTAGCATAGGGCAAGAAGGTCAGCTGCCCTAAGTGCCTATGCCAGAGAGTGCTAAATAACCCTGACAAAGATTTAGTAGCAGCAGAGCAGGAGGAGGAGGAAGAAAAGGAGTTGATGGTGGAGGTGACAGAGGAGGCACACCACTGCAGTTTGAGGTAGAAGTGTCAGGTAATGGGCACCATTTCTTTGCCTCGCCCCCATCAGCACTCACTGCCACCTCCTGCTCCTCCTCCTTCTCCTCAAACTCACTAGTGTAGTACTACTTGAATTAGCAGCAGGTGTTGTCTGAGTGCCAGTGGGGAAGCCTGTCAAGCATGGTGCTCACATCCTAGTTGGCCTAAGCCAGGAGCAACTCCTGGCTCACATCCTAGTTGGCCTAAGCCAGGAGCAACTCCTGCCTGCCCAGGTGGAAGCACATGCTCAGGTTGTTGACATGCCAGCTGGCTAAGACCAAGCAGGAGCCCATGGTGCAGCAGCACTTCACCTTGGCGCATATGTGTGGCATGAGGCAAGCAAGGTGTTGAGATGGACCCGGAGAGACCCTCTACGCACACCCTTGTGAGACCCTTACTCCCACATCTTTGTAAGAAGAGCCACCTCTTCCCTGCACTCACCGTGCTGGTAAGCTGGTAGGTGAACTCCCTGGCTGCCATCACACTCACCTCTTGCTTCAAACAAGGCCACAACTACAGCTTACCTATGATGGATATGGCCCTGTGCCAGCTGCAGTGGACTTCCTGGCCCTGGGCCTATCTCCCACCGGGCTGCAGCCCAACCAATGCAGGCCTTGGCAAAGGGAAAACATGCAATGGTCCTTTCTGGCTGGGAAACTGATCTACCTTGCTAGCACCCAAGGAGGCGATTAGCCGCCCTGTCCTCTGTTGCACCAAAAAGCAGCAGGGCTTGAATGGATGCCCCCCCCGGCAAACTCTGTGGAGGGGAGTGCAGTCTGCCATCATCATGGTAATGCCCCGAAGGAACTTGGGTGGGAAGGGAAATGGTGGCATTTTGAGAAGGAAGCCAGAGAGGATGGAGGAGGGAGAGGGGAAGCTGCAGGGGTCTCTGAGGAAGTCAGGAAAAGGTGGGTTCTCAGCCCACAGTGGGGAGAAAACTGGCTCCTAGCAGGCCCATTTCCTTGGTGTTTTGTTGCCATATGCAACAAATGATCCTGGGCTTAAGGATGTGGGGTAAGCACCTTGCTTGAAGTAGGGAATGGTGACAGCCTCACCACCTTCAGGTTCCCCTGCCTGGATTTGCATTCTTTGCTCACTGGCCAAACCATATGCATGGTTTGGCCAGTTTAGCCAGGACCGGTGCCCCTTTCAGCACATGACAGGGACACTAAAAAGGCCTAGATTACAACTCCTATCTTCACCACTGCTGGCTGCAGCAGACAGGAGCCCTAGGCTAAAGGCTTCTATTGTATGCTGGCTTTCCTTCACCAGGGAAGCCCCCACCCCCAGCAGCAGCAGAAGGTGGAGGGCAGGAGCACCCCCTGCTGGTGCTGAGGAACTGGTCTTTTAACCTCAGGAGGCCCCACACATGCATCTCTCTCATAATAAAGAGGCATTGGAGGTGGCAGAGGAGGAGGAAGGGGCCCTGGAGGTAGGGGCACAATTTGCATGCTTGCCCTAGGCACTGGTTATGGTAGGTACGCCTCTGATGTTTAGGTCAGTTTTGTCTATCTGAAAATAATTGAAATGGGTATAGATCTTACAGGTTGTATCCTACCTTTTCCTGAGTTCTGGTAGAAAGAAGTCAGGATTGAGGCCTTCTGTTTCCAAATGTTCAAAGTTTAATCCAAAGCACCAAAAGAAGTCTCTATATACACTAACGCCTCCATTTTGGGTGAACGCAGGTTATGAAATTGTATTGGAGTCTATGTTTAATAGAATGTGTACACGTGGAATTTTTGTGCAACGGATGGAGGTCAGGACCTTTAGGATCATTCTCAGTTTATGTACCTCCACATGACCATCTGTACACAGATTCAATGTTACCATAGAGTTTCAGATCTTTGAAGGGGAGTGATAAACTCTCGGCTGAACTGTACTCTCTCACTACAGTTTATAGCACTGAATGTCCTTGAATGTGCATAGAGCAGAACGAATATTCTTTCAGGTTCATTGTCACCATTAGACACAGGAAGTAACTGCCACAGGCAGCAGATGCTAGAGAGAAACAACTGGCTTTTTATTTTTTTCCCATCCACTTGAACTAATGGCCTTGTAATGTTGGGATGATTCAAACATATCTATGGAATACATCATTTTGCAGCATTTGAACATTGAATGCAAGGCAAGACTAAGCTTTATGTACAACCTTTGTATTTCTGTTGACATAAAGTGATATACATGTTAATAGAGCTTGTAATTCATTATAGCTCACTCACACTTGAAAACATGCAGATTTGGCCCAGCATATCTGAGCTGATGCTGAGTAATGTAATGCTTACATCTGTGGAACATTCACACATGCAAATTATCATTTGATGTTACAGTCATGGATTGAACACTGGATATATGAAACTAATCTGTCCTTGAGGAAGCTCAAGGAAATGACTGGCATCTGTCAGTGGTGCTAAGCAGAGGGAATATTGCTTTCAGACGAAGCAGCTGAATTCCATGATCCATGCTGGCTCTTGTGACTTTATGAAACAAAAGCATTTCAGATTTTCCTTCTAATAGATTTAAAACATTCTCTAAGGTATTAATAGAAAAATCTGGAATTTAATTGAAACATGCCTGCCATGTTTTGTCTAAATTTTACTCAGTGGACTTGGAAAAAAAGGGGTTTTATTTTATATATTGATTTTTTTTTAAAAAAAACTCAATGGCAGGAGAAATAGTCTTACTGAAATGCCTTGAAGGACATATTGTGGAGGTCTTGATATGAAATAGATTAAAAAGTGTTTTGCTTCAAATCATAATCTCTCCTGTGGTCTCGAGATGACTAACACAAGAAGATTGAAACACAGCAGAGAGATGTGTATCTCCAAACATCTACTAAGATGAAAACACATTGTGTCTTCCCTTCAGGATTGCCTCCAAATATTATCTACCACTTGGAGGGTACCCAATCGGGTGTTGTCTGTTCAAAATTCAAATCGAGAGGAAGAAAGTAGATTCACCGCAGCCCCTAATGAAAAATGCCTCTGGATGGTTTCTATCAGCAGGCTAACAGGAAATGAGCAGGAGAGCAAAACCTGAAAGCAAGAGCTTTTAATCTCCCGGATACCTCATTTTGCTGGATGGATGAGGGAATAAGAAATGTGTTACAGGAACACTGAAGGCTGCAGTCAAGGGAAGAGCAACAGGACAGTGAGAAATAGCTAGGGCTGTGATACACACAAGATGCTGGCCCCAGATAAAACAGGTTCTGATATGGCATTTGGGAATTTTAGGCCAAGCTTTGGAAAACTGCTTTAATAGGATAAATCTTTTTGAGACTAGAGCTCCCAGAATCCTACAGCCAACATGGAGCTGAGAAATAATTAGATTTTCATAATACAGGAAACTTTTATATGCTGCTCATTGGGTTACCTTTGGTCCCTCACATCTAGTTGTAACACACCTAATGGAGTTATGCCCCTGAAGAGAAATAATAATTAAAAAACCTGAAATAATAAGTAAAATAAAATGCTTCTCATTATTAAATAGATAAAGTCTATATTTGCAGATTAAATAAACAGATTTCTGGATCAGGAGGCTTTGTTTATGGATAGACTTGGAACCTCCATAAATATAGTAGGGAACATAACTCTTTCCACATTTACTATTTGGCATTTCGGATCACATACAATTGCTGCTAAGGAGCAGATACTGTAACTACTGGGTGCATTTTGCAAGGTTTTTCTTAAATTCTGGTCAATTTCCATCATTTCTGTTATGAGAAATATCTGACCGAAAAGCAGTTCCAGTCCACCTTCCAACTCTCATCTCTCACAAGCATGCACCCCATGACATCACAAAGACTGCATTATAGTCTCAGGTTTAGAGCCTATAGTCTCAGAGAACTGTATGGTGCTAACCTGGAAATCTGAAAACCTGAAGTGGCAACTACCAAATATAAGCCTAGATCCTCCATGGCTGAGGGTAACAAAGGAGTTCTTCATAGAAAACTTGCTGTAGCTCCCCTATCACCAGACCCAGCACTTACAGTTGCACCATGAAAGCTCCTCCTCCTCTGACAGCTGTTCCATTGTTAGTGAAAAGTGTGGTTGGTAAGCCTGTTCTCAGATGCAGATTGGGGACATCTTCCACTGAAATCTAGTGGGGACTCAGTGGATGAAGTATCTCTACTCTTCACCACCATTGTAATGGCTGCAGTAAGGGCAATGGTCTCCTGGTGGATGGGTTGTGAACTTTGAGGAGAAAGGAAGGGAATATCCACCTCTGTCAATGCATGCGTGCACACATATACACACATACACACAAACAGATTTAAGGTGATAATGCCACAGTGTGAGCTCTGGATAGTTTGCATGAGAACACACTCAGTTATCTACAGGTACTCACACATGCATTTTGATTAATGCATTTCATGTGCACATTGCGTTGACATACAACCCACCCCCAAACTGAACTATTTGTCCTCTTCAAATAAGGGAAAGGCACTGCCAATGTAAGCATGTTAACAGAACAGTAAGCTCTTCATCCTCGGCAAGTTCAATGGAATGCAGTCTTTAGAAATTGCATTTACAATTCCAGCCTTAAAAATGTGTTTATTTGGTCAGTTCATGTCCTTTGTTTCCAAAACAGGGCCTGTTAATAAACAACTGCTACAAAACACAAAGAGCTAAATAAGAACAAGATCCAGAGGATAGTTCTCTTGTTACACAATGTTTTCTTCAATTACTGTGTAAAAGGTTCTTGGTGGCCTGACCCTTTTCCAAAGCCAAGGGCTTGTGTTCATGTGTTCTATCAAATTACTTTTTGCAAGTACATGTTCCTGCACTAAGTGACTAATACAACTTGAAATGACATCTCGCAGGAATGCCTTTGTGTTATAGGATAGGAAAGCATCAAGGAAAAGAATAAATTTAGAGCATATCAGAAAATTTCTGTTGTATGGCCTTTTCTTTCTTAAATACAAACAAGTTGATAAGATGCAAAGAAATCTAAGCTGCTAACAGCATACTTAAAGATTATATGGATTAAGCTTTCAGTTATAAATAAATCAGTTATTAAAGCAGTTTAAGTGTTTCAGTGAGACTATATCAACTATTTTTTAAATGACATAATCAACAAAGTCTAATTACCAATGCTGGTGGAAATGGTTTTTCATCAGCCATTCACATTGTTTCTATGCTGTTCAGAACCTATTTTCTTTTGCTATCTGTGTGGTTTTCTGCCTGTCCTCCTTCTATTTGTCCCCTAGTCCACAGTCATAATATGACCTCTTTACTGTTTAATTAGACTGACTGTGACATTTCCACATGATTTGTGTATGGGAAGCCGAGGCTTTTTTACGATGACCATAGTATTATGATGCAATTGTCCATATCACATGGGTTGCTGCTGTGGCTAAAAAGATTTCACAGCCCTGATGCTGAGAAGAATAAGGGCAAAGAAAAGGGGGAAAAGGAAGAAAATGGCACACCATGTCACAGAGAAGCACCACCAGTTAGGACAACTGAAGGAAGAGGCACAATAGTGTCAAAGTGACAGTCAGTTTCAAAAATTGGCTCATAGATCAAGTGCTCTTTGACATTCACAAAATAAGCACAAAGCCATGTGAATAACTTCAGTTCAGCTCTAATTCTGTTGTTTTCAATTGATGAACTGTGCTCAAAGTTGTGGTAGTTCCTCAGGACTGAATCATTTACCCACCCACTTTTGTGGAATGTGTGAAACAGGTCTGAAAGGATGAATTCAGGATTTATTTCACCAGTTACATGGAAGTGGGGAGAGAGATCAAGTGAGTGATTTATACTTCTTCTCTTCCACTTCTGGATCTCCTATGAAAGAGAGATACAAATATCCATACATAAATAGGAGCCCTGGTGGTGCAGTGGATAAATGCTGGTACTGCAGCCACAAGGTTGTGAGTTCAATCCTGCTGGGCTCCAGGTTGACTCAGCCTTCCATCCTTCTGCAGGTCAGTAAAATGAGTACCCAGCTTGTTGAGGGCAATCCTTCTGTGCTACAGTGTCCATGACTACTCCCCTGCTTTGCTTTTGCCCTTGCACCTTTGATTGGATGCTTCAATTTATTTATTTTTTTAACTTTACCAGATGACATTTCTTCATGGGAACATCTCTATGTAGAAACAACATCATAGAACTTCCAGGCCCATTTGAAATACAACAGCAGGGCAGCATTTCACGGTCTGTGGGTGCCTGGGGAGTGGAGGATGTCTGCCCCTGGCATGGCTACTGTTGCCAGCGTGAAGTTAACAACTAATAAAAATGTCTGTGCAGTACCTTTGCTGCTACATAAGAAATGCCCCTCTCAGCTGGCCCACCCCCTCTACTGAAAGGGAGAAGAAGCCACAGGGAGAGGGCAAGGATCAGTTTTTATTGGGAAACAACAAACAACAACATTTATTAGCAAAGTATATAAAAGGAGAGCATGAATAACCCTAACCATTACATGTATTAGCCAACTTTCCTGATGGCTTTACGTTTTTAACTTTGGACCACTAACATCTTGAATAGATATGGCCTGAAGTCAAACTGAACAGTTTTCAGTTGTGCCCAGGGATGGCTGAAGTGACTGCAGGTCCCATTAAGTTTGCAGTGTGTTTCCTGAGGTAGGAAGGCCTGTGACTCCCATCATGCCTGTGTGCCAGATGGATAGCCTGCTCAACTGCAATATACATGATGCTTTCTGTTGTTGGGGGAGGATGCCTTCAGAGGTCCCATGAGGCTGGTGGAATGCATAGCAGGGGGGAGGGGCTTTGTGCAGTGGGGCAAGATGGGCAGTTTCTAGTGGGGAAATGTGGGTCAGGGGGGTAGTTGATTTTTGGGGGATGGTTTTGAGCGACTGCAGGTCCTATGAGGCTAGCAGAGCACATATTTGGAGGAAACTTTCTGCAATGGGGCATGTTGGGCAGTTTGCAGGGAGACATTGGTGGGTGAGGAGAGGTTAGTGGGCATTTTTTGGGGGGGGGGCTTGAGTGAATGCAAGTCCCATGAGGCTGGCAGAACACATAGCGAAGTGGTACTTTTTGCAGCAGGGCGTATTTGGCAGGATGGGAGGGGGTTCTGTTGGCCAAGGAAGGGCAGTGGGATATTTTTGGGGGGGGGATTTGAGTGACTGCAGGCCCCATGAGGCTGGCAGGGCGCATAGCAGGATGATCCTTTTTGTGGTGGGGCATGTTTGGCAGGGTGGGGGGATGTTGGCCAAGGGAGGGTAGTGGATGCTTTTGAAGAGGGATTTGAGCGACTGCAGGTCTCATAAGGCTGGCAGAGCACATTCTGGGGTGGTCCTTTTTGCATGGTTGGTGGTAGCTAGGGGGGTATGGGTGGGGGAGGGGAGGGGAGGGGAGGGGAGGGAAAGGGAGCGGCATGTTTGGGGGGGTTCTGAGCAACCACATTTCCCATGAGACTTGGAAATGTTTACTTGAGGAAGGGCTGAAACTCCCAACACCTGTGTGAGCAGCCAGAATGCCTGTAGTGACCATCCTCCAGCCCACCCCTCCCCCTAAAAATTAGCCCAGGGAGAAGAGGATTCCTAAGTTCTGCAAGGACTGATTTATTAGAAAAAACTTGCCTGCCACTTTCTTTCTGCTTTTCTTCTCCTCTATAATTTCTCACATGGAGGAAAAATGGCAACAACTTCTGCTTTGGTGGGCAGGGACAAACCAGGACAGCAAGTGACAGAGGGACAAGCTGGGCATGCCGTCAACCCACCCATTTCTGCAAGAAAGTGCTTCAGCGGTTCTGCATGTAGTTGTAGAAATGCAGTAGAAGCAGTCTGAGGGAGTGAAAACACATTTTTTCTGTTGCTCAAATACAACACTTTAGCAACATGCAAAGGCACATCAGCAACTTCACGTCCACTTAATAGTGATGATATCCTCAAGCCGTCGCAGCTACACAGTGACTCCACCATGCAGAAAGGGCCTTAGTCTCACAATCAATATATCAATTTGGCAAACATTGCTGAGGTTCTGTGTAACCTCAGTTACTGTCATTCAAAACTGGAGTATATTTTGCTAGACATTTGTGATTCAGCAGAGAAGATTCTCCACCAAGATTGTATAATAATAGAAATAACACTCATTAGCAATCTCTCCACTAGAATGGAATGAAAGCAAACAATGCCTTCCCTACAGTAGGGCCATCAACTATTTCAAGAATATGTGATTACTGTTGATTAGAATATGGCCATTTTAATAAAAGAAGATGGGTATTCTGCCAAAACCCTTTTTCTGACCATAATCCCACTACAATGTCTTTGAAAATGGAACAATCACAGTTTAGATCAAGACTTAATGAATTCATTAATTCTTTTATTAATGAATATCTACTTTTGAAGATAAAACTACTACATCAATGTAAACAAGAATTAAGAAAATTCCTTGAGCTGAATTTAAACACAGACACAGATCTTATAGTAGCTTGAGATGCATGTAATCACTGTAATTCTTATATGAGAGGGCAATGTATAATCCATAGTTCTAGTCTGAAAAAAGGAAGTGAAGCAAAAAAGAGTAACTTGATCAATTGTGAAGCTTGGAGTGTGCGGAGGGGGGGTGGAAGGGGGCAGGGCTACGGTGTGAGGGGTGTGGCTGCGGTGTGGGGGGGCATGGCCACAGTGTGTAGGGGTTTGGCCAGGGCACGCGGGGGCATGACTGCAGGCTGGGACACCCCAAAAACGTTGCTCCCTGAGGCAAATCAGCCTCCTGCCCGCCATCACTACACGATTGAACTTGATGGATGAAATACAAAATCTGGGGGGGGAAACTTATGAAAAAGTTTGATAAAGAGAATCTATAAAAGATTGAGTTACTACAACAACACTTTTACAGTCCAAGAAATAAATGTCAAACGCCTACATCTTTAAGAAGAAAAAAAAAGGATTTGCAAATAAACCTGGGAAGTGAGCTTCTAATAAGTTGAGAAAGGAAAGGATAAAGAAATCTTTCATAAAGATCAAGAAGCAAGCTCAGAATGTAACAGACAGTTTGCAAATATTTTTTTAAAAAAACTTTGAGGAATATTACGGAGGTTTGTATGCAAGTGGCAATGAGAAAAAATTAGATATGGAAGACTGTTTGGATGGACTTCAGTTGGACAATAGAAGGCATTCCCATTAAATGTTAAGATGACACCAGATTAGGAGGGGTAGCTAACACCCCAGAGGACGGCATCAGAATTCAAAATGACCTTAACAGATTAGCGAGCTGGGCCAAAATGAACAAAATGAATTTCATCAAGAAGAAGTGTAAAGTACTACACTTGGGCAGAACAAAAAATGAAATGCACAGATATAAGATGAGTGACACTTGGATTGACCACAGTCCATATGAAAGGGATCTAGGAGTCTTAGGTCCTTTCTGCATCTTACTTTTTCATGGAGGTGGGGGGTGGTGTTTGCACAAGCAGCCTCTTGCATGAGGCGCTCACTTTGCTGCTCCTTCGTCCCGCAGCTGGCTTGCTGGTCGTGCAAGCGCCGTGCGAACGCCCCACCCCTTCCTCCTGCAGCGCAACCTGAGAATTGCAGGCTAGCGCTGAGGCAGGAAGTGCAACCGGACCGCTCGTTCGACGCACCGCAGGGCAGGTAAGTGCAGGAGGGCCCTGGGAACCTTGCACAACTGTGCAGCATTTTCGGCTTGAAGCCGAAAATATAAAAAATGCGTGCGCGGCTCACATTAGGCTCATGAGTGTTGCGTAAATGGGAGTGTGTCATACGGACCACCGCTCCCATTTATGCGACACACAAGGGGCCCTCTCGCAAAAGAAACTGCATGCGAAAAGGGCCTTAGTAGGCCACAAGCTGAACATGAGGCAGCAGTGTGATGCAGCAGCTAAAAAAGCCAATTACGTTCTGGTTCAGGAAGGATATTGACAAACTGGAACATGTCCAGAGAACAGCAACCAAAATAATATTAGGCGAGGAAACCATGCTTTTTGAGGAGCATCTTAGGTTGCTGTCTATGTTTAGCCTGGAGAAGAGAAGGTTCAGAGATGAAATGATAGCTATGATTAAACATCTGAAGAGATGTCATATGGAAGATGGAGCAAGCCTGTTTTCTGATGCTCCAGAGGCACATGGAGCTTCAATCTTCAGGAAAAGAGATTCCATCTAAACATTAGGAAGTACTTCTTGAGGGTAAGAGCAGCATGACAGTGAAATACGCTGCCTCAGAGTGTGGTAGAGTCTCCTTCTTTGGAGGTTCTTAAATAGAGGCTGAATTGCCATCTGTTGGGAGTTCTTTGATGGTGTATTCCTACATGGCAAGGAGCTTGGACTCAATTGTCCTTGAGGTCTCCTCCATCTCTATGATTCTGTTAGGAAAAGGATGGATGTCAGAATCATGTAGAAATGCTTATTTCATAGTGATTCATAAAAAAGACACAGCTGAGACATTAACAAAGAATTACAGACCTATTCCATTACTAAACAATGACAACAAGATGTTTACTATTAATCTGGCTAACAGATTGTGGAGACATGTTGCTTAGAATATTCATGAAGATCAGAGCATATTTTTTTCCAAAAAGATAACTAAGGAGTAATATAAGAAATGTTCTTAATATCATTGAATATTTGGAATATCACAATGAGGAAAAGGTTGCGTTGATTTTCTTAGATGCAGAAAAAGTATTTGTTGATTCTTGGAGCTGCTTATTTCAAGTATTGGAGAGAGTGGACATCACTGAAAATTTTATTCAGGCAATAAAGTCAATAAATTCTGTTCAGAAAGCCCAGATTTTGATAAATGGCAATGCAACATGATCAACTAAGATACAAAAGAGAACCAGACAAGCACCTTTTCTGCACAGGGGAATTAAAATGGTGCAGTGCATCCTCTATGGAGGTCGTCTGCACCTTGGAGTGGACTAGGTTCAGACTACTTGCCAGAGATCTGCATCTCAGTCTGCTCCAAAACACTCCCAACTGGTCCTCCAGCGCGCTTTTTAAAGACCGGAAAAAAGAGGTTTCTCTTTTTTCCAGAGCACGCCATTGCATGTCTGCTCCCTTGTGCAGATTCACAGGCTTGCACCAATGAGAGCCTGCGATCTACGGAGGGGGGCTTTAGGTGTGGCGACCTTCACAATTGGTCAGGGCCCACGACCAACCAGAGGCCACCATTTTGGAAGCTGGAGCAGTGCAGATCTAAGACCTCACACTGCTTTGATTCACCCTGGACCAGACCAAGGTCTGGAGCCAGAAGATCCGGTGAGCATGGAGCGATTCCCTCGCCTCGTGCAGAAATGGCCAAGGTTGCCTTCTCTCATCTTTGTTTATTTTAGCACTGGAGACCATTTGAGTGATATCAGAGGAGATGAAGTTGGCTTTGCTCACAGCCATGCTTTGATGTTTAAAATGGGCTTTATTGTGCTGAAAGGGAATGATGGGATCCGGGGAGAAACTGTATGCTGTGAATGAGAGAATGCTATTATAACAGGCATTGATAAGGATGAACAGACGCAGCTGCAAGGTATTACAGTTGGCAGGCGAAATGAAAGTCTGGGAAAAGAGTTATTTTACTTAGCTGTCAGATAGAATGCTAGTGTGTGCTGATTTGAAATGTTACAGCTGATAAGGTATTATAAATCTTTTAGTTCTTTAGTCCTGGCAGTTGCCAAGGTGTGCAGCATTTTCTCTGATGTTCTTGAATAAAGCTTTTGAAACTCACTAAGTCTCTTGTCTAAACATGAAGCTATCTCGTACAGTACAGTGACAAAATGGTAAAGGTAAAAAAAAGAAAGAAAAAGAAAATGGATGAGCTGAAGTCTTACATGAATGATCTTATAATTATTCAAAATCCATTGTCATCAATGAAAGTTCTTTTGGGAAAAACTAATGCTTGGGTCATGTTCTGGGTTTAAAGTGAATTGTGATGAAACTGTTGACTAAAAACATGACTTCAGCAATTAACTGCTGTTTTTAACTTTCTAAGTGCAAAAAGGGGAGTTAAATATCTGGGAGTGACAATTACAAAAAATAATAGTCTACTGTTTCAAAATAACTACCCCCCCCCAAAAAAAAACTATTGAAAAAAATTAAAAGAAACTTAGACTTTCCCACAAAAGCAGTGGATTGCTTCTAGTCCAGGAATCATGCTACTGTATGACACCATCGCTGTCCAGCTGCTATCCTGTCCCCAAGCATTGCCAAACCATCTTATACCATTTACAGAAAAAAAATCCATTAAAAATCTCCTTTAGCACTTCATTCTCATCAGCTGGCTCAGTGCAGTACCATAATAGTGCTTGATAGCAATTCATGTTCTCCTGGATCCAGGAGTGGGTGGAGTGTGGGTGTGCCCAGCTTGTCCCTCCCTCAGCGACTCACATGGCGTGGTAACTTTGAAATCTATCACCTCTCCATGTTTATTTTAAATTTCTCTTTTGAGTTTATATATATATGTATAAATATATGTAAATCACTTTTAAGCATTATAGCACAAAAGTGCAATAGTGTACTGGTATGTCATGCCCTTACAACATTGCTGTGCTAGTTCGCCCCCCCCCTCAAAAAAAGACATTTTTCTTTCTTTCTTCTTTTTGTATCCTTTCTCTTTCATTTCAGTTGGTTGGCAAGGACTGAGACTTTTTGTGTTTTAGTAGGTTAGTGCTTAGTTATATAATAGGAGTATTTTAGTGAGTTAGTTTTTCTTGTTTTTGGTTTACCGTTTTAGTACAGTGTTTTAATTTTAGTTCATGTTAACATGTTTGCGTATGTTATTTTGTGTTAACCTCAATAAATAAATACATAGAAAAGGACATGTGATTATTAGTCATCTGCCTTTTCTCTCACTGATGACTAATCTATTAAATATAAGTAAATATGTACCTTATTAAAAATCATTTTTAAGCTATTAATGAAAGGATAAACAAGGATCTATTGGCTTTTTAAAGGCTGGAAAAAAATACACTATGCCATAAGCTTTCTTGAACCAGTCTCTGTTTCTTCAGATGTAATTGTAGGAGATCTCAGAATTCCTTAAATAATATTTTAAATAAAAGCTATTTATTATCGTGTTTGCACAGGAAAACCTTTTTAAAAGTCTTTTTATTTCAATTTAGATTTCATTTTCTGTCACACTACCACCTTAGATGTGAGCAGAAGATCCAAAACAGACTCAATTGACTTTTTTTTTTAATGGTTAACAGAATCTGGAGGAGAAACGTGAATTTGCAATAGGACTGTGACAGTCTTGGGGTTGAGTTAACACCTTTCCTCTGCCATTTTTCTTATTAACCTCTTCCTCTACTACTACTTTCTCCAAGGTGCAAAACATATGGGTGTCATGTCACATAAGGTCCATTTTGGTTTGCCGTATGGACAAACAGATTGGAAGGAAACAGATTCCAAGGAAAATGGCACTGGGATGAGAGGATTACCCATCCTTCCTCAGTGTTCTTGATCCTATTAAAAGCATTGTTCTCTGACCTCTACCTTAATAATATAATTGTATATCAGAAACACAAGAGTGCCATTTCTTGTGGCATGCCTAGCTTGATCAATAGAAATAATATAGCTTCACAAAATAAGCAACTAATAGATTCTTGATTGAAAATGACCCTCAGTAATTAGAAGAGCTCCCTGTTGAGTCCAACATTCTCCAGCTTTCTTCTGCTTGAAACTTGTGATGGGTTGTGTGGGTGGGTTGATGCTATGATGTTTCACTGGTTTGGCTTGATTTGAAATTCAGTCATCAGTTGCAAGAGTCATCTGAGAACACATCAATATATTTCCTAGTTTAAAGAGTTGTTTATTGGCTTGTTGTTCTTTAAAAATGTATTGTTTTCTGGGAAAACTATGTGTTCTCACAGTACTGCTTGGAAATGTACTATAGGAGCTTGGGAAGGCAATGTGTTCCCTGAGCAACCCTGCAAATAGAAATAACTCAGTTCAAAAGCCCCACTACAGGTGGTTATATAGATAGGCACAGAAATGGAAAAGTTCCTTTTTTGAACTACTCTCCCCAGAAATCTCAGTCCAGCATGACCAGTGGCTATATGGTGTGGGGACAATCCAGATCTTTTAGACCAAACAAAGTACCTTTCACAAATACATAACTCTCTGGACTTCTGGGCAACATGAACTTCTTTCTTATCTTCATACCCCTGATCCTTTATAAGCACAAGACTTCCTCTCCTGCCTCCTCTGCAGAAGCAAAGAGAGAGTGGATGAAAGACAAAGCTGAGCATCTTCCCACTCTAGTGATGTAAGGAGTACTTGATGAACAAAGTTGCCTTGATACATTGAGAAACCTCATAAAAATGGCCAACTGTCATGAGGGTTGGGGTAGTGGTGGCGGGTTTAGTTTAGTTTAGTTTTGTTTTTGTATTTGTGGACTTTCTCCAAAGAAAGAAAGAAAGAAAGAAAGAAAGAAAGAAAGAAAGAAAGAAAGAAAGAAAGAAAGAAAGAGAAACAATTCAGTTTTCTATACAAAATGAAATTGATGCAGAAAGCAATATATTTTGGACGAAAGATACAGCCGTCTGTGAGAAACATTTTTGTGTATTTTTTTTTTTTTTGGCAAAAAGATCCTGTAATGTCAAAAAGGCATTAGAAATGCATAAAAATCTCTCTTAGTTCTACATAGAACTTTTACAATCTCTTATTCGCACATGAGAAAATGAAATAAAGATTTACATCCCTACCTTGTCCTATAGGAACAATCAAAGCTTGCATACTCACTTTTGCACAGGAGATTTCAGACCACTCCTACCTTGTAGTGAAGCTCTTGCTCAGCTGCTGAAAGTGGCTATCAGCAGCTACGCTCTCTGCTTGATCATGGGTGGTAAAGCGAGGGGTGTATGTGTTGAGAATATCATTTCAGTGTGTCTTTATTTAACCAAATGTAACCTTTTTTTAAAAAAAAATAATATTCATGATTGAAACTATCTGAAATTTAGAAAATTCAGTTGAGGGGAAGGAAAAATGCTGTAAATCACCCTTGAAGGCCCAATACTTTTCAGCAATTGTATTTGAAAACTCTGGGTTTGAATCCTTACATGTTTAACTATGTTAGCACTGAATGACATTTCCCAGCTATTTGTCCTAACCACTCAATATGTTTCTCAATTTTAAGACAGAGATGCCAGGCAGTTACAACATCACCCTTTCCATGTTGATCAGAGAGGATGAGTTTCATTTCAGTTCATTTTTGAAAAATATACCCACATTCACAACTTCTTACATATTCAGAGTTGATACAAATTGAGATTAAAAATATTCAAATATGATAAGAAAAAAATGACAGATTTTCTCATTTCTACAATGGCTGTTTGTTAGGAATGTGCTGTACACATGATGGATGTATCTGATTTCTTCAGATTTAGCAACCACACCCAGAGATGCCTTTTTGAAAAAAAAAAAAAAAAGACAAGATATAAATGGAAATGATAAATAAATTCGTATGCCAATTGATTGATCTGGTCTGAAGCCAGAGTGTTGTTTGGCAAATTACATTTCCATTTAAACAGTTCTGTTCAATCAATCCTTTTCATCAAGAGGAAAGGGTGAAAGTAATCAGGGTGCTGAGAACGCACCAGAAATGACTACCTCTTTTAAGTGCCTATAATCAGTTTGCACAGTGTGTAGGGGAAAAACTGCCATATATATCTGTAGCCTCAGTGTAAAAGATGAGCAGAAGGTTAATTTCAGGCCAATGGAAGCTTTGGGGAACAGTGTGGGAATGGCATATTGGGACAATTTCTGTTCCAATTTCATATGCATCAATTTCAACTTTCTATGGCTTCTTGCTATTATGGGCATGATCACTTTTTATCCCTTCGTTTCTGGTTCTGTGACCGCTTTTGCTTTTGTTTTACTCCTGCTAAAGTGATAGAAGCCACTCAAAGAATCTCTTGCTGATATTGTTCCATCAGAATACTAAGCAGCAAATCAGATTTGGATATGTTCACTAAAGGCCAGTGAAACCCATTTAGAGTATGATTATATTTCCTTGAGTAATCACACTATCAGATATAAATTTCTACCAGTGTGCTTTTGAGCTTTTATAGCATTGGCAGCACAACATAGTTTCATGGGGCAGACACACAACCCTATCACCAATAAATGATTTGGACCAAAGAGTTCCTGCAGTTCCACAGCAGGTAGAAAGGAACAGTTATCACCCTCCAGGACCTCCAGTGAGTTCTGGGAGGGGAGTGACTATTTCTTTTTCTTGACTGCTAACCTATCTCTCACATTTTCAAGTTGAAAGTGCTTGCAGGGGAGGAATTGGTGCTTGCATAGGGGAAGTTGTTACATAAGAAGGTACTGGATACCACCTTCCACAACGGAAAAGGTAATATGCTGGTGTTACCCACAGAACTCCAGGCAAATGAACTCTTTTGTAGCCATTTTGTGATGATGCTTTAAACTTACACATAAGGGGGGGGGGAAGAGAGAGAGAGAAGTAGGGAAGACCTCTTTCAATTTGAATGAAGATTTTCACTTGAATACACTTTCACTTTTAGCTTATCCCTTACCCCCATGGACTAAAGCTCACAGATTTTGGCTAATCAGAAATGTTTCATTTCAAAATCACTTAACTTGCCCAGAGGTTTCTCTTTTCCCGTCTTTCTCAAATAGCATAAGCTTTATGCCATTTAAGCTTCCTCCAACAGGATAAGCTGTATGTCAGTGGGCATCCACTGTTGTGCTTAAAATTGAGGACATCCTTGATAATGTTATTTTATTTAAATACATATATTAATGCCCAAGTCCTCTGACAATCTGTGATACCATCATCAGCATTACAGAGTTGAAGAGTCATTCATCATTCTTCTAAACCACTGAGAAGGCCTGTCTAAATCAGCTCCAAAATAATATCTTGCTTTGTTTGTGTCTAACTTGACTGTACAGGACATTACCAATCACAGCTAGTTTGACTAACATGATGTCATTTTACGCTCATGAGCTTCTGAATATATGCATGGATAGATATGCTTGGGTCCCTGATACAATTCAGTAAGCCCTATAGAGACCCAGGAATATGTAGGCCATAAAAAACATAAACAGGTCATTCTGCATTATAGCAGTGCCACATCCATATTTGCTTTTTTTTCCTTTTTTTAAAGTAAAATCACACAACCCTGAGAGGTTAGGCTGGTAAGTACACTGGGCAGGGTTTTCTCAGCAGAAGCACTATAACTGTGAAATTTCCTTCCAGAGAAAGTTAAGCTGATTCTATCCCTGCTGGACTTCCAGCAACCCAAACTGTAAGATTCCAAATGCTCTCCTTTCTAAATAGTTTTTTTAATTGTTTTAATCCATTTTCCACTGTATGATTTTTTTTAAAATCTGCTTTGCTTCTTTGGTAACTCTGGTAGGAAGGAAAGTGATTCAAAAATACTTTTCAAAAATATCAGCAAATGTTTTCCTTTGCTACAAAGGGCAGGGATTTCCAATGGGTAGAAATGCAAGTGAAACAGTGAAAAAGGGAAGAGAAGGGAGCATAAGAAAGATGAGGGGGCTAAAGAGGAATGCTGTTTGACTTTCCAAAGGAGGCTGAATGGTGATGAAGTGTTTCTCCGCTTCAGAGGCCATTTCTGCACTAGACTACTATAGTGCTATTATCCCACTTTCAACATCCTATGGAATTTTGGGGATTGCAGGATCTAAACTGCAAACCCCAGGATTCCATAGGATGTTGAAAGTGGAATAATGGAACAGTCTAGTGCAGAAATGGCCTACCTGCCTGAATGTGCTAAGGTTGCCACTGTCCTGGAAGGGTCAAGATAATGGATCTTCCTCCAGACCCAGCGCCATATCTCTAAAGCTCTGCTAAAGAGGGATGAGGTGGTTCTTGGTACAAAAGAGAGTTATTAAGATTGTTAAGTGTTGTGAAGGTGGTCATAATCCCACATCTGTAGAAAGAGAATAACTAGAGCTTTCAGTAAATATTTGTGGCAAATTGTTGCAGTGGACTAAGCTCCTAGGCCAAGTTCATGATTCTAATATATGCTGTAACGTTTGTAGTGGCAGCCCCTATCAGTGCTGCAATGAAGATTATTGTTGCTCACTGATGTTAAATCAAGTTTGACTTACAGCAACCCTATGGATCAGAAACCTCCAAGTTACCCTATCATCAACAGCTCTACTCAGGTCTTGCAGATTCAGGGACGTGGTTTTCTTGATTGAATTTATCCACCCAATCTTCATTTTTTCCTACTATCTCCTTCTTTACCAAGCATTATTGTCTTTTCTAGTGACTCATGTCTTCTCATGATATGACCAAAGTATGACAGCCTCAGTTTAGCCATCTTGGCTTACTGGGAAGCGTTCAGGCTTGATTTGCTCCAGGAGCCATTAATCTGTCTTTTTAGCAGTTCACACTATCTGTAGAACTTTTCACCAGCACCACATTTCAGATGAGTTGAATTTCTTCCTATCAGCTTTCTTCACTATCCAGCTTTCATAGCCATAGATAGAAATGGGAAATAGAATGGCATAAACAACTCTAATTTGAACATTCAATAACATATCTTTACATCTCAGTATCTTATCCAATTCTTTCATAGCTACCTTTCCAAGTCCTAGGCCATTTCCATATTATACTGTTATAGGCCTATTATTCCACTTTCAACATCCTGTGGAATTCTGCAGTTTGTAATTTGCTGAGACCAAAGAGCTCTCTGGCTGAGAATTCTTAATGCCCCTCCCTAAACTGAAAATCCCAGGATTCCATAAACTGTTGAAAATGGAATAATAGCATCAGAACAGTGTAGTGAAGAAGCGGCCTTAGTCTTTTTTCTGAACTCTTGGCTGCAGTTTCCATTCTGATTCCATTCAGTTTCCATTCTCAGCCAAGATATGGAAAATCTTGAACTATTTCAGTGTCTTCATTGTTCTGCTTTAAGATTATGTATATCATCTGAGGTCATTTTATTTTTTTAATGTTAAGCTGTAAGTCTGTTTTTGCACTTTCTGCCTTCACTTTCTTCAGTAATTGTTCCAAGTCTTTGCTGTTTTCTGCTAGCAGGGTGGTGTCACCTGCATATCTTAAACTGTTGCTATGTCTTTCTCCAATTTTCACACCTCTTTCCTCTGTGTCTAATCCTGCTTTATGTATTTGTAAAATACACTAAAAATGCAAAAGAGCTACAACCAATCTTAAATTTTCAGTCATACATACTTTTGCATAGAATCATAGAATCATAGAATTGGAAAAGACCACAGGAGCCATCCAGTCCAACCCCTTGCTATGTAGGAACACACATCAAAGCACTCCCAACAGACGACCATCCAGCTTCTGCTTAAAAACCTCCAAAGAAGGAGACTCCACCACATTCTGCGGCAGCATATTCCACTGCCGGACAGCTCTGACCGTCAGGAAGTTCTTCCTGAGGTTCAAGTGGAATCTCCTTTCCTGCACCTTGTATCCATTGCTCCTTGTCTCGTTATTTGATGGTGTTGGGTCCCTGTTATAGGCAACATTATCAGAGGGAGAGGGGGTGGGGGTGGGGGTGGGGGTAGGGGTAGATGTGGGTATGGATGTGGTCAGCAAATGATCCAGTAAAACAGGAATGGATGGCTTCAGTCAATGCAGAGGCCAACTTTTGCTTCTGCAGCAGGCCACACAACTTCAGTTTAGCCACAAAATCAGGCAATGATTGAAACCAAAAGTCCCTTCTAGGTTCAGCAGTAGGTTTGTAGGCATTTGAGAGGCTTTGTTTTCATATGTGTGTGTGTGGGGGGGAGTTATTTGTCAGATTTCTGGGAGGTCTCCAGGATCAGTATGTGTGAATTTTAGAGTGAAGCTCCAATTTCATGTTTGTCTAAATTGGGTTTTGGGCATTAGTTAGTAGAGATCTAATGAAGACCCCATGGGGGCAACATGTTTTCCATTCTTTCAGTAAACAAAACACTATGTTGCAATTTGCACCTACAGTAACAAAGAATCATTGCTGAGTATAGATTTTAAATGAGTAAAAAAGAAATGCATTTATATATGATAATCTTGCAGGAATAGGTTCAGCCTTGAAATATATGCATTCTGTTAGGAGCTGAACTACCTATTGAATGCCCCTACTCCATGCCTATTCCATGCCTTTTCTTTTCTTACATGATTAAATTGTCCACATAGCATTAGACCAAAAGAGAGAATGGAAGGCAAAACATTAATATAATGATGTATGAATGTAATTCATTTAAAAGAAGTTCTTAAGACTTGGTGGTTTATGTGGAGACATTAAAAAAGAATATACCTTTAAAGTTTGAATGGGACAATGAATTATAGCTTAACTGAGTGGGCAGGAATGCAGGAAGTCACACCTGAATATGAAAGAAGTGTAGAATATCAACTCAGAAAAGAGGCTAAAATAAGTCTGCTTTTTAGAAGGAAAAACTAATGTTGTGGGGCCATAACTATTGCACGATTTTGTGTGTGTGTCATGTTCACAATAGCCTAATTTTAAGGGCCAGCTAAAATGAGACAGCGATACCAGAGATCCTACTGTACAGATGTCACTCTCACAAGAGAATGAATGGTGTTCACATGACATTGAAATTAGATGGAAATGTAGGAACTGAATTGTATTGTTTAGAAATTGTTTTATTATAATCTGTCTTAAGGTCTGCTTGAAGCCATGTTAGTGGGATGTAAATGAATGAATGAATGAAGTAGATGACACATGTTTCCTCAGCAATCTATAAATCTTACCAACAACTAGGAATTTTAAAAAATTAAAAGTAGTTTGCTTAGCAAGTAGGACAGTATGGGAGCTGACTAGGACCCTTTTCGCATGGCATTTGCCATGTGAAAGGGCCCCTGGAGTGTTGCGTGACTGCAAGGAGCAGTCCACAAGATGCACTCGCAGTCGCGTGACACTCCAGGGGCTGGCAGGTGCTGACCGTGCACTATTTCATTTTCAGCTGTGAGCCGAAAATGGTGCATGATTGTGCATTGTCCCGAGGCCCCGCGTGCACTTGCCGTGCATGCAGAGCTCTGGAGCCACAGCACTTGTGTTTCCTGCCCCAGGCTGCACTGCAGAAGGAAGAGGAGGGGCTCTCGTGTGAGCAGGCAGCAGCTGCCAAGCTGAAGGAACAGGGATGTTAGAGCCTCTTGGAAGAGGCTGCTCGCGTGATCCCCACACCCCAGCTCTGCAAAAAGATGAGTTGCGGAAATGGCCTAGGAAAGGAGGCCATCATTGTCCATCAATTGATGTTGACATGAATTTTAAGAATGTGATTTAACTCCAAGACAATAGTAGCTATTGAGAGACTACAAGCAGTCCCTTTCTCAACCTGTGGTTTTTGATCCAAAGCTATTGTTTTAAAGCAGCATCTGTATCTTTGGCAAGAAAGCCATTGTTCTGTTGTCATAACAAATGAAAAGAACAATATATGAATTATGTATATTCCAGTGGTGTGGTGGTATCTATCCTTGTGGGTGATCTACATGGATGTTATGCACATACAGATCACAAAAAGTTTTAAAGTGGGGGCAGGTCAAGAAGATCTCTAGGTCCACAGAGAAAAGTTTAATACAGTTAACACATTTCAAAGTAAATCTTTCTACAGGATCACACTTTCAAAAGAATTCTCCACCTGGTCTCCTGCATTGCCCTGGGCTTAGTAAGCCTCTCCATGTGTATCTAGAAGCTTCTTTCCTTTTCCTCCTGAAGAAAAAGAAAAGCAGCCAAAATGTAGTCTCTTTAATGACACTCTTTTATCTGATGGTAATCAGAGCTTGATTGCATCTTTGCCTGCCTTTGAATGTTTTCCTTCTTCTCCCACTGAAATCCCTTCCCATCACCACCACCTTTAAAATCCCAAATGGTGTGCTTGTCTGAACCGAGCTGAGTCACATGGAAGCAAAGACATTGCCCCTTTATTTTGAATTCATGTTATTTCCCGTCTGTTTTTGTTATGTAAAATTTAGCAAAGAATTGTCTTTTTGCCCCTACTGCTTCCAATTACCTAACAGGTTTTAAAAAATACTCCTTCCTCTCCCCACTTTTGCTGTTTCTGATGGACAGAATCAAATAGGCAAGATTTTAAAGCCAGCTCATCTTTGAGATGAAAGTCTCTGGAGAAAATGAAAGGCAGATGTGAAGAAACGTTATATTTGACTCTGGCCAGAACTCAGTATAAAGAGCTGCGGCTGATCAATACCAGTCCTATTAATTTTGATCCTAGACGGATGATCATTGCTTCTGTTCCCTCCCCTGTGTTAAATTACTTTGAAACAGCACCAAAAAAAGAGAGAAAGAAACCCTAATCACAGATGCGAGTCAGAATCCATGTGAAAATATTTTCTCCCACACTGCCAGACATAACTCATAGTTTTCATGAACTTAATAGGAGAAGATGTGGACTCTTAACTGAGCCATTCATGTACCTAACACAATTCCTCTAAAGTAGTTTACAATGATGAAGTAGGTCCTAGTGGACCTAGCAAAAGGTTCACAGATAGAGCCCAGCAGATTAAATCTGTTACGCTGAGAGATCTTGAGGTTGACCTCTCCACGGGAGCTTGCCGCCATCACTAGCAACAGATGGGCTGCTCTTAGTTCATTTTAACACAGAATATAACAACATCACACTACATAGAGGGACCCAAGGGATGAGCAGAACTTCTGCAGAGTTCAGTGAAGTAACTAGACAGCTACGTACAACACATCAACTCTTTTCGCTCTGCAGGAAACAGCACTTCTGCACAGAAAATAATATTTATGCACATATTTTTGCACTGGACATTATGCACGTAAGTATTATTTTCTGCATAGAAAATGCTGTTTCTTGAGATGAGAATGTTCTATTCTATGCAAAAAGAAAAGAAAAGAAACAATAATAACATATGTAAATTGTTCATGGAATAAAATTCTTGGTAGTCCAGGATTCTCCTTATCAAGGTTTCCCAACACACACACTCACACACACATTCTTTTATCTCCAGTCCCTAAGTCTCATGTTTTCATCCTGAAACCTTAAGGCTTAGGATAGTCATTTATCTATTTAATAATTTAATAAATAATTTAATATTTTAATTTATAACCTGCTTTTCTTTCAGCATGGGGTTGTGTGAATGTCAATTACAAATATATACTAAAGAGGTATTATATACATTTCAAACACAATGAGGCTTTTGTTTAGTTTTTTTTGTTTTTCCTCTTTGGCAATTTTTGTTTGTTTGTTTATTTTAGGTTCTTCTTTGACTGAGCAGCTTAGCCCATCCTCATAGCAATTAGTGGGTATCTATTAATTAAATATATAGAAGTGACCTATATCTGGATAGGTGAAAATTTTGTTAATTTGTTCTTTTAAGAATTCCCCAATATGCAAGTATTTCTTTATACATTAAAAAAGAATAAGATTAAAATGATCTGGAGAATGTAGGAGAAAGAAAAACTGATGGATTCACTTATCCAAGGACAGGGCTTGGAGCACTTAGCTCTTCAAGGACTGGTTTGGGATCTCTTGGGTATTTAAACATGTTTGTGATGCTGAAATGGGTTTACCACCCATCTCTCTCTCTCCCTTCCTCTCTCTCTTTCTCTTTGTCCTTTTCTTACATGTTCCTCATCGTTGATGACAGGTGGTACAATGTGACCCACCCCATGTTAAAAATGCATATTGAATTTGCAGATGAGTGAGGACTTCAATCAGTTTATCTCTGAGAAAAAATAAACCCTTAGAGAAATGTCTAAGATTCTTCAGTAATTCAACCAAAAGAACTTGAGTCATTAAAAATATGAGGGAAAGTAAAAGGGAATAACATGTGCATGTGGACCAGGTATCTAAAATCTAAATTACTTATTAGTCCCAACTACAGTATTCCTGCTGAACCAATCAATTTACATAAGTGTTGACTCACCAAGTTTCCATTTGAGTCAATAGGACTACTCTGTTGGAGACTAGCAATAGGATTTAGGTACAAAAGATCAATTTCTCCATGAAAACATTAAAGTTATTCTATCCTTAATCCAGCCTTGAAAGACAAACCAAAGGAGTGGGAGCTTTGATGTGGAGTAGAATTTTTCTTAAGAATGTATCTTCTAAGACATTTAAAAATAAAATAAAATAAAAAATGGTGAAAAGTCAGCTCTGCAGCCAAAGATAAGAAATCAGTATAAGCACAGTTACTTCAGAGGGGTAAAAGTAAAGCCCATTGAATCTTCATAGGAAGTAGAGTCTGAATTCCATGGCATATTTTAGAAAATCCATCACTGGACTCCATGACATATGCAAGTTTGGAAAAAAACATATTCCATATTTTTTTTTAAAAAAAGCCTTTCTTTAAATGTCAGTTAAAAAAAAAAGAAATATGAGGAAAGAATAATCAAATGAACCTCAATCAAGGATGTAGGACAATCATCACTGTGAGATCCTAATGGGCTCGTGATACTTTTTGTGCTGTTGTACAATAGAGAATTAATTTGTGTGTATTCCTTTCTGTCAGACTGAAGGCTCTTTACAGATTTGTACAGAGGAACAGCCAGAAATGATTCTTGTGATCACAATGAATGGCTGAAGGGTAAAAAATGTTGGAACAAATGAAGAAATTTCTACCAGCTGCTGCTATGCACAGCCTGGTTCTCCTTGGCATTTTCCCATGAACCATCAACTTGGCATGCACATGATCAAGGATGGCTCAGCCTGCTTGAAAGTAATACAGAACAAAAAGACAGATAATCTGGCTTTAAGGAGGGGTGTGTGTTAACTCTGAGAAATATTGATAGTCATATAAAACCCCTTGGGTTGAAATTCCTCACTTGTTCATTCCATTGAAGGACAAACTCACAAATCTGAGGCAATGAAATTTTCTGAAAACTATAAAGCAGGCTTCTCCAGCCTAGTGCTCTCCAGATGTATTATTCTACAGTTTCCACCATCATCTCTTGTTGTGGAATTACTGTTGGCTAAGTGTCATTGAAGATGTGGTACAGCATAGCTGGAGAACATCTGGCAGGGGAAGGGCGATCTTTCAGCATCAGCCAGGGTTGTAGCATCCCACTCCATGTGGATTTAAGGCCAATAACTGAGAGCAGGAAATGGACTGTTGTTATGTCACAGGGATGACTCTTGTGATTTCACAAATGTGGGACAGGTAAAGGTTGGGGGATGAGCGAGAACTATCTTTGAGTCAAAGATTGTGGAAATGAGTATAAAGGAAATCAGTGTAATGGATACAGAATTTGACTAACCCCCAGATAACATAACATGGCCTTTACATTTATTTTTTGGCTGCCAGGCATGTAGTACAAGAGAGCCATTAACTGCACCAGTTATTGCCATACCCATAAGATCTCTTGTCCTGCAAGATCTTACAGCATTCCTTGGGAGTGTTTACAGGTTCTTTGCTGCTGTTGGGGCTTGGGGGATGCTCATTGCCTACCCTCAAGGAAAGAAAATCCTTAGAGTAAAAAAGCATTTACTAGTCACAATGTTGGTATGCCGTTCTTTGTCCCTTGATCCAAATAGTACAATGGACTGAGTTCAGGCACTTGTGTTCATCCCTTTGTCCCTGGCTTTTTGGTGCACCAAAACTGCAGAAATTCAATACACGGAAAAACAATCCTGTGCTGAATGAGAGAGCATGAGTGCCAACTGGGAATGGGTGGAGATGGTTGCTCAGGCTTTAAAGCCATCTCACATACAAAAACCATACTTTCTTCTCCTGTAGTACTCATCTTCCTGAGATTTGTTTTCACATCTGGAGAAACAGAGAAACATATAAATTGCTTAAGACTGCTCCCAAGAGCTTATAACCTGGACACCCTAAGCATGAACATTCAGTTTCCCTTCACTAAGGCCCTATTCGCATGCCACTTCCCATGTGAAATGGCCATGGGAGGGCTGCGGGATAGTGAAGATGGTTCCACATGACAGTCTCACGATCACACGGCACTCCCATAGTGATCCCTCAGCAATCATGGTTTATATCATTTTCAGCTCTTTGCCAAAAATGACCTGCAATTGCACATTCTTCCCGCATCCCTCCTGTACTTACCTGATGTGCAGAACCTCAGGAAGCATGATGGTCACACTTCTTCCCCAGCGCAGCCTAGGAAAATACCCGGCTGCACTGCAGAAGGAAGGGGCGGAGCTATCACACTTCCTTCCATCCAGCATGGAGCTGGTGTGGAGGAAAGCACAAAGGAAGCAATTCCCTCCCGCAAGAGGATTTTCATGTGATCTCTGCATGATGGCAGCAAGAAAAGGTAAGGTGAGAAAAGGGCCTAAGTCAGAATTTTTATCCATTGAGTAGACCACTATCCCTGTTGACAGAAAGCAGCTTTATAGAATTTCAAGAAGGCTTCTACTGAGAGTTTTTTTTTTAAAAAAAATATGATGATATGGCCTGGACGTGATGGGCTCTTCATGTACTCTTCCACTGAGGTATCCCCCACCCCCACCCCTGAAAGCACATGAATGTTTGGTCACCATTGAAATGGACAAATAGATATTGTAGAGTAAAAAAATAGCACAAAAGAACAACCAATATGAGTGAAGCAATACTCTTCAGATAAAATGTTTGGTGCTTAGACAATGTTCTAATCTAAGAATAAAATAATTAAGGGGAGAAATAGCAAATGTGTGTAAGATTATGCATGGTGTGTAGAAAATGTGTACATATTTCGAAGTTTATCTAATTAAGGTGACTCAGTGGTTAGTCCAGACAGATGAACAGGAAGTACTTCTTCATACAGTTCATCATTAACCTGTGGCAAGAGGCAGTGATGGTAATCCACCTTAAAAGAGAGATTAAGGCCATTTCTGCCTGGGGTATTTGAAACGGTGCAGTCTGTCCTCCTGGGAGGACGTCTGCACCTGGGAGCGGACTGGGTCCAGACTATTTAACATAGATCCACACCTCAGCCAGCTCCAGAATGACCCCAAGTGGTCATCCAGCATGCTTTTGAAAAACCTGTTTCTTCTGGTTTTTCAAAAGCATGGAGCGCGCCACTGTGAGCCTGCTCCCTTGTGCAGATTCGCAGGCTCGCACCAATGTGAGCCTGTGATCTGCCGGGGGCGGGCTTTAGGCTGGCGAGCTTCAGCGGTTAGTCGCGACCCTCGACCAACCAGAAGCCGCCATTTTCGATGCCGGAGCAGTGTGGAGCAACGAGCACACACTGCTCCGGAGCAGCCTGGACCAGACTGGGGAGCGATAAGACCTGGTAAGTAGCGGCACAGAGCGATTCTCTCGCCCTGTGCGGCAATGGCCTAAGTAAATCCCAGCAGTTATCAATGACAACTTGTGATGGTGTCTAATAGAGCCACCGTGAACCAAAGCCAGAGTAGGCCTCTGAAAAGAAGTTGCTAGGAGACATAGGTAGGAGAGTGCTATTGCTTTGCTTCTGTACCTCCCAGAGGCATCTGGATGACCATTGTAGGAATAGAATGCTGACCCAGATAGCTGGATTCTTATATTCCTACAATGTGAACAGACACCTCTAAGTACCACTGTTGTGTCAGTGGGAATATTCCTGCACAATCATTTTAAGCATGGTGTCTCCAAACTGCTCACAGCCCAAAAGAACCTTGATATCCACCCCTGAGTCTAAACCATGGCTTGAGCACCAGGTGCAGTTCTGTGCCCAGAGACGCTTGAGCATTCCCTCCCTTGCTCATAAATATGCTAGATAGGTGCTGAGGTCTGGAAACAGAGAAAGGATGTGCCTGGCAGGGCATGGCATTAATTACTTTCCTCCACATGTTACTCTGGTGCTTAGCTAAGTATTCTGCAACTGCTGCTGTTACGATGTATAATTTGCACAGTGTTCGGTTGTGAGCAAAAGCAATCTGGCAAGCCCTCCTTCTAATTAGTTTAGAGTCTGATTATCACATTTTGCCTCTCACTCGCACATGCAACATGCTGCAGCTGCTCTGTGCAGGATTAAGCCAGTATGCGGAAAGAAACAAAATACGTTACCCTTTTAAGCATTTGCTATCCCTTCTTCCAGTAATCCCTCCCTGGGAGCTAGACTTAGCTCTTATCAAAAGCTAACAAAACCCCCTAAGCTTTCAGGCAAGGCTCCTTTAACCCCTCATATCAATAACATCTATCAAAGGTTTGCCAAGTTGCTGCTAACTGTCCAAGTGTTGGAATCAGTGCTTTCTGATCTGCCATTAAAATGCCTTGGCTTCAGATGTATCTTCCCCCATCAAGAAAAGAAAAGAAAAGAAAAGAAAAGAAAAGAAAAGAAAAGAAAAGAAAAGAAAAGAAAAGAAAAGAAAAGAAAAATAAAATCACTTTTTAGTCTTTCTATTTTGCCTTTGAAATGTACTTTCAATTTACAAGGAATTCAGTCACTTTTGCACAGCTCATCTCCTTGTTTTGAAACAGGGGTGTACATTAGCTATCTCATATGACAATTAATGTTTTCATTCAAATCCCAGTTAACTTCCAGGAGCTCCTTATGCGAGACTCTCAGGTAGCTTCCACTCCTAGTTTCTGAATTTCCAAGTATTCATTGCTTCATTGGAGATGTGCTTAGTCTTAGTAGTGCAGTAGCATTAGAAATACTGTAGTTATGTGTGGTTTCCCACTCTATAATGGAAACAATTCAGATCTACTATTCTGAATGGATTTTATGATGATTATTATCATCATGATCTCCCAAATATGTCCCTATGTATGAAGAGATAGGCAACTTTGGTGTGCCCTTGGGCCAGTTTTGTGGTGTGAGACCCTGCTGTGGCTACACGGACTGCCAGAAAGTGTCATGAGCCAGGCTAAGCTGGCTGCCGACTCAGACGACGGGGGCTCTGAGTTGGTCTTGGACTCTCAGCCGTGGGAGGTTTCCTTGGAAGGAGAGGGGGTCCCTGCAGAGGTAAGGGCAGACTCCACAGCTGTTCCAGAGCCGGTGCCCGAGCCAGTACCTGCAGCAGAGGAGGCCAATGCTTCTGGCTCGACAGAAGCTGCTGTTCTTGACTCCAGCCCGAGTTTGCTGCAGACCTTCCCCCCACGTTCCTTCAGAGGCGGCAGGAGAAGGAGGGGGTTCACCAATCAAGGCGGTTGAGCAAAAAGTGTTTGAAGTCTGAGGGCCTTCAGCTGCGAGCTGGGCCAATGGACGTTTGATCAGCCCCAGCTGGGCCCAAGACTGTATTTAAGTCAGACGCTGGGGGGAGTTGGGCACGGGGCAACAACTATCTTCCATCCAGGAAATCCTTGTCATTGAGTACGCTGCTTCTGTTTGTTTTGGGTGATGTAACCTTTTGCTTATTTTACTACCTTGTTACTAAAGACCAAAAAACCCAGCTCCTGCCTCCGTTTGCTGCTTAGCCGCCGCCTGGCACTGGCAGATTGCTGCCCCGTCCTCATGGCTAGGCAGAATGGAGGTTTTGCAGGAGGAGAATGCAGCGTTGAAGGCGCAGCAGGCTGTTCAGGCTCAGGAGAATCAGGGACTCTGAATGCAGTTTGATCAACTCACCCATGCTGTACAGACTCTCCGACTCCAGGTGGGCCAGCTGCAGGCCTCATGAGCCCTGCCAGCTCTAAAGATTCCCATGGCAGTTCCACAGCATTTTTCTGGGGAACCTTCCGTGTTAGAGACTTTTATAGCTAATTGAGCTTCCCCAATGAGCGGGCTCAGGTTGCTTTCATGATCAGCCTGTTGTCTGGTATGTCCGCCAAATGGGCCACGCCCCTGCTTCGCCAGAACAGTGTGGTCTTGGACAGCATGGCCTCCTTTTTGCAGGCCTTCCAGACGGTTTGTGGGGGCCCTGTTCAAACAAAGTCGGCCAGTCTCCAGCTACGCCAGTTGCAGCAGGGAAAAGGTTCCGTGCGAGAGTACACAACCTCGTTCCAGTTATTGGCACAATATATTGGCATATAATTATATTGGCATATAATGACCCCCCTTGCAGGACCAATTCAAGGCGGGCCTAGCTCCGGAAATTCTGAATGAGCTGGCGCGCAGCCCCCTGCCAGACACCCTGGAGCTGCTGATACGGCAGGCACTCCTCATTGATGGCCGCCTGGAGGCATGCAGGCAGGCCTCACCGTGCTTGAAACCCTGGTTCCAGAACTGCCGGGAGTGGGGGAACCTGGGTATCTGCCCCCTGGGAGACCCTGCCCGGTCAGTCCCTGTCCAGCCCCCCCACTGGCTCAGCAACAACCGAGGAGCCGATGCAACTTGGAGGGGTGCGTCCACGACTGACCACTGAGGAGAAAGAGCGCCGGAGGCGGTCCAGATTGTGTCTGTACTGTGGTTTGGGCGGGCATTTTGCCCGAGTTTGCCCGTCCAAGCTGTCGGTCTCAGCTCCGCTGGGAAACGCCAACCTCCAGGCATAGAGGGCCTGCGTGGCCTGGGGAATCTGTAAGCAAGGGCCCATCAGCAGTGCCGGACACTAAGCGAGACCCGTTATTGGTGGCAGCCATGGTGTGTTTCGGCAGTGTGCCGCCGACTCCTCTGGGGGCCATGATCGACTCTGGAGCCCCAGCAACTTCATCAATCTGCAGTTCGCCAGGGACCATCAGATCCCGCTGGTTCCCCTGGCCGAGCCGCTCCCCATGGAGACCATCGACGGCCGGCTGTTGAAATCCGGCCCAATTGCCCATCAGACTCCTGAGGTGGTTTTGGAGATTCAGGGGCATGTGGAACGAGCTTGCTTCTTGGTGGCGGCAGTGCCGCATTTTCCCCTGGTGTTGGGAATGCCCTGGCTCTCTTGCCATGATCCACACATCTCCTGGTCTCAATGCGAGGTGTTGTTTGTGTCTGAGTGTTGCCAGGAGCACTGCTGGCCGGAGAGGCTCTTGGCCTCCCTGGAGACCACGGGCCCGGAATCCTCCTTGGAGCTGCCACAGAAATACTGGGACTTTGTGGACGTGTTCGACTAGAAGGAGGCCAACCAGTTGCTGCTGCACCGAGTCTATGGCTGCGCGATAGACCTGGTTTCTGATGCTCCTATCCTGGCTGGGCTGATCTACGCTCTTTCGGAGCCTGAGCTGGCTGCCTTGAGGGAGTTCCTTGAAAAGAACTTACGTCAGGGCTTCGTGCGGCCATCGACATCACCGGCGGGGGCTCCCGTGTTGTTCATCCGCAAAAAATCGGGGGAGCTTCATCTTTGCAAAGACTACTGAGCCTTGAACTGGATCACCATCCAGAACCGCTACCCCCTACCCCTGATCCTGGAGTTGCTGGAGTGGTTACCGCATGCCACTGTCTTCACCAAGTTGGACCTCTGTGGGGCGTACAATTTGGTCCAGATCCAGGCAGGTGACGAATGGAAAACTGCGTTTCAGACCCGTTATGGCCACTACAAATACACAGTGATGCTGTTTGGCCTGTGCAACACCCTGCGGTTTTCCAGCACTTCGTCAATGACATCTTTTGGGAATAACTGGACCACTTTGTTATCATCTACTTGGATGACTTTTTGATCTACTCCCCAAACCAGTGTGTCCACGAGGTGCATGTGCGCGCGGTCTTGAAACGCCTTCGGGAACGCCAAGCTAGAAAAATGCGCGTTTGACCTCCTGGCGGTTGACTTTTTAGGCTACCGCGTTTCCAGCAAGGGTATCGAGATGCATCCCAGCAAGGTGGAGGTGGTAGTGTCCTGGCAGGCCCCTGGCAGTCACAAGGACGTGCAGCGTTTTCTGGGGTTTGCCAACTTCTACCACAAGTTTATCCCAGACTATGCCATGTTGGCGGTGCCCATCACAAGTCTTCTGTGCAGGAAAGCTCCATTCCAGTGGACCCCCGCTGCGCAGCAGGCATTCGATCAGCTGAAAGCCCGCTTCACCACCGGGCCTATTCTGCAGCACCTAGACCCCAAGAAGCCATTCGTCCTCAAAACCGACACATTGGACGTCGCTTTGGGGGCGGTCTTCTTGCAGCCTACCAGCCCCGAGTCCCAGCTGTTGCTGTGTGCCTACCGTTCCCGGCAGCTGTGGCCCGCTGAATGGAATTACACTATCTGGGAGAAAGAGCTGCGAGCGATCAAGGCGGTGTTTGAGACTTGGTGGCATCTCCTGGAAGGGACCCTCCATCCGGTACAGGTATGGACTGACCACCTGAATCTGGAATACCTGCAGACCGCCTGCACGTTGACTCTGCATCAAATGAGGTGGGCACACTTCTTCTCGTGCTTCAGTTTTCGCCTGCAGCATGTGCCCCGAGCCCGCAATCGGCGAGCGGATACCCTGTCCAGGAAACCAGAGTACGCCGCGACTCCAGAACACGAGGCCCGCTCCACCATCCTGCACCCTGAAAACTTTGTGTCAGCCATGGAGGTGGGGACCCTGACCAAGCACATACGAGAGGCCCAGGCTCAAAACCTGTCCATGCTGTGGACCCAGGTAGGGGACCCCTCTTTGCCATGGGCTGAGTGGGATGGGCTACTTTACCACTGAGGCCGGCTGTTCATACCAGTGGGGACCTGCTGGGAAGAGGTGCTTCGCCTTTGCCATGACGGGAAACCCACAGGTCACTTCGGGCTATACAAGACGTTGCACTTGGTGACTCAGGAGTTCTGGTGGCCGAGAGTCCAAGCGGATGTGGATTGCTACATGTGCACGTGCCCCATGTGCTGCCGGGCTAAGGACCCGCTGGGCCGGCCCCCGGGGTTCCTGCAATCACTGCCGACGCCCACGGGGCCCTGGAAGGTCGTCTCCATGGACTTCATCATGGAGCTCCCACTGTCGAAGGGTCACACCTCCATTTTGGTGGTGGTGGACCTCCTGACCAAGATGGCACACTTTGTCCCTTGTGCCGCAATCCCCACCGCCAGGGAGACTGATCCTGGACCATGTTTTTCGGCTCCACAGTCTTCCTGAGGGGATCGTTATGGATCAGGGAACTCAGTTCACCGCCCGCTTTTAGCAGTGCCTCCTCCGGCAATTGGACATCGAGCCCCGTTTGTGCTCTGCCCATCATCCACAGACGGATGGGCAGACGGACCACTGCTATGTCAGCTCCTCACAATCATGTGAAGCTCCAGGTGCATGGAAAATGTCATGCAAAAAGGGCCACTGTCATCTTTTTTAAAGATGCCTTCAGTAGCTGCTGAGTATAAGGTTTGAAAATGATCTCCACGCATCAAGCTCATGGTAGCTTACCATGTCAAACAATTCTTCTTCTAGATCCATGAAACTGAGGGCTATGAATCTACTTGTGTACATCTGAGGTCACTAACAGAGAGGGATAAGTTATAATAGGGCTTTTTTTTAATCTCACAGTCATCACAGTTATTATTGGTGAGGATACAAAAGAAAGTCTTCTCAGTGGCCGCTCCCAGGCTATGTGATTCCCTTCCATGGGAAACTAAGGCCCTTTCCACAGCTGATGGTTTAATGCTCCGTTTGGCAGTGGAAAGCTATTCCTATCCCATGACTGACAGCACCAGTCACGGGACAGAAGCAGTTTTCCACTGCTCCCTCCTGCATGCGTCCCTTAGTGCCAGAGGATTAGCAATGTTAACATTGCTGCTTCTTCCACATTAAGGTGTCAGTGGTAACATCTTCTCCCTGCCCTTTCTCTCCCGCACAGCATTGGATTGGTCTCCTTTTTCTGAGGCCTTTTTTCTGATTGGCCAGTGTTGGGTGCATGCATGCATGCATCCATGTATTAGGCTCTTGGATTGACCATGGGAACTAGCACAATCAGGGAATCACACACAAACTGGTAAGGGGATGGTCGCAAGAATGGAGATCATTGACAGAGAAAATCCATCAATTATTTACCCTGCTATTGCACCAGCTGGTGACAAGAGGAGGACAGGACCACAACGACATCTTGTAGAAGCATCATCACAGTCTCACTCCTCTCCTGTCCCCATGCCAGGACACAGGCCTTCAGCAGAAAGGGCCTTAATTACCACTGTCTCTTTCTTTCAAAAGGTGAAGACTCTCTTATTTAACCACATCTTAGGCTCTTAAGTGGCTATCACAGAAGGTGTTTTAATTGGGATGTTCCATGTTTTTATCATTATCATCATCATCATGTTCTGCCTTTCAAACTCTGCGCGTGTGTATGTGTGTCTGTGTGTGTGATTAAACCAGTATTACTTATGTATTTTAAATTACAGTTACTTCAAACTACAGCATACAAGCAATGCCTTATATGTAGATTCCTCACCTAATGTCCTTATCTCTGCCATTAAGAATTATATTTCCTTGCTGTCTGCCTTAGTAATTACTTGTCATGATAAACTGAAGGAATCCATCTCTTTTTAACTAGTTAAGAACTAAAATCAGCATCATATTCAAGCGTCCAAGTTTGTCCTCCAGTTGTGGTTTTAAGAATAACAAGACACCATTTTAAACTGTTTTAAATTCATGTTTTTAATATGACTGCTTGTTCCATTGTTTTTTTAAATTTCTGTATTATCCATATTCTAATAGTATTTGCTTTTAACTTATGTTGTACTTTGCTTTAAATCAACCAGAGAGAAAAATAGGATATAAATTACATATATAAAAAACATAGATAAATGAGTTACTACAGTTAATGCAAACTAGCATTAATGAGAAGAAGAGCATACACTGCACATTATTAGTGCTAGTTTGGCACTGGATTTGGCTAGATTTGGGGAGCTGAAGTCCAAAAAAGTAGCTGCTCTAAGTTCTGACATTTGTTATAATCATGTGTGGCAGGCAATAACTTCTTTTTGAAAAGCAGCGTAATACTTTGCAGGTTGGTGTTGCTAAAGACCTGGTTTTGTGTGAACAGATTAGATTTTTGAGAGTGGGTTTGTCAAGCTAAGCCACAGGCCACGGTGAATCTTGCTGACACTGGCAAATGTGCTTTTAGATGAAATTTTCATTTTTAATTATCAAATCTATGGGCTCAGAATATTTGCCCAGGTCACATAATTCAAACAAAACTTAAGAATGAGTAAGAAACTGTCTTTAAATGCTTAGCTCAAAGAAGTCTCTGTGAGCAAATATGCCTACACACTCTCCATTTTTGGAATGAAGGAACTCAACCTTGGAGGCAGAGAACATGGTTGAAACAAACAGTGAATTAATGTGTCCCAAAACATTTGTTGGGAAAGGGCAGGTGTTGTGTGAGTTTATGAATTATCAACAGAGCAGGGTTTCCTCTGTCTCCCTCATCATCTTCTTCTTCTACTTGGGATACAACTGTCAGTCAGCAAATCAGATCTGGCCCTTCGAGCAATTTTATCAGGCCCCTAGTGGCTTTACCAAAGTTCAATCACAGTCTAGTAGAATGGTTTTCTCAGTTTCATTTGCAAGAAGAGAAGTATTTTTTTCAACTTGTAACAAATGGAAATATTCCACACATTAAAGTTATATCTTTCTTTGGAATGTCTTATGCATGTAATATAGAAATGTACCACTTTTATGTTTTTCATAACTGTGAAGCCTTCAGTACTAGGTAGCATCAATTTTATTGCAGACAAGTATCAGTGGCAAAATATACTTCTGGATGCCAGATCATTCATTGGATCACAGACCACTCCCCACAATGCATCATCATTAACTTTATCTTAGAAAATGATCTCACACATTCTTGGTTGTCTTTCTTTATCTATATTTATGTGAACTTATTCAGTTTGGACTTCTGTATGAACCTCAGTACATATGCATACAGAAATTGCCACAGGGGGCTTTTTTTTTTTTTTTTTTTTTGGCAGGAGGAACACCTTTGGGTTGAAATTGTGAAAACAGATCAAAGCAAATTTTCAGTCAAGAAAGTGAGAACTTGAGCACAACAGGAACCAATTTATCAAAAAATAAGTATGAAAGCAGAATCCTGGTGAATCACCTAGAAACCCATTTAGTCCAGAACCCTGTTTCTAATATTTGTCTCCAGCTGTATGCAAGGAGCTTAGAAGCCCAACAAAGAAGAAATACACCGACCAGCAATGAATAATCCACTCTGAAGCCTTTTGATAAAGGAAGACATAAATAAAGGTATACTGTATCTCAACTTGGAGGCTCCATTTAGATGTCACAGCAAATAAACAACATTTAAATTTTTCTTGAAGGAAAATGAAGTGTGTTCCTCACACCACTGGAACAGAAATGAACATTGTGGTCATTACGACAATCTGCTCATAAGACAATCAGGAGTTTACATATCACTTATTGTCTAGATCTGATTAATAGGGGGGAAAATAAATATACATGGCAAAACCCACAAGTAGGAAGATTTTAATTAACATTGAACTTTCACTAATGAATATGTATTTGAACATTATGGCTGTGACTTGGCCATGGAAATAGGTACCTATGGTGATATACTGCTTTATTAAGTGGACTGTGGACCCACTGTTGTCATTACAGCAAATTACAGAAACATAGTACTTCAGCAGAGCTTAGGGGGCCTAGTGTGGAAACAATCCAGAAGTATTCTGGGATGCAGCTGTTTTATCCTGAACTGAACTGCCCACAGTTCCTTTTGCTGTCTAACAGAGCAGTGCTGTGATACAGTAATGCTGGTTTATAGCACTTTAGATTTATGACCCCTACCATAGGACTTGTGTCCCTCTCATGCTGTTAGACTACAACTCCCATTAGCCTTGCCAATGATGAGGAATCTTGGGAGTTGTGGTAACAACACACATGTTCCCCAGCCCTGTATCTGATCTCTTGTTTCCATATTCTAGCTTTCTTCTTCAGCTTGGTCCTCTACAGATGTTTTGTTCTACAGTTCCTATCAGACCTGTCAGGCAGGGCCAGTGCCCAGTGATGATGGAAAATGTAATCTAACATGTGGAGGGCAAAAGGTTTGGGGATACAGCCATACAAACTGACAGGGCCAACTACAGAAATTGACAGAAATAATGATGCCTAGGAGCTGCAAAAGAAGCATAGCATATCCAGAAGCCTCTGTCGGGCATTTTCTTCAAAGCAGCCATGGTTTAGATGTCTCATTTTCTCCCTGCGTTGACCAGCTATTGCTGCTGACAATAAGAAGTATGAAAGGTCAAAGGGCTCATGAGGAAGCCTCGTGTTCAAAGTCTGAGATGTAATTAACAATATCCTAACTATACAGAAGATGGCTCCATTGTCAGTCTACACTCATCCTTGACTCCAGAATTCTAATGAAGCTTTTAAAAGAATTGATAATGAGAGAATCTTCTGATCCAAGTGTGTGAATCACCATCACTTCTTCATTTAGGAAATATCAGGAGATCATAATTATTTGCTTTGGGTTAGGCTGACCTCATTTTTTTCCCTGGCACAATCATTCTTGATTTCAACAGTGATTTGCATGTTCTTTTCAGCATGCTCCTTCTGTGCTTCTTGCTTGTTTCCCCAAGAAATCTGTCAAACATCTTTTGTATTTGATTCATCCCTCACCCACACACACATTTCTACATAGTCTTTGGCTTCAGAATGTATGCTTGCTTCTTCCAAATGCCTGAAGATTTTAGGGGAAAGAAAGAATGAAAAATGTGTTAGGGCTGTTTGATGAGTGTAATCTTATGAATGGCAGATTTGTTTTCTACCAGTATAGAGCAGAGGACGTTCTCAACTCAAGCATGATACAAGCGTTCAATAAAGAAGATCACCCTCTTTCCAAATGTTTTACATGAGACAGCATTGCAAAGTATTGGCAACCTCTTTGAAAGCTCTTATCTTCAATGTGAGACTGAAACACCAGTTCTCCCTGCCCTCCTTCATGGCCTTTGCAATTTGCAGAAAATAGAATTTTGTGTATTGTCTATTTATGCATAAATTTTTATTTTTCCTTTTTTGTGCATATAGTGGCATACCAAGGCTCAACAGCACCCAGGACAAGGGGGCGGGGTTAGCAGCAGCAGGTGAGGACAGGGTGAACAGCAGTGGGCAGGGGATGAGTGAGTGGCAGGTGGGAGTGAAGTCAGCAGTGGTGGGGGGCAGGCAGGGGGGTTCCTCTTTTTGCACTCCCCTGACATTGGTGTTCAGGGCACCTGCTCCAATTGTTCCACTCTAGATTCACCTTTGTGTGCACAGTAAGCATAATAGAGCACACTGATTAATTGCAAAAATGCAAAAGACTTATTAGATGTTACTAATTTTACTGATTTGTGCAACTAGACATTTTGTGTTCCTATGCTATACTGTTTATAGAGAAATACAAAAAGCCTTCACAATAATGCATGCCTTTTCTTCAACCCCAGCCCAGAAGAAATTTTCCACATACCGCAGAAGCAGAAAGCAACTCAACATTTCTGTCCTTAATTCTGATCTGTATTGCACACCTCCTCCCCCATTTTGCTGCTGTTGTTGACAATTAAGAAACAAAACAAAACAGTATGAGAGTCTCATCACAGATCTCTGGTGCAAGGAGACTCAAGCTGCTTTTCTGTGTTCAGTCCCTAAAAGCAATACTCACTGACATTAGTGGGACTTACTTCTGAATAGACAATGGGAACATGGTACTGAATGACATCTAATCCTAGGCCCCCAGCCTCCTATTCATTTTTCCTCCATTGGTAAATCTCAGCTTGGACCAGCTGCAATTCAGAGAACAGGAAGAATAAGCAGAGAGACTAATGAATCTTTTTAACTGTGGCACTTTTCCAGCTCAAAATCAGCCATATTTCTCTTAAGAAGAAAGTTGTCCTGAGTTCAGTGGGACTTACATAAAAGTCCACGTGCATAAGACAGCAGTCACTGTCAATATGCTATACCAGTCACATGCTAGTTTTACTGAGTGCAAAATAAAAAAGCAATCCTTAAAGGTCAGGGCCTATGCTAGTGAGCTAGGTTGATCTTCAGCCTGCCAGTTATCAGTGTGTTCCAGTGTGGCAGAAACAAGCATACTGACACATGGAACTTTAATCATTTTGTTTTACTTCCAAGCACTTTCCATGCTGAGATGAACAAGCATACAACACTGAATGTGTCCACTTTTCCCAAATGAGTGCAAAGGTGCTTATTCAGCAGAGGCTGAATAAGCTATCAACAGTCTCTTGCAGTTCTCTGGCAGCCAGAATAGTTTGTCAGGTAGATACTCTGCTTGATGCACAGACCAAATTATTTTATGCTTGGTTTGTTACACAGTATATTTCCACATTTAGCTGAATTGTTATGCTGCATTTAGCCAGTTAATGACTCAGGAACTTTATATGCTATCTTCATCGAAAGCGCCTGGTCATGGCTTACAATTATATGAGGAAATTATTCTATGGAATTAGCAAAAACAGTCAGCCAATTTGGTAGAGAGGCAAAGTTCAACAGCATTTGCACAAGACTTTTTTCTGCTAGTTTAGTTGCAGACATATTGCATACTCTTAGGGTGTTCTCAAACATTATCTTGAGCAAATAGGAATTCTGCCAAGTGCTAATTCAACAAGTAGTAAGCACTTTCTTGCATGTTATATTGAAAGTTGTATGTTGCACATCTTATATAGTAACAGTGGAAATCTCTGTGAATCTGTTCATCCATTTCCTGTTCAGGAGCTACATCATTTACAGCCATGCTATTACGCAAAGGCTATGAATAAGAAGGAAGCATTAGAAGGTGTTTGGGCAAGCCTGCAAGCTTTCATCTGAGAGTGAGCCCTCCTTAAAAAAAAATCCCTGTAGGAAATGCATTGGAGAACACCATTGCTTCATTCAGGATGTGTTTTTATGACATCGACAACGATTACATCAATCACTCACAATCCTCATCTCAAACCTATTTGCATGCCTAGCAACTGCAAGCCTAAGGTGAAATACCAAGAAAGAATTTGGGCACATAGAAATGAGTAGCAACCAGCATGTGCATACACACCACACTTTAATCCATCAGTTTAATGGCCAGATTTCCATATCCATCCCCACCACCAGGATTTCAGAAGTTCTTAAAAAATGACTTTGCAAAACTCAAGTCAGCAAGTCTTTGAAAAATCCACAAGAACAAAAGTGGCCAAACTAAGTACTTTGATCTCATTATATTTCATAACTTTCATGAATAACTGCATAAACTATAGACTTTTTGAAATATTCATTCCTTTTTGCCATGATGAGATGGCATTCCCTACACATTCCAAGAAGTGTGCCCACAAGAGAGTGTATGTTCAATGAATTGTGCTCAGAAATTCTATAATTAGAATTCCAGTTTCTAGAATTCCAGTTTGATGTACAATACCAAACATGTGGGTTTACCAGTATTTGCCTTCTAGGTCAGTCCTGACATTCTACTTACATTCTCTACCAATGTGTTATTAACAATTGGCAGTAATAACTCATCACTGAAGGGAGAAGTAATATATTTTCTTATGGGAAGCAAAAGTGAAGTAAAAATTGAATTCAGATACATCATCATCTGTGGAACGGTCCCCACAGAATTTCATCATTACCAGTTGTTCTGCAGTTTTCTCAAACATAGAAGCAAGTTGCCCAAGAGAAATGAGAAGGCACAAACTGAGGCTTTATTCTATGTAGTGGAATGGAAACCAACTACACAACCATGCTGTTGCCACCATCATTTCTACACCAGTTTATTTCTACACCAGTTTAGCTTGGCAACAGGAGTTTCCCAATCAAACTGTTTATTCCACCATGCCACTGCTGATCAAGAGATGGCAGTGTAAAATAATGTGTTGAGAGTGCCACTGCATTTTGCCAAAAGCTGACTGTCAGGACCGTAAGGTTTGGTAAAACATCTTTGGGATTTTATGGGAAACAAAATGGATTAGGAAAAAACACTGTCCTGGAACCTATGTTGACATGAATTTTCAGCAAAACATCAATGTTATATTGGAGGGTTTGCCTTCAGCAAAACACTAAAAAAAATGAAAGATAAACTGAAAGAGTTAAAAATGGAGGTCCCCTTTGCAGATAGATATTGTTCTTGTAACTGGGCCCTGGTATTCTTTTGTCCCATAAATGTCCAACATCTTTTCTGGAATTGATCGTAAGCCCCCCAATTGTTTACTGGCTCAGACTAAACTCTGAGAATGATCTCTCTTTACAAGCTTCCTCATCTGTTAAATTCTACCCTTCCCCTTTACGCCTTATCTTAGCGGCTGGCTAAATCAGCAGCAGCATGATGCAAAGGCCAGAGAAATGATAAATTGCTTTGTTTTGTTTTTTTAATATAAACTTTTTAAATTTTGTAAAATCCTTCACAAACTCAATAGAAAGATCTTGAGATGTAAAAGAAATTGAATGGAAGAAAAGCAAAGCTAACAGATTTGTCTATCCACAGAGGAGGCTATGAGCACTTTCCTCTTACTTTGAATCATGGTAGATTCAGTTATGTGGCTGGTTTCTCTCTTTTTCATGATGTGCTCTTCATCTTTAAACACTGGCCATTTCTGCCCTACACTGTTATAGTGTTATTATTCCACTTTCAACATCCTGTGGAATCCTTGGGTTTGCAGTTTAGGGACAGGCATTTAGAATCCTCAGCCAGAGAGCTCTTTGACCTCAGTAAATAACAAACCTCAGAATTCCACAGGATGTTGAAAGTGGAATAATAGCCCTAGAACAGTGTAGGGCAGAAATGGCCATGGCGTAGCAGCCAGGTAGAAGAGATGCATGTCCCTGACTTCAAGTCCAGAGTTCTTCTGGCTCCTGCTCAATTAGACTCAACTGTGCAAATTTATGTTTTAGATTATCTTTAAATTTTCTGAGGATTTTCTTCAGATTGCATTTGGCACAACAGTTTGGTTTAGCATTCTTCTGTAGCTCTACTCTGATTTTAGATATCAGAAGTTCACGGTCTATGCCACAATCTGCTTCCGGCCTTATTTTTTTGCAGAGAGAATAGAGCTTCTCCATCTTCTGCTTCCAGTCATGTACTCTATTTGATTTCTGTATTGGCCATCAAGTTATGTCTCATTGATTGCTTGAAGAATGTGTTTGTGACGAATAAACTGTTGGCCTTGGAAAACTCAATCAGTCTTTTTCTTACTTCATTTTTCGATCTTAGGCCAATGTTTCCTACAGTCTTTGATTCTGCTCTGATTCCTAGGTTTGTATTCCAGTTCCCTCTGATTAGCAAGAAGGCTTGTTTTGGTGTGTGATAAATTTCCTCCTGGACTTCTGCACAGAATCTTTCAGTTTCTACTTCTGCTGCTTCTGTGGTTGAAACATAAACTTGAATTATCATTAGACTGATGGGTTTCCCTGATGTCTTATTGATATGATTCATTCAGACTTTACATTATATCCTTTGACTGCTTTTGCTACATCTCTCCTAGCCATTCATGAAACCCCATTGCTTCTTAGATTTTAGTTTTCTGAGTAAAACACTATGTAATTTTCTTTCTCAAAATGTTTCATTCTTACCCACTTTAGCTCGCAAGCCACAAGTATTGAAAGGTTTATACATTGCATTTCTTGTTTTACTAGGGGCATTTCCACACTACACTGTTATAGTGCTATTATTCCACTTGCAATATCCTGTGTAGTTTACTGAGAACAAGGAGCTCTCTGGCTGAGAAGTCTAAGTGGTCCTTCCTAAACTGCAAACCCCAGGATTCATAGGATCTTGAAAGTGGAATAATAGTACTATAACAGTGTAGGGCAGAAATGGCCTATGTCTAGCTTCCCTTATTCATGCTTCTCACATATATAACTTCATATTTTCATTTCACCTTTGAGTATGTCAATAGCTGAACATCCTTTGAGCTTGACTACAGTTGTGACATTAGCCATAGCACCACTGATGGTTGTCCTCTGTTGTATGTAGCTCACTGAGTGGCCTCTGACCTTGGAGTTTCAGAATCTGGCATTATCTCTTATTTCATTGTGAATTGTATCACCACAGGATTTTTGCAGCAAAAGACATTCAAAACGAGTTTACTGTGCCTCCTTTTGCACAATAATAACAAGTGTTAGCTACGGTGCCACTGCCGTTGTCTTTGAGAGAACTTCCGCCAGTGTCATCCCCCAGTACTGCTGCTGCCTAGTAGCTGTTTGGCACAAATTTGTGTGTGTCTCTTCAGCAAAAGCCTGTCTGACCTGGGAAACCCTACTAGCAGCATTGCTGCTGTCAGCACAGCCTCTTGCCTCACAAGAGCATGCAATCTCACTACCACAAAAAGGTAGTGCCATTGGTGAGTACAACATGACAGTGTACATTTTGGGAATATAGTAGCTGTTCCTGCTGAAGCTGGCTAATGCAGATGTTTTATAATTTTGTTTAGTTTATTTTTTAGAAGAACTTACCAGAATTTTTAAAATTTCTTAAAGCAAGATGATGGAAATAATTTTGAAATAATAAACTTGAGAGGAAATGCAGCTCATAGATTTATTTTTTCCCCTTTTAATATGGAAGTTACCCTTACACTCAGAATACTGCCCAAAGCCCTGGCACATTGCTAAACAGTGTGTGGGTAGGTGGGGTGTGGGTATGTAGGTTGAACAAGGACTTTGTGCTGTGGGAACCTCTTTCTCTCCCCCCACATGCTGTTGCACTCCAACTTTTAAGGAGGAAAATATTTGAAGAAATGTAAGCTAACAAAGATACTTTCTTGGGTTGCTGTTCCAGATCTCCAAAAGAAGCTTGGCTGTTCCCCTTCTTGTTGTTCTTCTACTAGTAGATGAAGATCCGTATTTTTCAGTAGACTGTTGGCAATTGACTGGCTACTGAGGCAGGAGGTTTAAATGCTCAGTGTTGTACTAGTCTCTCTGTTTTGTTATAAAACCACACAATTGGGTTTCAATACAACTATTTGTTTAATGGATTTTAATTTTATGGTTCTTGCATCTTTATTTATATCTGTTTTTATTCTCAATGTGAGCTGCCTTGAACACCTCTTTGACATATAATAAATAAATATAAATATCTTATTTGGGGGAAATTTGTGGAAGGGTAGAAAGAAGGGAATTATATTCTGCCATTAGAATGACATGGAATATGAACCAAGCTATATTCTTCTTACGAACAAAATTTTTGTTCATATCTCAGTGAATCTGAGGGAAACAGAATCACTTTCACTCATTTTTAATTATAAATTGCTTCACAGCCAAATGCAAATGACATGAACTGTCCTGTAAGTTCCACCAGTGGGAACAACACACTGTACGAGGACATGCAAGGGGAACTTCTGTGTCATGGTCCCCTAGTCATGGAGGCCCAAATGTCCTCCTTTTAGAAACCCAATTGCCATCAATATTGGCTTCCTGTTAGTGCTAAATTAAATTGTGGCTTCTAATCAAAAGTTTTTGATTTCATCTAAGTGAGTACATGCACATGGTCTTTAAACCTTTTACATTTCCAATGTATTTTCAGTTATTTTAGCCTATTTAAATTATTTGCCACTGTTTTAAATATTAAATGGTTTTGAATTTTTACAATTAATTTTAATCACCCTGAGTTCTTAAGATGTAGGGTTGGATATAAATATTTAAATAAATATACTAAAACCTTTAAAATGAAAAATAGCACATGGGATCATTCATCTAGTACCAGTAAAAATGAAACATAGATGAACACTCATTTAACAAATGCTGGAGGAACTGTGGAACTATGGGTACAAGTATTTCCACATGTGGTGGGAGTGTTCTAGTATTTCTGAATTTTGGAAAAAGATCTTTCTAACTTAAATTGCAAACCAAGGAGTTTCTGTTGATCTCAAAGCAGGATTTCTCTCCATATTTTGTGATAGCTGCAGGCATTATAAAGTGTAATACAAAAAATCTGATTATGTTTTCCTATTTTGCTGCAACATTGATAGCTCAGAATAGGAAAAAAAAATGGACCACCTCTGATCTGAAGTCTGGCAATTTTATAAAAAAAATTGGTAAATAGTCCTTATGAAAAAATGATGTTCACTGCACAAGATAATAGCTATGACCAATCAGAACTAAGCTTCTTTTCATCATGGTTCCCTTGTTATTAATTTCATCAATGATAGTGAGGAGCTGAATGGTAAATTTATTGTTATTTTCTCATGTTGTGAACCTATGAACAAAAGATTTCAGATAAATATGGGGAATCTTATTTTTGGAAGAAATAATATGCAATGCCTGGTGAATTTCTTGTTTGTTCTGTTCAAAAGATAGTTACGTTATGCTAGTATGTCATATTGTTAATAATTTAATTTTTAAAAAATTGGTGGGGAGAGAGAAATGAGCATTAGACTGATATGTGCAGGAAGCACTTAAGGGGAAGAATGTACAAACTCATCTTTTCTATGAGGCATAGAATCAAACCTGATCGGGAGTTGTTGGGAAGAATGCTATAGGTTGTAAGGGCCTATGGGTTGCAATAAAAACAAATCAAGCCACTGTGCACTTTTTAAAATGACCTATAATTCTGTTATTATGCATTACTAGTTTGTTGCCCTGCAATCTAAATTGGGTTTGCTGCTGTATAAATGATATACTATGATGCTGTATATAAAATAGAATTATTGCTCTCAAGTCCAGCAGTCTTTACAAAGCAACTGTCCATTTCTCATGTCTTGTCTTCCTATCAAAGTGCAACATACTATTCTCCATGTAGGGGCAAAGGAAACTCTTTGAGACAGGGACCTACCTTATTTCACATTTGTGTAACTCTGTGCATAGCATTAGTATGCTGATGATACTGTAGAAATTATCTGTGGTTTGAATTTTCTCCCATAGAAGCAACTTGTAAGCAATTTAACTGGCTTGAACTTGACTGAAAGGACAAAATCATTCCTAAATATTCTCAGTTTTGCTATTTGAAGATTAGTACTTTTATCTTTTTCCCTGCAGCTGCAGATTTTACCCTACTACTCAAACAAGGAACCTGTGGCCTTTCAACAGTTGTTGAATGGCATTTCCCATCCTTTTTCACCTTTGATCAAGCTGATTCAAGTTGACTGGGAATTTAAGTCTAACAATAGCTGGAGAACCAGTGGCTCTCCAATCTGTTTTTAAACATACAGAACTACCATCAGAGGAAAAACAAAGTAGATCTTGGAGAAGAACCAGGACAACATACTGTCCCCTAGCTGGCATTTGTCTTGTTCCTACTCCTACCACCTCTCATAGGAGACCTGCACAAAAGAGGCCCTTGTCTGTGGTGGCACCCTTAATCTGGAATATATATGCTGTCTCTAAGAGAATTGCATATCTTCTGATTCCAAGTTAAAACATTTTTATTTGCCCAGTCTTCTTAAAACAATTATACTGCTTCTGTTTGTGAAACTGCTTTATGCCTTTTCATTTCATCTTATGGTAGTTTTATTGTTGTTGTTGTTTATAACTCTAAACTTTTTTTACGTATTCTACATAATGTAATAAATAAATGAATACAGTATGGTAGGAGATGGACATGTTAGTCTCAGTGCAGTCTTTGGAACAGGCCCGCACAACACTGGTGTCAAGTGAAACTGAGACTGGGGATTGGAAATTAGAACAGATTGCCTGTTCAGCAGGATATAGAAATGTTACCCATAAATCCTTCCTAGATTACAGCTCTACCCACCGACATTTTGACAAAGCCACAGAGCTCTTATTAGAACTCCAATCAGATCAGACATCAGTCCCACAAACCTTTCCTCCATTTTCGCTTTGTCTGAAGGCAATAGGAAAACAGAAGTTAGATATCTTGCATTTGTGCTTCACCTCTCAGCATCTCAAATTCCAAAAACTAACTTTTCCAAGCTCAGTCGCAAAGGACAGATTCTTTTCAAACAGGTGTTGCTGATTTTGTTCACCCCTAGATATAAAACCGTCAGTCTTACATCTGAAGTGTAACTAAATTCTGTCCATTACTTCCACTTTCTGCTGAGATTAAAATGGATCCATGAGTATCTCTCTTTCCTTTCTTTTCAGCAGCATGCCTTCGCAAGTGATAGCGGGTGCAAAATTGCAGCTGTGCTGATTGTAATCAGTACAAAATGGATTGGCCATATTATACTAATCTTGGCTCATCAACTTGCATCAGCCTTAAGGTTTTCTTACTGATGCATAAGATCGTTACATTATCCTTTAGATATTGTGTCTACGTAGTGTAGGTCTACAATGGCACCCTGCCGTTCCATTTCTTTTTTCTTTGTCTCTCTTTCTGCCAGAGCACAGCAGTGCACATTTTCTGGGCCCTTTGTGTGCAATACTTTGTAGGGATGTCCTTCAGCTAATCATCATGGGATCTAGCTAAGCGATATTCTTGAAAATTAAAGCAATGAAAAGAAGAAATTAAATATATATGACTATCCCAAAATCTTAACTGGGAACTCAGATCTTGACTGGTGAAACCATCATCAAATCAACTAGAACAGGAAGGATTCTGGCTAGGCTAGGTGAATACTCTAATTTGTCTATTTGGTATTTTGTTTGCATGTTTATTTACAGCAAAACTCTTCCAACAAAATCCCTATATCATTTCCAAAGAACACTTCAATGCTAGAAGCATGTGGTGTCCCTACTGAACAACCAACTCTATTTTTCAATTCTGAAAACCATCTTATACCTCCCATCTATTTTCCAAAGGGCCAAGAATGATTTACATGGAATGGATTCCATGGAAATGTAATATCTAAAATTTGTGTTGATACTGTAATTTCCTAGTATACTCCTATTTAACTCTACAAAGGTCAAAATAGCACAGAGAGTACTTCTGAAAAGCATATTCAGCAGGTGATGGGGAGATACTAACTGGGCCAGGGCCTTCTTCACTTTAGAGATGGAGTAATGTCACATGTGCAACACAAAGAGTTATAAACACTCTATAAAGATTTATTATAGCATGAGCTTTTGCAGAGACACAACTCACTTTTGTTATCCTGCAGTAAATAGTCTAACACAGCTACAGTGTTAAAATTGCCACATCAAGTGTAGTTGGTGTTGAAAAAAGTTAAATGAGAAGGGAGCAAGTGAAAAGATTAGTTAAGGTTGAGTGATTTCAAGGATGGCAGGTGGCTTCCATGTTAGGAGAAGTGAATCTGCTTGGGTTTTATTCTAGACTTTTAAGGAGATATCTGAAGTGTTGAAATGTATCCCCACAAACAGCACTTTAAACATTTCTTTTAACGTATAGAATAAGAGGCAGAATGGATTCTGTTTACGCCTGACAAGGGAGCCAGTGGCCACCATTGGATCTGGTCTATCACAGGCACCCTTCCTGCACAGAGAGAACTACTACAGCCAAATGATGCTTGTTTTTCAGTCATGCACTGCACTATGATAAATTGGAGGGCTTTGTATAAATGTGCCCTTTCTAGATTCTCATGCAGCAGTCTCTCTTACCTTAGTACAAATGACATCTGAAAGGGTCTCTCTTTTAGCTGAACAGCTCTGGTCTGCGTATCCATGTGCACGTGGAGCCAGAGAAAGAGGAAACACAGCTCTACTCAACCTGTAGAAATTCACCATGTGTGCCAAGGTTTTGTGCAGATGTATTGGTTTTGTGTCATTTTGATTGATCATTCATCCCCCTGTCCCTTTTTAAACTGACTTTATGGAGTTTACCACCCAGGGCCATGGTTGACAGGAAATGAAAAAATTCAAAAATATAACACTCGTCATGGTTCCCACATAATAATCCTAGCAAATGTAATGTGGTTTAAAAGGCTAGACTATTCCTCAGGATATCCTGAGGATCTCTGTGCTCTCTTGCTGAGCCACTTCTCTATTAGAGACCCCCCTCTACTTGTAGCACATAGGATCATAGCTCCTAGTTCCCTGGAGGGGTGGCATAATTGTTCATCTAGTTGAAAACTGTAGTGTAGATTGTAGGCTATATAGAAAAGCCTGTAGTTATAGGACTACAAAGCCATAAATAACCTATCGTATACCCACATACCTTCATTTATACCTGTATATTTTTACAACAGCATTAGCTCTAATGAAGTTGAATGAATTATCCAAGGTCACAGAAATGTGTGATGTGAATTTAACCTATATGTCCTAAAGTAGCTCAGATGGAACAAATAGGGAAATTATCTCAATATGTTTATTCGACCAAATTAATTTTGGGTGCACGCATGCCATTTTCTTCTCTTTTCCTGTAAGTGGTCCCATGATATTTTGAACAGGAGTGAAAAATTTAAATGTCAGAGCCATTGCTTCTGATAATCAAATGGAAACATAAAACAGATGTTTAGAACATGTGCTTACCAAAGGGAGATGTTCCCTGGAAACATAAGCAAGGCCTATGACATTAATAAAAAAGATATCTCCTTTTATGCTATATTTTGTTTAAATATGCAACTGAGTGACTTGCTTCTATCCCTTTAGCCTGGGAAAGAGTGTACTTTACTCAGCAATAGGTCAAAATGGTACTATTCAGGACCAGAGGTTTACTGGGCTGTTGCTGCTTCAGAAGTTATCCAGATCATTCAGTGACTGGCTGTTCCATCTATTTGCACTGCTCAAGCTTACAGGGGATCCTAATTATCTCATGGAATTAAGTAATTTTATCCAGCAAAATTTTGGTAACACTTGCAAAGCAGTTCCTGGCAGCTCCAATTTATGAAATTCAAATAGTGCAAAATCAGCTCCCATCTGTTCGGCAAAGATAAAGCAACAATTAAAGCACAGAAAAGATCAAGTAAGCATACTGGCAAACTTTCTGTTGATTTTAAAGAATCGGGTCTCCAGACAGAGAAATTTTTTTCCCTTTCCTTTGAACAAAAGTGAAAGGTGTGTTTTTTTTTGTTTTTTGTTTTTAAAGGGGGGAAATGTATGATGAACATCTACTCTTCCAATGAACAACAATAATACTGTGAAATATTTTGCTACAATTTCTACAAGATATAATTCAGAAGCAGGAAAATTGAAGTCCAGCTGACCTTCTTAAATGGTTGTATGTTGATTGCTAGAAAGGACATCTTTCTTTCTGTGTTCCACAGGAAACAGACCTGGGAACTACATCTGAAATGACACAGTTTGTTTTATAACATAAAATGGGATGAGATTATATGTCACCTATCTGTGCCTACAGGTGGCAAACCTAAAAGGAGCCAGTTTCTCCAGTTAGCTTTTTGGAAAATAAAATTTAGGTCAAATGCAAAGTTAACACCTGAATACAGTTTATGAAGATGTCAAATGAATAGAACAAACATCAAATATGTAAACAAATTGTAGAAGTTAATTTTGTTCATTATGTTGTTCTAACTTTTACCCCCTTCTTTATGAATTTTGCAGGACAAGTCTATGAGATAATGTTTTTCATACAAAGTGTCCAAAAATGACAAAGTGATGATCAAGAGGCTAGAAACGGATACTTCCTTTGTTACTGTAATGACCAAATTGACAGACGCAGACACACATACATCCCAAAAGCAAACAAACTCTGAATCTTTTCTTCTGAAACTGTGTAGATTACCTAAAAACCTCTGTATCATTCTACTAGAAATTGCCCGCATAAAGCAAACAAGGTTATTTCAAAAAATAACATTCTGGGACTTTAAAGGGACTGCTTACATGCAATTAACTCTAACTTATCCATTTGAAATTTGTCCAATTTCATTTTTTTTTTTTTTTTTTTTTAAGAAGGGAGCCCTATGGCTGGAAATTGTAAACAAGGCAAGGTCCGAACTGGATCATACTCTTGGTACAAGACCAATATTTGAGTTCAAAATTCTATTGTGAGAAGCATCATAGTTCATCCTTATATTCTGTAATAAGACAAAAGAAACAGCAGATTGCTACCACTGTACTAATACTTCAAAAAGGAGAGCTAAAGTACTAATGGAAGACTTTATCCAGCCTGATATTTGTTGAAAGACAAACTCTGCCAAGACTGTAAAGTCCAACAAATTCCTCACCAGCTTTGCAGACAATTTCATTGTATAGAAGGTAGAGGAGGCAATAGGGGGAATCAGATATTCTGGATTTGATCCTAAGCAACAGAGATGAACTGATCAATGAGATGGAAGTTTTGGGATCGCTGGATATGAGTTATCATGCCTTTGGGGGTTTGTTATAGAGCAGAAAAGGAAAGCCAGAGGTTGTCACACACATACTGAACTTCAAGGAAGCTTATTTCTATAAGCTTAGGGAAATACTAGGTGAGATTCTAGGTTCAGAAATTGTCAAAAGGATGAGAATTCATGATGCCCAGAAGTTTCTTAAAGGTGAGATACTGAAAGCACAATTGCAAACAATTCCAGTGGGACTGTGGTTACATAACCAAGCAGCTGAATCATAAGGATGATTCCATTAATAGCACCCACTCAACCTTTCATACAATTCTATGTGAAACCACACTTATACATGGCTCTGTCCCCTAGTGGGATTCGGACATAATAATGCCGCGTATATTATTTAATGAAAAGTGGGCAGTGATTTAAGTTTTAATAAAACTGATTGTTGTTGTTTTTTTAATTCCCACATACTTAGCATTCAATCAAGTGCACAGGAAGCCAGAGATGTGTTTGATTTCCTGCTGAGCAACTAGTTAACTGATGATGATTACTGCATACCTTGCCTTACTTTTTCCAAACTAAAGCATGTTTATTCTACAACTATAACTCTTATAAGGAAAAAAGAGGTTTTTTGTGTTGTTTTTTTTAAATAGAGGGATTATCCCTTGAAGGAAGCGTAGTCCCAGACCAATCTAGAAATGATTGTGTAATATTTATGAACATGCAAACAGTAACGGGTGGTTTCTTGGCAGAACACAAGGAAATGTCAAGTCAGAAGGACTGCTCTATATATTCCATATACTTTGTTATATTGAAGAAGTATCATTATAGCCCATTTAGAATAAGGTTAAGCTCCCCAACCATGATATCTGGTTCAGGAATAAGTAGGACTGCATTCCCAAGCTCAAATCTGGCCTCCTTTGGCATACTTTCTGCATTCATTAGCATGCATATATAGCACCGGTAGATATTATGTCAATTTGCAAGTATCCCAAGGTATACTGTAAATCAGATTTGTTATGTGTGTTAGGCTATTACTCTAAAAAAAATACATTATTTCAGATTCTGGCATATTACATACCTCACAAACTACAGATCAAAAGAGACTCTGCTCTAATTGGATTCTCTTCTTAATGTCTTTTAATTGGAATGGGAGTATGCCAATGTCTCCCCTGATTCGTGACTGTTTAAAAATCTTTTCAGCTCTGCAGTGGAAAGAGGCAGTATTAATAACCACCTGCTTACACGGGAAAGACTACTTGACCCTAGACACTGCATAGGAAATTAAGACAATCCATTCCTTTTGTAAGGAGCAGGCAGAGAGGAGTTATAGTTCCTACCCAGACATCTTGCATTTCAGATGGTTTCTGTGACAACAAAGATTTGAGAGCAGATGATGTTAACTAAATCACAGTTGCATTGGCTTTGATCTATGGGGAGATGACTCAGACTTCTGGATCTTTTAGAAACAACAGACTGAGAAGTCAATAACAGTCAGTATGGGTTTCATAGAGCATGGTAAGGTAAGGCTCAGATGAGGCCACGTAAAAATAATTATTTGTATTATGTCAACATAACAGAAAATGGTTTTTGCATCCATATTATTATTGTGTTTTGTTTAAAAAAAAACTTATAATTTATGCTCAGTGGAAAAACCAGAGATGGCAAGTAATGTTTTGATAGTAATTATATCAATTATTTTTTTAAAAAAAAGAAACTTAAGAATAAAGTCCCATTTTTCATATTGAACATCAGTATAATTTATGATATTTTGCTGCAGAAAATGATGGGAATAGCATTTTTACTTGCCACTTGATTTTCTCATCTCCTGCTGTTTCCCTTGGTGTACTTCCTGGAGTTTTCCACTCCATGACAGGTACAGAACCAACAGAAAGTGCAAAATATAATAGGAACAAAAGAATTGGAAAAAGGGAGGATCAGTCAGAGGAAGCTTGCAACATGGAACATGGAACATGGGAAGAAAGCTGTAGAATAAGAAAGAGGAAGTGGATGAAAAGAACAATACAAGGAAAAGACATACATAGAGAAAAGAAGGAAGGAAGGTGGGTCTCAGGGAGATAGGGAACAAGACAGAGAGTTAAGGAGATGATAGAGCATGAAACCCACCAATAGAACTACTTTTCCATGGTAGTGAGATTCTATGTCCCTGTAAGGCAAGAGGCTATGTTGACAGCAGCAGTGCCAGAAATACCAGATGTCCAAATTGGATTCAGGAAAGGAAAAGGCACTAGAGATCACATTGCATACATTTACTGGACTCTGGAGCACACCAAATAATTGCAGAAGAAAATCAGCCTGTGCTTTATAACTTGTAACAAAGCCTTTGATTTTGCAGATCATTAAAATCTATGAATCAGTCCTAAAGAAATGAATGTGCCACAAAGTCTGATTGTTCTGGTGTGTGACTTGTACTCAGGATAGAAGCTACTGTCAGAACAGAATACAGGGAAATGGAATAGGTTCCAGTTCGCAAGGGGGTCAGGCAAGACTGCATTTTATCACTCTATCTGTTTAACTTGTATGCTGAAATATTATATATAGAGGAGGATTAGTCTCAGAGGAAGGAATTGTGAAAATTGGAGGAAGATAATCAACAATTTAAGATATGCAGATTGTGCTATACTGCTAGAAGAAAATAGTGACAACTTGGACCAACCGCTGAAGGGAGTCAAAGAAAAAAGTGCAAAGGCATGTTTATGGTTGAACATTATGAAAACAAAAGTAATCACTACAGATGATTTATATAACTTTAAAATAGATGACAAAGACATTGAAACAATTCAAGAGTGTTGAGAGTTAGAGTATTCCAAGATGTTAGCCCTTTGGTGGAAATTCTATGAAAGCTAAAGCTGTTAGGAATTAGCCTTCTTTTCGCATGGGTGCAGAAAAAGCATGTCCCAATTCCTGTGTGTTTTCCCTGAAATGAGACTGACTTGGAAAGCAAAACAAGGCAGGCAGTTTCAGGCTCCAAACTTAAAAGATTTAATAATAAACATTACAATTACATATGCTTTGGAGGAACTAGATCAGTGCTTCTCAACCTATGGGTCCCCAGATGTTTTTGGACTTCAGCTCCCAGAAGCCCTGAGCATTGACCATAGTGGCTGGGGCTTCTGGGAGCTGAAGTCTACAAATATCTGGGGACCCACAGGTTGAGAACCACTGAACTAGATCATAACTAACTAACAAAAGGATTAGGGAAGATACTAACTTCATTCTTAACTCACCAACTTCTTGGTGGAGAGACTAGCAAAGCAGAGAGAACATGCTAGAAGCAAGATTGCAAAGGACAAAAGAGAGAGGTTGGTCTTCTATGGAAGGCCAATGAATGACTCCAGGGTGTGTCCTGAGTAACATGGTTTGCATACCATAGCCAATCATTTTAAATAACAGAGCAACAGTTGAGACTTCAGTTGAGAGGCCAGAAGGCTTTTATATGCAAAGGAAAATTAATCCTTTGCTACCTAAGCCCCATTTGTCCTAGAACAAGGGATGAGGGAGAGACAATGCCAGAATTTTCCAGCAATGAGTTTCCATATCTTGGTTCAGTCACTAATCAGAATGGAGACTGCAGTCAAGAAATCAGAAGGAGACTAACAGTTTGATGGACAGCTATGAAGGAACAACACCAGATCTTGAAGTATAAAGACATATAATTGAATATTAAAGTTAGGATGGTCCACACCATTGTTGTTCCAATTTCTATTATGATTGAGAAACACGTGCACTGAAGAAAGCTGAAAGGAAGAAAATGAACTCATTTGAAATATGATGTTGGAGCAGAGTTCTATGGATACTGTGACTGCTAAAAAGACAAATGACTGGGATTCTAGAGCAAATCAAGCCTGAACTGTTCCCAGAAGCCAAGATGACTAAACTTAAATGATCATACTTTGGATATATCATGAGAAAAGATGACTCATGAGAAAAGCTTATAATTTCTGGTAAGGTTGAAGATAATAGAAAAAGAAGAATTTCACACTACAGATTAATAGACTCAATCTAGGAAACCACAACTCTGTGTCTACAAGACCTGAGCAGAACTGTTGATGATAGAGTGACTTGAACATCTCTCATTCATAGGATTACCATAAGTGAAAGTCAATTTGATGGAAGTTAACTACAAAAGAGGAGGAAGACAGAGGAAATAGGACAGTGATAATGGGATAAATATTGCTGACAATGTGGGAGGAGAGAACTTTGGAAGAGGTAAGAAGAGAGCTCAAGATAGAGATGGATCAGCATGGGGAGGGAAGGAGGGATAGGAGGGTTCAGAGTTAGCCTGAATAAAAAGCAACATGATTCATAAAATCAGGAAAAACTATGTTGGAAACATAATTAATCCACAACGTTTAAGCAAGTGTATTTTTGACTTTTGCTGTGTGCAACAGAGAAATTTTGAAAACACGCATACAAATTTCTAAGGAACAGAACTGTTTCAACTAATGTATTATTAAAGTAACATGTTTTGTTCTGTTTTGTTTTTTGTGAGGGAGATAAGGATAATTTCAGCATAATGTTAGGTATTCCAAATATATCCCACTCTGTCCAAATGGGAATGTAAATACTATAGACCCAATTAAGAAATCATACCTGGATATGAGTGTATGCCTGATTTCAACAACAAACATTTCAAAAACTGCAAATCTGTATAGGAATCTTCATTTAGTATTCAGTTAAAAACAAATGTATAAATTGACTTTTCTCCTTTCCACTTTAATGCTGCTCTTGTGCCAGACAAACAAGAGGTTGAGGAACTGCTATGATTCAGTTTGGATTGAACAATTGGATGCCCTCATTGAAGTATGGAAAAAGCAGGAATGAGAGAGACCTGCTGCTACAGAGTAGCTCTTGCTGGCAGCCTTAGTGAGCAGGTATACATGTTAGGGTATGGTCTGCAATCAATGTGGAACAAAATTATAAATTAAGTCAGAGTGGTAGTCTTCCTCTAGGTTGCCTTTGCTTGTTATACAACAAAAGCTTATTGGATTATTTTGTAAGTGTGTTTTTCTTCCCAATTTTAATTGAGAGCTTCTTTCTCTCATAGTTTTCAGAAAGCACATCCTGAGGAATAGAAGGAAATCGTGATGGTCATTCATGGAAGAAGGGAACAAACAACAAGAATGCAACAACAGCAGAGTGATCCTTCCCTCCACTCCCACCTCCGCCACACACACCAGGAAACAGCAGATAGTGAGTGGAATAACTGTTGTGTAAGACCTCGCTTTGGGCATCCCCAATATCAGTATGGTTTGGATGGTCACCATACTCAATTGGCACTATATTGGATTGGGAACATGTGTTCAATTGGCTCTAATATTAAGTTTAAGGCTGAGAGGTGACCGTGAGGTCAAACCAAGTGAGGGAAGAGATCTGACTGTAAACAAGAGAAAGAAATACTGGTTAGCCTAAGACACCCTCCAGGTATGACTGGGCCATTTGTCAGGCAAACAGATGCCACTCCTATGGATAATAAGTTTAAGTAGATGCTGGAATTTCCCAGGGAACACAACTGTGCCAAGTCCACCAGGATACTGATTGACAGATACCCATCCCCTGTGCACCTGGACTGCTTCCTCTTGCCTTGTAGCACTCACAATAGGTAGCTATTAAAACACACACTATGTCTTTGTCATCTAAACACTGCAAACATTAGTGGGTTGATAGTCCATTGTCTGTGCTGCAACTTTCATTGTTCCACACCTGAAATTGCACATACCTTCCACTGCCAGGCTATTTTTTGGGTACAAATAACCCTGATTCCAGGATGTCTAGTGCAGTCTCTCAAAAGTCTATCTGTCACTCTGTCTGTGTGACTCCTCACAAGAACCGTCCTTATGTCCTATCTAAGCCAAGCCTCATTTCAACTTCTTCATACTCTTCTGGACTGGTAATTATAAACCCAAAAAAACCCCAGCCTCTGTATACATTCCCCCCCTTTCTTCTTCAGTTAGCTCTTGTGTGAATGTGTGATTGTGTGTATCTTGTGTGCATGCATCAGTGAATTCCTCCTCAATAAAACACATTTTTAGCTTATTTTTGAATCTCTGCCTGGTTCTTTTCCTGCATGAACCCATAAACATCGGTAGAAAAGGCCTTCTTAAGTTACCCCCCTCTCTCAGGCCTCTTTGGGCTAATTCATTCCCTACTTTTGCAAGGAGGTATTTGGCATCGTAAGGTGACCTTTGTGGCACCTATATTTTGGGGTAACAGTTGAACTTTTTTTTGTCCAAGACAGATGAAAAGTAAGGTAATTTATTTTTGTTGATTATTGTTTCTTAAGTTAATTATACTCATCTTTGTTAGATTCTTCTTTTATTGTAGGCTATGGTCAATAAAGAGTGGGTGGGTGTGGCTTTCATTTGTATTGATGGGTAAAGATTTTTTTTCTTTCTTTCCTGCATCTTTTTGTGGGAATGCATATCTTTTTCACCTCGCTATTTCCCATTAAGAGTGAGTGAGAAATACAGTTGTGACTCATACAGCTGTTTCTTTCTCTAAACTCAAAGACGAGGTCAAGAAGGGGAGCAGTAAAATCATTAATAAGATTTTCATTCCATAAGGTTTTTGATTTTGTAATACAACATAAATGAAAACATCAAGTTAGAATTAACATGAGTGACAAAGTCAACTTTTCAACATAAGTGTAATCACCATTGTTTTCAAAAGATTTTGCATGTAAGAGACCTATAGTCACAACTGTAATTCTGGATGTTACTTATCTGGAAACTGAGGCAATGAAATAAATTTGAAACTGATTTACATTTGTATTGCAGAGACAATCAAAAGAGGATTCAACTGTAAGATTATATTTGTGAAGCTTGAGGTATTTATGTGGAATTCATTTGAGATTTGGAGAAAGGAAACAAAATAGAAGCTAAAAGTTTTTATTTTATTTTATTTTTTTAAATTCCCTTCCAAGATTTAGACCTGGGGTCTAATTTCAGTGCTGCTTGTCTGTCTTTTGACTTGTAAAATAATCAACAGATCAACATGGTTTTGGCCATGAGCAGATTCCTGAATAATACAGAAAGACAACTATCCTTCCAGTATTATGAAGAAGAATTACCACAAACTTAATGCTCTGAAATTGAAGAGTTCAAAGAAATCAGACATTTATATACAACCACACCTTTGTCTATGTGTGGGTGTATGTGCATCTATCTAACTATGACTGTACCACATCTCAGAGTGAAAGTATATGTATGAACACACATTTTTCCAACCTGATGCAATTTTTACAGTGCTAGTGTAGTGTAACTATTAAAGGGAAAATATATTGAAATAAGCCTCAGCAATCCAACACAGCAGGATAATGTGTTATGGTATAGTAATACATTGTTGATCAGAATAAATAATATGTTTCTAACCATCAAGTAGCACTTTAATTGACCTCTCAACTGGATTTATCAATTCTAAAACGAAGTTCATATTTGAAACACTTAATTTAATGTGGAACAAACACATTCTCCAGCTACCTGTTCCTCCCATAGAGTCTGAATGGGCTGTTATAAATAGTGGAGTAAAATTTGGCTTTTTGTTCCATTTCCTCTACAAATACGGGGGGAAGGTCAAAAGGAATCCTGCAGTCTTTTAAGGACTTTGGCTATGAGTCTGAAAAGATGGAAATTCATTAAAAAAAGAAAAAGAAAACAAAGAACAGCTGTAAGAGCGTAAGAAGGGAAAACATACCTATATTATTCTTTCTTATAAATGACAATGTTCAATTTAATAGATGGTTGTCAGCTGGCAAATATCAGTTGATCCTCAAAAATTTGACTGATAGCAGTCCATCCCTCACACAATTTTTTTAATATTACTATTGCTCCATTCTGGCATTTCCCTGAGTGCAGAAGAGGCTAATACAAATTAGTGAAAGCATAGTTCATTGTCTATTCCTTTCCACAGCACCCACTAGACTCCCGAAAACATTACACAGAGAGTTGGAGACCCTGTTGAACAGAATGAACTTTTGTGATGAGGGAATGGTGAATGTCCTGTGAACCAAGTTCTCCTGTCAATAGAAGGCAGATCCCAGACCCAAATCATTATCTCAGCAATCATTCCCACAATCCTATTAAGTTAGGTCAGTATTCTTAACTCCATATCACAGATGCCAGAGTGAAGCTGAACAAATAGTTCCTTGTGTTAGGTTACCCAGAGTGTTTAAATTTGGGTTCAGTTTTAAGTGGATGACTTCCCTATTCATATCTGCCTTGCCTTTCATTTGGTCCATGTGATTCTAAACATAATACAACAGAAGGTTAGGACCCAAGAGCCACATTCAGTTTTTTGGTCTAAAATATACTAGCTTTGCTTGGGTAATCTCTAGAAAGGTGAAGGTTTGGGAGAAAAGCAGGATGAAAAGGGTGTGGGCAGGGGACATTCTCTCTCTTTTTTTTTCTTTCAGATTTATTTTCAATTAGTCAATTATTCCAACATAAAATCAGGAAATTTGATGCTGGACAAATAATGCAACATTTTTTCTTTTGGAATAAATGAAATGATTTTTCTTACTAAAATTAGACACTCAGCAATAGAGCAACAGAGAAGTACTACCATTTTGGCCTCAAGGATTGGGAGGCACATGAGCATAGTCATTGATATCCCAGTGATTGTCTTTCCTTTATTAGAGTAGAGTGGTAAGACTTCAGTCCACTGCTTTCTGTTTTCTCCTACCTTGAAAGAGAAGTCTGTATGGAGATCTGTGGAGCTGGTAATGGACCCCCTGCTGTCAAGAGCCTTCCCTCTGCAATACTATTAAGTCTTTCCCTACTGCAAAGAATAAGATCTATGAAGGAGGCAGATGTGGATTTCAAAAGGGGGATTGGGGTATCTGAGTACATCGAAGACATTTCAAGAGAAACTCTCTTAGAAAAAGAGAGTTTCTGATATTTTATAACCATATATAAAAGTCACATTGAAGCCACATTTCTGTACCTAACAGTGCTGCTATCTTCATGAAAAGAGCATGCAGGGCTTCTGTTGTTTGTGAAATGTCACATGCCTTCTTCTGGTGACCTTTTATCTAGTTGGAGATGCCAGCCACAAACTTACCATCTGTCTTGCCCTTTTGACCTGGTCCCTTGTTTGCAGCCAACCATTTCAGTTCACCGCCTGAAATGGAGACTATAATAGAGATACTGTACTGCAAATTATAAATCAACCTACTTACTGACCTGCTGGAGAATAACAGGGGTAGAAGGAGTTAAGGAAGAAGTGTAAGAAACTTAGTTTAGTAGAAAAACTGTAGAGGAAAAATCTACAAAATTGATAGAGGACTAAGCTCTATACAAACCCACAGAAAGATGTAGACTACAATTTTAAGTTATTTACTTGTTTGAATTATATTCCACCTTTCTCACACAAATGGAACTCAAGCTGGCTTACATTTAAATAAAATTGTATTGAATAAAATAAAAAAGCCAAATAAAAGTAGAAAGCATTTAAAACACACTTTGAAAGCAAGCATATAAAACATAATATGACACCCACTGAGTTCAAAGGCATTTCCACAGTAAGCACAGTAAGCAAGTTCAGTTGCAAAAGCTCACCTGAATGAAAAGGTCTTTGCTAGTAAAAAAATACTTTGGGTAGAGGTATGCCCGGTAAAATTTTACCAATGAAATATTTAGAATGTGGGACTGCCTGAATGGGAAATGGGCAGGGGGATGAGTGAGAAGCAAGGTGGTGGAATAGTAGTTAATTTGTACCTCAAGGCCCTTCCCAAAACTGTAAACCCCAGGATTTCATAAGACGTTGAAAGTGGAGTAATAGCACTATAATGGTCTAGGTAGAAATGGCTCAAGAGTGAAGGTTATAGAACCAGACAGAAGAAGGATAATAATATTGTGGTAGGCGATAAGAAAAAGGAGAACGAAAGAAGTAGCAAGGGAGAGGAAGCAAGCATGAAGTAGGAGGAGGGGAGAAAAAGAAGAAGAAGGAGAAATGACTAAAGGTCAGAAATAAAAGAGTGAAGGAAAGTGAAATGAGAAAGAAAGCTAAGAGAGCAAAGGAGAAAGCACAGGAGGAGAGAAAAAGGAGAGAAAAGGAAGGAGAAAAAGAAAAAGAGGGAAGAAAAAGAAAGAAGAAAGAAAAAAAGAGAGAGTTGAGGAAGACAAAATAAATTAAAAGCTCAACATACAAAAATAAGGCCAGAAATTTTCCCCAGGGGAGTGAGCTTGCCAAATCTAGAAGCCTAAGCAGCATGAGAATAGCTCAGACACAGAGAAAAACCTGACACAGCCCCAAAAGACCAACTATGCAGGAAAGGAAGAGGTGATAGAATACTTGACTGAAGTGCAACAACATGGAAGGTATGGGGCAGGAGGGGTAGAGGTCTGAAAATGAGGAAGGAAATCAGATACACACACAGAAAAAAAAAGAGGAGGAGTAGGATTAAGAAGGGCAGAAGGACATACAGAAAGAAAAAGCTCCATTTCCTTAACCATGGATGCACTATGGCAGGTCAGGCTTTGTAAGATGGGCTTTGTAAAGGGTCCCCAGGCCAGACAGAATGATCTGCTATCACTGCTGTCTGGCTGAAAATGTCCAAACAGAACACAAGCAGGCCTATTTTCTTGTGAAATCCAAAGCCCATGTGAGATTTGGCGGGCAATCTCACTTGGGAGCTCTTGTGACAGCTACAATGCATCCCCCTCCACCCACATGAAGCGAGTGGTGGGGGAGCGCTATTTGCCGTCCTCCCTCGAGAGGAGGACACAGGCTGGAGGAGGCGGGGCCCCAAGGCTCTATTTAGGGCTGCCCCGCCTCCTCCCTGGCCTCTTTCGAGTAATTCTGGCAACCCACCCTTCCACCCTATGGTTTCAGTGTAAGCTCGCTGGTCACTTTGGGGCCGGGTGGAATTTTTTCCCATTTTCCAGGGGTTTTTTCGCCTGCTCTACACTGCGCCAAGGGATTTGAGTGATTGGCTGCTCAGGGTGGTGTCTTAAATAGGCTGGTAAATAGGTATTCACATTCACCTTTTCGGGCTCCTTGGCCGGTAAGGGGGGGTCCATGGGTTTCGGTGTGTACCTATGGCACCCTTTGGTGTAGGATAAAGACTATCCTTGAAGAGGGCCCGGGACTAGCCCTTACTGGCTTGAGCCCGGGGGACTCGATTTCAGGCTCACCTTCCAGACAGGGGCCAGCCAAAGTCTTGGTCCACCTTCTGTGCTTGACTTTGGGGCCTGTATCTCGCTCTGCAGCCTAGGGGAGATGGTCTGAGGCTGACTCTTGCCCTAGTCCACCCAGGTTGGTGACCCCCCCCCCTTTTAGGATAGAAACCTAAAGCCATGTGCAAGTTCAAGTTTAAGTTCAAGTTCATTACCATTGCATGTTAATTAGGTATATTAATAAATTGCCCTTAGTTCAACCCAAGCCCTGCGTGTGGTCTCCTCATTTCGTGGGTTGGGCGGCAAATCCTGTCCATTTTGAGAATTCCTTTTCCGAGTTTAATGAAAAGCAAGATTCCTTGCTTTTAGTAGATTACTCCCTCCTCCCAAAGGAGGAAAACCAATGATTAAATGTAGCCGTACTTACTGAACCAGGACCATTGCAGGCTACAGAGGTTCCTATTCAGTTTCCTTTGGTAAGGAGTTCCAGAGCATGGAAACAGTACCTGACAAAGTCCTTTCTGATGTGTGTACTAGATGTACCTTAGAAGGCTGTGCAACAAAGAAAAGGACACCCTCCAAAGATCTCAAAGCGTACCAAGGCTCATATGAGTGATTATGTTCCTTGAAATACCTGTGATGAAGTCATATAAGGCTTCTTAGGTCACAACCAACACTGTGAATAGTGTTTGGTAGCAATTGAATCTCTTGAAACAAAGGAGCCATGTGCTCTGCACAACTAGGTTACTGGCTTATATTGCAACTATCCTTAGTAATATCCTAAAATATGCTGTTAAAGCAGTAAACATGTTCAGGCTTGAAAAGTATTGCACATATTTCATTTTTCCTGTTCTCATCCAAAGAGAAGCTCAAATTCTCATTTTAAACTCTGACAGTATAATTTTGCACAGAAAAATACATTTTTTAAAACAATTGTGAATTGAATATTTGTTTCAAATGGGTTGCTCTCTTTAAAAAAAGGCAAAAAACCTTATCTGTTATGTGCCTTGACTTCCACCAGTTTTCTTGAAGTTCTAGTTTCACTTATAGTCGATATGGAGAAAATTCCCAGTCAGAATTCTAGCTGTCTATGGAATGGAAAACCTTATAACTGCACCAGAAGACGCCTGTCTTTTAATCTTCATCAAGGGGGACATTGAAAGAAGTTCAGGCATTTTACTGCACAGCCTATCTCCACACTAATGTAGCATTTCACAGGATTTCTGCAATAACCATTGTTGGGTCTCCTCATAAGAGTCCTGTAATAGCCATAAATATTCCTCAGGAGGGCCAGAGAGACTCTGAAAGGCCTATAATAGCTATCATAAATGAATAATAAAATGTAGAAAGGACAAGCCACACTGAAAATGGCAAATGAATATGATGACATGTGTGCGTCCGTGTGGTACGTGAGCTCATTTGCCTGTTTTATTATTTTCAGAAATCCCAGCTGTTTGGTATATCAGCCAGCTCAGAGGAGGCAACATCGTTTACATTATGTGTGTGTGTGACACAGAAAATGAAACACAATTATGCAAAGGACTCTGGAACAGATTATATGCTAGACAAAATATAGTAGTAAAATCTTAGGTAAGCAATGACATTGAACGTTGTGATTTCTCACCTGAGAGTGGGAACTTACAGCTACTTATGTAAATGCTCACTTCCAATATGGAGCAAGATAGAAGAACGACCTTCTGTCATGTTTGGAGAAGCAGTTGCCTCCCCTCTGCTCCTTCCTCCCTCCCTCCCTTTCTTCCTTCCTTTCTCCACCCACCCAGCTTCCCTTCCTTCTATAGTACCAGTGCTTTGAACTCATATACCTCACCCATCCCAATTATTTAAACTTGTTATGTGGTGTCCAGGCATTTCCATTCCAGGCTTCTGCTGCATAGATCCTATTTGACCACTCTGCCATCTTAATTGGGTGTTATGATAGTGGTGGCACTTTCTGCAGGTTTGCAGAGTGGGAAAGTGATTGTGACAAGAGAAGGAGGCTATAGATTCTATACTATCTATTGCTTGAACTCATAGTTTGTGAAGGAGGAAATTCATTGAGCCAGGGAAGTATGGGAGTGCTGGCTTGAACAACCACCTGTGCCAAAGGACAAGCAATTATATAGCTCACTCTTCCCATACTCTTTTGGCTCCATAGCCCCAGTGGAAGCAGAGCATTTGAGAAATAGCATGAAACTAACACCCTCCTTCTCTTTTCTTCTTCTTGCTGTTTTTGTCTTGATGCTGCCACCTTTTTCTGTTGGTGGTATAACTCTGCCACTCACTCTCATAGGATCCTGGGAAAGGAGTGTTCTAAAGAAATCCCAGTTGTTTTAGTATAACTTCTTCTTTGTGCCCAACACTGCTAGAGCAATAACCCATGTGCAAGGCATGCTGAGAAATGATTTATTCATTTTTAGTGCTTTTGACATACTTAAAAATATAAACAGGAATTAAGAAGAACAGGAAGATTGCTCTTCTCTCCAAAGCAGTTGAAAATAGAGCATGCCCATTGATGGGAAGTAGGACTCCTCATGAAGTAAGGGGGGATCAGATCCATCAAAATGATGAAATGGGGAACTAGAATTAGTGGAGACAAGAAATTAGACTTCTTGAATTTTATTAAAAGAGAATAAAGGTTCAGATTACCCATCAGTACATTCAATAGGAAACAGAATCCAACAATTTGATTTCTAACAACAAAGACCTCCACAGACTTTTGAGGTGGTATTGCGCCAAGAAAAGTAAAGGTGCTTGTGGGAAAATACAAAGGGTAGCATCTACAGAGATCGTAATACCTGGAATCTACAGAAACTTTGATTATAATTCTTGAGCAAACATGCTGATCATGCTGCCTGGATTCCTCCATGTAGGTCCACCAGAAGTGAGCAGCAGCTAGGAGAAGAAATAGAGGTAGCAAGGGATTTTTTTTTTTTTAAAAAAAATCATTTTCACTAGCTCTTGAATTCCTGTTATTTAAATCTGTGTCCTGAACATAATGACTTGTGATAAATTTGGAGGGGAGGGGGATTAAAGCATTACTTGCCCATTTCAAAGCCAAGTTCAGTAGGTACTGAAGTAGGTACAAGTTCGTGGAGATACTAATTTTCAATCTGTATATCCCAAGATAAGGAGTTGCCAAGCTAAATTCAGAGAATAATACGCAGAGATTCAAAGTCAGACTTTAATTAGATACTCAAAGCTCAGAGCTTGGATTACTTCATTTCTCAATTACAGTTCTTCCCATTTTTTTTTTAAAAACAGGTTCTTTCAATCCAGAATTAGAAGAAATTTGCGAATTTAGGTAAATTCTTATGAAAAACAAAATAAACTATATTCTTACTCGTCTCTGTAACAAACAAGCCAACTAAGAACTTACCATAGCAGAAAAATGTAGAAACATGTCTGAAACTAGATGTTAGCTTGTTGATCCTCTAATTGAAACCAACTTCAAATTCTGGGCTAAAATCATGGCTTATTAGAAGACTTAGGCCCTTTCAGCAGAATGGCATCCTCCCGGCATGGGGACATGAGAGGAGTGGGAAAATCAAGATGCTTCCACATGACATTGTCACAGTCCCGCCCTTCTCATGTCGCCACATTGGCATGATCGCAGGATGTATCATTGATAGGAAAAACTCCATCAATGACCCCCGATCATGTGAGCCTTCCATTGAAGCCAGCCATGCAGAAGGGCTGGAAGCGCAATCATGCACTTCCTTCCCCACTGCAGCATGAGAATATGGCCAGCTGCAATGTGAAAGGAGGAAGTATGTCCGTCATGCTCTCTTCCTTAGGCAGCCAGTCACGTGCAGAGGGGAGCTCTGGGAACACGCTTTCATCCCAGCAGAGATACTGCTGGGGTTGCGATGGGACAACACATGAGAGCTTCATTCTGCAGAAAGAGTCATATTAGCCATGAGTCCTTTTGCAGATGTACTGGGGAGGAAGGACTTTTCCATCTTGCTAATATTCCAATTTAATCACTGCACCTTACAGCAAAAGCCAGTAATAGGAACGGGGCAGCATTTATAAGCATTCTTGTTTGACAATAACACAGGTTTCTAACATATTCTGGAATACTGTTTTGTGTCAAAATAGACATCTTCTTTTTCCTATCTTGGTCTATAATATAAACAAATACTGTTCAATGTACTGGTTTTATCACTAAGACATACATATCTTTGAAGAAAACCAGCTTTTTTGAGATGGAGGTCTTACTGGCTAGGAAGGCATAATTGTCTTTATTTTATCTGAGGAGAAGGAGTCAGTGAATTTTTCCAGTTTGAAGAATTTTATTTTTTGTGGACCTAGAAACCTGTGCATTCAAATGTTTTGAAAGAGGAATATGAATTCATATGATCCTTTACTACGGCTGTTCTGCCAAGGACTGAGAGATTTAATTTTGACCAGATTTTAATTTTTCTCACTAGCCCAATGAAATAGTAGTTTGTAGTTTCTATGGATCATTTTAGAGATTTCTTTAGTTATTTGTATACCCAAATATTTAATACTTTGAACAAACTAAAGCCTGTTTTGAGTCTTCTTATTGTATTATTGATGTTCCTCTTTTTGTAATATATTTTGTTACTTGTTTAAAAACACTTTTTCACTACTCTTAATTTGTACATTAGCTCAACATCATTTAGGTTTGTTAGCTACAATGTAACAAATGTCTTATTTGATTAAAAATAAACATACTTCCTTCTTTGAAGATACCACAGACTTGTAAGAAATTGCTTTATCTGTTTCTTACTAAGAAAGTTATAGGTAAAGTTACTTATTCATAGTTTTGCTTAACAGTTGCTAAAACCACTGCTTATTGTTTGGGGTTTATATATATATATTGGTTCTTCTGAAGAGAACCCAGGAAGATTTGAACATTTGCAACATTTGTACACTTGAAACATTCACACAAAAGCAATGTCACTTTGCAGAAAGTTCTTGTTAATTTTTTCAAGCACAGCCTTTTGGAACAGAATAGATTGAGAGGTTACAAACTGTCTCTCATTTTTAAACAAAGAGAAAGAAATTGAGAGGGCCTAAGTGAGGTTTTTGTTTTTTAAAAAAACAAAGTTCTAAATCACAGGGTTTTTTTCCCCTCCAGATGAGAGATATTTAAGCTCCTGTTAAGTTTTCAATCAAAATCATCAGAACCAAATGACTTTTCAGCAGATAAGTGTTTATCCACTGGAGCCAAGAAAATTCTGCCTCTTTGTAACATTGGCCTATAACTTTCATAGCAGGGAGCAGAGGGCTACTACCCCAGGGTATATGCCAAGAACAGAAAGGTAGGATTTGTGTCAGCCCTTCACATAGTTTACTGTTACAACTGTCTCCCCTGAGTAAGAATGCTATGAGGTACTGTTTGCTTCACTGACCTGCTCATAACTTTAGGGTTCTTTGTATCTCTGTGGTGCTCCCATAAGAAGAAAATACACAGAACAATGAACTAAAAACAAGAAATTGAAAGAAAACAAGACAAGAAATAAAAAGGTGATGCTGCAGACAGGAACAAAACAGACAGGAAAAAAAAATGACAATAGTGCCAAGGGGAAGCAAAAGGTGAATCTCTTGCTTCACTCAGAACTGACACATGGAAACTTGTGTCTATGACTCCAGAGCAAAACTAATAACATGCAACATGTTCCATTGCAGAGAAACAGCTGATATATTTATGAATACAAGAAGATACTTTAACAATACTGTCTCATCTAACCACTGTGATAGGATACCTTTTTCTGAGTGAGCCTCATTCCCTTTTTTTGCGGAGGTAGCACTTGTGAGAGGAAAGCAATAAACCAGACAGAGGAGAAATAGTATAGTACAAGACAAGAAATTTCCTTCACACTGCAGTGTTTAAGTGCTTCAGTCGGGAGACGTTGTTCTGTCTTTGCTGGGAATACTTACAGCTGTCTGATATCATGCCTTGCATTTTTATAAATGTACCATTAAAAAGGGGGGGGGGAAGAAACCTAAATTTGGTGCACACATGGATAATACAGATGGGTGAGCTTCCTAAAGCTCCCTTCAGACTAATTTGGAAATCATGCAAAACTCTTCCTGGGTTGAAGAACAAAACAAAACAATTCAGATAACTGTCCCAGCCATTTCAATAATTTGATATTTTATGGAGGTCAGGAAAGTCTTTCTCTCTCTCTCTCTCTCTCTGTGTGTGTGCGCGTGTGTGTGTGTGTGTATCGGTTTGTCTCTCTTTCTTTTTAGTATTACTGCCTGTTAGGGTGGATACATTTTTCTGTTCCCTGAAGTGTTTTGTCTCTCACCTAGTGGGCATGCAACTTGGCTGAACTAACAGACAAGTTGTTTCTTTGTACTTTGATACAACTTGTGGCAAGTGGACATATGTAGATATGGAGAAGTTCCCATGAATTTGGGACAAAGGGAAGGTGTCAGGGTATGTCGTCCCTGCAAACTAGAAATAAATTGCTTCTTAGACCTGTGGGGCTGGAATTACCAGGAATGGTTAAGAATTTCATTGTAGTTTGTTTCTGAACTAAATTTATCACAATCCTCAAAATATGAGTGGGAGAGAAAGCAAAAGTCCCCCCCAGGCCAATGACACCCTAAGCAGAGACAGAATTTTATTTCTGCTTCGTTTTGATCAGCACTTATTAAAATTTGCAAAAAAAAGAAAAAAAGAAAAAGAAATGGAAAGGAAAAAAGAATATGAGAAAAAAAAAACACATTTCACACTTGAGATTAGGACAAGAACACATTGAAATTAGCTGAGACTTCCTATTTCAAGTAGAGATGGAAACATTTGCCAGTTTTGTTTTCTCCTACACTAAATTTAAAAGAAAAAAAAACTCAGGGTGCTTTTTACTCTAAATTCAATAAAAAGAGATTTGAGAATTTTGGTGAATTCTTCATAAACAGTCTGAAAAGAATTCTTTCTCATTTACAGTGACCAAATTCAATAGGCTATTCTCAATATAAGAAGAATAAAGAGGTAGCAAAAGTAGTTCAGTATCACAGACACTGTGGAGTTACATGTGGACTTTTAAAAGATAAACACTCAAATCCCTATGTCTAGATAACGAGTGGGAAAAGTATGGACCTCCACATATTGTTGGACTGCAGCTCCAAAAATATAGCATATTAATAAAACATGTTCATAAAGCTGTGGCCTAATTGAAGTCACAGTCTTCTGCCCATTCAAGCCACCTTGGATCCCATTCCAATAGAAAGGTGGTGTCTACATTCAATAAATAAATAAATCTCTTTACTCGCTTCCTCATGCTACAACACCATGGGCATTTCCGCACTAGGTGGTTATAGCACTCTTATTCCACTTTCAATATCCTATGGAATCTTGGGGTTTGCAGTTTAGGGAGGGGCTTTGAGTGTTGCTTCATGGGGTTCTTTGAGGTTCCTTCCTAAACTGGAAACCTCAGGATTCCATAGGAGGCTGAAAGCAGAATAATAGCGCTATAACAGTCGAGTACAGAAATGGCCCATAAAAGCCCAAACTGAAGTTATGTCAGAACAAATGACAAATAATATCACAGCAGAAAGTGTTAAATGACACAAGCAAATTAACTAAGTGACATCCTTTGGGGAAGGTCAGACACATAATATGCAGTATAGTTCACTGTAAAGAATTTAAGCAGACTTCCAAAAAAGTTACTTGTGTTTGGATAGGTACCATATCTCACTAATCCCTACCTTCTCTTTTAGATTTATAGCGCTAGCCAAGTTCAAACTGGAGAACATGGAGTGTGTTCAGGTAGCATGGGGAAAAAACAAAAATATCAAGGGGAAAAAAAGAAGCATTATTCCCATGCCCACTTATAAAAAAGCATAATGAAGCCTACATTCCCAGATAAATAAAAAATCACTAAGGTCACTGGCCTCCAATTAAATGAAGCAATCCTACTAAAGTAGGAACAGAACATAGAAAAAGAAGTTCTCTTCTTTTACAGAAGCTATGCAATTGTGAATTTTAGAATTTTAGCGAATTTTAGAGTGACTGTTTTGAAAAGCACAATTTAGATAACTATCTCAAGGCACACAGCTGTTGTTGTGCGCCTTAAGTCATTTCTGTCTTATAGTGACACTATGTCAATACCCACATCTGCAGACAATCTAGTTATGGTGAACTACTGGTGGTCCTGCAGTCAGAAAATGATGGGAGAGAGGAAGGGACCTTTCCAATAGTTTCTGCATAGTTTAGCATCAGTTTTGTTCAAGACTTAAGCGAAGCCATCCACTAATTCAACTAATTAGTGATTTAATTAAGTTGTAATTTAACACTGAACTCAAACACTCAAAGCACCGAAAGGTTTGCTGTGTGGTAGGATCTTCCATGTAAATAGACATAATCTATTCTGCACTGGGCTATAAAATGGCAGTTGGTCTGGCAAGCTGAGGAAGGACAAGACAAAGTAAAACTACAGCTGGAACAGCAATTGTAAGAAAATAAGTTTATGATAAATTTTCTAGCGTTTTTTTTTAACTTCTCTTGAAGTTTTTGAGGCTTTCCAATGCATATTAAGCAATTCTGCTATCCATAATAATTGGTGGCAGGAAGAGTAGAGAATTTCAATAGTAAGTGTGGAGAATTTCAGACACAGCTGTAAATCTATTTTAAATATTGTTTGTTAATATTGTTTATGGAAGCAATGGTCCTGTTCCCTGCTCCTCCCAGCCCTCCTCTCTTGCTTTATTCTTCAACCCCTACAAACTCAAAACACAGGCCATTTCCACACAGGAGGGAAAGAGAGGTTCACTGTGTGCCAAGTCAGAAACTGTTCTGTCTGCACACACCCCTATTTACATTGAACTACTCCAGAGAACAGCAGTTACTGCATCCACAACAGCAAGTCCCTGGCCACTCCCATTCCCCTCCTTCACCCCACCCTACCATCACTGATTGGTCTGTAAGCTGTCAAATTAAGTTGTCAATTAAAGCTGCCAGTTTTATTTTTCTCTGATCTCATCAAAACCTTACAATATGATCCAGTTGGATTGTTCCCTGTATCCAGGGTGCTCAGTTCATAGTAGCAACATTATTAAGTCACCAACCCAGAATGTGTCCTTAGGTTAACATATTGGGCTTCAATTCCTGAGTCAACATGTAAATCCAAAAGATGTATAGATCTTTATGGTTAAATTAACTGTCAAATTTAAGTTGGCAATTAAAGCTGTCAAATTAAACTGTCAAAATAGTTCCCTACTTCGTCAAAGTAAAAGGAAGCTTTCAGGTTGCAGCGCAAAGCTAATTTACAAGTAACTTCAAAGACAAAGTTGCCAGGTCCACTTTCTTCCCACTGTCCAGATGATGGCAGCCTGTCTTCTGATGGGTGGAGAGAGATAGAGAAGGAAACAACAGCCTGGGAACGCCCCTAGCTGGCCACTCTTGCCCTGTGAATTGATGTTACACAGTTCTGCATGTAGGTGAAAACAAAGCAGAACTGGTGTGGGAGCTTTGCATCAGAGTTTTTCTGGTTTTCACATACAGCAGTTTGTCACTGCAGTGAACCATGTTAGGAGCTGAAAACCACGAGGAAAACGATGAAGCTAAAACGGTTCAAAGTGCAGACGGGAGGGTAAGAATTCAAAGTGACTACGATGTATTGACCTCGTGCAGAAATGGCCATAGTTTCATTATTCTATATTCTATATTAACTGAGCTAAGACTTCTCAGAAGATATTTTTTTTCTCCTCTCTTGACACCCTCAAATGATCTTTTGAAGAATGTGACTTCTCCCCATTCCTGCCAAGGATATTAAATGAAATGGCCTCCCATTTTCACTGCTTGTAAAAGGAATGGACAATTTCCCTCAGACCTCAAAACAAAAATGAAAATGCAGATAGCAAGCCTGGCAGGCCAATGTTGATGAAGGCGTTGGACAGTCCATTCCTCCTGACACACAGGTGCTCTAAAAATGAGATCCCCAAAGTTGACGTAAAGGAGGGGGGATTAAAGACAAATGTATTTGAAGTGTTTCAAACATTCTATGAAAAATGAAACATGAATATAGGGCCATATTCTTAGTACCCATTATTTGGGTCTAGTAGAGGTGGGACATGCACAAATGCAATAGCAGTAACAGTTGTAAGCCAGGTTCATAGCATTGTGAGCCTAGTGATGTCTGACTTTTCCTAGTGTTTTAAGCAGCTATAATTACAAGATAACCTGAACAGCAGGCACATGACTAATTTAAATTGGAGATTTCATGGCTTCCTTTCTTCAAGAAAAACTCATCAACCTGGTATCTCTATGGATCCTTCACTGACACAGGAGATGAAAACTTTCTCTTCATAGAGTACTTGGTATTATTTGTACAGTCATTCCTTGTGGAGATGGTCATAATATGGGACATCAAATGATGATCACATTACAAAGCATGGTACATAATAGTACTGTTTTGTATTTGTAGTTTGGAACAGCATATGTTATTGAGGAATCTCCATGCCTTGGAAATCCTTTCAAGCCCTTAATCTTCATAAAAACTATGGCCACAGTTCATTTACTCTGAGCTAGGCAAGATCATTTTATGATACACAATATTTTTTCTATTTACAGTATTTGAACCATACTTATATATTCATTAGCATTATTAAGATTATCGATGGATGCTTCTTTTCATCACATGCACTCACTTTATAGACCACTTAATTTAATTTAGGTCTGGTTTTCTTGCAGAGATTATTAACTCTGGGCGACCATGAGCACAAAAGAGAAAATTGTGGCTTGCTTCTTGCAGACTTGTTTGAAAGGCTCTATAACAATCCCGAGGGAAAACTGAATGTGAGCTTGCTGGCTGAGGCTGAAATGACTTACTATTGTGCCTCCGGGTCGGTGGAAGTTAAGTGGCTGGGTTCTTCTTCCTTCGGCTTTTGTTCCAGGGAAGCCTCAGGGAAAATAAATGCCCAAGCTTTGAGCCTGAACTTTCCAAGTCTGATAGGCAGCCCAAATTAGACTGCTGAAATGGAAATTAAATGTATCAACATTTTTTTTCCTGTCTGACTATTGGATATGAAGGTGAAGTTGAATCTCAAATCTCCATTATCAATGTAAATAACATGGGAGAATTTCTTAAACAATGTATTTCCCATGTTGGAATCTTTGCAGAATTGGAAGTCAGGTGAACCTAATTACCTGCAAATCCTGGAATGGCCATTAGAAAAAAAAAAAGTTCCATATCATGTCCAGTAGAAACTGCATTTACCAAGGCAGGACAAACTGGTTTGTTCAGTTGGGAGTGGGATGGGGATGAAAATTCAAAAAGAAAGTTCTCATTGGCTCATCATCTTTCATTTTAAAAAAATAAAAGGAGTTTTTAAGCCATTGTAAACTATATATGCATCATATAATATAAAATGGTTTTAAAATTATCCAAATAATGAGGAAGAAAAAGATGCCAGGGCTAGACCAAGATATCTCACTGCCTGAGGCAAAAAAGAAGATGGTGCCTCTTTCCATTTTGATTGGCCCAGCAGCTTCTTCAGCTTGATAGATGGATGTCATCTTTCATTGAACCTGAAGGCAATAGGCTAATTCAAAGGGTGCAGGAGGGACCACCTGTCACACAGCTCTGGTTTTGAACAATTTACTGCTGCCTCCCATTATCTGCAGAAGACAGGGTTCACCATCTTGGATACTTCTCTTGAAGTGTGGACTAAAACCTGGAGCTTAAGAACTGCCCTAATGACATCAGAACTTTCAACTGCCACTGAGAAGGGTAAAATCCATTTAAGCAACAAAAGAAAGATTCAAATTTTAACTTGAACCAAGGGGTCCTAGATTATGTAAAATACATATCTAATGAATTTCTTTTCTCAGTACCAAGCTATTTTCTGTGACCCAAAATGAGACATCTTGAATAGAATAGTTGTATTCCATGAAATGACACGCAGGGGAATACTTTGATTTTCTTGTTAAAAGTTCTCTTATACCATAAATCTTTTCAGATTTCTGGTGTTTGGCCAACACACAATTTGCCACAAGGACTTATGATTACATAATTATTTTTACATAAACACTCTGTGTTTATGATCATAAGAGTGAAAAAATAATTGCATCTTGGAAAAAACCTGCAGTGTTTACAATGCCCTCAGGTGACAATATCCATTAGAATTAATATCACTTTTCACATGGAGCAGTCTAGTGTTACCACGACAGTGTATAGCCAAGTCAATGTAGGCTTCTACATTATACCACGGACATGACTTTTACTTAGGGGAAATAAAAGGGGTTGTACTTTGAAATCATCAGTAACTTAGAATTGTCAGAAAGCTGATCAGTTGATCAGTTTAGAGTTCTCAGACTCCCTGATGCATACACATGCAAGTATATTATCAGTGTCTCTCTGTGGTTCATATAATATGTGGTTAGCTTTACTCATTGTTCACTGTAGAGGAAAACTAAAAATGTCCAACATCCTGTTAGTGACTTGTTGTTGTGTGCCTTTCAGTTGCTTCCAACTTATGACAACCCTACCACAGGGTTTTCTGGGACTGAGAGTATGTGACACACCCAGTGGGTTTCCATGGCTGAGCATAGCTGCTCCCACTGGTAGGATAGACAGATCATTTCTCAGGTAGGGGGTATATAGGTAAAGGTGCTTCTTTAAATATTGAGGTTCCAAGCTGTTCAAGGTTTAAATACCATGACAGAAGCTTGAATTCAGATTGCAAACATGTACCTGACAGTTAGTATATCTCATTGAAGACCAGTGTGTTAAACATTTTCTATAAAGTACTTTGGCCAGCAATGTAGCTGCTACATTTTGCAGTAACTGAAGTTTTCAAATCATGTTCAAGGGCAGCCCCGCATAGAGTGTCTGCAGTATCTAATCAAGAAGTCATCAGTGTTTGAATTGTAACCAGGTTAGCCTTGTTTTAAAAAATGCCATAGCTGGTGAACTAGTCAAAATCCACATGGGCTTCCTGTGACTGTAATGATGAGAAGCGTGCCCTGGGCTCGCTAGTTTGAGGAAAAGCTTTCCCAGTCATTAACTCACTCTCTTTCTCTGAAGAACCTTAGAGGCTGAAGGTTTTAAAAATTAACCAGAGTAGCTCCAAAACCAAGGAAAGAAAAAGAAATCAGGTTGAAGACAAGCTGTTTTGAAACACAATTGTTTCATCATTAAAAGACAGAAAATCATACCAGTAGACTCCCTCTGAACAGTCTGTGTTCAGTGTAAGCTGTTTCTCAAATAAAAGAGGGGGAGAATGACACAAGTGGTAAAAATCCTACTCCTGACCAAAACCAACTGAGCTAAAGGTGTGTAACTAACTTTAAGGCACTGCAGGGTAACACACATACAGGGATTCTCTCATCCTCCAATGTTCAGTTGGCAGAGTCCTGAAGACCAGGGCAATGGGTTCTTTTCTTGAGGGACTGAATATGAAACTTGCATAGTTTTGTCTTCTGCAAGGTATCAGAGGATCAAAATAGAGGGAAAAATTCGTTGGATTGTCGTTTAAGGTGAGATTTCTTAATTTTCAGGGCACTTTCTGATCAAATATACAAACTTTTATCATTTGTTATTTTAAATATATTTTGATATATTTCAAAGCATATCACCAATCAAAAACATGTACAAAATGCGTATGTTAAGGCAGGTGCATAGAAAATGCAGATATTAATGAAAATATCAAAAACAACGTTTCATACAGAAAATGCATAGATTAGAGGAAATGTGCATAAACAGACATTCAGATTTTCAAATGACTTTTAAAAATTACAAAGTTATGCAAAAAAAAGGATAAAAAATTAAGACTGCCAAACATAAGAAATAAATACTAAGGAAAACTGAAATGAACTGATTTGTCTATCTGTTTTAGTGGATTTTGAACCATGACTAGAATTTCTGGCCTTTATATCCAAAACCATTGCTTTTGGTGCAACTATGCCTGGCAACTGTCTCTGTTGTCATATGTTCATTTTATGAAGCTGAATGTCCAGTCGTAGAAATGTGATTTGTGTTAGTTGTTAACCATATTTCAAAAGGGAATATTAAACTGTGGCATGACAATGGCTATGAGTTACAGGAACTCATGTCATGCTTCAAAGATTATGTCAGGTAGTCAGGAAACCTGGTGTCATTTACTGCCATGCTAACCTTTCCAAAAGCTGGGGGTGGGGGCAGTGACTCTGTTCCATAAAAATTCCTTATTACATTTCTTAATTCATATTTATTTTGATTAAAAGTAACCACGCTCTCCAATTTTGATTTGGAATCAGATAACTCCTCTGGAATTTTGTCTTGCATTCTAAAGAATCTCATCTCCAGCAATTAAACAACATTCCTTAAATGAAGAAGGAGAAAAAGGAAAAAGAAGGAGACGATAGGGTCGCTGCGCAGATAAGATGGAGAATTACTCGCAGGGGGAAGAGAAAAGGCAGAACTACTTAACACTTTCTTTGCCTCAGTTTTTTCCCAGAAGGATACAAGCACTCAACCTGGCGGTTGGGGAGCAGGTGAGGAAGCAGGGGAAATGAGGCACATAATAGGTAGAGGGGTGGTACAGGAATACCTCGCCACACTGGATGAATTTAAGTCTCCAGGGCCAGATGAATTGCATCCTAGGATATTAAAAGAGCTGGCAGAGGTCATTTCGGAACCGCTTGCTATAATCTTTGAGAAATCTTGGAGGACAGGAGAAGTTCCAGCAGACTGGAAGAGAGCAAATGTTGTCCCCATCTTCAAGAAGGGGAAAAAAGAGAACCCAAATAATTATCGCCCAGTCAGCCTGACATCAGTACCCGGAAAGATCCTGGAGCAGATCGTTAAACAGTCAGTTTCTAATCACTTAGAAAGCAAGGCAATAATCACGAGAAGTCAACATGGATTTCTCAAAAATAAGTCATACCAGACTAATCTTATCTCTTTTTATGATAGAGTTACTAGCTTGATAGATGAAGGGAATGCTGTGGATGTAGCATACCTCAATTTCAGTAAGGCCTTTGACAAAGTTCCCCATGACATTCTTGCAAAGAAACTAGTAAAATGCAGGCTGGACAGGGCTACTGTTAGTTGGATTTGTAATTGGTTGACCGACCGAACCCAAAGAGTGATCACGAATGGCTGCTTCTCATCCTGGAGAGAAGTGACTAGCGGGGTGCCACAGGGCTCTGTCCTGGGCCCAGTGCTGTTCAATATTTTTATCAATGACTTGGATGAGGGAATAGAGGGCATGCTCATCAAATTTGCAGATGACACCAAATTGGGAGGGGTTGCTAATACGCCAGAGGACAGGATCAAAATTCAAAATGATCTGGATAGATTGGAGAGCTGGGCCAAGGCTAACAAAATGAAATTCAACAGAGAGAAGTGTAAGGTTCTACACTTAGGTAGAAAAAATGGAATACAGAAATATAGGATGGGGGACAAGTGGCTGGACACTAGTACGTGTGAAAGTGATCTAGGAGTCTTAATAGACCACAAGCTGAACATGAGTCAGCAGTGTGATGCGGCAGCCAAGAAAGCCAATGCAATTCTCGGCTGCATCAATAGGAGTATGGTGTCTAGATCGAGGGAGGTACTGGTACCACTCTACTCTGCTTTGGTTAGACCTCATCGTGAATACTGTGTCCAGTTCTGGGCACCCCAATTCAAGAAGGACATGGTCAAGCTGGAGCAAGTCCAGAGAAGGGCGACCAAAATGGTGAGAGGCCTGGAAGACATGCCCTATGAGGATAGACTTAGAGAGCTGGGTATGTTTAGTCTGCAGAAGAGAAGGTTAAGAGGGGACATGATAGCTATGTTTAAATATTTGAAGGGATGCCATGTAGAGGAAGGAGAGGGCTTGTTTTCTGCTGCTCCAGAGACCAGGATAAGGAGCAATGGATTCAAGCTGCAGGAAAGGAGATTCCACTTGAACCTCAGGAAGAACTTCCTGACGGTCAGGGCTGTCCGGCAGTGGAATATGCTGCCTCGGAGTGTAGTGGAGTCTCCTTCCTTGGAGGTTTTTAAGCAGAGGCTAGATGGCCATCTGTCGGGAATGCTTTGAGAGTGTTCCTGCATAGCAGGGGGTTGGACTGGATGGCCCGTGTGGTCTCTTCCAACTCTACATTTCTATGATTCTATGATTCTATGAAAACCTCCATGCTCATTTCCAGCTCTCCACTGGATTCAATCTGCTCTTCAGCCAGTTTACTGCCCCACCCCCATCTTGATAGGTCCCCTTTCTTTTCCACTACTTTCATTTCCAGCAGTAGCACTGAGAACAGAAGATGAGAAGAGGGAAGGCTGCTTTTTGAAACCTTGAGTTAACAAGAAATCCCAAGAGCAGAACGTATCACCTCCAGACCCAAAAGCCTTGGCAAACCATAATTACCAGCAACTATTGGCACTATCCTTCATGCAAATCCTGCAAGATCACTGATCTTCATAGACCACGCTACTTCAGAGAGGAGTCAGAAAAGATGCATTGACTTAGTTGTTTAAGAAGAGAAAAAGAAAAAGAATACCTATGTGGTATCTGCAGCAAACAACATTGAGGGGCAGATAAAGACTTTCATATCCTCCATGGGAAATAAACCAGGGTGCTTTGTGTCTGGCACAGCATGCTAGAGTGCTGTATGTGATGGGGAGGCATCAGAGGCCCTCTCTAGATCTTCACAGCATGGGAGTCCGGGAAGATCTCATAGGCCTATCGGATTTGATTAGCTTTGTTAATTACTGTGGTGGTGGTGGGATTAGTCAATTGTTTAATCATTATTACTTTTTCCATGGTGAATTTATTGGGACCATTCCAATTAATTTAATCTGGGCAGTGCTGGTTCTGCCACATTAGTCCTGGGCAGGATATAAATTGTGATTAGTCCCATTGGTCCTGGATTACTGAATGTAATCCCCTTTGTTGTCTGTGGCTGTGGGTCTCTTTTGTTTAATTTGATCTTGTTTTTTTTTCCCCCTTAGTTTGTGCTTTTTTGGCAGTGAGTGTGTGTGTGTTGGTGAGGGTAGTTGAATCCTGGTTAGCATTTGGCTGCATGGGCTGATTTGGTTTGCTTGGTAGCAGATGTCTATTTTAGTATGCTTTTCTTTTGGTTGTGTTTTCTGTTTACATCAATGAAGCAGTTTGGATGTTGATTCAAGGTTTGTGTATGCATGTACTGGTGGTCCGCTTGAAGGATGTCTGGGTTCTTTGTTTTTGGTATTTTGCTTTAGTTGGTGTGGTTTGGTGTTGTTTTTGAGCTGCAGGCTGATTTGGTGTGTGGTTGCTGATCATTTCACAGAGTGGGCAAATTGAGGTGGCACATCTTCAGTTTGCTGCACATATCTAGTTCAAATTTGGAGACCATTTTGGATTGCACTGTTTGTGGTGGCCATATTATTGTAGGTTTGTGGGGGTAGCCATTTTGGATGTTGGTTTACTTTCATGTATTTGCCCTGCAGGTGGTCGTTTTGTTTTAGTAAGCAGCCATTTTGCTGCATGTGGCTGTGGGTCTGGCCGCTGTGGATCACTATCTGACCTTTCTTCATAGACACCTCCATTTTTAGTCAGGGAAAGCTGCTGGTACCATTTTTGTTTTACCAGCTTGGATTGCAATGGCCTGCTGGCCTGCTGGAAATTTGGCAACAGCCTTCTACAAATGGTTTTAGTAGTATGCCTTATACCCTGTAGGGTATCCCAATATTCCTTTAGGAGATCATTTTTCATCAGCCATGTTGGCAAATGTATTTTGATAGGATTACATACATGTTTGCTCTATAGAGAGCTGGAGAAAAAGGACTGGGAGAACATGGTTGAAAAGGTGAGAGACAAGGCTAAGAAGAGGAAGGTTGATAGGAACTGGAATAATAAGTTTTCAGTTGCTGGATTTACACAGGTATCATAGTGAGAGCTCAGTCCTAGAGAGTGGATGTGCACATCTATTATACGGATACAATTCGTATGGCCTACCATGATTTTGCTAGTTGTGTCTGGCTGATTTATGATGAATATTTTAATGTAATGGCGCTAATGAACCCTGCAGTTAGGTGGGACCAGCTTTATTATTGATTTGATGACAGATTCAGGGTGAGATATCTCATAACAAACACATGGCCCTGAAAGGGCAAGTTGGAGCTAGTTTAAAGAATCAGGGTCTATTGGGGAATATTGGCAAGGGTAAGTTGTGTTGGGTGTTTAGTATGCACAGCTTGTGTAGTTATCACCCTTGTAGGATGATGTTGAAAGAGCATGAGTGCTTTAGTGGTTCTCATTCCCTTCGTAACTGGCTGAAAGAAAAGAGCTCAGCTGGTTCCAGGGAGCATCAGGGAGGTAAGCAAGACTCTGGAAGTTCCTCTGCACCCCAAAAAGGGGCACAGTCCAATTAAAGTAGATAAGGCTCAAGTTTTTGTTGTATGTTTATCTGGATAGGGAGGTTGCACACTATTTGAAAACGAGTTTTAGGAAGGGTTTTCAGATTCCATTCCAGAGAATTTGGAAGTCTTAGTTTGGTAGCAACCTACATTCTCCTATTAGGTTGGAGCAAGTGGTTAGGAATAAAATTGCTAAGAAAGGAGATGAAAGGAGGGGAATGGACCCATTTTCTTCCCCTCCACTTAGTAATTTGAGGATGTCTTCCTTGGTGGTGATTCCCAAGAAAGTGTCAAATGAATTTGGATGGATTCACCATTTTTTTTCTCAAGGAGGTGTTACCATGCCGTACACCTCCCTCCATGATATTAATTGGCACTAAATATAAAATGGCACATGGAATGGGATTCTGACCAGGAACATTCACTTAGGCAGATGACATCAGCATGGCCAGGTTATAAATTCAGGAGGATTAGCCAGAGAGCCCCAATTTAGTGACTTCAGGTAATCCTATCAATTGCCAAGACTCAGGCCATTTCCACCCTACACTGTTATAGTGTTATTATTCCATCTTCAACATCCTATGGAATTTCGGGTTTGCAGTTTGAGGAGGGGCATTTAGAATTCTCAGCCAGAGAGCTCTTTGGAATTCAAGGTGTTGAAAGTGGAATAATAGCACAATAAAAATGTAGTGCAGAAATGGCCACGGAAAACAATAGCCAGCAGGGCAGCTCTGATGAGGCAACTGATGACTAATATCTTGTAACCTCTTCCTATCTTGTTTCTCTTTTGTTTCCTCAACTGCCCAGCCATTAAGGGGCTATCAAGACCTCCATCAATGCTTTGTCTTCTGAAGTCAAGACCATTAGCCTGTTCCAGAACACTTTGTTTGCTCTGCCAGAGAGCCATTAACACCTTGCCCTTCAGGGTAGAAAAAGGGTATTTTTAAATGCTAGCTCAGACTCTGACATTTTGCTAGCACTTGGGTATCATGCTGCACCTCAGATTCTCATTCCTGACTGCTGCCCTCAGACTCTTGTGTTTGAGCCATTTTGCCTTGGCTTTCCTCTCTTCAGGTTTGGTAAATATCATCCACTTCATCCTAAACTCCTTGCTAACCAACTTTTCCCTCCTTTCCTTATGTTAACCTTGTATGGCTCATGAGACTGCTTAATTGCTTGTGTACAGTGTATGTGATTTCCCCCAATGAAAACATATTTTGACTTCTGTTAGTACCCATTTACACAGGTGAAAGGATCCCAAAGTTACCCCTTTTTTTCACAGACCTCCTTTTGAGTTAGAAATTCTCACCTTTCCAAACGGGCATTGACATTGGCCATGAACCCCTGAGTCATGCACCTTTTGAGGTAACAGGAGCTTTGGTTGATGATGTCATGACTGCTGAATAGTGTATAGTTAGGCATATATCAGTTGATGCTGCCATTAAAATAGTTTACAAGAGTGGCATAGAGGCTGAGTTGGTAAAATGCAACATTAAGTCTGCATTTCACTTTCTTCTGGTTTACCCTCAGGATTTTGAGTTGGTAGGGTTTTCTCTTGATGAACTTTTTAATATGGATTGAGCCCTTCCTATGGGGTGTTTTGTGTCTTCTTCTGCCTTTTAAAAGTTCAGCACTTTTCTGAAGTGGACACTGAGATTTAGGTCAGTCTTAAATGGGTTAGTGCATTACCTTGATGATTTTCTGTTTATTGGTTGGGTTGGTGCTGGGCAGCGTTCTTAATTGATGGGGAAATTTTATTTCTTTGAATAAGTTTAAGATGTACCTATAGCTCATGAAAAGACCAAGGGGACAGCCACCTTTAGTTTTCTCGGGTATCAACATAAATACCTTACAGCAACACTATAGGTTACCTCAGTAAAAGTTATATGAATTGAATAGGAGGGTGCCTCTCCTTGGGGGGCCTCAGAAAGCCGCACTCAGGAAGTTTCAGGAGTTTATTGGCCATCTTAATTTTTCCTGTAAGGTGGTTGCTCACAGTAGGATCTTTTTGATGTATATCTGTGATGTTAATATTGAAATACACAAGTCTCATCATAGGATCAGAATGTCTTGGGGGATTAGTAAATTTTGCAAGATTTTTTTGCATCTTTCAATGGTGTTTATTTCTGGAGGGATGAGCTGTGTCTTTGTGATGACTTAAAGGTGTCTTACAGTAATGTATTTTAGTCTTTTACTCCAAGTCTCAAGTCAAGTCTCAAGTCCCCACCTTCAACTCTCAAATCAAGTCTCAAGTCCTTGAAGATACTTTCAAGTCAAGTCTCAAGTCTGGAAGCCAACTTTATACTTCAACCAAATTGTTAGATAGCGTGAAAAAAAGTCAGTTTTAACAATATAAGCAGAGTCAGCTCTCCACATTTGCAATTTTGCCATCTGCAGCTTCAGAAGTGGGGAATAGGACCCTATCTTACTCCCCATTGATGAAGTTTCAAAATCTTTAGAAGGAAGGATCCTTTTTCCTCAAGCCCATTGCCTAACACATTTGGTGTTCCCCTCTGAGAAATCCACTCTGCACTCTGGGGATGAGTCTTGTCTTTTGCTCTTAGGAAATATTTTAGAAGGCTCCTCTGATATGCAGTGGGGACAGGCTGCTGAGCAGACCTCAAACTTGCTTCAAGTCCATTGCCTAATCTGTTTACTGTTCCCCTCTGAGTAATGTGCCCACATTTTGGGCTTGAGACAGATCATCACATGACCAGTAGGCAAAAACTGATGGAGGCGTTGTTCAAAGTTGCAAGGTTTTTTGATCAATGTGTTATGTTACTGAACGAAGGGCATCAGGTAAGCCATTAAAAATATACAAATCTCGAGTTGAGTCGAGTCAGTGCATGTCCAAGTCAAGTCACTGAAGCGACTTAAGTCTGATTTGAGTCTGAATCTATCGACTCAAGTCTACATCACTGGTGTCTTTGGGTGCAGCTGAGTCTATAGGCTTTGGTGTGTATTTTAAAAGGACATTGATATGATGAATTGGCCCAGGCTGGTTTATTGACTGAATTTTGAAGTTTTCTTCCAATTGTGGTAGCTGTTAAGACTTGGGCTGAGTAGTCTAATTCCTCTGTGAAGTTTTGGAATGATAACATGGCAGCTGTCCATATTATCAACACTATGTCCTCTAAATCACCTAGGATTATGTGTTTAGTTAGGGTCTTTGCCCTGCAGTGTTAGCAGTACAATTTTTGTTCATGGTACTCAATTTGGCTGGTGTGGGTAATAGGACAACTGATGATTTTTCCCTCTGACAGATGAAGCATTTCAGACACCTGGCCCTGGAAACAGACTGCAGACTTGTTCCTATGCTGATAGACCTATGGAGCCTTGGATAGGTGAGGTTTGTTCAAGCCATTAGTCTCTCATTAGCTCCTAGTACCAGATGCAGTTACCAGACAGCTAGGAAAGAATTTGGACATGTTAGGAAGGTTAATGGGTTGGACACTTCTTGGCTTGTTTGAATGAAACATGTTTTATAATGCTGTGTACCTCAGTGACAAGGGACTGGCACCTCAGTCTATTCAGTCTGGGTTGTCGGCTTTGGCTTTTGCTGCTAAGGCACAGGATTATGAAGACTCAATGTCTGAATACAGAGTTCATCAGGCCTTGGAGGGTTGGACTAGGGACCATGGTCTAGTGGCTGATAGTTGCAAATCTTGTCTCCAGAGGTGCTTAGGGGATTAGGCAATATTTTGCCTGTTATATGTAGTTCCGGTCATGAGGTTTCCCTGTTTCATGCAGCAGGATTGACTGAGTTTTAAGGGGGCTCTACACATCAGTGAACTGGTCATGCTGGCCAAAGGGGATGTTTCTGGCACGGCTCTGGACTTTGCAGATTTAGAATTTGTTGATCAAGTAATGGTTGCATGCATTAGGTGTTCTAAAACTGATCTGAAAGGGGTGGAGTAAAATTGTGGTTGGGATTGTGTTCTGACATAGCTTTATGCCCTGTTCGTGCTCTGCAGCATTATGTGCAGCCCAAGAGGGGAAGAATAACATTGATGTTTTTGTCAGATTGACTTTTTGCCCCTCACCAGGTATCAGTTATAGATAGTTACCTCAAAGGCCTTTCAGTTATTGGGCCTGCATGGGGTTCCATTTCACATCCATTCATTTAGGATTGGGGCTGCCTCCACTGCTTCTGTGTTAATCTTCACTTTACAAGACACCAATCTGGGCAGTTCATCTTTCATTGTATTCAAAAAGTCCAAGAGCATGAAGTGGTGAACAGATTAGCACAAACTCTTTAGCATCACATTTTCAGCCCAGTCCATCTGAACTTTCATGACACTGAATGAGTCTCTGGTCAGCATAACCTCAATCATGTTTTCCAGTCATTAATAAGTCCAATTTATAAAAATCATATATCTTGTAGGACGGGTGGCAGGGTAGGATGGCAGTACCATGGGAGGTCCTGATATGCAGCCAGAATATGGTGCTCCAGGCTGTGTGCCAGGCCTGAAGTTGCCATTTTGGTGCTCAGCTGGAGCATGTTGCCACTGTGGAATGGCTTAGAAGAAGAAGGCTCAGGTGGAATGATTTGTTGCCTCTTTTGTTTGAGAAGCACACTGCACCTCTGCCTGATGTGTTAGTCATTCACCTTGGTGGGAATGACTTGGGTATGCCAAGGGGCAAGGCCCTGGTTTTACAAGCGACAAAGGATTTTCCACTAATAGAAAGTCATTGGCCTAGAGTTTCCCTTTTTTTCCTGATATTTTACTCTGCCAAGTGTGGCATGGGGAACGTCATCGCAGACACTTAGGCTCTTTCTGCATGAGGCAAGTGAATCGCTCCGTGCCGTTACTTACTGGCTCTTCTTGGGTCTGAAGTAATGCACACTTTGCCTTGAGCCCTTCCCCAGAGCTCCTCCATTGGTGCAGGGCGAACCAGAGCAGTGAGAGGTCTGTAGATCCGCACTGCTCTGGCTCAAAATGGTGTCTTCTGGTGTCTTCGCGGGAGTGGACCAACCGCTGACGCTGGCCACAGCCACAGCCCACCCTCCGCTGATCACAGGCTCACATTGGTGCAAGCCTGTGCATCTGCACAGGTAAGTAGGAATGCAATGACGTGTTCCAGAAAATGTAAAGACTGGAATTTTCCGGTCTTCACTTAGCGCGATGGAGGACCACTTGGGGGCAGGTTGGATCAGACTAAGGTGCAGAACTAAGTTAAATAATCCGCACCTAGTCCGATCCATGGTGCGGACGACCTCTGTGCCAGGATGCCTTGGCCCGTTTTAACTGCCTCGTGCGAAAAGGCCCTTTGACCTTGGTCAGAGGAAGGTCAACAGGGAGTTTTGTAATTCCATGGCATAAGGTTGGGCCAATTTCTTCTTCATCTCACCATAGTTTTCTGATGGAGAGGGCTGATGGCATTCATTTATTGAAAGAGAGGAATATGTTGTTCCTAGGGGAGTTACAACAGTGGTTGAGGGTCATATTTTTCAGCCTGGTAGGGGAAAGGGACTAAGCAGGCATATGTTCCCTGTCCGTGGCAGGTAAAGGGAGAAGAATATAAGTCTTCAGTGATCACTTTTGTCACCCTTTTTATATAAGATACCTGACTTGTAGGGTTCTAGGTCCTGTGGTGTTGGGGAAGGAGGACTACTTTGAGGTTAAGCCAGGGCGTCTCACTTACAGATATCTGGGGTTTGTGTGGGAGTCCCCTGTGTCATCTTCCAATTACATCTGGCCAGGGAGCCACCGACAGAATTTTGGATTGCCCTTGGGGCTGAGGTATCAAAGGATTGACACCTGGCCTCAGCTGGACAAGCATCAGATTGTTCCCCTGCCTTGCTTCATTTCTAGGCCAACTCAAATAGCTTAGGTCAGATAAAGTGGTCCTTACTTAACCCAGTCTTCTGTGTCTGTTCTGGTTATTTCACAGTTGGTTATCAAATTTGTGTCATCAATTCAGAGACACTGAAAGATTTAGATTAAGAATTCTCCATTCTTGTTTCACTGACAAATCTTTGTAGCTGTTTTCTTATTGCTGTACTTGAGCTTAGTTGGTGACTACTAACTGAAATAAATCACTCCTTATTAACAGGGCTTTTTCTGTTGACATACTCCAACTGGTGAACTGATTTCAGTTTCTTACCATTAAGCAGTGTAATCCCACATTAGTTACAGGAGTGGGGAAAAGATTTTCCTAAGAACAATATATTGATGTGGTTATACCTCTCACAATGAAAAGTAGTTTTGTATCCCTTGGTTTGGATTGGACAGTAAGGCTTAACTTTAACTTAACTTTAACTTCAGCTTTACAAATGACTTCCCCCCGGTGGAAATGAAAACTGTTGGAACTGGTTTACTTATCAGTATCAGTATAGCTGTAATGGGATTCCCTTTCTTTCTTTCTTTCTTTCTTTCTTTCTTTCTTTCTTTCTTTCTTTCTTTCTCTCTCTCTCTCTCTCTCTTTCCTCCTGCCTTCTCATCTTTTACTACACCACTGCTTCCCACGCCAATAAAAATCTCCTAAAATTGAAATCACCTCTAATGCTGATAGAACTCAATTCCAGATTTCTGCACAATTTTGTATAGGTCTTAAATTGCACAGAAGACAGGATGGAACCTTAAGAAACATCATAGTATAAATGCCACAGAGCTAAATAGCATTCTCACAGTATCACTCTTCAAAATCTACCTAACAGATAGGAGATGAGTCACTGAAACATAAGGGAGCATCCCATAACAGACAGGCAATCCTAAGGATGTTTTAAAAAATGAGAAATCCAGGAGAATCAACAGTGTTGTATTCCTGTTTTCATTTTCTTAGCAAATATCATCTGTCAGAGTGACAAATGAAATGTAAGTCCAAAATGAGGAGAGAAGTCAGAGTGAAATGAGTCTCTGGGGGAAAAAATCATTCTTCTTTGTAGCAGATGATGCTGATGTCAACCTGCCATAAGCTATTTTATACAGAGAAATCAAACTTTAAAAAATCATATGATTGTAACTTGAGAGGCAATCCTTTATATAATTTAATTAACACAAACATCTTTTTTTTCATAATTTTACATCCAAGACGTTCCATGTTTACTCAAGTTCCAAAATACTAGGAAACTAATGGTACTGAGGTCCATGCCCTCAGCAAGTCTCCCACTCCATGGAAACAGTTGCAATACACTGATGATTTTCAGTAGATTCCCCACATGGCTGTGTACACCAATTCCATGTTTGAGTGGCAGAAACAACTGGTGGTTACACAGGACAGTCTTATATTTTAGTAAGGTCTGTTTCCAGCATTGATGAAGCTGTGAGTTATCCATTGTTGCTTTACTTTCTCTTTCTCTGCCCTTCCTCTTCTTGTTGCTGAACTCTCTCTGTTCCTTGTTGTTGCTAGGCATATTTTTACTGCTTTCTCAGGGTTTGGAAGTAACTGGTTACAAAGTAGTTAGTTGTAGTTGCCTACACAGCAACATTTCACAGATGAAAATCAGAACACACGTGGCCAAGCAACATCAGAGTGTGTTCAAAAGAGTGTGACCAGGCAACAAGATGACAAAAGTTATTCTTGAAGAAAAACACACAGAACTACTATTTGCAGTGGAGAAACCCAGAATATATGCACTGAGTTTAAGAAAGACTGAAAAAGGAAAGAAAACAAATCAATAAAAATCAATAAATGAAAATATGTGTATACAGTAGTTGGCATCCTGTCCAGTAGTTATGAGGTCATAAGCTGGACTTATGGTCTTCTAACTATTGCGGATTCACATTTATGGTCACTGATGATTGAATGTGACCTCAAAAAGTTACCTTTTCAGGCTGGAAGTACCCCAAATGAAATTTTACCAAGGTGTTGCAGATTGGGGCCCTGGGAAATGACTACAGTGATCCTTAGTCACAGGGCACATTGAAAGAAGCAGTTGTGATCGGATCCCAAAGGGTCTCTCCAACTGCCTCTTCTCAACATGTCTCATGAGAGCACAGGAGACATAATTTCCCAGGCCCCCAATAGGCAACACCTCAGTAACTCTTCATTTGGTTTATTGCCAAACTGAAAAGGTAGGTTTTTGATGGGGTGGCACCATCAGATGTGACTATGACAATGGATTTCCATAATAATCTTATATAATATACTATTATGATCTGATACTTTATCAGATCTACTCCAAAATTATAGTTTTCTCTCAAATCCACTGTATGGACTCAATGTTCATATGCACTCTCTCTGATCAATGCAATTACAGGTCAGGTCAGTTTCCTAACAATATAAGACTCATTGTGATCACCTGGAGCCAATCTCAACCTAAAACACCTCACAGGATTGTTCTTAGAATAAAAATGTCCCATAGCCAGAAGAACGCTGGGGTGGGAAAAATAATGTACAATACTTTTAGCTCCAGGAGATAAATGGAATGTAATTAGTTAAGAAAGAGACAGTTGAAAAAAATGCATGAAAGAAATGTACACATTCCAATGGCCTTTTAGAATGTGTCAATGTCCTCAGAGCCAGCATGGTATAGTGGTTTGAACATTGGACAAGAAGTCTAGGAGACTGGGGTTTGAATGTCTACTCAGTCATGGAAACACAATGGATGACCTTAGGCAAGACACACTTTCTCAGCCTTAGAGGAAGGAAACGGTAAATCCCCTGTGAACAAATCCAAATGAACCGTGTGATAGGTCCCCTTTACAATTGCTGTATGTCAGAAATGACTTGAATGCACACACCAAGAACAACAAAAACAATTCTGTGTACCTTTATCTCAGACTAGGCCCCACTGAACTCACTGGGATTTGTATCTGAGGTTTCAGCAGTTACCAAGATTGAATTTGCAGAATTAAAGCTACTGTGCGAGCTGCATCTGCCCTGAAGATGTCTGACTTGGCTATGTTTTCAAAGAAGTAGCTGGACTGAAGCCCAGCCAGCAGTCCCCAGTAGGTTTCCCAGCTGGCTTGCATTAGCTTCCTTGATTGGAGAATGTAAGTGGGACTAAGCAGGGACAGGTCTTCTAACAGTAGTTTCACTGCCAAAGGGAGTGACACCAAAGAAGGTCACTTATTTTGGGGAACTACTTCAGTAGTGTCATGATAGCAAGGGCCTGTCCTGTAGCTGCTTTGCAGGGGGAAAAAAGCTCACCTACTTACAGATTCTGTTCTGTTGGTGTAAACAACAGACCATTGTTTGTAGTGCAGGAGATGTGTTGTCAACAAAAGGAGGGAGATAATGGTGCTTAGGGAGATGTGGGAATGGGAGAGAGTTGCACTATCTTGGGCACAGAGTGTACAATAGGGTGTTAGTCATCCTAAACAGTCTCCTATCCCAAATAATCTGGATAGCCATGGTAGCAACCCCCAAGGCTGAAAATGCTGCTGCTTAATGACAGGTTGGTGAATGGTAAAACAGCTACCATTCAGGACTTGATCCTGGATAAACATGCCAACTTGGCATGTATTACAGTCATGGTTGGATGAGGCTGGGGAGGATAATGTCTAACAGTTTTGGCCACCAGGATTTTCTGTGTATCAGCAGGCAAGACTTGGCAGGCAGGGACATGGAATTGCAGTGGTTTATTGGGATAATATTCCCCTGACCAGGTGTCCTATCCCTGTGTCTTCAGGGTTTGACTATGCTTATTTAAAGGTGGATAGGTGTGGCAGATTAGGGATTCTGTTGATGTACCACCTACTCGGCTGCTCAACAGTCTACCCTACTGAGCTAACCCTTCCTGGGTTTGAGATGTTTGGGGACTTCAAAATCCGTGCTGATGCCATGCCCACCATGACAATGATGGGTCCCTCCCAGCTAGGATTGGGCACACTCATGGGCATACTCTAGACTTTGTTTTTGGTATAAAGAGAGGGTGATTGTGAACTGGGAATAAAGGAACAGTCTACTGTTCCATTGCCATGGACAGATCACTTCTTGGTCAGGTTTAAATTTGTTGGATCTCAGAGCCTTTGCAGGGGTGGTGGATCCATTATACTTGTCTGCTCCAAGAGGCTTATGTATCCAGATGGATTCCTGTTGGATCTTGGGGAGTTTTCTGCAGTCTTGGCAGGTGATCTTGTCAAAGCCCTACTTGAACTCTGGAATGGGGAAATGATCTGGGTGCTGGACATGATCACTCCAAGCCATCTATTCTCACACAGTGAAACTAAACCAACACCCTGATTTTCTAAGGAGCTAGAAACAATGAAATGAAAGAGATGGAGACTAGAGTGACAGTGGCAGAAGACTAAGAGTGTGGCAACTGAAAACAGCCTAAAATCTATCTCAAGGCCTATGATGGGACAATAAGGGTAGCAAAAAAAGCTTTTCTGGCTGACATTATTGTGTCTGCACAGAACCATTCAGCAGAGCATTTCAAGTAGTCAAAGATTTGCTACAGTCTGATCCAAAGGAGAAGGTAAGACACTCAACCAGCACCTGCAAATAATTTGCTCATCATTTTGGAGATAAAATTGCTCAAATTTGCTTTGACTTAGACACCAGAGCAGATACAGTGCTGATGATTCTTGGCCTCTGCTTATCTAGTGTGCAGCCTAAGGATGTAGGCAGGATCCTTGGAGAGGTGAGAGCCACCACATGTCTATCCTCCACCTTCTTGGCTAATTGAACAGGCCAAAAGAGGACTGGCAGAGTAGGTAACTGAAGTGATTAATGCCTCTTTACAACAAGGCAATGTACCAACACATTGAAGGAGGCTGTGGTAAGAGCTACTCTGGGGAAAATAACTTCCCTGGGTCCTACTATACTGCACAACTATGGGCCAGTCTCCAACCTTTTGTTTTTGGGCATGATACTAGAGTGCCTGGCGGCCTTTCAACTCCAGGGGTTCCATTTCAGTCTGATGTGCCTCTGTTGGTTCTGTTGGATCTCTCACGAGCTTTCAGTACCATCAACTGTTGCATCCTTTAGAGTTGCTTCTCCGGAATGGGGCTTGGAGGTGGTGTTCTAAAGTGGTTCCATTCTATCTTGGAGGGATAGTCTCAGAGGGTGGTACAGGGGGATTCTTGCTCAACTCCTTAACCATTGCCCTGTGGATGACTGAACCCCATGGTGCAGTAATGTTTCCTATGTATTTAACACCTAGATATAGCCACTGGAAGAAGCTGTCTGGAGTTATGGAATCTGGTGTCATCAGTACATCGATGATACCCAGCTCTAATATTTCTTTCCGTCTAATTCCAAGGATGCTGTTCCACTGCCAAAACAATGCCTAGCAGCTGTAATGGACGAATGAGAGCAAACAATCTAGATAAGGCAGACATGCTCCTGGTCAATTGAAAGCCAGATGTAGGAACAGGGATTCAGATTGTTTTAGATGGGTAACAGTCCCCCTAAAAACACAATATTGCAGTTTGAGGGTACTTGTGGATTCAGTTCTGAGCCTGGGTGCCCAGATTGCAGTGGTGACCAGAAGTGCTTTCACACAGTTAAAGTGTTCCAACTGTCCCTATTCCTGGAAGATTTCAGATCTGGTCATGGTGCGACATGCATTGGTTACATCTCATTTGGTTCACTATAGTGCACTCTACATGGGGCTGCATTTGAAAAGTGTTCAGAAACTTCAGTTGGCCCAAAGATTTGCTGTCAGGTTGTTAGCTGGAGTTGGCTACAAAGAACTCACAACTCCCTTTTTGCACCAGCTGCACTGACTGTCAGTCCATATCCAGCCACAATTCAAATTGCTGGTTTTGACCTGTAAAGCCCTCTACAATTTGGATCAAGGTTACTTGGAGGGCTGTATCTCCTTTATGAGCCCACTATACCTCTAAGATCACCCGAAAGGTCCTTCTCTCTGTTCATTTAGTGGGAACAAGGGAGAGGGCCTTCTCAGTGTCTGCTCCCAGTTTTTGGAACTACCTCCCTAGAGAGGCCAGTATCTCCATCCCTCAGCAGGTAAAATATTTTTGTGCTGTCAGGCTTTTGCAAACTGACAATGGTTGGGCTTTTAATGCTGTGCATTGCTGTTTTGAAGGTTTGCATATAGGTGTTTGATGAACGTTACAACTATCATTTCCCCAGCAGAGGCTGCTGCTACCAGAACTTTTCACCCCAGTTAAACTAGGGGATATAACACTGATGTAGTCAACAGGCTTCACATGTAGAGAGAAGAAAATTAATTAGTAACTAGCAGTGAGGTTTAGGATCAACAGACATTCGGAGATAAATGGCACTCCACTCAAAACTGAATTAGCACATCCCCTCTCTTTTCAGAACTGTTGTATGTGCTCTTGCAGTGATTTTTCTCTAGTACATTTAGTTCCTGAATTTGTATACAAAAGAACACTACACTCACTGTTCAGGTTTGTCCCTTAATCAGCCAAGAAGAACTATTTCTCAATCCTGGCCAACATCAATCTTTCTTTCTCAGGGAGATTGCCATCTCTGGAATCAGAGACATATTACCAGTCCTTCTGTGGACCTGAAACAATCATGCACTATGGAGAGATGAACAAATTTTGGTTTCCCCTGGGTTAATTTGGGCATAAGGCTCTTTTCAAGAAAATGTGTAACAAATCAATCGTTCATAAAAAGTGAATGCAAACTGATGTCCTTTAGGGGTGGGGGGAAATCCTCTTGTTAAATAAAATATTTTATCAAGAAGGAACAGGAAAATGTAGCATAAAATATAGTAAAAGGAAGAATTGCTTCACTGAGTTCTTTTCATCTCTGCTTGACTTGGGTGCTGAGCCAGGTTTAGAAGCATGCTATTCCTAGACTCTTTTGTTAAAGGTGTTCCAAAGTATCTAAAAAGGTAAGATACTGAATCCACAGAGCACAAAATCTTTTGAAACTTCTTCATTTGATATTCATTCCAGGTGTCTTCCAAGTGTTTTGGACTACCACTACCACCAGCTTTCATAATTGGCTATAATTGTTGTGGCAGATGGGGTGTGGCCACATTAAAATATCTGAAGGTTATGAGCTGAGTGAACCTATCAAGACTGTTGGACATTTGGAGCTGGGTAAGTTATGCATGACCTTGTATTGGAGCTTGGTAATCTTACCTCTGTTAGGTAGCAAATTTTGGAATCCCCAAAGGGGAGCAGACTAGTCAGAATGAACAATATGTTTGTTTGGGAACCTGATCGGGAAACCAATGTGGTCTGCTTGTTTGTACTGTATGTGTTATATAGGATTAAACAAAATTCAGCATACATGTACCAAATAGCATATGGATTTGCAGAATGGATGCGTTATAGGGGTTTTCCACCTTATCTTGCCTGTCTTCCAACATGGGACCCCAATGCTAAAAGTGTCATTGTTAATGTGAAAATAATATTAAAAGCCAATTTAATTAACTAACATGTTAAAACACCAAAGATATAAAACAATATAAAATCATTCTAAAAACATAACTGTAGAAATACAAATGGAATGCATATACTCCATTAGAAAACTCTTCTGCACAATAAATTAATCACCAAATGTTATTTAAATAAAAAGGTTTTTTTGTTATTGCTATCATGTGCCTTCAAGTACTTTCTGACTTATGGCAATCCTAAATTTAGCCTATCATAGGGTTTTCTTGACAAGATTTGCTCAAGGGGTGTTTGCCTTTGTCTTTCTCTAAGGCTAAAAGAATGTGACCTGTCCAAGGTCATTCAGTGGGTTTCCATGGCTGAGCAGCAATTTGAACTTTGGTCTCCAGGCTTGCAGTCCAATGCTCAAACCACTACACTATGCTACTAGCCAGCAAAAGAAGAACTGAGAGATGACAGTCTCCAATTGCAGGGAATTCCACAGCTTGGAACATCCACCGAGAAGGCTCCCTCCCACGTCCTTACCAGATATACCTGTGACAACAGACTACGAGAAAGCCCTTTCAATTTGTTAACCATGCCATGATCAGCACATCTTCCTGTATTATTTTTTTAAGTAATGCAAACAGGTCACTAAAAGAGGATTTTTTTTTCTGAATTCATTTCCACAAGTAACCAAAATGGCACCACCCACAAATCCAGAATATCTCAGCAGGCTTATATCAGTATCATAACTCACCCTCAGTATCATAACCACCATTATTTCTCATATATTCTGGTCTGAAATTGCAGCAAAACAGTTTTATCCACTAATCTCCTATTTTCTAGGACTGCGAGAGTAGACATTATCTCTACCTTATTTTCCCATGTTTCCTCTATGTCTGTTTCTGCGCTACACTGTTATAGTGTTATTATTCCACTTCTATCATCCTGTGGAATTCTGGGTTTTGTAGTTTACTGAGGCCAAAGAGCTCTCTGGCTGAGAATTCTAAATACCCCTCCTTAAACTACAAACTCCAGAATTCCACAGGATGCTGAAAGTGAAATAATAGCACTATAACAGTGTAGGGCGGAAATGGCCTCAGTTTGTCCTACATAAGTTTTTATTGCCTTCTTGCTAAATGAAGAATCTGTGGAAGACAAATTAGTAAAGAACTACATCCCTAGTCTTAACCCCAGATTTACCTAAGTTCTCCCTCCTATGAAAAATAAATGTTCTTTGAAAGAATGTAAAAACTTTCTGTGGAAAAAAAAATGCATATTTTGCCCCCTTTCTCCTTGGAGATTGTGATACATTTGCAAGTCAGAGGAGCCCTTAGTGCTCATCTTTACAAAACTGTCTATAAATATGATAAAAAGAAGAATCCCTTGGAGGTTACCTTTAAGGAATGTGACTTTATTAATAAGTATATCACTCCATTGTACATTCTGCACAATCAAGATAATCCAGGGACTCTTCAGTCTGTTTTATTTTGTATTCCAGCCAAACTACCTTTTTTTCTTTGTATGCTCAAGCCTCAGAAGCTCTGCAAGAAAAAATGATGGGGTGACAATGATATCTGTAGATTTGTTTTATACTGGATAATATTCAGTCAAGAATTATAAATGCTTGCTATCATAAATTTTCTGTAAAAGTCGTGAAACCATGAATGATGAAAATAGATACCTCTGTCAAGAGAACAGAGAAATTGCAGCAAGCCCTGGTTAACAGGAATGGAAATAATATTTTTAAAAATATCAGAAAGGACTAAAATCATGTTTTATGAGTGTTGAAAAACTCTGATGAGAAGAATCCTGGAGTGAGTTGAATCTTTGGACTTCAGGTCTTATTCTGTGCAAAATTTGCACAAAGTTGTTTTGTGTAGGAAAGAACATTTTCTGTACAGGAAAGAGCATTTCTGCACAGAAAATAATATTTATATACAGAAATATTATTTTCTGTGCACAGAAATCTGCTTCCTGCAACAAAAGTGCTGTGACTGGGGACTTATTCTGAACTAAAATTGCATATGGTTGATTTGTACAGAAATTTTCATGTGAAACAATTTTTTTATCTGTGCAGAAAGTAGTATTTCTGTGTATTTTTTTTTTTTACAATGCAAATATTCTGTAAACAACAATATGCATATTTTGCATGGAATAAGTCTTGAATTATGAATAGGCTTGAAAATTGGATAGCTTTCAGAGGCTTTCTTATAGTGGAAAGAAAATTGCTAAAATTACTCATTACTTTCTTGGAAGAGTAAATTAGGTTACTCATCATAGAGGTTGTCACAGAACCAGAAAAGCTTATGGGACCCATTCCATAATGAGTGTTGACCAATGTTTCTTGGAGATCATGTTTTATTAACAAGGAGTCTACAAACCATGGATGTAAAAAATACTCATAAATTTTCTTGTCCTTTATGATTAAGGATGTCTTGATGCATCAAGACACACTTTTGAGGAAATAGGATTTTTCACAATGTAGAATTTATTTATTTATTAGGCTAACATAGTTCAAAAGACTTGTTTTTCTGATGAAAAAAGGCTAGTAACCAGTATGTAGTACAATTAACAATATTTTGTGTAGAAATTAATATCCTTTGTGCAAAATACACTATTTTCTATGCAAATCTGGTTTTTTTTTACATTTCTTACCCTCATCTGTGAAAAATCAATCCATATGCCCCCCTCAAATAAAGCCCTCTCATAATCTTACACTTCATCCATGCATACCATAGCTCATGGTTTCACACTTTCAAGACCAATTGCAAATTGTCTTTCTATAACAATAAATTTCACTGAATCAAACGTGGCTAGAAAATGTTTGTTCACCTTTTTTGTATGTTTGTTTATGCATTTATTTATTCTTTCTATATCCCACCTTTCTCCCAGGGATGGGATTCAAAGAAACAGGAAAAAGTTTACAACTAAACAGTGAGAATTAAACAAACAAAAAAACATTTTTTTAAAGTAAGACATGCCTTAAAAATGCATCAAGCCTCTTCAACTGTGGCCATTTCCACACGGGGATACAGCCCGCACTGGGACAACCTCACCAGGAGGTTGTCTACACTGCGGGGTGCGCTGGGCCGCTTGAAAAGGTGAGGTTCTACACCTCAAAGCGCCCTCGCACGGCCGTGGGGGTGGCGCCGCATGTTTTATAAAAACCACCTTTCAAGTGGTCTTTTTAAAACAAGAGCGCGCTAGTCCGTCGCAGCGCCCCATAAAGAACTGCAGGGGCGTGCAAGCGCGTCCCTGCAGAGCTGCCCGGGGGCGGGCTTCTGGCTGGCGCACTGCCCTGATTGGTGGAGCGCCGCCGGAAGCCGCCAGCTGCCATTTTGGCTGCCGCTGGCCGCCGCTGGACACCGGCAGCGTGGAAAGCAATGAACGTGCACTGCTCCCCGCGGGGACGGAGCCACCCGGATTAAGGTAAGCTCCATCCCTGCGTACGCCGCCCCGTTCCGCCGCGTTTTGGGCCCCCCCATGTGGAAAGGCTCTGCAACTAATATTTTTATAACAATAAAAATCCCAATCTATTTCCCATATTCTTGGCTGGTAGCTTTTCAACAGATCCAGGCCATTTCCATGCTAGAGTGGAGGAGCATTTCACTGTATTTTATAAGTGGTGTTTTTTACTCCAGTGTCCTCCAGTTTCTATCGAAGAAAAGCAGAGAAAATCATTTGTAGCTTCCGCATGTGAATTCCCCTGGAATGCTTATTCCCCTCCCTTGATCCACTCTGCTACCACTGATTAGTCAATTTAATGCCCACCTCTGTCATGTGAATCAATACAGTGCTTCCGCATGTAGGAAAAAATGCTGTGAACCATTTTGGCTGATCTGCTTCGGAGTTTTTCTGATTTTACATTACACCAGTTTCACAATGATGTGAACTGTTTTAAGAGCTAAACACGTGTGGAACAAACTACGACAGAACAACATCAAACTGGTTTGATGTGTGGATGTATTTGAGACACAACAATGCCACAGCGATATATCTCCCTTTTGCGGAAAAGGCCCCAGTCAATCCCAGCAGTATTTATTGTATGGTTGTCAGACAGCTGCTGGGCATTTATGCCTGGGTTCTTCTCTGAGGCTATGTGGGGCTCCTCACTTCAGAGCTGAATCTCCATTGCCCAACACGTGCACAAAGAACTGTGAAAGAGCTTGCACAACTGAGATATTGTTTTTGTCTCATAGATCCAGTAAAAATATTTTCAGATTTCATGTCTGTTTGGTATACTTATTTGCAAAATAAAATAAAAATGTTTCTAGTTCAAGAGCAGATCACAGGTATCTGCAGCATTCTGAAAGAAGAAGTAGCTTCTGCAAATAATCCAATGTGACTGTTATGTTTGTTTTCTTTGCTGTAGATGCTTCCAAAATAAAGGTTGACATATTAAGCACAAAACTTTATATCAAGATCCATAATCTCAACCACATTACAAGCAGGGAGGTGTGTCATTGCAATCATTTTTTTTCTCCCATACAGGAAAAATTATTACTGAAAAGTGTATGGCTACAGTGTTTGCCAACAGCAACTAATGTCATATATGTATCTCTGTGTGTGATATAGTGACATTTGGAGCCTTACACAACTACACAAATACCTGGCTTGTGTGTGTGTGTGTGTGTGTGTATTTAGAATACAGAAGAGACAAGCAGAGAGAACACAGTGTTCCCTATAAAATCACAAAAGCAGAAGCTTTAAAAGAAAAAAGAGAGAGAAAGAAAGAAAAACCCCAGGCAATTAAAGATAAGAAAAATAATAACATCTATAAGGCATAATTTCACTGAATTTCTTGAGGTCAAGTGTTGCATTTATTGTTTGGGAACACAGTGATAAATGGGATAGTTTTGACAGAATGTAGACTGAGGAAAATGTAAAGCACTGGAATGGATAACTGTTTATTAAATTAAGGATCTGTTTCTACTTGCATGCAATTGCATAGCATCATATTCTGTCATATCCATCAGTGCCTCGTTGGGAAGTAAAACTAAAGGGGACAATAGCTTATCTTATGCTCTTAGAAATGTGAAGAATTTATTTTTATAACTATGCCATATTCAAACTGTACAAGGTTGCAGAATGTGACAAGTCTATAGTAAACAGGTTTCTCCTTGATACTTTCTGTCACTGGGAAGAGCAATGCACCCTAGCTTATGGCGGTTACATGCAAGCCCTGGTACTTATAAAACTTAGCTGCCATTCCTTGGAGGTTTAAACAAGTGGCTACTATTTTATCAGAACGTCTTCATTGTGATTTACAGGCAAAATCATCCCATGTTCATTACAGGAAGGCCAAAATGATTCCATTTTGCCTTCATAAGATTCTTCAGGTCATCAAGAAGAAAAATTGAAACCTATTTAGGCATATGCATATATATCTACTATCTATATCTTTGTGTCAATGAGAAGACAGTAGTTTCTTAGGAGCCTTGAAAATTTTAATTCATTTGGGAGAATACACAAAGAAAACAGCCTAATATCCTTTGCTCTTCTCACCTCCCATCTTTCTACTCTATTTTCCTTAAGGAAATGGAGTGTTCTAAGGCTGACTTTTCACGAGAACAATGGATTGATGCATTTCAACTCACAGTGGAAATATTGTCTTTTTTTCCAGACTAGAATAATTAAAGGTTCATCCTTTTCCCACCACAGTGCCATTGTGATCTGTATATAGATTTCCAGATGGCCAAGTATTCAGATATACTGTCTTGTTAACAACATATCAAATAAAGATATAGTTTTGCGTGAGTGACCCAGACTTTTCTGGTGAATGTTTAAGTACATTATATGCTAATAAAACAAAACTGAAATAAAAAAAACTCCAAAGCCTTTACAAATTGTAACAGAGGAATGACTGAGAACTGGCATTATACTCAACTGAACTGAAAACAATATATAGCAATAAATGATCTTGTGTTGCGATCTTGTTTCTCCATAAAGAAGCTATGCTGTATGTCTTTAATTGTCTTTAAATTATATAGAATCGTAGAGTTGGAAGAGATCACAGGGGCCATCCAGTCCAACCCCCTGCCATGCAGGAACACCCTCAAAGCACTTCCAACAGATGGCCATCCAGCCTCTGCTTAAAAACCTCCAAACAAGGAGATTCCACCACACCCTGAGGCAGCATATTCCACTGCTGGACAGCTCTGACCGAAGTTCTTCTTGAGGTTCAGGTGGAATCTTCTTTCCTGCAGCTTGAATCCATTGCTCCTTATCCTAGTCTCTGGAGCAGTGGAAAACAAGCCCACTCCCTCCTCAGCATGCTATTATATTTGAGAGTTCAGTTTCGTTCTTCCTACGTCATGTCTTCCTATGTCTTCCATGAATTTCCCACTAACACTTGATGCTTGACCTCCCTTCCTTTCCAATTTGTCATGTAGAGGTTCTCTTCTAGGAGGTTGTTGGTCAAGTTATTGAAAGATAAGTAGCCTTTTCACCCCAGTTGCCCCCCTACAGGGGACTAATGGGACCGGTGAATTTTAATATGCCAACCTCAAATTGTAAGAATATTTTTCCATGTTTTCCTTAAATTTGATTGTATCATTTTAAGGAGACTTAGGCTATTCCCACCTTACATTGTTATAGTGCTATTATTCCACTTTCAACATCCTATGGAACTGTAGAGTTTGTAGTTTACTGAGGGCAAAGAGGTCTCTGGCTAAGAATTCTAAATGCCCCTCCCTAAACCACAAACCGCAGGATTCCATACGAGTTGAAAGTGGAATAATAGCACTATAACAGTGTCATGTAGAAATGGCCATGATGTGAGATTTTTATTTTATTTTTTAATTCCGATATAGGCATTCCTGTGCATTTTGGTACACAGCTTTCCACATACAAACATTTTCTTGTACACTTTTCTCAATGTATATATTTTTGTATTCATTATGCATAATTTGAAAAAAATAATAAATAGTGACACTTGGTTTTTCCTCCATTCGACTGCAAACCAAAAAGAATGTATGAATAGTTATGCAAACCACAATTGGAGAAGTTTGTTTTAAAGATTGATTAATGTGAATGTCTTTTTTAAATCCTAATTAACTTCATGGGGCAAAAAAAGAAAGAAAGAGTGAAGAAAGGGGAATAACATTGATTCCCTTAATGCTTTTGTTGCAATATGCAAAAAAGAAAATCTTCTATCCCCTACATGGGACAATTTGTAAGCTTCAGATATGGAAAACTATCTTGTGAATAGAAAGCTTTCCCCTTCATGTTATTATGGCCATTTCCACATGGGGTTTTTAAAACGGTGCAGTCTGTCCTCCTCCGAGGAGGTCTGCACCTGGGAGTGGACTGGGTCAGACCTACTTAACGTAGATCCGTACCTCGGCCCACTCCAGAACGATCCCAAGTGGTCGTCCAGCGTGCTTCTGAAAGATCACTAAAAACAGGTCTTTCCAAGACAGGGAGCGCGCCACTGCGAGCCTGCTCCCTTACGCAGATTCACAGGCTCACCCCAATGTGAGCCTACAATCTGCTGGGGGCTGGCTTTAGGCTAGCGAGCTTCAGCGGTTGGTCGAGACCCTCGACCAACCAGAAGCCACCATTTGAGACGCCAGAGCAGTGCGTATCGATGAGTACGCACTGCTCCAGAGCAGCGTGGACCGGACCAGTGAGCTGAAAAGTCCAGTAGATAGAGGTGCGGGGCGATTCCCTTGCCCCATGTGGAAATGGCCTATATCTAAAGAATGAAAATGAAACAGAATATATATTTATGATTCCCATAAATTAATAATAATAATAATAAAATACTTGGATCAATCAGTGAGTTTAATCATCATTTGCTCTGTATTGGATTATGTCTGACATACTGTGACGGCATTCTTTTTAAAAAACAGAATTTTTTATCAATTTTTATTCAAAATCTTTTCACACTAGAATCAGTCTGTGAAGATTATAAATGTGCCTATTCACAATCAGATAATAGTTAAATTAGGTATCCAAAATAAACCATATTGCATCCTTTCTCCATGAAAATAACAAATTAAAAGTGATAAAGTTCAGAGCTGGTCTCTATCATGCAACCAGATACACATTTATGGTGCCAAAACCAATTTTTTTCCTCATCATCCAGTGATGGAGAGATGAGAAAAAATATATATATTTCCAGGTTTTACACACTGTCTAGTTTTGAGAATCACCCTTCAAGCTGGCAGACTCACTGCCGGCATCACACAATGCAACAGTATTAAACCAACAGGAGCACAGCCCAATTTCAGGCCCAGGAGCAGAGCAATTTGAAATGCATGATCGGCTTGTTGTGAAACAATCATCCCCTCAGAGAGTATTATTGTCTTGATCACACCATGAACTGTGTGCCTCGGGAATGCACATTTCCTTGCTCACTTCCTAACATTCTATGTGCACATGCAAAAGAAAAGGAACTGCCAGCTTTTTCCTGATTTGCATGATATTCTCCTCACCATAGCCAGAAGAATACAGGATTTTGCTATTGTTTTGCAAGGTAAAGTAGGAAACAGTGTCACACTAGGGAGAAGCTAAACAAAATTATCACATGATGGAAGTTATAGATTTTACTTGCTGTTAGTAGCCAGGGGAAGAAACGATAGAAGGCAGCTGGACCTCATATAGGGAAATTAAGTATACTTTCCTTAGGTCCTGCCATCTTCAAATCTTAGGTGAGAGTTTAGGAAACTAAAATTAAACAGTTCTCACACTCCTCCTCATACTAAGTCTTTTACACAAGTTCCTGTTAGGACTTCTATTTGACTCATGTACCTCTTGCCTTTCCTTCTGTGTCTCCCAGACACCTTTTTGACTAGTCCTTTAATGCTCAGTATGTGCCATTCCTCCTTGTCCCTTTTCCTCCCTCCCTTTCTCTCGTGCAATCTCATATGCATACATATACACACTTTAAGATGTTTTATACAAAAACATCATTGTCCTAAATCAGGGATGGTGGATACAGCTGACCATATTTTACCTATGGGAAAGCTCTCAGAAGCTGGGTTCCTGTGATGGGTGAAGCTTAAGCAAAATGTGACAGTGCCATGTACACAAGTAAGTGAGGATTCATATACAGTCATTGTCCCCAACCCTCTCTTACACACACATACACACACACACACAAGAGAGAGAGAGAGAGAGAGAGAGGCGCAAGCAGGTATACACAACCATTAGAAACTGTGTGACTGTGGATTGCACAGTGCAGATTCAAAACTGGAAAAAACAAACAACCTAAGTAATTTCCCCCCTTTGAGGGGACCTTGCTTTCCCATGGATTTGTTGAGAGGCCCCATTTTTTGAGGGAAGAGAATGACTTATTTCAAGTATTTTTCTTTTTAGGAGTGGGTTGTGGGACTTTTCTTCTCAAGGCCATCTGATTGTTTTGCCAAAGGCAAGAGGTTCTCCTAGGACTAACCACATCTGTGGGAAAGGTTTAAAGCTTTATTGCCAGCATAGACAGAAAAAATATAAGGCAAAGATACAGAAAAAGCAGTTGGACAGTCTCATGTTGTCTATTCAGCTGCTGGGAGTCCTGGACCAGCAGCAGAGAGAGCCATTCACTGATCCACAAGTACACAGCACCACCACAATCTGAGATCTGTGTTGAAGCTCTCTGAACATAGCCTAAGCAGACTTATTTATACATGCAAAAGCCAGTTGGTCTACCTGTGATTTTACAATTCTGCCCTAAATAATACACCTGGGTCTAGATTTTGTGATAGCTCATCCATCATACTTGGCTTTGAAGGACATATTTCTAGGACTTCCCAACTGCCTTTGGACATCTCCCCAAGTGCAGATGTTTACACTAACTGAAGCCTGAGGAAAGTAAGGATTTTCTGCTAATTTTTCATGCCTGAACCATCCCAGTAACTATCTGTGCTTGCCAAACATGTGTCAATTTTTAATTCTGCTGCTTCTTGGGCGTGGGTAGAGATGAACCACACCACATAACTCCTCATTACAATAGTCTTCAGCTTCTTTCCCACATACTAACTTCCTCATGCATGACTCCTTACAATTGGGAAACACCCACAGAAACATAAAGGTGACTGGCATGTGTGGAAAGAATATTTGAAAATATTTTCTGAATGGTAAAAAAAAGAAAACATGTTTCTTGAGTCTTGGGGAATTCTAGCAAGAAAAATTCTAGACTAACGGCAATCTTTTCAGTTCAGGACTTATGTGTGAATGTATGTGTGTGCTTTCAAGTCACCTGTCAAGTTATGGTGACCTCATGAATCTCATAGAGTTTTCTCAGACAAGGTATACTCAGTTCCGTCCTCTGAAAGGTACTGCCAGAAATGCTACAGCACCTGGTATCTGTTCATGGTCTCATGTGAACAGAGATCCTTACCTGAGACCCTGCTTAGCTCTCATGATAACATAGGATCAGGTGCCTTTTGGATATTTAGGCAAGTTCAGGTCTAACTGTGCAAAATTCATACACTTTATTTTTTAAATTATTTTATTGTTTGTTTGTTTAAATTCTGTGCAGACATCAAAATTAGCAGATCGTTGCATCTCTACTGAATGGCTCAGTGGTCATGGGGACTGCCAGAAATCCATATTTTACCTTTTAATTCACTTTCAAAAATTTCATTCTCCCATCCAATTACTAACCAGGCCCGACCCTGCTTAGCTTCCGAGATCAGACGAGATTGGGCTTGTTCAGAGTGGTATGGCCTCCTATACTCTCCAGAGGGTTTCTGGGACAAAATTGATTGGAGGGATTGCAGTGGGGTGTACGTTGCCCGCCAAGATCTCCTGTGAGGTTAATGTGGCCCCCTAGCTTCCAACACATGCCCATTCCCTGAACTATAGGAAGCTGTCTTATATTAAGTCAGACCATGGGTCCATCCTCCCCAGTATTGTTGATACTGACTTGCAATGGCTCTCTAGGGCTGCCAGCTGGAATCTTTCCTAGTCTTACCTGGAAATGCAAGGGATTGAGCAGAATCTCTATGGTAAGCAGTACTGTTACTGAGCAAGAAAAAGAAGATTTAATAGAAACATTCTTTATTGACTTCAAATGTGTGTGAGAGACAGCAAGATTTATGGTTGGTAGGGATGAATTTTTACAGTGTATATAAAATATGTTCATAGTACAATTATCTTTACCAATAGTACAATCCCATGAAAGAAAGAACATAAAATCCATTCTAGAAAATTCCTCCTTACTCTCACTCTCTCTCATTCTCTCTCTCTCTCTCTCTCTCTCTTTAATTACATTGTTGTATATAAATTCCAGTAATATATGCTTGGGAACACAGGGTAAAAATACTGTTCTTTCTCTTCCCCTGCCTCCCCATAACATGAATCATCTGTTCGTTTGAATATCTCAGAGGGTAAATGCATGTATGCCAAGTTTTGTCAAAAATGCCAACACCTGTAATTCATAAAAGGCAACTCCATTTCAAGTCTTACTTAAATTCACATTTTAAATGAAGTCAGAAATCAATTAATTGGTCAGTGCAACTCTACTGGCCTTTTCCTAGGGTTGGTTTCTTAAATGGGATTCACCCATATAATTTGCGAACCTGGCGTAATGGAAAGAAAGAAGAAGAAAAAATATTAGGGACAAGTCATTCACTTAGCCAATCTGCTGGCAGAACAAGCCAATCTCTTCTTGAGTTGCCAGTTTGCAAAGTTTCAAATGTGCAGCTTTGGAAATGTGCACATCTAAAAACCATGCCCCCTTCCCACCCCCACCAAAAAAGCTTTTATGTGGTTCTAAACCATGCAAAGTTGGATTTTGAACTACTACTGGGAGTTGTGATTGAAAAAGTAGATTTTCTGTAGTCTCTGGGAAAATATGTTTGAATTTGTGTAGAAAAACTGCAGAAGAATATCCAGGCCAAAAAAAAAAAAAAAAATCTGTATAAAATCAAGACCCAACAAGCTTTGAGGTTAGATAACCATTCATGTTTTACAGATCTGCCCATATGTTGCCACTGCATCTGATGCAATGCAACCCAAAATAACATTACAAGGGGACGTTATTGACTCCTGTTTCCCCTCGCTTCCTTCCTTCCTTCCTCTCTCCCTCTCTCCCTTTAATGTGTAGTCTACCTTTCCTCCAGTTGATCAATGCAGTTTATCTGGCTATTCTTTTACTCACTTATCCTTACAACAATCCTGTGAGGTCGGACAGAGCAAGAGTGTGTGGCTGGCCCAGGGTTACTTCCACTGTTCTTGACCATTTTCATAGAACATGCCTAGAAGAGGACAAAAACAGTCTTTAGCCATGATGATCAATGTAAGTCACCAGATGGATATATTAATCAACTTTTTTAAAAAATTACCACAACTTCTATGTACAATGCTTGAAAAAAAATACAGTGATTTAACATCAAAGTGTTAGGTAGCTGTCTTTTTTCAAAATAAATGAAGTCTGCTGTATTTGGAATTTATACATATCATTACCTTCTCTTCTGTCCAAACTATGACACATTTTAATGGAACATGTGCATGTCCTTGATATTTAGCAATCGACACTTAAAATATGAGGAAAGGTTTGAAATATTTCAGCATGATTTCCATTCTAAATTATGTCAGTGTTATCATTCTGTGCCTTCCTTGCCATTGTTACACTGCTGTGAAGCACTGGCAGGATTCTTCTGTCTGCCTAAGAAAAAAGAAATTGCTTGTAAGTCGAGCCCTTACAGGAAGTTCATGATAGAAAGGATCTACCCCCTTTCAATAATTTAGCTTTCTCCCTCAGACTTCTATCTTTCCTTCAAGGAGTCCCAGCTCTGAGGGTCATCTATATTGATTTCCTTCCAATGTTAAGATAAAGCCATGAACTGTAGGGGAAAAAAAAGCAGAGCAGTGGTCGGGCCAATTACATCAGCCATAATACTCTGGTGGCAGAACAAGTATTAATAAAAAGTCCAGAGAAGGAGAAATCTTATTTTTTCATATTCTTTTATGTTCTTTTCATTTGAGTGAATTCCCAGGTTTGCAGTCTGACGATTTTCCTTTCTCTCCAGCTTGAATCAGTCTGCCAGACAGGCAGGAGTTTTCACACCCCCAAAAGAAGTGAATCAAGAAATGACAGTACAATAAAAAAGAGATGCTACTCCTGCAGACTGGATCCAGTGCCTACCCATCAGGGAAACTGATCAAACACAAATATGCATGTAATGCTGGGGAATGTATGAGGGAATTGTTATAGGGGTTGCCATGGCTATGGCTTGAAGTATCAAAGAAAATACAGAAGTAAACTATTAATCATGGTAGAAGAGAATACATAAAAAGTTGGCGTTTAGTGAGATATTACAGTAAATAACGCCTCGCACTCTGGAAATTCCTCCCAGGCAAAATGAAAAGTACCAACTCCCCCTCCTCCACCAATATAATATGCTTTTACTCCAGTGACAAGGTCTAATCTCAGATGTGTGGAACTTATTATAAATGAAACTACTCAAAAAATCTACTGCCTTGAAAGTCGGGGGGGGGGGCAGGATATCATTTATTTCTAGTTCTGTGACAGATTGGTTCTTTTTCTCTAGAGACTTTCACTGGGGTCTGGTCACCAACTTATCCAGAGCTGAAGGAAAAATCAGATTTTATTTAAAATGGCCAAATATTTTGCATTCTACATGGATCTGCCTTTGAAGGTAAATCTGAAGTTCCAGCTACTGCAATATGAATCACCTAGACTGTCAATTGGAACATGATTGGACAACCATCATATGATACTGGTTTTAAAACAGGGGTGGAGAGCAATGTGGCTTCCTGGGGCCATTTTTATGGCCCTCAAATTCATTCATGTTAAAATGACGTAGAAAGGGCCAAAAACATGGTGATATTTTTCCACCGAGGGGCCATTCAGAGAACACTTGAGGACAAAAAAAATATTTTTCAATTAATTCACGGTGATGCAGAGAAAGTGTGGCCCTACAAGATCACTTGGAGAACCATGTCAGCCCACTAAATCCAGACTATTGCCTACTCCCTTTTAAAAGAATTGCTTCCTATACAGTTCTGGGCTGAATTCAAGGTACCGGTGATGTTGTTGGAAACACCAAAGAGAAAAGAATGTCCATCTGCCCAAGGACTGAGGTCTGGAAGGTCTGCTGAGGTCTGCTGTGTCTCAGAAGGAACAATATACTGTGAGAGGACATGAGAAAGAGCTTTTTACTATGATGTCCCAGTTGTAGCATCTGCTTCTGCCCCCGGAGACCTGAGTGGCACTGACATCATTCAACACTAATATAAAATGTGTCTTTTAATCAAAGGGCCTTTCTGCACTACACTGTTATAGTACTAATATACCACTTTCAACATTGAGTGGAATCCTGGGGTTGCAGTTTGGGGAAGTGCATTTAGAATTTTCAGACAGAAGATCCTTACCCTCAGTGTACAACTGCCAGTGAACCAGAAGGTACAGTGAAGGAGGTGATGCATTTCAGTATCTACTGCAGCTGTCTCAGTCTACCTAATAGCAGAGCCGGCCCTATTGTGGGGTGTTCAAGGAAGTGTCATCTTAGCCTCTTCAGTCAAGCTAAGAGACCTGGACAGATTCACAGACCAATGTGAAATTCACACTTCTTTATGGAGCTACATACCACCACATCTCCTTATGAAACTACTCCTGATAGTCCAAAGGTTCAGTTAAAGGCTCTTTAAAATTTAATGACAGCTATTTCAGCCTGTTGTTAGAGTGGCAGTTGTTGGTTTCTTGTTAGACAAAGATCACGTATTTGCAGCTGAATACAGCAGCAGGCTTCTGAACAGCTTGCTTTGAGTGGAGAACTATGTGAGCAGTAATAAGCTAGCTGTGGCTTAGAATGGGGAAACAGACAACAATAACTGGCAAGCAGTGTCATTAATGGAGAGCCATGATAAATTAAAAGCCACTTCACCCCACCCAGCAACAACCTTTGAAAAGTATTTGCATTAAGAAATATATGTGAAAATATGCAAATACTGTTGATATTTCTGTATTTAAGAAAAAAAAATTAACACCAAAAACCACCAGGTCTTTCAATGAAAGGAAAAGAATACTGCTATTATTAAGATGTGTGAAGCAAGAAATCAGAAAACTCTGTCTCCTTCACCACCAAAAAAACCTGTATACTTTTCTGGATAAATGCTCTAAACAGGCAAGGTCACTATACTGTAAAATGGAAGGATCTGTGTAAATAACAGAAATAGCTTCACACATCTTTAATCTATTAGGAACTTTGAGAAAATTCCTAATACCTGGGTAGGGTGCTTTAACATCAGGATGGAAAAACAGAAATCTGATAGCCATTCCAACACGAGCAAGTTGTTGCAATGTCAAGAAACTCTTTCCTCTGGTTCAGTGTCTATGTGGCTGGGTTGTGTGTTTTTTTATCTCTTTTTTAACTTTACTTTTCTTCCATCAATGTCAAACATAATGGGAAGGACATTGTTAAAAATTGTAACAGGTTTTCATTTACCCGCACAAAAGCCATGAAACTTCTGCAGCTTTCCTCTCTATCCTGAACTGATTTCATGGTACCTGTAGGTATTACAGGGGTCTGAAAAGAGTTGTGTGATCTTATTGACCATATGTGCTATAATCCTACTTAAACACAAAAGCTGTGTAAAAATAAGCTGTCAAAAGCCAGGAACGACAGAGTTAAAGGCTTTTTATTCCATTTCTAATACAGTCTCAGACACCCAGCAAGTACATTTAATACTCTTTTTTTCTGGGAACACATTGACCCACAGAAATCATGCAAAATCATGCAGTGCAGATATCTTCTCCTTCTTTGCAAGTGTGCAATGGATGCTTGAAATGGATCTATTTGTAAATTAGTTTCCCAGTCAAATTAGACTGACCATAAAATATGATTAACTTCACACCAGAGCCAAGAAAATTACATAAGTTATTTCCTGATATAGTTCCAAGCACCTTCAAAGTGGTTAGTTATATAATGGTCACTATACTATTTCAGCTACTTAGCTACATAGTTACTTTAGTTATGTAGTGTCTCCTGGCCCAACCTCTGCTACTGGACTCACTGGGCAGCAGCCACTGTGAGCACCTAGGGCCTGTTCTTCTGTCAATTGAAATCTAGCAGACTGATGTTCCCACTCTCCTTTCATGAGAAATCTCTGTTTCATGAGAAATCTGAAACAGGATCTATGTTATAAGTCTTCCTCACACCAGAGATGGTTTGTGGGCCAGTCTCTGCATCCTAGTTGACAGAAGAACAGAACCCTGTCGCTCACAGCAGGTGCTGCCTGGTAACTACAGATTGGTTGGAGTTTCATAATTCCTACACAGTCCATAAACTATTGAATATGTAGGGATCATGAATACAAATTAGTTATGAATGCGTAACTTTTAGAGAGAAATAGGTGACCATGAATTCCAGCCCATACTTATAAAAAAAGGAAATCTTTACTGATTCTCAAAAAGTAACCAACTCATTATTTATATTTACTTTATAGATCAGATGTTGTTTCTTTGCATACAAAACACACTCTGTTCCTGTCCACTCCTAACAGCCCACAACAGAAAGCAAGCTTAGCAGCTTGAGACTCAAAATGAGCCAGTATGTAAGCCATGTGACAATCCTCTTCATAGATTAGAGATAACTACAGAAGTAACACAAAATTTGCACTTATACAACAGGAGTGACATAATGTTGTACAATTACAAAAAAAGATGCAATTTTACTATGCCTTAGAAGGGGAAATTTCAAGCATTTGTTATTAGTTATTTCTTAGTTCTGCTCTGGACATCAACAGATTGAGGAAAGTGAAAGTGTGTTTGCTCATGATTCCTATGAAATGTTTCAAAGAGGAAATCAATTGTATGTGCATTTTGACTTCCCAGTGCAGACCTCAAACAGTTATTTGCACCTGGCTAGCATAGAAATCCAGTTACACCTGTAAGAAGACAGCATTGAAACAGTGTGGCTTGAGGCAATAGAAGAGGAAGAAATATCTGCTACATGTGACATCATGGTTACATCCGTTCCTCAAAACATTTAACAGCTATTCTACATGTTATGCAGGGTGAGGTGGCCAAACTTTGCTCTGTAGTCATTTTATTTCAGGCTGGAATATGGAGTAGAGGTCTGTCCGTCCCAGAGTTCTCAGAGTAAGGAAAAGCTACTTTTTTGAACTACAATGCCCCAAAGCCCCCACCATTATTGCTAGTGGCCATGAGGGATGGAGGAAAAAGAAAGTAACTTTTTTCTATCTGAGTATATTTCTGTATCTGCACCAATGTAAAAAACTTTCTTGAACGTAGTAAGTTGATACATTCATGTAAATTGAGAGACCTTGGCTGAATATTTCCCTTTGATGGACTGATTTTCTTTTCACAGGTAGGTTTTGGGTACAGTGTTGGAAGACTAGGATTTGAATCCCTGCTTGGCCTTGGAATTCTACTGGGTGGGTCACATTCTCTCAGCCTTCAAGGAAAGCATGGACAAACCCTCTCTGAACAAATTCTTCCAAGAAAATCTCATGCTAGCCTTGTCTTAGGGTCACCACAACTCAGAAATAACTTGAAGGCACACAACAACAACAGCAACAACATTGTATTAGAGTATGATATAGTGGTTAGAATGTTGGACTAGAAGTTTATAATACCAGGGTTAAAATCCCTGCCCATCAGTAGAATCCCACTGAGTAATCTTGGGCAAGTCACATTCTCTCAGCCTCAGGAATGTAATGACAAATCTTCTCTGAATAAATCTTGCCAAAATAAATCTATGCTGGGGCTGTCATGCTGAATTGTAATGCATAAAGACTTTTCCACATCACTTCCTTTCATTCTGTGTAATGTGCAGAATGGTGCTCTGAGTGTATGGTTATTTGGATCAAATAGCTGTGTTCATTATTTATTAATCAATTAATAATATATTCATAATTTTACTAACTTGGGTGTATATAATTTTTTATTTACTTTAATTTTATTAATTAATAATTCATGAATATTTAACTAATTTATTATTTTTATTTATTTGTATCATTTTACTACTACTGATTAGTAGAAAGTCCTTCAGTTGAGCTATTCACTTTATTCATAAAATCTTCTTTCAATATATAGCTGCTGGTTTCATACACGTTGGCCTCCCACCAACTGTATTTCTGTTCCTGTTTTTCATTCCTCCATTTTGCTTCCTCTATCCATAAAATTATCTTTGGCTGCATTCCTCTTCAGATAGGTTATTCTTCCTTAACTTTGGTCCTTTCAGGTGTTTGGTTTACACATTCCATCATCCGTGTCTGTTGGCTGAGGTTAATGGAGCTAGCAGTCCAACACATCTGGATGAACCCAGCCTGGGAGAGTTTGAGTTTAGTAGAGAGCACAAGTGTAATGTTATGCCATAATTTTTGTACACTGCCTGCTATGCAAAATCAGAACATCTCTGGTAAGCATCCTAGACAAGGAAGAAGTCTATAGCTTCCAGACTTGATATAAAATGTTATTCTACATTGCTAAGCAATCTCAAAGCCAAAATACTCTAAAGGCACATGATCCCATCCAATCTCAGGAGCTAAACAGAGTTAGTCCTGGCTCTTACTTGAAAAGGAGACTGCCAATGAAGTGCTGTAGGCTATATTTCAGAGCAAGGAACTGGCAAAATTGCCTTTGAGTATTGTTTGCCTAGGAAAATGCCATGAAATTCATGAGGTTGTTATAGGTCAACAGATTACTTGAAGGTAAAAAGAAGACATGTAATCTCAGCACATGTAATTGTGATGAACGAATGGGTTCCAGATGGAAAGGTACGGTCCTGAACCGAACTGAAATGGCCGCGCACAGTGCATTGTTGCAAGGAGGGATTTGGATTGTGAGGCGAGGATTCCTTGAACTGCGAAATTGAGAACGCACGGAGCCGATTTTGGCTTAAGAAGAAGGACTTGGCACAAACAGGGCGTACTCCTGAGCTGCACCGACCCAGAAGTGTGGCTTGATTAATTGATATTTGATGTTGCCTACAATGCATACCCTCTTTGACTGCCTTTATGTTTTATCCACCTTCACGAATTCACGATATTCAATGGTGATCAATACCTTTATTAAGAAAACAGTTAAGTTCTTATGTGTAAAGGCAGAAGAAACAAGGAGCCGTGAAAGCCTGGCTTGGCAGATGGGCAAGCGCTGATGTTTTCTTAGACCCTTCCCTACCCTGCATGGCCGAGAACCACTGAGGCATTTGATACATAAGATCTGATGTATAGTACATTTCCTGACAACATGATATATGACCAATTCTTCTGCAAGCAACTTTTTATTAGTAAGGCACAAAATGATATGAGCTATTCTTTTAATTGCTTGATTGCCTTTACACAATGAAAGTCCTGGAACCCTGGCAACCGGCAAAACATGTCCTTTTCTCAAGAAGTGAGAGACATGACTATAAAGAGGGGAAGATTTTCAACTCACTTTCATGACCCTTGGCTGCAGCAGAGGGCATCCATACCTTCGAGGACATCTGGCCAACATTCGGTGAAGGACCGTCTTGTGAGTATGTAGTATGAATGTGAAATGTGAAATGTGAATGTGTGGGTAAAAGAGCTCTTGATATTAAAATGTGATTTTTGTATTTTATGTTCTAATAAATGTTACATACATAGTGGTTAAACCCAGATCTGGTTTCCTGTGTGTCTTCTGTTGGGAATCCTATAGTCTAAAGGTAGCTGAATTTCTCTCTGGGTCAAACGTACCAACAATCTCGGTCCATGACATAATCTCAATGCTTTCTCAAACTTCATGTCCAGTTTCCTGGAAATGCAGCCAGACTGGTGTGACCTTACTCTCCATTGCATCTTGTGCAAAAAAAGTCTTAAAATTATGAACACTAATTCTACAGAACTACTTCCCCTTCTGCTCCCTACCTGTGGATTACCATTCTTGTTAATATATACACTACTCTCTCTCTTAAAGTTAAGAAGACTTGGGGATACAAAAAGAGGGATAAAAGAAGGAGATCTCCTCTTGCTTTCTTCCTGTCTATATTTTCTGCTCTGTCTATATTATACAACTTTATGAATTGATTGTTTCTGTTTAATTTTTAAAATAATAATAATAACAGCTTTCTTATTTATTTATTTAAAACAATATGTATTTACACACAAGCACACACACATTTTGCCCTTTTATTGCAAAAGAACACTCAAGGTAACTTCCAAGCATTTTTAATAGAAACCATGAAGCACACTAACACATAAATGGATATAAATAAGGCTCTTTTCCACCACTGTTTTAGTGCAACCTTCAGCTTAAAAGGGCATAAACATTCAGTTCTTAAGCAAATATTTCCAGATAAGAACAGATGGCATTGTGCTTATATATTTCTACAAATATCTGTTGTGACCAGGATAAGGAACATTTGGGCCATTGGCTCAGCTTGAAGAGAACATTTTATAATAAGTGGCAGGTGTCACCTCTACTCCTTACATCAAATCTTTTCTGAATCCCCACCTTCACTTTACCATATCCAAGCTCAAGTAGTTTTTTTTTTTCAGTGCATTTCCCTAGGTTTGTCTTTCGTTATCTTTTTTCCTCCTAACCATTCTTTCTCTTCACTTTTATCTGTTATTTCTTCTTCCCCGCTCTTCTATGTTTTACTTTTTTTCTGCCTTCTTCATTTTCCAAGAAGCTGTGTTGTTGTTGTTGTTGTTGTGTGCCTTCAAGTTGTTTCTGACTTATTCCAATTCTAAGGTGAACCTATCACGGGGTTTTCTGGAGCTGAGAACGTAAGGTGTGCCAAGTGTCACTTAGTGGGTTTCCCTGGCCAAGTGGGAGAACAAACCCTGCTCTCCAAAGTCACTGTCTAATGCTCAAACCACTACACAATAGGTTGTTGTGGGTTTTCCAAGCTTTGAGGCCGTGTTCTATTAGTATTTGCTCCTGACGTTTCATCTGCATCTGTGGCTGGCATCTTCAGGGGATCCTCTGAAGATGCCAGCCACAGATGCAGGCAAAATGTCAGGAGCAAATACCAATAGAATAGGGCCTCAAAGCCTGGAAAACCCACAACAACCTATGGATTCTGGCCATGAAAGCCTTCGACTTTACACTACACAATGCTGGCTCCTTTAGTGTTGGCCATTTCCTATCCCCGACTTTATGTTACACCACAAAACAGCATGGAATCACCATCATCATGACACATCTCACCATTGGCCAAACTCAGAGATGAATGCTGAACCTACTGTATCCATAATTGTATCACCAAGGACTAAGCTGTGAAACCTCAAGACTTGCAGAAGTAGAAAAAATGCTTCAGGAAAATTAAACTCTGAAGAAGAAATTCCAAAATCAACCCAATGAGATTGGGCATGTGCATTAGCCATGTAATGTTGAGTGAACCGGAAAAGAAAATTGAAGTGTGTCTTTGGCCCGTTCCGCACCCTACCTTATCCCATCTTGCTCTGGTGATGATCCTAGCAGTGGCTCTGTCAGGAAGGGAGTGCAACAGGAGCACTCAGCTCTGCAGCAGATTGGATCCCTGATGAAAGAAGCACAATGGACACATCTCTTCCTTCCACAGCACAGCTGGGCACTTTCCCAGATTGCACTGCGACAAGAAGCACCTCCATTGCACTTCTGGGGTTTTCTTAGGCCAGGTAAGTGTGGTATGGTGGGGAAATCGTGAGTCATTGATGGCAAAAACCCACCAATGATTTAATCCACAATTGTGCTGCTTGGGAACAGAAGGACAGGACAGCTACAACATCATGCAAAAGCATCATCATGGTCTCACTTCTTTCCCATCCCCATGCTGGAACAACAGCAACCTGCAGGAAGGGTCTTCTTGTGTGTGTCATGTGATATGGAGTCAGCTGACTGGCTAACAAACAGGTGAGAAATAGGTGAGGCTAGTGGAGAAAGCATACATGGTGCGGGGGACAGTTTAAGGAAAGGTCCAGGCTATCCTAAGGCCTATTTTCTTATTTTTGTCTGCTTGCCCAGGCTGTGAGATCTTCAGAAGAGGCTGTTATCTTGGTCCTCACAGGTCCATGGATGGAGAAATCAGAAGGCTGCTTTCTCAGATGATAGAATTCCCTGCCAAGGGCTAGGATGACTGATTCCTATTGGGCTGGGCAGCAGAATGTGTCTACCTCATTCCTAAAAGCTAGTACTATATAGAAGAGTTTTTCCTTTTTTCTAATTCAGTCTATATTTAGTATGGAACATTTAAACAACAAATACTCCTGATAAGCAAATGTAGTGCACTGGCATTGTATTTCAGGTTAGTAGACATTGTGACTTGAGAAACCGACTCATGGCCATTCTGCAGTCAAATCCACACTATATACTGCAGAACAAGGTATGAATGGTTTAGCACAATTCTCTAGCACTGTCCAGAGATGATAGACCCCATTGGAGGTTTTGGTTTAGGCTGAAGTTGAAATAATTGTTTGAGAAAGTGTATAGTGCTTTCTATTGCTTTCTATTGCTTTCCTCTCCAACCTGTGGAATTCTGGGGTTTGTAGTTTATTGAGGCCAAAAAGCTCTCTGGCTGATTCTAAATGCCCCTCCCCAAACTGCAAACCCCAGGATTCCATAAGATGTTGAAAGTGGACTAATCACACTATAATAGTGTAGTGTGGAAACAGCCTTAGAATACAGATAGTAATACCTTTTCAAAGTTCACACTCCAACAATCTCTCCTATCTCCTAAGTCTCAGATATAAGTTCAGGTAGTACATAGTAACAAATGATATACTACGATAATATATCAATATAGATCTATTTTAATCTCTTTCATAAAAAGTATGTAAATATCTCTATAAACTTTGTGTTGCTTCCAAAACAAACAAAAATGATATAGGACTCCTCCAGATTGTCCGAAAGTTCAGAGAAACATCAGAGCATTCTCTTTGTAGATTTCATGCCTACTAAAGATTGTTTCTACTCCCACATTAAGTTGACCCCTAAATATATCAAGATTTTTTACTATGGGTTCTTATTTGCTGTAGTGCTATCCCCTGATCCATTCATGTGTTTTCAACCACTCTTTTCTACCCCTTGATCTTTGTCTGTTGAGTGGGTGTGGTTTTCCATCATTCCCACTATCCCATGCTGGAACAAAGACAGAATACAAAAACAAACACATTCTGTACATAAATTCAACTCCAATCCTTCCTTGAGATCCATGTTTCCAAATCTATTTTCTGGGAGAGGGAAGGAGCTTTTTTTTATTGTCATAGGACTAATGTCATAATTCACTGTTCAAGGAATCTAATGCAGAGGAAATGGTTTACAAGAAGTTTCTCACTTCATATGACTCCCTCTCCAAATCTGAGAAACTGGTGGCTGAAACAGCTTAGGGGCTCACTTCACAGCAGAAATTCACAGACACTGGACAAACTCCCTCACCGCTCTTTGAATTCTAGCAAAGAAACATGGGCAAACTATGTAGGAAACATTGGATAAATAGAAGATGCTGACAAATCAACCACCTGGTATTTGGAGGCAGCCACCTATTTATCTCCCAGAAGCTGATTCTTTCTTGGTCACAACAATTTGGCTCTTCAACTGGCCATGATTTTTGTGTTCCTGTGTTTCCTTGCATTCTTGACAGTTAGCCCAGCTACATTTAGTGACTTTTTCTCTCATTCCTTTCTGCCTTTGGCTATCTGGACTACAGGTTTGTGTAATGACCTCTGGACTGGCCAAATCCTTGCTCCTGTGCCATCATCTTTTTGGATTATTCATGCATAACTCTGTAGCTTCTTCCCTTAAGTGAATGTATCCCTTGTGACACTTTCTGCCTGTAGGAACAGGACAGTTAAAGTGATAGAAGTTTATGTCACTTAAGCACTATAACTCTAAAAGGAATAGAAGAAAAAAGAAATATTTGATATGGTAATTGGAACTATCCATGTTCCTGCTCACACACTAACCAGAATACTGTTGGAAAGTTATCATAGCACCAGAGTTACAGTGCTATACAACGATGGCAGTCCTAGTCTCTTCAATCCCCACTTAGCACGCAGCAGTTAATACGACTGATATGATCTGTTCCCTTGTCATTTGGGAAGCAGCCAACTGACCAACTAACCCCTCCTGTGTGCAATCTCTTTTGCAACAAGTAGAGGCAGAGTTCCTGTCACAATTCTCTCCATGCTGGAGAAAACTCACATGAGGGAGGTGGGACTGTTAGCTAAATTCTTTCTGACTGACAGGGGAATGGACACCCATTCATGGCAGTGGCTACTGCCTGGTAAGCGGGGATTGGTGCACTTTCACAGTCCCTCTGTATCCCTTAAACTAGGAAGTACCTTGGAAGTGTAAATATGAGTCCATAACTCTAGGTTATGATTTTATAACTACCCAACAGGATTCCAACCATTATTTCTATTGTGTATTTCTAATTTTCTATTTAATTTTTAAGCTTTCTGAACAGTCATAGTGCTAAAGTGATATAGAGCTAAAAGGAAAAAAAGAGAAATGTCTAGTCTAACAACTAGAAATGTAATGAGGAAATGAAGGGTCAGTGGAAAACCTCTGTCATATAGGTCACATTCCCATTCAAAATATCATCAGTGGAAACACCCAAAAATATAGCAGGACGAACTGAGACAATGTATACAGATATGTGACATATTCCTCAACATGTATCAGAATCTTCCAGGATATTAAAAATAATCCTGCTATGGGAATAAAAAGTTGCAGTTAGTACCAGAAATTAATGAGTAAACCACCAAGTCAGGAAGAAAATAATATGGACATATGACCCCCCAGCCCCCTCAATGAATACAGCTTTAATTCCTAACACATCCTGGGACCTTTGGTCATTTTGGAGAAGTCCATGATTAGACCACTTCTTTCCTACACATGCTTTAGGTTAATAGGCAGTGAATAAGATAATTTTAGTACAAAACTGAGTCATGAAAGGTAATGTGTAAACCCATAACAGAACATGCCTTGCTTTATCAAAACTAATGATGTGTGGAAATTTACTAACATTCTGTAACATACTACTAAAACAATACTTATTTTGCTGACTTGATGGATTGAATTTGTGAGACAGAACAAAGGATTTAAAAGGAAGAATTAACCTCAGAAAGGTCAAAAATATAGAGGGAGTCACTATACTAATGACATAAACTCTTTGGCCCTTTCCGCACTGGGGTATTAAAACGGTGCAGAGCGACCTCTGACAGAGGCCTTCTGCACCATAGAGTGGACTGGGGCGGACTACTTTTGTAGTTCCGCACCTCAATCTGCTCCGAAGCGACCGGAACTGGTGGTGCGGCATGTTTTTTAAAAACCTCTTTTCAGAGGTTTTTAAAAAGCACAGAGCGTGCAGCCCCGTGCAGCTCCGTCGCCACACTCTGGTGCAGATTTGCAGGTGCACACTAGTGCGTGTCTGCAGATCTGCTGGGGGCGGGCTTTAGGCTGGCGAGCTTCTCTGGTTGGTGGAGAGCCTCCACCAGCCAGAAGCTGCCATTTTCGACACTGAGGCCACCATTTTGGACGCTGAAGGACTGCAGAACAGTGAGATTGCGCTCCTCTGCATGGCGATGGACTTACCCAGCTGCCGGTAAGCTCCGTTTTAGAGCGTTTTCCCCTGTTTCCCCCTCCACATGCGGAAAGGGCCTTTCTTTCTATATGTAAGTGGCAATATGGAGTACATGGCTTAATTATGAGACCCTATGAGTTTATAAATTTGTATCTAGATTGGAATTCTACAGGTACACTTTCTGCTACTGATCTAAACATGTACAAAAAAGTGCATGCAACAGTTTCAGTTTGATAAAAAAAACTAAAGTACTAATGGATGAAAAATTGCACTGAAATAAGAAAACAATCCAATTCTATCTATTATTATTGTCCTCTTTAATCTACTGTTCTCTGGCCAAAGCAAAAAAGCAAAAAGAAAGACCCATAGCCTGAAGGCTTGACTTCAGCATATAAACATTCTAGCAGACATTATCAGCTTGCAAAACGTAGCAAAACTCTTGGGCCATTTCCACACTACATTGTTATAGTGCTATTATTCCACTGTCATTATCCTATGGAATCCTGGGGTTTGCAGTTTAGGGAGGGTTATTCAGAATTCTCAGCCAGAGAGCTCTTGGGCATCAGAAAACTACAAAGCGAAGAATTCCATGGGATGTTTAAAGTGGAATAATAGCATTATAACAGTGTAGTGCAGAAATGACCTTAGTTTGTTTATTTATTAATATTTATTTATTTAAACCTTACTTTGGCTGGAATGAAGGTTAAGTAAAGATGAGGTCCGAGAATCAATCCTCATTATGCTACCTTTTCTCTTTCCTTCTGCTCTTTTCTCCACCTCTTTTTCTTTCTTACTAGCCTTTCTCTCCTCGCTCCCTACTTCACATTCAGCCTTTCCCTCTAGTCACTCTCCTGCCTCTACGTTTTTTCAGGTCAAAAAGATTTCTCTTCTTTCACTCTCATTCTTTCAGTAGTGTGGGGTCTGCAACAGAGAAGAATCATAAGGTGTTCCTTAGAAGCATCTTGAAGAAATCTATATCCCAGGTTTGTCTGCAGCTACCTTTTCTCCTCAGGGGTTGTGAGTGAACTCTTATCAACTAATGATTGAATATGCTACTGGAAGCTACAGGAAGATTTTAATTAACTAAAATTAATTATTTTATTTTAAATCAAAATAATTCCCAGAAAAATACCCCAGGGGACCCTTAATACCAAGTTTCAGGTGTCTAGATTTCATAGTCTGGGGAACATGACACAGTAAAACATTCCAAATTTTCATTGCATTTCTTTTAAATGACAAGATAGGTAGGTTGTTGTGAGTTTTTCAGGCTTTGAAGCCATGTTCTATTAGTATTTTCTCCTGATGTTTCAGCTGCATCTGTGGCTGGCATCTTCAGAAGATCTGGTGGCATGAAAGGGAGACATAGTATATATGCTTATGTAGTCCCCGGGTGGAAGGGAGCAATTTGTATATGTTACAGTTGGCTGGTAGTTAGTTTGGCCCATCTTTGTCACTGAGGCCAAGGAGACCAAGGTGACCTCAGTGGCCCAGTTTTGACAGGCATGCCATTATGTTCATCTATAGCTATACTTGTGATCCTTGCTTTATAAACTCACAAGACTATAGTAATCACTTCAGCCTCTTTCCTAATGAAAAATAATAACAAATCACCATACATAATTGTATTTATCCTGGGACTTTTATCCTATTCCTCATATAATTTCCCTGGACAACAAAACTAAATTATTAATAGGTTAACCTGCAGTATGTCTTTGCTCCACCGTCATGGAGCAAAGCTAGAAAGGACCTCCACATGGAGCCCTTGAGGCTCACAATATGCAGCACAGGATTGAATAGACCAATGGTCTAACTCAGTATTAGGGCAGTTTCCTGTGTACGATTTTGTTTGCGTTAAAAAGCTTCCAAACCAGCCTGAAAGCTGAACTTTTCAATCAAATCCTTCCAAATGAGATTAGGCAGTATTAAAATTTATACTGTTGCTGTTAAAAATACCAGTCAGCATTCAGAAAGGTTAACCCTAATCCAGCAATTCAAACACAAAGGAAAATGGAGGATATTGCTTATGTCCTCCCAGCTTCTTCTTAATTTCAGGACTTAAATGGACCTTTCAAAAACTGACAATAAACCTATATAACCCCCTTTGTAGGATATTAGAAAAGATCCAAATACTATATTCAAGAAAGAAAAGATATATGTAGCAATTACAGTTTAATCTCTCCTGCTACAGAGCTCCTATTTGCTTACTTCCGCGCACAATATCATTGTCCATAGCACTGCCATCCTTTCTACATTCATACTAATGATAAATACAAAATGTTATGAAGATGGTTTAACAGCTTAAGCCTTTCAAGAATTTCATAAAAAATCTAGGGAAGGAAATAGCTTGCAGATTCTGTTTGTGGCTCCTTAAAGTGTCACTGAAGAAACTATAATACAAATTTTATGCCATTTTTTCCATGTTTCATGCTAGCCTACAATAAGTGAACAAATTATTGATTTACAATAGGAAAATTATACCAAACACTTATTTTCAAGCTTTCTGGGTCAATGTAAGCGAGCAATAAACCTGTGAAGATGGCATTTACTTAAATCCAGTAACCTCTCTTATGTCAGAGGAGCAAATGCTGAGCTTGCAAGATGAATCAAAGTTGTTTGCTAATGCAGAGGTCCTAGCACATTTCCTTAAAATCAATTTTAAGACCAATGGAACATATTCAAAGAACATGGTGTACTCTTGTTGTGCGTTAATGAACATTTCATGTGTCAGTCTTTTAAAAAGAGTTTTTGCAGTATTATGCTTCCTTTGCAGCAGAGCAAAGTACTGCTGTTCCTTGTGTTGTTAAGTTTTAAATTGACAAAGTCCCCACTATCCATTCCAGGGCAGGTGCCATTTAGGGACCTGAGTTTTGGGCTTCATTCCCACAAATAGCAGATGAAGTACAGGATGTGCCAGTTCAGCTGGCAGAAGCTTATGGGAAAGTCCGTGCACATACAAAATTAGACATTGGAGATGGCTAAAAGGATTGATATTTCAGGTTTCTTCTTTGTGTAAAGACCCCTCAAATCTCCTCTCCAGACCACATCATCACACCAAGAATGATAAAGGAGGCAGGCCAGACTAGTGCATCCCTTTCCCTGTGGGCTCATTTAAAATAGAAAACAGAATGTCTGAATAAGGATTACATCATCCAGTTTTCAAAATGCAGTGAAGCTATAATCTGTCTACTGGAGTTTTCAGCTATGTCAGATTTTCTCCCAACCTGAAAAGGAGTATCTGAAGATACAAAATCACTAAATCATAGGGTTGGAAGGACCCATCGAGTCCAATTCCCTACTCAGTACCGGATCTCCATCTAAAGTATCACCAGCAGCTAGCTGTCCAGACCTTTTTAAAGATCCAGGGAAGAAGATCCCACCACCTCTCTAGACAACTGGTTCCCTTGCCTAACCACTCATAGGCCCTCTCCATAGCTTTCCTCTGTCCCAGTGGCATCTGGTGATGATGGCAGCAGTGGGTGTCCCAGGAGAGGAGCACAATGGAGCACTCTCCTCTGCACCAGCCACACCTTTTCCTTCCTCAGTACAGCCAGCACTATCCCAGGCTGCTCTGGGGCAGGAAGCACGACCATTATGCTTCCAGGACCTCCACAGTAAAGGTAAGTGTGGGTGTGTGGCAGGAGGGTGGTGTGATCACTGGTCATCAATGGACAAAACCCATCAATGATTTGTGACATGATCACTCCACCTAGAGAAGGGAGAAGGATGGGTCTGGGACAATGTCATGCATAAGCTTTGTCCCAGACCCATCCTTCTCTCGTCCCCATGGCAGGTTGGGTGCATTGTGCAGAAAGGGCCTTACTGTCAAGAATTTCCTTCTAATGTTCAATTGAAATCTAGTATCCTGTAATTTGAAACTATTAAACTTAGTCTTACCCTCTGAGGCAGCAGTTTTAGCAGCAATTCCCACCAGCCTTTTTTAGCATGGTCAATAGTCATAGATTAAGGGAGTTGCAGTCCGAAGCATCTGGAGGATATCAGATTGGGAAGGTTGAACAATGTGGCCTCTTACCTTCCATGTTACAGTCCAGAAGCGTTCTGTACTTCTGTACTCTCTGACTGTCCTGATTTGGAAGGAACAGTTCCATTTAATCTTCTGACATCTCACCTGACAACCACCCCAGTCTACCAAGCTTTGCAGGTTCCAGAGTAAAGTATCTCACAGCACACTCCACTCAGGGAATCTTTTTGTTTATTTGTGGTGTGCCTTCATGTAATTTCTGACTTGTGACTACAGTAAGGCAAAGCTATCACAGTGTTTTCTTCTCAAGATTTATTCTGAGGGGGTTTGACACTGTCTTACTGTAAAGATGAGAGATAGGCTATCTTCGCACTAGAATGTTGTAGCACTATGATTCCACTTTCAACATCCTATGGAATCCTGGGGTTTGCAGTTTCGGGAGGGGCTAGCTGGCTGTTGAAAGTGGAATCATAGCGCTATAACTGTCTAGTGCAGAAATGGCCATAGTGATCTGCCTAAGATCATTAAATGAGTTTCCATGGCTGAGTGGGAATTTGTACCCTGGTGTCCTAGCCCAGCACTCAGTCTACTTCAGCATGATGGCTCAGACAGTTAGTAAAATTTATTAAGCCTCAGCTGGGTCTTCATATATGAAATGATGGCAACAGTGCAACCCTGTATTTCATGCAACCCTGTATAGAGGAGGTTGGTACTCCCTTAGTGAACCATTTCACAAGCCACCACTGTTTTATGCAGCAGCTTGGCAGGTCAGAGGAATCTGAAAAGTTGAATCCAGCACAATGAGACTGAAAACTGACTGTGAGTACTTGCTTAAAGAATTTTACTTTTGAAAAGTCTCTGACACAGTGGAGAGTTTTTCAGCAGCTAGTTTTAGCATTTGTTATGTATAAGGCTTAATGGAATTTTTCTGCCTATAATAGATTCTTTTTCCTAATGATTGAATTATCATCTCCATTTCATATAGATATAAGAAATAACTTTTGTTCTTTGCGGAGTGCTCAATGTCATCTTCCCCTTTTGTCAAAACGTAAATTAAACCGCTCAAAGGAGCTTTGTGCCAATGTGTTTGCTTCTTTATTCTGTCCCAGAATGTTGGGATTCAAATCGCCTCCTTTCTTTGCAACACCAAGTGTATTAGCTCCGACAAGAGCATAAGAAGAAGAGTTGTGAGCAAAGGCGGCCGGGGGGTGGGGTGAGGAGAATGCAAATAGACGATGGCAAAAGGCCCAGGAGGAAATAATACATGCAAGCATGATGCATTTTACCATTTATTTGGAACATCACTGAAGTCTTTTCGATTCCCTGACATCTACTGAAGGGGAATAATCTGATAAAAATGATAAATTCCCCCCTTCCCAGTTTTGGTACTTTTGTATCAAAAAAGGTGCTGTGGAAAAGAGTTCTTTAAAAAAAAAATGGAAGCCATCATCCTTAAATCAAAGGAAGACCACCACAGATAGTACAAATCACACTCTAAGGTTTCTAGAAAAAGGCACACTGCAAGATATTTTGCTTTAAGACCTGAGAGTCATGGTGGAGATAAAAGGGGTAAAGTGGGATTGTGCTATAGTTGAGAAGTGCTAGAGCAGTCTCTTGTAGAACACCAATTCTTTACTTAACTCAGATCTTCCCAATGCCCCTTCACAATAGAATACAAGTGCAAGGTATGGTTTGTGACCTCAGGGACCTAATCTGATAAATCTGCATGAGTGCACTTCTGTCAGTTTGCAGGAGCATTTCTCTAACAAAAGCACAAGACTTCATCTGTGGCGTATCTAGGCTCAGTAGTACGTGGGGCAAGCACATAAGTTGCACCCCTAGGTGCTGCTGCACTACCATTGCCATCTCCGCACCAGGCAAGGAAGGACCCAAGTGGTGGCAAGGGGGTGCAGCAGTAAGTGGAGGGCAGCGATGTGGGCATGGGGGGCATGGCAGGTGCAGGGGGTGGCAATGGGCACGGGGGGTGGCGGGCGTGGCCCAGACATTGGTGCCCCGGGTATACACCCCAGTTACCCCACCCTAGATATGCCTCTGGCTTAGATACTTCATAAAGTGATACAGGAGCAGAACAAGATGAAACATCTTTGCTGATTCTACACACTCCATCTTCTTCATCTGGATTTGTGCCTGAAAGACTGAGGCAAATTCTGGCTATTAGTAGGGCAAACTGTAACCGAGCAGACTTTGTGACATTGCATAATATCATTAGTGGGTCGCAGGACATGTGTGTTAAGGTATCAGCATTAGTTTATTATTTCCTGACCTTACAGAAACTGAGCCATCTGATCTAAAACACTTAAGAGCAGCTTTTATAAAGAGTGAAATCACTGACTCACTTTAACATGCTACTATATCTTGATCACTATCTCTGTGACGACTTTCTAGGAGCAAAGTGGATATGATTCTTTATCTAATGCTAAATAAGTCGGGACAAGATTTGTCCCCTTACCACTCACTTGTCAAAATTACCATAAAGTATATCAACTTTAATTGAGATTAAATGTGGCAAATAATTACCATAATAATTGTAATAATTGTTATAGAAATGGGAAAACCTCACAAAATAGATTGGGGTAACTTGAATTCTCTTTGAAACAAAAGACCAACTCATTATAATAAGACATATTTTCTCTCTGAAACTAATTAACTTGTCAATCAAATTTACTTGAACAATGTTTAAAAGTGCCTGTGGAGTTCTGGAATAAAACTTTAAGAAATGCTCAGGGAGAAAAATCCGTTTTAATTTTCTCTCTACCTCCCCACTTCTTATTGCTATACATATATAACGACAAGGAAACTTATGTCACATCACATATTCTCTTATACCACTCTCCTGTGAAGAAGAAGAAAAACAAACAGAATGGCAGCAATTTAAGATATAGTTCTATGTGAACTATAATTCTAAATCTCTTGAGGGTTTCTGGTTGAGGAAGGATGATGATGCCTTTTTGGTCAATATGGATGGAGGTACTCAGTGGTCATGCCCATGCCCCAGGACCCAGACAGGACCCTTCCCAGCAGCCACAACATGGAGACATGATTGGAGAGTATATTTGGCAGCCAGTGTAGGTGAAAAGGGAATGCTCATGAAGTGTGGAACATTTTTATAATAAGGACTCATCACTTAGGCAAACAGCTGTGGATGCTTCTCAGCCTATATAAACGGGGACAGGAATGATAGGAAGCAGTTGCAGGCAACCATTTATAGGTGGAAGAAATCCAGCTTACATTCAGATAGCTTGCTTATGCTCCCAGAAACCTTGATTTTCATCTCATATAAGGACTTATTTACTGGACTGTCACTCTGGATTTACTGTGGACTCGGACTGCAAAACAATGACAGGTAATTTGCAAACAAGCTATTACCAATTTTGCTTGTGGCTGCTGATAAGAACTTCTAATTGGAGACCTGCAAGCCTTAGCTGGCTGCCAGCACAGGACATTGGTACTTCCTTGCACAATGACACCACCTCTGCATATAACTTCAGGCTTTCAATGTCAGAGCTCACTCTCACATTCAATTAGTGTCTAGGAGTGAAGGGCTCCTTCACATCATCTGACTGAAGCTGTGCAATCAGGAAAAAGAAACAACCATAAGATTCCTAGACTCCCAGTGAATACACACCCTCTAGTATATCATAGATGAAAACCAGGACATGTGCAGCCAAGCAACATCAGAGTCTGGTCAAAATAGCAAAAGTTATTAATGAGTGAGAGCACACAAGATATGAAAAGGTGCAGCAGTTTACTTTTGCCTGAGCTTACTGGAAAAGACAAGATTCTATCCCATCCTCTCATCTCCTTCCTGCTGGGTGGAGTGAAATCTACTCCTGCACTTTGAAATCTGTTTGCAGCAAATTAATTAAGCTGAGGCCAAAGAGAAAAGTTTAAAGAGGAGAGAGAAATAAGAGCTAATAGGCAACTGGAAAAGTAGGGTGGTAGACTGTTGCTGTTAAATAATTGCTGTTAAATTGGGACAGTTAAAAAAAACATGTAAATATGAGAGGTTCCTTTACCCTAAAACATGGGTGACTCAGAGGTCCACCCACAATGCCAGTGCCTTCATGAAACAATGGAGAATATAAGCTCAGAGAAAGTCCTGAGAGAGGGGGTAACCTAATGAGATCTTTTACACCAATGTCTACCAGTGCTAATTCAGGGAAGAACCAGTCAGGGATCCAAAAGTAAGCTTATTTGTTTTATTAGGGGAATTGCAATCATACACACAACATCTAAGCAACCACACAATCACACAAAGCCAACTGAAGGAAAAGAGGGGGAAGTTTTGGATAGCAAGACCTTGAAGATGAAGTGGGTGTAAGGATAGTACACAAATGAGAACTGGAGCAGCAGAGTGATGACTAGCAATCAGTGTACTGTGAGTTGGCTAGTCAACAACCAGCATTTAAATACTCTTTTTCTGTTTGGAGGGCAAAGGTGCTAATGGGTCTCTGGCAGAGTGAAAAATGGAGTCTGGAGAGTGGACAAAGGGCTCTGGAATGCACTAGGTGACAAAGGGCTAATGGTAACCTTGATAGATCAGTACTTGTGTGACAGGTGTGGGGACAAAAGGGAAGCTTGTTTGGTCAGAGGGAGAAGAGTTAACACAATCAGCTGTCCTATGGGAACATCTCGGATACTATTGTCTCTTAGAAGTTGAGTCATCAGAGACTAAGACCCTTTCCACACCGGGGGGGTGGACACGGGGGAAACGGGGCGGCGCACGTGGGGATGGAGCTTACCATGAAGCGGGAGGCTCTGCCCCAGTGGGGAGCAGCGCGAATTCGCCGCTCTGCACAGCGGTGGCGCTCAGCGGTGCCCAGCAGCATCCAAAATGGCGGCCAGTGGCTTCCGGCGGTGCTCCGCCAATCGGGGCAGCATGCCATCTGAAAGCCCATCCCCGGGCAGCTCTGCAGGGATGCACTACCGCGTCCCTGCAGTTCTGCACAGGGAGCTGAGATGGAGTAGTGCACGCGAGGTTTTATAAAAACCACTTGAAAGGTGGTTTTTATTAAACACGGAGCACCACCCACGTGGCCGTGCGAGGGCGGTGTGAGGTTTAGAACCTCCCTTTTTTTGTCCGCCCTAGCGCACCCCGCGGTGAAGGCGACCTCTGTGTCCGGTCGTTGCATCGCGGGGTTTTACCCCTGTGTGGAAATGGCCCAACTGTAAGTTTGTTAGTACTGGAGTTTCCTGGTGATTTCCTGACTATGACCTGGCTGTGCCTTTAAGTCTCTCCTGACCTGATTTTGCAATGCATGTGTGCAGTCAGCTTTTTCCTATTAGCCACCATGGCCATGCAGCTATAGCAGCATATAAGGTATATTTATGTCAAGTCATACTTGTCAATTAAATCATATCAAAATGTGGGTGTGCGTACGGCCTACTAACAGTTCAGCAAGAGAATCACTGTTCCTTTTTCTTGGCTGCATAACTGCAACCACATGGTATCCAAGAAGTCACTCTGTTACCTCAAAAGTTGGAGGATCTTGAGGTCCTCCAGCAATGCCAATGTCTCCTTAGGAAGACAGGGAATTATAGCTCAAAGGAGAGCTGAGAGAGGGGTATAACCACATCACCTTGTCCCCTGTGTATACCAGTACTAACTGTAGGACACAAGTTGAGGGCCAAAAGATTGTGGGGAGGAATTCACACACACATATACAACCAATCAAACAGTCTTATAAACCACACAAGACTATGAAAGAAAAGAAAGGTTAGACTGCAAGAATTTTGGAGTGAAGTGGGTGATGCAGAAGCTGAGTATCAAAGTAAGATGGCTTAAACACAAGAGTTTGAGGATAGCCCAGGGCATGGGAATCAGGGAGCAAATGGACAGACTGACACACCTATTTGCATCCAAGGTGTTACAAATTTTCAGGATAGAGCCAGGGTTTAAATACCCTTTTTCTGCTCTAAAGGGGAAATGCTCTTTGACAGAGCCAACAAAATGGGTCTGGAAAGTTGTGACTGTCTTTATGGGAAGTGACAAAGCATTAAGGGAAATCACGACAGCCTCTTAATGACTGGAAAGGTGAGGGAACGAAAGGACAGTTTATGTGGGAAGAGGCAACATCTTTTGGTTGCTCCTTCTGTTACCCTGTTTCCTGGGGATCCCGCGAGGGACTCCAAACATGCTCAACTATTGGTGGGGAAAATTAGATCAGAGCACAAGTTAGCACAACGAGAGGCAGGGCAACGCAGCGGAATCTTTAAACCCAATGTCTATAGGGTCAGGCCAAGCCAAGAAGCACACCAAATATGAAATAATAACAGTGATATTATTAAATACAAGCAAAGAGTGTATGCAACACACTCACACAAGTAACTATAGAAAACAAAGGTGGTAGAGGTATAGAGGAATTTTAAGAGGGATTGTTGAATTGGGTGATACTACGCCTGTCCGAAGCTGGGAGTAGATCACTGCAGAGGTCTGTAGGTGCGCAGTCTCGGAATGAGACTGAGGGGAAAGCTCGCCAGATAAAGTGGCAGCAAGGCCGGATGGAAGTTCAGAGCGATCCGAGGAAGGTCTCGGAATCAGGGGTTTTTATAGGGCGAATATGACAGTAGGCTAGTCTGTACTTGGGGAGGAACAATGAGGTTTGGGTGCGAGACAATGTCTCCAAAAGGTCAGAATTTAGCATGATTGAGTTAATTCCGAATCGACAATGGAATGGCCAGTATGCAGATGTAGCGTACTTGACAGTTAAGCATCTAGCTCATCAAGCTGCCTGCATGGGGCAGGAAGTTCTTTGTATTAGCGTGCATCCTTAATGAGCTGTTTGTCTAGGGAGGTCTCCTAAAGTGAAGATCTGGCTGAGTCTGGCCTGCCTGGGTGGAGAAAGGAATGTTCAGCAATCAACGGCCATGCCTACTTCGGTGCTTGTCAGGGGGCCTCGCAAACACTTGGCCGAGGGTGACATAATGGGGCCGAATTGTGATATCAAAAACGATATCTGATGTCTTCCAAAGTTGGGCTAGCAAATGGTGATAACACTTCCATCAGCTTCTCTCACTATTATTCACTAGGTTGGGTATTTTAGAGGACCTCCTAAAACCCATCAGATTGGGCTTTCTGGCTGATCCTTCTGAACATATGGCCTGATCATGCTGAGATCCTTTGTCTTAGCTCAAAACTTCTAGCCAGAGTCCTTTTTCCGCCCACATGGCTATCAGCCATGAATGTAGGATTTATATATTAATATGATATCTCTTGCCAATCAAAGGATATTTCTGACTAATTCTACTGTACCATGGAGTTGGGGTGCATGGCATGGTAAGAATTCTACCCTCTTGCCAGTGATTTGCTGGAGCATTGCTGGTATGGTCACACTGAAGTACAAAGCTAGCAGCAGTTGATGATCTGTGGAAGTATGCTAGCAAAGTTTGTCTTGCAGAAGTACAGTTGGATCTTGGATTCAGAATGCAAGTTGTGGTCTGGGAAATATTTAATTTAAATCATAGCTTGATTGTAAATTTACCCTGTTTACAATGTAAATATGATAATAATAACTTGTTGCCTTTCAGAAGAATGTTGTAAATCATCAGTTCTAAACATGGCATCCACAGAACCTGCTGGGGAATGCAATGTCCTTGCAGGGGGCCACTAAGGCTTGAAGAAATGTTATGAGCTTTTACAATTAAGAAAGAAAGAAAGAAAGAAAGAAAGAAAGAAAGAAAGAAAGAAAGAAAGAAAGAAAGAAAGATGGACAGTCACACATTGATCTCAAAGAAAAGAGCAGGAGTCTTTTACCAGTAACAGAGATCATTTGCACAAAGTTTCTTTATATCTTAAACCACTCCAAAGTTACAAAACTGTCTGATAGAAAAGAAAAGTAGTCAGCGCTTGCTACTTCTGCACACAGTGAGAACATGCAAGTGAATGACACTCACTGACTGAGTGAAAGCACATGATATTTCTTGCTACCACCTATACAACCAGAAGCCACCTTGAGCTAAGACTTGATCATCTGAGGCAACAGAATATATTTAAAGGAGATCCATGGGAAACAAAAGGTTAAGAACCACTGCTCTAAGTGATTTGGGACTTTTCCAGAGACTGGTATAAAGAAGTATGACTTTTGAAATATAGCTCTTTGATTTTTGCCAGTTGATATTGCTTCCACATCTATTCATTCCATTCTTTTTGAGGCCTGTTTATTTCTTGAATCTGCACTAGACCTATTCAACTGAGGCATAGCTTGCTAACATGGTCCTATGTTTTGAAGAGAAAAAATTCTCATCTATTTTTTTTTAATTTAAGAACTGTAGAGCCATTGCACAAAATTATTTTTTGCTATACACTATAGCACTATAAGTCTTCTTATTTATTTATTTTTAAAGCACTGTGAAAAAAAAAGAGGAACATATTGTCCCAGTATATATCAGATTTCTTTTTTAAAAAAAATCCAATTTGAGCATGGAAATAAAATGAAAATGAAACAAAATTTTCTGGCAGGCACTGCAGAAAATAGTCTGGGATAACAGTCTGGGTTTATAGTCTGGGTTTGGGGACTTTAATTTTTTTTCTTTTTATTTCATTTATTTATTGTGGAAAGAGAGGACTATAGGAACAAATACCATAAAATCTGAAAATATTTGCCCCATCTGGAGAAGTCCTTTCATGTGGTCCCTGTTCCAGAAAATGATCTATAAACATTTTGAGGTATATAGGTGACATCTATAGGTAAGAATATTTTACTTTTAATTTAACATTTTATGTTTAATATTTTACTAAAGCTTAGCATTTCATTAAGGAGAGTTGCTAAAAAATATTTCTTCTCTTTTGAGTGTTTGTTCTTTGAATAAACAGAGTGCTTAGATCTTAACACTCATGTGCAGAACTCTATGGGACTTAGAGAAGAAAATTGCTGTCATAACCTTTCATGACTTTACACCAAAATCAGTAGAAATACTAATTAGCACTAGGGGGAGGGGAGTAAGCAAATGTGTTTTTTAAAAAAACCCTCTTCTTCAGGGAAACAATGCTTGTTCAATAATGTTTAGGACAATAGATGTCCATAAAATTAAGGGAAGGGAATGAGGAAGATGTACAAGGAGGATTCCTTTGTTCTTCCCTCACTCTGTATCTTGTGCTCCTCCACCTGTCCACAGTCAAGGCTTTCAATACAACATCCCTTCTATACTCCTCTTCTTCCTCCAAGCATTTCTGTTCATTCTCCTCTTCCTATTTCTCTGTTCATACATTCTTCTGTCTTTGACCAGTGCTGTTCTATTTTTTTCCTTGTGACTTCCTCTCACAATTATGTGTCCATTGCAGTAACCCACAAAAAGGAAGTGATGTATTTAAGTCCTTTACTCCAAGTCTCAAATCAAGTCTCAAGTCCTTGAAGATACTTTCAAGTCAAGTCTCAAGTCTGAGCCAACTTTATCCTCAAGCTATAATCCAGAATTTTCTGGACAGAGTCAAATAAAGTCAGTTTTAAGCAGAGTTGGCCTTTCACATTTGTGATTTTGCCATCTGCAGCATTGGAAGTGGGGAGTAGAATCCTTCTTTCTTCCCCTTCCCAAAGCTGGAGGCTTTTGTGCCAATGGGCATAAAAGAGTATGCAGCTTTGGAAGTGAGGAATGGAATTCTTCCTCCCACTTACTGAAGCTTCAAAAACCTTAGAAGGCTCCTTCCTCCTCAAGCCTCTTGCCTAACACATTGCAATTCCCCTCTGAGAAATGCACCCTGCACTATGGGGGCAAATCTTGTCATGTGCTTTTAGGAAACGTTTTAGCAGGCTCCTTCGATATGCAGTGGTGATAGGCTGCTAAGCAGACCTCAACCCTGCCTCAAGTCCATTGCCTAACCTGTTTGCTGTTCCCCTCTGGGAAATGCACCCATGCTTTGGGCTTGAGACAGATTGTCATGTGCCCAGTAGGCAAAAAGGGATGGAAGTGTTGTTCAAAGCTGTAGGGTTTCTCAATGAATGTGTTATGTTACTAAACCAAGGGCAGCAAGTCAGTCACTAAAAATATACAAGTCTCAAGTCAAGTCAAGTCAGTGCATTGTTTATTGCCGAGTCAAGTCCGAGTCGAGTCACTGGAGCAACTTAAGTCTGACTTGAGTCCGAGTCAGTCGACTCAAGTCTACGTCACTGCAAAACAGGCATACAGGAAAAACTCAAATACACTTTCTCATTAAAAGGGGAATTGGAAACCTATGGGCTGCAGGCTAGATGCGACATATGACATATAAGCTTCTCCTGTCATTACTGTTGATCAGTAACCAGATATTAGAAGGTATGTAGAGATTTTTACACTTTAAGTACTCTGTGAATAACTGAATTGTGCTTTACAGGTATGAGAGCTGTTGAAAAGAATTGAGCTGTATTTTGTATATGTGATGGAAAATGTCCACATTAGTGAAAATTACATCTGGTCCTGATTTTATCTGGATTTGATTACTATAATACACTGTAAGAGTCAACATGATGGAGGGGCTTAAATGTTGAAGTACATCCCTGGAAACCAGGGTTTGATTCCCTACTTGGCCATGGAAACTCACTGGATGTCTCAGCCCAAAAATACCCATAGCAGTCTTGCCTGTGGCTTGCCATAAATTAGAAATGACTTGAAGGCACACATCATCATCATCAACAAAAACATACTGTACATAGAACTTTCTTTGGAAACTGTTCAGAACCGTAAGCAGGTCCAAAATGACTATTGACTAGGAATAATCATGGGGTACATACATCTCCCTCGTTGAAACAGCTTCAGTAACTATTGGTCTGTTTCTAGGCACAATTCAAAGTGCTATTTTAAATCTGCAAATCCATATATGGCCTATATCCAGACCAGCTGAAAGCCCACATCCTCCATGTAAGCCTACCTGATTCATATGGTCTTTAGGGAAAGAATTTCTCTTTTTGGCACCATAATCACAGGCTTGTTTGGTGAGAATACAAGAAAGATCTTTCTCAGTAGTTGCTCCTAGTCTATGGAACTCCTTTCTGAGAAATATTTGATTGGTGCTGTCTGTGGTCTTTTTTGCCAGTAGGCAAAGTACTTCCTATCCAGACAAACCTTCAGCCTTCGACTCGTCAGGACAGAAGGATGTATACTGGGCACAGTGTTTTGAGTATATAGTTTTTGTGTAATATGTTTTTCATTGTTTCTACGTTAATGTCTGGATTGCATTTTAACTTTTGTATTGGATACAGTTTAAGCCATTTCTTTTCTAACTTATATTTTGGATTCCATAATGGAATAAAGGTGGGATAACAGCAGCAAGAACTACTACAACAACAAAATGGAACAGTGGCAATTGAAATGGATTCTTAGTGCTAAAGCTGTATGGTCTTTACCACTGCTGGAATGCCACCTCCTCCCACCACATCCTTTCTAAACTGGCCCCAGGGTTAAAAATAACAATAATAATAAAAGCTCCACATTCTTGCACTACCAAAGGATTGTCAGGTATTAGTTTAGGCTCAGAGGAAATGCACTTTGTGCCAAGCTTCTTCTGCAGTCACGTCCAGTCTCCAGTCTGTTTAGCTGTCTCTGTTTCTCAGATTGCCTTAGGAGGATGTGTGGGCACTGAGGGCAATTTACTAATTCAAGCTACAGTCAGCCATGTATACCTAGACTTTCAGGCAAAACACCAGAGAGCTCATACTGGTCCAAAGAAAAGCACTCCTTGACAGTAATGTCCCCATTTGTAATATTTTACATCTGCCTATGAATGTCTAACGCATGGGTCTTAGTAACTGCCTTATTCCAGCCCCTCCCATTTGGGCATCCAATTTGCATTCTAATTATGGAAATTCAACAGATTAATTGTTGCATTTTTCTCCCACTGTGTTTCAATCCTGGTACCTTGTTTTAAATAATGTAGACTAATGTTTAAAGTGATGGATTAGGTATGAAAAAGCCCAAGTTCAAATTCCTATGGCTCATGAGATTTACCATGTGATCTTGGGCCATTACTATGTCTCAATAATTACAGGTTGTTGTGGAGATTAATAGGAAGATGGTAACACGATCATGTACGTTTAACAACAATAACATTTCATCATGCAAAGACACCGCTGTTGCATTGGCATGAGATCACTATTGCTTTTTTACCACCATGTTTTGTTTGTTTGTTTGTTTTTTGTTTTAATGATAGCAAAAAATTGCAGAGGCAGGTATAGAACAGAAAGCATGAGCGTCATGTGATTTCCAGGGGGAAAAGTGGAGCAAAATTAAAACCATGTTATAAATCATAGTTCTGTCTTTGTACTTTGCCTTACCTTGCACCTACTTGTCTTCCTTCTTGAAATCTCTCACAGCACCTCTCATCCTTTCTTCTCTCCTTTCCTATCCTTTGATTTTTCAGTTCTGTCCCCCTACTCTACAGCTGCACCTTCCCTTTCTTTGTCCATTTTCACACTAGCCAGTTATAGTGCTATTATTCCACTTTCAGTATCCTATGAAATCCTGGGGTTTGCAGTTTAGGAAGGGTCCAACTGGCCCCTCCCTAAACTGCAAACCCCAGATTCCATAGGATGTCGAAAGTGGAATAATAGCACTGCAACGGGCCAGTGCGGAAATGCCTCACTTTACACCTTCACAACACTTTATTCCCTTGCTTCTTGCACTGCACTATTAACACTTGCCACCCTCCTTTATCTCCTCCCCTTCCCTTTCTCTTCACCCTGGGCCACCACAATCCCTGCATTTACTTCTTGCACTCCTTAACCTCTGCCATTCTTCTGTAGCTGGCTTCTTTGTCATCTGCATCATGCTTTCCTCTCAACCATGGATATTCTTCTTTCCACTTTTGCTTCAGTTTGGTTAAGTCAGAGGTGCTTCAGCTGCAAGACTAGAAGTTGGAGGATATGAAGATAAAACAAATGGGGAGAGGTCATGGTAGAGATAATGGTGAAGAGGGGAAGCAAGGTGGGGTGGAGAGAAAGTAACAAAAATCAAGCGGGCTTCTCTTCTCCCATGTAAGGCAGTGGGAGGGGGGACTACGCATCATAACACGGAACTGTTTTTTTTCCTTGAATGCTCAGTAAAAATGCAAAATTTTTCTACATGCAGCAAGTCATGCATAATGCATGCATGCATAATACCTCAAATATTAATAATTGTATTGCCACCTTTACCTTGTTTTGTTGTATCCCCCCTTTCTTTTCAATGGCTTCTTTGCGTTTTACGTAAATTTTGCAAGGAGCTCCACAAAATAGACTTCAGCTGGATTTTCCTTCAAAATCTACTGTTTTCTGCAAAGTTCCAAGGCTATTTTGGAGAACTGGAAATTGGATTTGAGAGAACACAGGCTACAAATGTCAGATATAGGTCATAAGACTTCACTCATTGACTAAACACAGCAGGGGAGACCATGTTTCCCAAAAATAAATAGGACAGAAGAGTGAGTTTACACTTTGCCCTATAACTCCCACAAAGGCTAAAGACTTAATTTAATATAAAATAAAGTAAAACAAAATGTTTGGAATTCAACTCAGATGATGGTCCAAACCTGCAACAGATAGTATGCACAGAAACCAGGTTAAAACCATTTTGCTGCATTGCCAGCTACTATCACTTTTCCAACATGTTTAATCCAACTTTACCAACTTATTTAAGCATACAGTCAGTCCTCCACATTTGCTAGGGTTAGGGGGACAGGGACCCCACAAAAATGGAAAAATGGCAAGTATCAAAATTTATTTGAATCTGTGGGAAGGGGGCCAGGGCATGGTGGGAAGAGCAGGGACCAGGGTCCAAAGCAGGTCAAGGAAAAGAGAGGGAGGGTTGGGTTGGCATGATGGCCCTTTGCTTCCTGTCTGTTGTCCATCTCCTTCCTTGGGAGTGGGGAGGCAATGAGAGAGGTTTGTGGTGCTGAGAAATTGGGTTGCATTCCCTGATCAAAGCAACCAAGAGGGAGGGTGCCCATGAGAAAGAAGCACTTCAGGTTCAGGAAACTCACAAATAATCAAATCTGTGAAAGTGAAACCTGCAAATATGGAGGACTGATCATAGTTCATTCTGGAAAGGGAACACCAGCTAACTGACAATTTTTAAGAATTGTGCAAGGTTCTGATTTCCAAGGTAACTTAGGGAATACCAGAGCTGTTAAAAAAAAATCCCATCAATATAGTTTATATTTGCAGTGTATTGTGTGATATGAGAACTGATGACCTGAAGCCATATGATATAGTAGCCTTGTTGAAGCAAAGCTGGTTTAGGTTAGGAAAATTTATTCAGTCAAGAATTCTTTGTCTTTCTTTCTTGATTCACACATCCTGAATAGAAGATCGAAACAAGTGCAAGTGGCAATTGAATTTCCATCAGTTTCAGGGAAATAAGTAATCTGAGAAAGATAAAATATGTTCAACAACATAACAGAAATCTGGGGGAAAAGTGTGCAAAGTATGCACACATTCTAAAAATGTACAAAATTTAGTCAGTGGTGACTTGTGTCCTTTGAAATATCCATTTGAAAAATATACAGAAAATAGGTAAGCTTTTCCCCACAAAAATTAAAGAAGCCAACATGGAACTGGAACAGAATGAACTTGGAGGTAGAAAGTGAGGAAACATCTGGTACCTTGAATTCTGTCATGAAAGATAATGACCCTTGATAGATCTACTAAGGATGGTAAACATACCTATTGGAGATGTCCCAGAATTTGATGGTCATTCCACTTCTTTTTGAGAAGGATGGAGCTCCATAAGCTCAGGTAGAAGTGCACAGATGTATCCAAATTATTTATTATGTTGTATGCAAGTGAGATATACAAAGCAGACATGTGGTGTTCTGCAGAGAGATAGAAGCAAAAAGATGACTCCCTGCCCTAAGGAGCTTACAGTCTCAGTTGATAGGTATGGTAGTAAACTGCCTGTCCATGTTCTTCAGAGCCTTGTATTCTGTAACGTATGGTATTATATAATGCATACAATGACACGAATAAGAACCATATAGAATATATCCAAATTGTGCTTTAGAGGATTATATATAACAAATCCACATGAGTAACACATCATCCATCTGCTGCTTAGCTTCAGTGGCAACAATAACAGTTACAATGTTAAGAAAAATACACTTTGGTGTAATAACACACACTTCAGTTTACAGAAGGTGGACACAGATTTTGAGCATGCTGGATGCTGCTGCAGTGTTTATCCAATTTAAGCTGATTTTTGCTGAGGTCATTTCAATCTGTCGAAATAGCTCCTAATGCACATGGTAAGACAGACTCAACAAGAGAAAGAAAGAAGATTAAACAGAAAAAGAAGAAGGGGATTACATAAAGAGGATGTTCCATGGGAGAAGAAGGTTTTCTGAGCCTGGTGAAATGTCATGTTCAACTTTACAACACAAGTGCAGTCAAAGTTGCACTAAGCTCCACACTTACAAATGTTGGCAGCATTGAATGTACAGTCCACTGACCGTCAGGATGCTAAGCAGCAGAATGTCTTGCTCATCTCCTACTGTTCAAAGGATCTAAGGCTTTAAGTGAAGAAATTCCTTCAGTAGATAGCACCTGCATCAACCAAAAACTGATCTGTTTGGATTGCTTGAGTTCCTAACATTAGAGAGGCAATTGACAGCACCCATATGGCCATTAAATACATCTGATGAGCAAATACATAGGAATTACAAGATAGCCCAATGAGGGGGAAAACAAGATGAAATATGATTTATTCCTTGAAACATAAATTGCTTATGATGGAGACATATGCAGAAACATACTTTCTGAAATCTGAACTCTGGATGGACAAGATAATTAAGGCTGCTGTTTTAATGGTTTTGGCCTTCAGAATATTTAGCATAAGATCATTCTGTGAAAATTACCTCCATGACATATGTAGATTATATTTTATTTTTGAACTGCATGTCACAAATTGCAGCCTTCTTTTTTGTGATCCTCTACAACACTCACTAACTATGCCACAGCATGCTAAATTATCATTGCCAGCTTGGTACACATCCAGAAATAAACAAAGATGCACATAAATAAATGTAGAAGCTTTAAAGAAAAGGAGGGTGTTACTTCAAAATCTGCATTGAAGTATTGCTTGTTTGAAGAAATTATGGGAACAGTGGCTATATTTCTTTAGAGTGTATAATATCCTATATGGTTTTGATTAATAGATTGTTGTTGTTAATATATTGTTGTTTTATATCTACCAAATGTCAGTCATTTTTTAAAAAAATCGTCATGGTTTTCAGACTTCTCCACCCATTGGAGGAAAAAAAACTAATTAGGAATTTCAGAATTTTCACATTTTTATGGAATCTAAGATGGAGTCCACTTTATTTCCTCTGTTGTTGACTGCAATTTCCAAGTATAAACACTATGTGTGTGAATGAGGAATGTTAATTTTTGCATTTTTCATTTTCATGTATGGGGGGGGGAATCAGAAGTCCTCACTCCAACTGGGAAAGTTTATGAGAACTTCTGTGAATTTTTCAATTTTTTTCAATTTGGGACAGAAAAGAATTATGATTTTATTTTCTAGAAAAACCCTGTTTCATACAGCAGATTTTTCTTTGTTTTTTGACTGCAAAACCTGGTGATAATGGGGGGGGGAGTGTGAGGTGTTTGTCCTTTAACTGTGAGGCAAGGGCAAAAAGATTTCCAATGGTAAGCAGTTTTGTTCAGTGCTGAGACATATCTTGTAGTTAAGGGTAAGAAAATTTGTGAATACTTGTCATATCCTTTCTACTATTCCATAACAATATAATGGTGCTTCCCCAGGACTGCCATTGATGTGGGCAAGAAATTTCATTTTAGATCTAACTTCCATTATTTATGAGATCAGAGTGGTCTTTCATTTTAAAAAGCTTACATAAGGTTTATCTATGGTCCTTTCCACACAACGGGGTGCAGTGACTTCCTTTCGCTGCAGCCCCAGTGGGAGAGAAAGCATGCCAGGAACACTCCTTTCCACACCTTGCCTGGTTGCTGTGGAGGAGAGCACTCTGGCCCCACCTTTTCCCTTCCACAGAGCAGCTGGGCATTTGCCATTGCTGTGCTGGGGAGGGAGGTGTCACCAGCACGCTTCCGCCCTTCTGCATGGCTGGAAAAGGTGGCAGCATGACATGATAGTAAGTGCAAAACACTTTTTTTTTTCATTTTACAAATACCTCATTTGCACAACGCACGAAGAAAAGAAGGTAGCAGGATTGCAATGATGTTGTGCAGAAGCACAACTGCTTTAGCTCTGAGATCATGTCCCCACAGTGGGGCAACCACTTGGTGTGGAAAGGGCCTATGTTAAAGACTAGGGATTGATGAAACAGTCTATTATTCAGTCATCATCATTTTCACACATATTCAGTCATAAGTGTTCTACATTAGTGTGCATTTTATAGAAACAGTATGAAAATTTGTACTTGTTTTCATATTCAGTTCCCTAATATACAGAACTCTATTTCATAGCTATTCCCAAATACACACTTTTAGTATGGAGTTTTTTGCTCAATGTAAGTTCCTAAGCTGTCCCCAAATTGCAAGTTTTTAGGAGGAAATATTAAAATGGATAAATCAAATGTGAGACCAGAAAGTATATTACAGAGAACTTTATTATTAATATTGATATTTAAAAATGAAAAGGAAAGATTGCCAAAGACTCAATAGTACTTTGGCAAGTGCTGCAAGGCTACATGTTGTGAAATGATGGAAAAATTAGATAGGTTTTCCATACAAAGAAAGCTAAATAAAGCATGGTCCATAGAATTACCTGAAAAGTTAGCATACAGAATTAGATTAGCAAGACGAGGAATCAAAGAGGATGTGTTTGAAGGCATTTGGAAGTCCTTTATTACTTCTTCTTCTTCTTGTTTTTGTTGTTGCTGTTGTTGTTGTGTGCCTTCAAGTCATTTCCAACTAATAGTGACCATAAGGTGAACTATTGGGGGGGGGGTTCAGAGGCTGAGAGTGTGTGATGCACCCAAGGTTTTCCAGTGGTTTTCTGTGGCTGAGTGGGGAATCAAATCCTGATCTCACAGGGCGTAATCTAACTCTCAAACCACTACACCAGGTTGGCTTTCTTTATTACCTATTATGTGGATTCAAACAATCATCCGATCAAGCACATTTTCTGAGCAATATGTTTTGAATGCTGTGAACAATATACAGTCTGTTGGTCAGTTCTTTGAAGAAGATTTATACCTATAATGATTGACAATGACATAGACTTAGATTTATTGGCTAGTATTCTGTATCAGCTACTTAGTTAAGCATACTTAACTAAGTAACTTCTCGTGGACTGAATGTCCCACCTGTCAGAAACAGCAGAATGAACCTCCTTCTCCCATGATGCTGATACCTAGTAAAAAATGTTGAGGTAGGGAGTTACAATTGTGACAATAGCGTCACAACTGTAAGTAATAATTGTGAATAAGGAACAATCATTGATGAGTAAATCTAGGTTACAGGGAATTATGATCATGGCAACAGAGTCAGAAATGTGACTAAGCAGTAATTGAGAATGCAGAACAGTTAGCTAGAAAATGTGAAAATGTGATCCATTTTCAAGATGCCCAAACATGCTGTCAATCCTATTAGAAGCACTAGCTCCAGAATCACATGTTATCACATTATTGTGGCAGCGCAATTTAGTCTTTTATAACATTTGTATACATTTTTACAAATTTATGCTAAATTTACATTACTCTGGAGTAACACATACTGATCATTTTCAGATAGTAGGGCATGTAATATATACATGAACAAGCTACAGAACATTTGAGCTTGACACAATAATTCCTATAGACATAGTCTCAAGCTTCTTGGTGGAATGATTGGAAATGGCCAAGGAGCACCATTTATAAATGTCTCTATTGTTTTCACAAGAGAAACACTTGTAAATGTCTCAAGTCAATCTCCTGTCAATTTCTTTAAAAAAATATAAAGAAGAATTCTGTGCAACTCAAAAAGATTACATACTACATTAAGTGTCATAAAACCACAATTTTATTGATCCTGTGAATTTTGTTCTAGGACACCACCAGGGCTATGACTTTTTGATCTATTTCCAGGAAAGAGTTCCAGCAGATTGCAGCACGCTCCTTCTCCTAATAAATTATCAACACGCCATACGGTGATAAAAGTCAAAATCTCTAACCTAATTTCCATTTTTTAAAAGACCTTTTTGTAGGTCATCCAAAAACCTGATGAGATTCAAAGTGGCAGCTCCTGCCTATCAGTCTTGTCTCAGAGAGAGAGAGGAAGGAAGGAAGAACAAAAACCCACCTGCAGGCCCTCACTTATCTGTCAGTGCTTTGTAGGGCTTTGGTGTTAAACACATGGGAAGCAGAAGACTTAGTGTTACACGAGGTTCATCTCACTGCCACCTCACAGGAAGTAGGAAAGTTTAAACTTCTACCTCTGAGCTTCCAGTGCTCACAAAAGTCCCTTCAGACTCTCTTTTCATGAGGGTGGGGGTGGAGGCAGCCAGCACATACTACCAAAAAAGAGCCAACCACTTTCTCCAAAATGCCACAGTAAAGATTCAAGAAGTGGCAATGGACAAACAGCAAAGCTTAAAACAAGGTATGAAACAGGCAAGCACTGAGCAGTTTCACCTAGCAATTTGAGTTTCCAGGCAGCCAATGTCATAGCAGTTGAGCTCGAAAACAATTACATGAACTGTGGCTGTGGCTGGTGACAGCTGACAAGACTGTGAAGAACAGATTTGGCTAGATGATTTTACTGTCAACTCTCCAGGTCAGAACTGGGGTTGGAGTCTGCATGGCTGTGCACCAACCAAGGTCCCAGGGGCCCAGAGGTGTTCAGAAGATTGACTTGTATAATGGCCACTTTATTTAACCTAAGATTTATTTAAACAGCAGTGAAACTGGAAAAGAACAAGAGGGGAGGTCAATCTTGTGTGAGATTAAAAGATGGAGGTGTCAACCCTTGACTTCCTCCTCAGACTTCCCCTGAGTGAAACACTTGAGCTCTGAGGGCAACCATAATAGCTGGGTTGGCTCCATCTAGCCATCTATAGGAAAGCAGACATGAGGAATCCCAACCCAATGTTCCAAATATTAAAGTGAGGGGAGGAGGGAACAGGCCAGCCCTAGGGGAAGTTTCTTTTCCTACCTCCTTGGGCTCAAGACCTGAAGAGGTAGTTCTAGAGTTTTTTTACTTCATTTAACTCTTGCTTCCTCCCTCCAGCCACTATCTGCCCACTGACCATCCTTAGCCAATTGTAAAAGTCCCTCAAGTACACTGTAGAGTGGGGGGGGAAAAATACAGGTAAAATGGAGAAAAGTCCTACCCAACCCTGAAGCAACCAGCAATGCTCACAGTGTACTGGACAGTGGTTTGAGTTTGCAGCCCAAAGCAAGATACAGAGAGGGCAGAAGGTTTTTAAAAACCTCCTAGTTCAACCCTTAACCAGTGGTCAGTGTCAAACTATTTGGTATCTTATGAGAACACCACCTGACCTCTTTCCATTGAAGACCAACAAAAGCAGCTCCTCCCTCTCAGTCCTTTGCACCATGTGAGAAAAGAGCTGCATTATACCCACTGTCATGTGTTCCCCCTGCTGCACCAACCAGTGTTGTCATAAGAACTACAGTACAACACTGCTTGCTGCCATTACTACTGCTATCCCTTTACCTCCAAGGAAAAGGCATTGCAGAGCAAGTAAAGATTGTGGCTGTGGTACCTGATGAACTCATTGCAGCTACATACTCTCCAACTATCCTGATATAGCACAGCATTTCCAATTAAACCTCTATCATTCCATATTTTCATGAGCTTTTAAAATGTCCATTTTTCCTCTCTTCTTCACACTTCCCCCCTTTGTCCTCAATTTACTTCAGTTGCTGCATACTGAGTTCACAGTGCCAAAGCAGTTTGCAATCAATTAACTCTGCAGGGGAAGAGAAGATGGGCAGAATCTTGTCCTTCCAAGCAGGCTCTGGCAAAAGCAAACTGCTTTAGCCTTTCCTAGCTTGTATGTTCTTCTTTATAATAACTGTTGCCATTTTGACTACACTCTGATGTTGCGTGGCCCTGTGTGTCCTGGTTTTCATCTGTGAAATGAAGGATCTTCAACTAAGGTTTAACTGGTGAAGGATGTGAGCTGAAACAAATGTTCTTACTTGTCACAATGTTCAGCAAGTGAATCAGAGTAGTCCTGTTTTGGGCCCTGTTTTGGTCCTCTTTAGTCTTCAGGGATCACAATTTGAGGCTGAAATAGTTTGAATGAAGGGATTTGAAATTCTGGTAAAGATCTTAACTTTCCCCCCTCCTTTTTGAAGTGCCCATGCATTCTATGGTCTTACTTGTAGGCATCCTGAGAAAGACTTGTAGGGATGGCCCAAATTCAACTGTCACGTCACTAATACATTGGCTAAACCACCAGCAGGAACAGCAGATTCAAATAGAAAAGAATGAATGTGGGGAGAGGGAAGGCAATGGGTGGGAATTTTTTACCTTGTGGGATTGAAAACATGAATCTATATCAGTCCTCAGTTGTTTCACGTCTCCACTTCTATTCCTCTGCAGAAATATCAGCTGAAATTCTCTCCACCAACTCCATAAAAAGCAAGCAAAACAAGTCCTGTGATTGTGCTTGTCTTGTAATGAGCTTGGAGGGTAGAAATTCTTCAGTTCAGCATTAGGAACTTTCTCAGTCTTAAGCACTGCTGCCATCTCTAATTTTGTTATTTAGTACAGGAGAATTGTTCCCTGATTCCTGAATCAGTCACATGCAAGAAAATCTCTTCCTCTGTAAATCCAGCTCCTGTTTTATGGTCCGCAGTGTTGCTGACATTGGATAATTTGGTATCCCATTTATAATGGCTTTACTATGTTCAGGAAATATTAATACTGTATGATTTCTAGCTCACTGACTGTGCGAGAAATATGTTACACATCAAACAGTCGGCAGCCATGCAGTGTCAACAAATGGTTCCTAAAGCTTGCACAAATGTATTTCTAAAAGCCTCAATGCTAGAAAAGCAATGGAGAATGAGGCTTCTATTGCTCAAACTTAAAAAAGTATTCTTAAAATACCCCTGAGTACTTCTCCATTAAAAGAAATAATTAATGATGGGTATGAGAAATGTTCACAAGAAATAACAGTAACAATAATAACGGCTGTGTTTCTATATTTCAGTCAACACTGCATAACTTTACACACACTTTTAGCTATAGAAGCTTCCTAGTGAATGGTGAAGATGTGTATCAGGGCACTAGAAAGAACGTCCAAATGCACATTGATCTATACTGATGCACATTGGCACTGCCTTGCTATCATCTAAATGCACATCAGGAGTGCCTATTGAGCACTGGTATGGACATGTGTCAGGCCTGATGCAGAACAGTCATTTTATTGGCTTCCATACATAGTAATGTCATGGCAGCCCCTCGCTCTATATAGATGTTGTAAAACTGCTCAGTTCTATTTCCCACAAATATAAGTCTACTTACTGTCATGTACTGAATTCCAGGATCAAGAATAAGTATTGGAAAACATGTATTGGTGGTTCAGTAGGGAAAAAAAAAAGATACTCCATATTTGCTGGCGTATAAGATGCACCAGCATTTATACGTCAGAAAATACCATTTGCCAGCATGTAAGACACACTGGTGTGTAAGACACACTCCATTTTCAAACAGTATTTTTTTGGGGGAAAAGTGAGTCTTATATGCCAGCAAATACAGTATGTTCTTTATTGCACATTAGTCCAGTTTATGGAGACAGTATACTAGCAACTGAATAAATTTCTCTTGTTCATTGCTTTCATGCCCCTGAGGAAGGCCAATCAATTTATATGCAGGCCAAACGCACATTGGGCTTTTAAAGAATTAAAACTGGACCATTTATAAGCAGGTGGAGCCCAGTCTCCTTTTCTCTGCTGACACACTGAATTCCAGCCAACAATTGTAGCAAGAAGAAGAAGAAAAGGAGGTGGAGGCAGAGGAGATAATAATAATAACAACCGTGAAAGAAAACAATTGTAGTTCCAGGGATGGTAGTTGCTTTGGGAGTAATTCCAAAGACACTGACAAAACACAGTACCACAATGACAAAATCACAATAACACAGTTACAAAAAGTGACACTACTTGGAATGTGCCACATCATCTGATGATATGCTGACTCCTGGACTCTTGGATAAAATCCAAATCACTGAAAGTCCAAAACTCCAGTAAGTAGATTTTGAATTCAAGACAACAGTTACTGCTGCTACTGTAGCAACAGCAGCAGCAATAACATCATCATTTCAGAAGGCAAAGGAGATTGTTCTGATTATTTCAAACATTCAAATCATTGTTAAAAGTATCTCTTCCTTTTTCAGAATAGGCCACTATACTTGAAATGCCACAAATTGGTAACTGACTGTAGAATCTCTTACAAACAGCTTAACAATCCTGTCTCTGTGGCCAGCAGGAAAAGTGGGGTGAGCCCCTTCATCCCTACCATTCAATCAAGTTTGGACAATACATAGATGTTCTAGATCATCTCTTTCTGACAATCCACCTAAGGTCTAAATTAAGAAGGATATCTTGCTTTATGCTGACTTGAAATAGATATGTTATCTACTTTGATTTTTCTAAAATCCTGATGTAATCTCTTCCATCTTCAAGTAGCAGTGAGAAAGATTTCTATCTGAAAACCTGAAGCTGCTGGGGGGAAAAAGACTGACAACATTGAGCTAGATGGGCCAGTGATTTAAATCAGGATAAGATACCTTCCTAATAACGTGTAGGACTGACACGTTCAGTGCATGGAATTATCTCTTCTCTCATCAGTCTGGATGATATAGAAAAAGAATCTGCTTCTATCCAGTGGCTGTCAGGAAGCTAACAGGTTAAATGCTTTTCTGGTAATAATTTGCAGAAGCCATGGGGAGCTTTTCATGCTATCACATGCCAGGTTGCCTGCATGTGAAATGTGAACATTTCTCAGATTATCTAATCATGGGTTGATCTTTTGGATTTTTAAAAATATCCTCTACGGCATTGCAACCTCACCTGTCCAATCAAACAGCTAAACTGAGAAAACTTCCCAACCAGGTAACTATGGTTTGGAAATGTCTTTACATTTAGCTGACATGAAAAGCCTCCATCAACCTGAGATGGTAAATAGGGATAACAGAATGGCTTGAGGAACATCACTGGAATAATTCCTCCAGTACACACGATGTCTGGTTGGCACTTAGTTCAGTTTTACCTAGGCACTTAAGGTTCATTTTAGGATATAAGCACTTTTTCTTCTTCTCCTTTTAACCTTTTAGGGACAAGAACACACTTAACTGTCAGGATATATTCGCTGGACAGAGACAACTGCTTTAACTTGATATTATGCACATCAGAAGTTTATCTGACAGTCAAATACAACTGCAGACTTTGTTATAATTGAGTATCACTAGTCTACAACATTGAGGATGAGTTTCTTAACTACTGCGGTTGTGTGCCCTCAAGTCATTTCTAACTTATGGTGAACCTATCACAGGGTTTTCTGGGGCTGAGAGTGTGTGACACATGCAAGGCTACCCAGTGAGTTTTCATGGCTGAGCCAGGAATCAAACCCTGCTCTCCAAGGTCATAGTTCAGAAAACCATCAGTTTATGGACTTAAATATAGTGAGAGGATATAACCTGCTCTGCACCACAGAAACAAGGTCATCAGTAGAGGTACTTGTTAAATAGCTTTCCTTCCCCACCACATTACTCATCATATTTAAAAACTAATTTGGTGTCATGACTTGCATTGAAAGAAGAAACATATTATGGGGTTTGTTCCATTGTTTGTAACTTTTCCATTATTTTTTGTTAATTTTGGGGGTGTAGTGGAGAACCTGGGATTGATAAGAGAACAACATAAAGCTTGAACAAAGTGTGTTATAAAAGTTAACTTGTAAATATCACTAGAATATATTCTTCATTCATCCCTACTTGTTATATTACCTCTGAAGTATAAATTTCTCAGAGAAAAGAACTCAAAACAGATATCTAAGGTTTTTTGGTTAGGTTAATTCTGTGCAAATGTAACCATATCTCAGTAGTGACCATGAGCCCATTCTTTCACTGTTCTATATTGTTCACTCAGGAAAAAAAAATACTTTATGTAGGGAAAATGGCATTAAATCAAGTGACCAATCTTGAGTGAGACTGACCTCAATCAACAGGAACTCCATAAAGTGGCAAATAAGCCTTTCCTGTAAGTACACTGCAATTATAAGAATAATTTTGAGAGTTTATAATATTTTTCTCATTGATATCAGAAAGAACAGCATTGATTTTTGCACTTAGAAGCAAAACTTGGCAAAGTTACTCTTTTGCTCTCCAAATCCCTCAGCCAGCATGGTTGTCAATCATGTTAACTAGAGGATTCTGGGAGCTGAAGTTCTAAAAAGCAACTTTTCCAAGTTCTGTTTCACAGGGAGTGCTTATTTTCTGAACGCACAAAAGGACACAGGAAATTCAGTAAATATTTTCCCAGATATTTTTTTAAAAATGCATATCTTGTGATCTAAAGAACTTCAAGACAAAACAGAAAGGCACCTGGAGGAAGGGGACATGTAAAGGTACAAGAGGAAGCAAGACAGCTGAAGAGAAAGAGAAAACAAAAAAACCAAAAGAGAGGAACAAGGACACCCAGAGGCACAATCTGATGTAAACTTTCTCAGGCATCACAGCTGAATGAAAGATCCGATCTGACTTCCCTTTATATGCAGTTGAAGCAAATATCCCAACATTTGTGGCTCCTGAAGTTTTATGATAGTGTGCCAAACTATACAAACTAAACACACACATACATATAAATGAGGATGGAGGTGCACAAAGAATAGTCAGAGACTAAACAGGAACAAGAGGAACACTGTTACATTTAGAATTTGACAGTGGAAGTATACAACCATTTGCTACCACAGAGCACCATGAAGATTGTGAATACTCCCACTCTGCCATGAAAGTGACAAAGCAGTAATTTAGAACTCTGAACCCACTCTGTTAATGTTCCAGTGCTCACACCATTATGACAGGTATGGCATTCATGCATAGAAGTAAAGCATATTAGAAGGAATGGGACTGCTACCTCGGCAACACCTCCAATCCCTGTTGCATATGGATGAACAGGCTTGTGAGCTTTCCAATCATCTGGGAATTCTGATCACATGAGATCCATGATTTGAGGGGAAACCACAGTGTACATACACTTCATCAACTTTCTTACATTCATTCAATTGAACAGACACATTTGAAAAATAAGAGCCCAAATGTTCCAGTCAGTGTGAATGACTTGGATTCTTCCTTGAATCTCTTTTATTTTAACAGCCCAGATAGTGTTAATTATATTGTAATAACCAACTGCACTCCTTCCTAGAACTGGACAACCTGCACATGCTGGTAACCTCAAGGTTGGTCTTCTGCAATGTGCTGTACATTGGGCTACCTTTGTACCAAGTTTGGAAACTCCAACCGGTCTAAAATATGGCAGCCAGATTGATTACAGGAACAGCAAGGAGTGAACATATCACACTGATATTAAAATCACTCCACTAGCTGCCAATTAGTTTCTGGGCAAAGTGCAAAGTGTTGGCTATTACCTTTAAAGCCCTGCATGCTTTGGGTACAAATTAACTGCAGGATCACCTCCTCCCATGCAATCTGCCCATATACTCTGGGGGCCATTTACTTGAACCAGCCAGGACTAGACTGGCAACAGTCATGCAGGGGACCTTCTTGTCAGCTGCCCCTAAACTGTGGAATGACCTACTGGAGCAGCAAAATATGTGGACAAATTTTAAAAAGTACTAACGACTGATCTCTTCCAGCAGGCCTACCAAGTCTAGTTTTAATTGTGCTTTTAATCGTATTTTAATCATACTTTTAACTGTATTTTAATTGTACTTTCTACTATGATATATTTTAATTATAGCATATTTGTATCAATTGTTCTATGTGTATTTTAACTATGACTTTTAACTCCATCTATTCTGTATTCCACATAAACAGTAATTAATAATCTCTGAACAGCTGCATTCAGGATTCTGACGATATTGATGTCACTTTTTACTTTTATTTCTTGTCTCTTCTTAACCATTTGAAACATGTCATCCAATAAGGCTCTTCTTTCTTTTTGGTTGAAGGTTCCTGGTTTTGATCCTTAGTTTATCTGGATCCTGGACAATTAGGATTAATAGTTCAAATCTGTTATTTATTTGATATTTAAATATTACAGGTTGTATTTGACACCACAATTTATTTAGTTTATTTTGTTAATTTTATTGTAATGCTGGATATTAACAGTTAATGATCTGTACAATAATCAGCTCCTGGTCTGGCTTTTTGGCAGAGCAAATGGAGCTTTTCTATCCATTGCTTCCAATTATATCTATTTGTTTTCTATATAGGCCATCCTGTGACATCACAGGAAATACATGAACTTTCAGCTACGTCTTCTCAGAACCCAGAACCCACTGGAGTTGATAATTTTCTAAATTACATGATAGATCTGGTCCAGCATAATGGAAAAGAAAATGCCCTTACCTCAGTAAGAAGTGACATAGGACTTTTTCTGCACTTCACTGTTATAGTGCTATTATTCCACTTTCAACATCTTATGGAATCCCAGGGTCTGCAGTTTAGGGAGAGGCATTTAAAATTCTCAGCCAAAGCGCTCTTTGGCCTCAGTAAAGTACAACTCCCAGGATTCCACAGCATGTTGAAACTGGAATAATATCAGTATAACGAGTTAGTGTGGAAAAGCTGACTCCAAAAGTATGGTAAAAGAGATTATTACACCTGATGAGGCAGCAGAAGATAAGCCAACATCACCTACTGGTACTGTAAATGCTGAAACAACTTACTATGCCAATAGTCTTCAAAACTGACTTTTTTCCCAAAAAAATCAGAAGGAAAAAACAGCAACATTCAGCTAAGGGGTCCTCTTATTCCCCTTAAGGAATTCCACGATCATAACAAGAAACCAATGGGTATAGTGAAAGTGATCATATTAATGTAAATGGTTTTGGGTCCCAGATAAATCATTATCACATTTAAAATGTCATTCTTTAGTAAGAACCAGATATTCAGTTACTTCAGATGACACATGACGGGGGAGCCCTTGAAAGGCTGCTCCCCAGAACTAAACTAGGTGAATGATATGCAACAGCAGGCTCCTCAAAATCAAGAGGAATATTGATAGCATTGGCTTCTATATTGGATTTTCAAGTTCTTGACATTGCACAAGACTCTAGAGGCAGATGCATTTTTGGGAAGCACTTGTGGAAAATAAAGATAAATTCACATTGGATTCAATATACTATCCTAATAATTATCAGACTTCTTTTATTAGAAATACATTTTTAACATTATACTGCTTTAAGGAAGGTTATAGAATCGTAGAATCATAGAGTTAGAAGAGACCATGGGGACCATCAAGTTCAACCCACTGCCATGCAGGAACACACATCAAAGCACTCCCAACAGATGACCATCCAGCCTCTGTTTAAAAACCTCCAAAGATGGAGACTCCACCACACTTCGAGACAGCATATTCCACTGCTGGACAGCTTTGATTGTTAGGAAGTTCTTCCTGAGGTTCAGGTGGAATCTCCTTTCTGCAGCTTGAATCCATTGTCCTTGTCCTTTTGCATTCCAATTGCCTATGATTATCAATATTTTCTGTTTTGCTGTGATCAGTTTCCTCCTATTTTCCAACACAGAATCTTTCAGTTTCTTCTGCTCATACTCAAAAGCCTAGAAGAAGAGGTTGAATTACATGTTTATAAAAAATATATAAGTAATAACTTTTTAAAAGTTTACCAAATATGCAATTCCAAATCAATTGAGCGCTTCTTTATATTTTCATTCAATGTCCCAGTTCTTTCAGCAACCAACTCAGAATTTTTTCCATCTCTCTCAGGATGGAATTGGGCTATAGGGAGTCTCACAGCCTAAAGGAATTCAAAGCATATCCCAAAATATGTCTGTGGATGTCACTATCAGGGATACAGCTAATCAACACCAGTTTGATCTTTGGTAACACATGGCCTACAAGTGCTAAAATTATACATGGTCTGGAATTGCCTAACCTGGGAGCCCTTTTCTTCTTACCCTTTGATGTTTTGAGTGTTTGTTTAAAGTCTGCCCCTTTCTGAAGGTCTGGGGCCTATAAGAAAACCAAAATTCCACAAAACAATATGTTACTTGATTTAACTATATTTTCTTGGTCTTCTGATTATAAAGGTTGCTCAAGTACAGTTTGGTGAGTTTGTAACAATGACAGGTCCGCAATGGGAGGGGAGACAACCATCTGTATGTCCTCTCTTTGTGCCACTGCTGTCTAAATGTGACTCTCAAAAGTTTCATATTGCTGAAAGTGAGATATCAGCACTCAGGAAGCACAAGATACTTATGCTTACTTATTGAAATTATTTTAATCTCACTTTTCAGTCAAAAAGACTCTGGAGTGAAACCAATAAAGGCTAGCCCCTGGCATAGGCTTGTAGTGTAGAAAGACACAACTTAAAGTAAAATAATAATGATGACAATAGTAATAATAGCAATAATAGTAATAGTAATAATAATAATAATAATAGTGCTTATGAAAAAGCAGGGATGGTAGAATGGTCTCTCTTCTCTTGGTCTCTCTTTTTTCTGCTTCCTATTTTTCTGAATGTTTGCCATGACCAAGTAAAGTGTGCTTGATCTAGTGGTTTGAGTATCTGACTATGACTCTGGAGATAAGAGTTCTAATCCCTGCTCAGCCATGGAAATCTACTGGGTGACCTTGGGTGAGTCAGACTCCCTGAGCCTCAGAAAAAGGCCAAGGCAAACCCTTTCTGAACAAATCTTGTCAAGAAAACTCCATGATAGGTTTGTCTAAGGGTTGACCTAATTTGGAAATGACTTGAAAGCACATAATGATGACAACAACAAAGTCCCCTAACAACATTCACATGAAATATGATGATAATGTCACTTTGGAAGTACATCTTGAATATGAATGTCCATTATCTCTTTTAAGCAGGGATACTTTTCCAACCAAAATCCACAAAACAGCAATACATTGTATGGGCGAACTAAAAGCACAAATTACATCACTCAAGCTTTCAAAGATTCAGTGGCTTCTTCATCAGGGAAAAGAGAATCATACGGGGAAGAAAACTGTGATGCTAGCATCATGGCGTACATTTTATATCAGGTAGCGTTTCTGTTGTTAAGTTGATCTGGAGGAATCGTAGTGGAAGCAGAGGCCACTCTCCTCCTTGGCCATGTGAGGACTGAGACTTAAAACAGTAAAATTTAAACTACATTAGCAGCAGTAAAGTAATATCTCTTGGGATTCAGGTTGTCTCTGTCCTTTGTGAAGGTACAGGGCCCTGAACATTGAATTTCTCAAGAAAGCTATGTACTGCTACATCTAGAAAAAAAATTCATGTGCTTGCTGTATAAGTAAAAGCTGCCAACTATAGTTCCACTGAAAAGGTTTGACTTTTGCTGGAGGTAGACACCTCAAAGAACTAAATCAAAATCCAGTAGCTCCCTCTTCTTTAGGATTTTCCTCTTATGGCTAAATTTGGTATCTTCAAATCCAGGAAACATTTTTCCAAGCAAGACATAGTAATCTGGCTATGAAGCAGGTGAGAATTTCAGTGAGGTGACTAACATGTTCAAATCTCCCTTTTGTGGACTTGCTAGAATGTCTATGAAATTAAACAGAACTCCTTAGCACTGCATTGCTTAAGAATGGTGTTTTAGTTGACAAATATTTAACAAATGTTGGTTAATTAATGTGAACGTGCAGACTATTTTATACAACAACATGTCTGTGTTACCACATTGTACAAAGAAATGGCATATAAGGATTTCTCAGGCTTTGAGGAAATGAAACTGATATTTAAAAAGCCCTATTTTGTCACACCTGAGTAGGGGGGCAGGGAGTATACAAACATTACTTTGTCACACTTGGTAGAAGGGGGGGGAAGTCTTATCTTCCAGACATTTACTTTACTCTCCCCCACAGTTGCAGAAATCTGTCAGTTTTGCAAGAAATTTTTGTATTGCTCTTCATATGTGTATTACTCCATAAGGCAGAATGAGGAAGTTGTGTGTTAGAATTTTAGCTGTAACCTGTTACTTTGGAGTGGGAAATAACAAAAACTAACATCATTCTTTCTTGAAAGCAAGGGTTACGACTGATAAAATTGTTCCTTTGAGTATCAGGGTTGTCAGAGTAAGACACTCAAGACCGGCTTGGAAATATGAGATAGGCCTACAAAAGGGCCCCTTCAAGTCTTATGGGAAGAGGGCGTCTCATGAGAGCTCTAGGCTTCAAAAATTGTCAAATTCCAGAGGATTTCCTAAATACCTGACAAACTCAAAATAGCAGGGTAGTCATTGAAAGGAGATCAATTTTATTGCTGTGCTGAATGTATTGATCAGCCTGGAGCTGAAATAGTAAATGCTGGCTTTGCTCACAACAGATTCTTTCCCCACAAACATACATTTAGTGTTTAATTTGAATACTGCATGTTTGTTTGATACTCCAAAATACAGGACTTTTGGTGTTACCCCAAAAGGTAGGTGACACAGGGGTCCCCACATGCAATGCCAATGCCTCTGTGAAAAAGTGGGGAATTATAGTTCAAAGGAGGCCTGAAAGTGGGGGGGTACCCATGGGACCTTTTCGTCTGTGTACATCAATAGTAACTGAGAGACACCAGTTGGAGATGAAATAATATTTTGTTGGGGAAAATCACACACACAAGATTTAAGCAGTCTCACAACCATTCAAGGCTAACAGAAGGAAAGGACAGGAAGGTTGGATAGTGAAGATATTGGGATGAAGTGGGCTGTATTTACCAGTCCTGAAGAGAAGAAATTAGAGGCAAGGTAGCTCAAACATGAGAATTTGAAGGATAGCACAGAGGAACAAAGGTCTGGGGAAATTCAGAAGAAAGACGGCTACAGGACATTGGACATTGTTGCTTCATCTGGGAGTTTTGGTGGCTATTGATTTCCTGGTTCAAGCTATTCAGAGAATCATCTAAAACAGTGGTTCTCAACCTGTGGATCCCCAGATGTTTGTGGACTTCAGCTCCCAGAAACCCCAGCCACTCTGGTCAATGTTCAGGGCTTCTGGGAGCTGAAGTCAAAAACATCTGGGGACCCACAGGTTGAGAACCACTGATCTAAAACTTGTTGAGTTCTCTGACTAATCCTCAGTGAACTTATGACCTGGTCATGCCTGAGGTCACCTCTGACTTAGTTATCCATGTCTACAGTTAGTTCTCTTGCCAGCATGGCTTTTCAGCCACAAATGTATGATTTATGCCAATTAAACAATATCATAGATTGGGGATGTGTGGGATAGTAACACTGGCATGTGCTTAATACTCATAAGGGATTAGCTCTATGGTCCTTATATAAGGGACATCCCTGTTACCATAGCATACACACCCATTCTGTGCGATGTGCTGATTACATAATTGGACATACTTATGGCTGAAACACATGTTTGAAAGTGTGCTGGCTGTAGGGAGTTTGCCAGGTGAAGACAACTTCAGACATGATAAGGTCATAAATTCAGAGTGGATTACACAGGAGAGCCTGATGTGAATGAGCATGTGAAAGTACTTTCACAACTGCAAGCTATGAAAACTCCCAGAGACAACAGAAGGCAAAACTGCCTAGGTGAAGCAATCAGGAACCCCTACTGTGAGCATAGCCTACAGAGACCTTCCCTATTCACCCTACCTTACCAAGTCATTAAGAGATTGCCATTACCCCCATCAGTATTTTATCACATTCAATAAAGACAATCAGCTCATTCAGGACTCCTTTATCAACTCTGTGAGAAAACCATTACCGTTTTGTCCACACGCTCTCCTTTAAGGCAGGGAATAAGATATATAAAAAAAAACCCAGCTCCAGTCCTAGTTGGTTGTAGTACATGGTAGTACATTGTAGCATGTTGGACATGTTCCACTGCATGTTGTACCCCAGATTCCTGTTCCTCCATGCTCAGAAGAATTATAAGCCACTCTGCTTCAACCTTCTGTTTCAGGACTGGCAATTATCATCCTTTCCACCCAAACTCTCTCTATCCAAACTTTCTTGTCTCATTTTCCAATTGCCTTGTACGGTTCTTAAGAACGTCTGACTTTTTGTGTGTCTGTTCATTCCAAATAAAATATGCTGTCTAACTTATAACTGGACTTCTCTCTACAGTTAGTACTGGTATACACAGGTGAAAAAATCCTGCTGTTACTCTCCTCTTGCAGGCCACCTTTGAGCTATAATGTCCCAAATTCTAAAGAGACACTGGCATTGCAGGTGGACTTTAAAGTTCCCACCTCTTAAGGTAAGATCCATTACAGTTTTAGACACCAGGCAGCTGGTGTCTTTTTTTATAAAAAAAAGGTGTTTTTTTAAAAAAACTTTTTTATATATAAAAAAAGAAAAAAATGTTTTCTTAGAGGCATTTTGTGATTTTTTTCAAGAAAATGTAACAACAAGCTTAATAACTCACATTTTGCAGTTGTACCAGCAACAACAAATCATAATGAGTAGCAGCAATGATTCCTCATAAAAAGAAAATTTTAAAGCTTTTGAAAGTGGGTGCTGGTGCTGTAGATTCAAAGGTGTTTGTAGCACTAAAAGGCAGAGTAGTCCAAAAATATGTGATAAGAAATCATCCATGGTACCTAGTAGGTTTTTTTTTTTCATGGCAAATGAATTCAGAAATGAACTGGAGATTAATAGGGAGACCCAATAAAAATGTCAAAGCAAGCAAGCCTTTCTTCATGCCAACATGAACTTCAAATGTAATTTGGCACTGTGTCTCCATAGGTACATAACAAGCCAGATGGTTATAGATGTTCAGAAATATGGCAAAAAAACAAAAACAAAACCAAAAAGAACCTGATGTCCATTCCATATTCTCTACCCACAACATTTGGTAAAATTCCTGTGTCTGAAATGTGTAACCAAACAGAAGCATATCAAACCATTTGGATGCATTTTAGTTTGTTTTGAATGCCACAAAGATGAAAAATGTGCTTACCTTCCTGAAACTGACCAGGCATTTGATCAAAAAGCCATTTGCCTGGAATGAATGAGAAAAATAGATAGGCATGTATCTTGGAAATTGTATTTTTGAATACTCTCTCATATATCTTGTTGGAAATAGTCAGACTGTTACTTACCATTCTGGCTTTCTATTCTTTTAATTTGAACTTTTATTCTATTACAACAGCAACAACAACTTCTTCTACTACTAGTAGTAGTAGTATTGAGTACAGACTATGTGAATTGTGGATGTGAGTCTGTGAATTGGCAAAACCTCTCTCTCTTTTTTTTTTAACCACTATAGCAACCAATGAGAGCTAGTATTGTGAAGTTGTTTAAGTGTTGGACTACAATTCTAAAAGCCAGTGTTCAGCTCTGGAAACCTACTGGGCTACCTCGGATGAATCACATTTTCTTAGCCTTAGGAAGACAAGGACAACTCTAATCTGGAAAAATTGCCAAGAAAACCCTGTGGTAGATTCATCCTAGTGCCACCGTAGGTCGGAAATAACTTGAAAGCACAAAACAATGAGAAGAAAAAGCATCCAACTATCTCATTTCTATCCCACTCTCCCACAAGTGTAGGTTCTTCCTGGTTGTGCCTTTGTTGTGTTCAAATCATACAGGAAACAATAATTCACCATTAAGGCTAAGAGTGCAAAGTGGATTGGAGGACCATTCTCTTAAAATACTAACAAAGTCTATATTTGAGCAAGCTTCACATGACTGGTGATCCCCTGAGGACTAGGTCTGAGAACATGCAGGTCACTGATCTAGTCACTCTGTCATAAAAAGGTATCATTTTTCGTGACTTGCTGTCAGTTCATCAAAGCTACAACTACATGGGCTTCTAAATAGAATGTGAGCCAATTCACTTTTCCTGCACTTATATGTAGATCAGAACACAGTTACTCAAAGGTTTTGAAAATTTATTCTCATTCCTCAAATCTTTCCAGTGGACTTTTAGTTCCCTTGGGACCATCACATGACTTTATGACCACTGCAAACAGTCTCAAGATTGTCTGGAGCTGGCCAGTGTAATGGTTTGAGGCCAAGATCCTGTCTGTCAGTTGCGTAGTATAAAGTCATATGATTGCAACTACCCTGGAGTTAACATTACAACAAATTTATACTGGATTATGGGTTTCTGGTGTGGCATGGTGGTCAGAAAGTCCCATTCTTCTTAGCTTTACGCAGGAGCTAAAGGGAGGGAAATGTGATGCATGGCATTTCCCCAACTCCAAAACTTGAGGATTGAGTTTAAACCATCCCTTGGATTAACGGGGCTAGGGGGGACACAGTGAAGTTGCATCCCTTCAGTGCTCCAGTTCTTTAAAGAGAGTAGACTGCTCACAGACAAAGGAGGTGAGCAGTATTAACCAGCCTGACCTGCCATGTTTTTTGCTTTGCTTCATTTTGTTTTGTTTTTTTGTCACCAGCTAAAAGCAGCTACAAATTTCATTTGTCCATCTCTTTCACAAATATGTGTTTTACATCAAAAAATTTTTTGAAAAGAAACTTTCCAAACATTAGATTGAGGCATTACTTCTGCAACATAACTCCTTTGCAAGATCTTGAGTTCTGTTTAAATATGGAGGGGGACAAAATTGAACTTTTTCTTTAACTATTTCTTTCTTATGTACATCTGCCAGCATGCCTACATTTTCCCTGAATATGTAAAAGTATACTGTTCACAGATATTAAGAAAAATAAGAATTGAAATTAACTAGATTCTGGAACCAAGAGAAAGCTATGCATAAGAAGGAGGTTTGTTTGTTTGTTTGCTTGTTTCTCTAGTTTCTTAAAACAAGCAACCAGTTGAATTTAAAAAAGATAATTAATGTACAGAGAATTGTAAATTTGTAAAAATATATGAAATATATTTACTATTTGAGAAAACTACAAGTCATTTAGGCATTGGATCTATAAACACAAGTCAACAGAAATTGTTTTTACCAGGAGAAGTGGAGCTAGGAACAAACTTGAGACTTTTGTAAACATTCTTGCTGCTCTGAATTGAATGATGAAAAAAAGGAAGCATAACTCTATGACACTTGGTGATGGAAGAAATAACAACTGTGTATAGGAATGAACTATGTGTTGATGAGACAGGAATGTTGAGAGTGTTATTTGATTTGAAAGATTATACAAGATGTAAACTTTTGTTTATCTGGAGAAGTGCAATTTGATTGAGGATATTAAAAATATTGTCTGACTAAAGGAGAATTGTAATGTGAAAACAAGACCCAGACCAGAAAACCAGAAGAAAAGCAAGAGAGGCAAGACAGAAGGGGATCAGCAGATGTACCCTGTCAAACCTCAGAGGTGTCTCAGAAGTTTACTGATGAACATCGGACTTTAAAAGTGTGGACGTCACAAGTGACAATTCAGATTTCATAAATGAATTCTCAGATTGAGCAGATGGGGGAAAACTACTTCAAGAGATAAAAAAGAGGTGAAGGAAGTAAAATCTGAGATGAAGAATGCAAAGAAATTTGTTACACAAATAGCCTCAGAATTAAGTGAAGTGACTCAGAGATTCCGGATTTTGGAACAGAAAGTGTACAATATTGATTTAAGAGTGGAAGGCCTGGAGAAAGGAAAAGAACAAGACCTGGATGCACATGCCCTGAGGGAATTGCAAGAAGAAAAGAATTGCCTGTGATTCAGATCAATTCCAGAAAAAGCAAATGAAAATATCCAAGATCAAATGATAGAAAAGATTGCAGAGCTGTTGATCATCAAGATGGAAGAGGCAGAAATTCAGGTGGACAAAGTACATAGGATTACTTAATGTGTATCTAGACAACAGAATCTGCCCCAAAATTTGATTGTACATTTTCTACAAAAACAGGTGAGAGACCAAATCTTACAATGCTTCTTTGAGAACAGAATGAAAATATATGGAGTTGAGATTATTACTTTTAATGAAATATCTACAAGGACTCTATATAGAAGAAATTACAGTTTCCTGACTGAGAAATTATGGGAAAGTACAAAACAGATCTAGAGCAATCAAGGGAAGGGGATGAGAGAAAGAGGGAAGAAGATGAAGAACAAAAACAAGAGAAAAATGGGAGTAAGGTCAAGTACAAAGCTTTAGATGACGATGTCCTGAAGGTGCTACAAGTATGGCTTATTCCAAACTTGAAGATTAGAAAGGGTTTAAGGTGTCATGCTTATAATGTTAATGTTTGAACATTTCATTTAAAAAAATGTTTTCACCATGTGAAAAAAAAAATCAAATGTAATTTATTTATGAGAAACTCATGTTAGAAAAAAAGGCTCTAAATATCTACAATGTCCAAAACTTGGTAAAGAGTTTATTGCAGCATCAACAAAGAAAAAAATTGTGCAGCTGTATATTAACTCTAAGTTATTTTCAGAACTACAGTTTGATGATATGTTGGAATGCAAGTTAATGATAATGGGGTTAAATCACTGATTGTAGGAGTTTATGCACTGAAGAAAAATAAAACAACATCAAACCACAGTGTGATAGACAGTCTGAAAAAGAGATTAAAATTCAGGAAGCTGCTTTTGTTTCCAGATGATGGAAAGGCTAGAGTTGGTTGATACATGGTGATTTAAATATGGCAATGCCAAGGATTATCATTTTTTGGGGGGGGCGCATACATCTTTCTCAAGAATTAATATGTTTTTGATTTCAAAGACATTGATTATTGATATATTTAAAAACATTGATACTTTACCTGGAATCATTTCAGTCCAGAACCTAGTAATGTTAATTTTGAAAGGAAAGAGGTTGAAAGGCTGTTGGAGACTTAACAGTTCTTTACTATAAGAAGAAATGATGGTAAGAAAGAATGAGTAACTATTTTTTTAAGGTAACTCTAAATAAGAGCATGGAAATTGGACTGTATGTTTTAAACTCACAAAATGCAGGAATTAAAAGGAGACAGCAAGAGAAATTACTATTGCTTTTAAACGAGATTAAGAGAAAAGAAGAGGAGCTGAAGAATCAAATTAGATTAAAATTCTACAGAAACCAACATCAGTGGTAACAGTTGGAGAAACAATTCAAGAAGAAGACGAAGAAGAACAAGAACATCATCATCATCATCAACATCATCATCAACAACAACAACAACTTTGAATTTGCCAATATACCAGGAAGGTGATTGGCCTACAAACTGAGAAAAGCAAACGGGAAGAAACTCAAGAGTACAAAGTGAGAAAGAAATTATAAGTGGTTATTTTATTTTAACTATAACTCCGTTTAATCTTTTATTCTCTGAGGCCATTTCTGCACTAGACTGTTATAGCATGATGATTCCACTTTCAACCTCTTATGGAATTCTGGGGTTTGCAGTTTAGGGAGGGGCCAGCCGGTGCTATAACGGTCTAGTGCAGAAATGGCCTCAGAGATGCAAAAGGGGAAGCAGCTGAAACAGGTGCTTTCCCTCAAACTTTCTCCCCAGCTTCCCCTGGGCAATACACCTGGGCCCTGAAAAGAACCCAAGAGCTTTCAGGCTTGCTTGCAACTAGAATGCCAGCCCAAGAAGTCCACAAATTGCATGGCATATAAGAAGGGCTCAGCCCCAAGGCCAGCACTAAGGGAAATCTCCTTCCTCAGCTCCCTAGACTGATGACCTAAAGAAGCAATACCAGAGCCCTCTTCTTCATCAAATGGGTGCCATAAGTGTTCACAGAATTCTTATTTCTCCCCTCCCCCCCCCGACTACTTGTCAACAGTCAATCAACAGTGTAGGATAGGAGGGGAAAAAAACTGTGGAAAAATGAGCAATTCCTACCCAGTCCTGAAGCAACTATCATAGCTGACACTGTGTTAGGAGTAGGACTGTGGGTTGACAACTCCAAGAAAATGTGTGTGGGGGGTTAAGCAGGAGCTTATGAAGGGTTTGAATCTGTCTTCCTTCTGCTTTCCATCCTGAAACTTAACTTGGCCTCTTTGTTCCAGAGATCAGCAAAGGTGTCTACACTATAGGACAGCCCAGCCCAGCCCAGCCCTGCCCAGCAGGTGAGATGGATTACGGATTATATTGGTGTGAGTAACCAATATGAATGTGGCCTTAAGCATTTCCTGTTGAGTGCAAAAGTTCATAGGCTCTTTAGTGCAGCATAAAACAAGTTAAAAGTTTGCATAAATTTCAGGAAAAATAAAGGCAATAGCAGATAAAACCTGTTGGAAAGATGAAGAGTGTTAAATTACTGAATAATGCATGCACCATCATTATCATTTTTACACTACTAGTAATAACTTCACAGCAAAGCAGAAAAATCATTGTCGAAGAACCCTCAAACTGAGAGTCAAAGTATAGGTATATGTGTTTAAGCAGTGAAAAGAAATAGGGAAAGCTTAGAAAGATTACATAATCCAGTGGCAAGTGTAGCAATCAGCTAAAACAGTAAAATGAGAAATGAAATGAAAATTGCAGCCGAGTTTAAGATAAATAATAAGTTGTATTTCCAAGTACACAGGAAACTAAAGGTCATTGAAGGAGACAGAAGGATTTCAAAGAGATAGCCAGGGTAATTTACTACCTGAAGAGGCAGACATTGCTAAAATGCAATCAAATGAATTCTTTTCCTCTATGTTCACACAGAAGACTGGGGGACAGATGTCAGCAACAGACATAAATTTCCCAGGAGAGCTAGCAAAAAATATCCAAGGCAGATAGATTCATGCCAGAACAGGTGATCAAAAAATTAGAACATCTGAAAACTAGCAGAGCCTCAGAGCTGGGGGGAAATATGTACATCCCCTCAGGAATTCAACACAAAAAGGCTACGAATGCCAGAGAAAACAAATTCCAGAGAGATCTGGAGCCTTTTGGGAATGTGGAAGAGCATCAACTTGAGCAGCAATTCCCCACATAGTGGGCCTTGGCATTCTAGTGGCTTGACAAAACTTGGCAGGCATAGCAACCAAACTTCCACAAAGCAAGAGTAGCAAACAAAATCCATGGGCAACTTCAGCAAATGTTTGCAAACTGAAGCTAGATGTTGGTGTTGTTCAACAGAACAAAAATGTGGGCTTGTTCCAACAGTTCAGGAGTCTGCCTTCCAAATTCATCTGCTAATCAGAGGTGGGCGGACTTCCCTCAGTCTGATTACTGAGCCAGTTTCCCAGGTGACTGGGAAGGACCCTACCTCAGTGGCAGAACATGTGCTTTGTATCAAACCTTTGGCATTGTAGTTCAGTTGCTGCAGTGCATATATTCCAGCACAATATACAAGGATACTGTGGGTAGTACATTACCTCTGCTTCATGATTGGTGGCATGTTGGTGCCTTTGTTGTGGCAGTTTTAATGATACAGTCAAATGCAATGGTGTGGAAGGAATGCTTGATAGTCACAGCTGTAATGATTTAGTAAATAACAATCAGTTAACTGTGTGATATGTCTGTTCTTCAGCACAGGTCTTTTTCATTAAAACAAGCAGCTTAGAGGTGAGATGGGTGGGGTGATGAGATTTTCTAGTTCATAACATAACGTTCAGATGGAAGTGAATAAAAAGGAATGTTGTAACCTGATCCCAAAGTTAGTAACCAACACTGCAGACATGGACACATGAGTATATGGGTGACAGAACTAGGGACAGAGAGGGCAAAGTTAGGGTATTCCTGTCCACATATGTTTATTATATATGCTCCAGGAATAACTGGATGAGGCTGGTGCAAAGGCTCAACATTGTTTTGAAATATCCATAGCCGAGCTGTCTTTTTTTTTTCTTTTTAAAAAATCTACCTCCATTTTTACAGATCTAAAAGGCTTCTAATTTTAAATTATAGAGTGCCTGGGAGTGTGCATGTGACTTTCCCTGCCATTATTCCAGAAGTGGAAAACCTAACCTAAACTCTAAAACTTGATATGCAATCTAAAGGGGCCATAGTAGCAAAAATATCCATTTTTTTTTAACATTAACAAATTTATGTTAATTTTAAAATTTCTATAAACTGCAGTACAATCTTCTGTTGCTGGGAGGAAGAGCTCCCTATCAGAAGGCCTGGCATTATTTATTTATTGAGGCAGTTCTCTATGGCCAGAGGCACCTGGCAACATTAGGTGATGTGTTTTCTTTTTGCAAGGCTCCCCAAATTCTTCAGAAAGTTAAGAATGAGAGGGAGGGAGAAGGCCCCCTTACATGGTTGGAGGAAGGAGGCTGACTAGAATGGAAGAAGTGAAAGATCAGTGAAAAAATTCAAGAGTGGATGGTAGGGAGAAAAGAAGAAAAAGGAAACAAAGCTCTGGGCATAGTGTGCCCAGTGGGTAACTAATTGGGTGACAGAAGAGAGAGATGGGTGTGAAAGGGAAAAAGCACTTAACTTTATGACAGAAAAAGACAATGGGGTAGATGGATGGCTGAGTAGCAGTGTGTGAGAAGGTCAAGAGAAAAAAAGAGCATCTTGTGTGTGAAAAGACGGGAGAGGGGAAATTTCCTCTCAGGATCAACCACAAAGGGGCTAATGTCAGGATGGAATAGGGCTTAGAACCGTAGCAGACTTTTGCCATTTCTGCACTACACTGTTATAATGCTATTATACCTATGCAATCCTGGGGTTTGCAGTTTAGGGAGGGGCATTTAGAATTCTCAACCAGAAAGCTCTTTGGCCTCAGTATACTACAAACCCCAGGATGTTGAAAATGGAATAATAGCACTTAACAGTGTGGTGTGGAAATGGCCTTTGTTGCAATGAGTATTTGCTGTGTTGTGCATCTCAAGGTACAGGCCTGTTCACACTAAATTGAGTATACCAAATACATTAGAAACATGTGGTGGATTGGACTATGCCACTGGCTGCGCCAAGGGAAGACCTAATGGAAACAAGTGATGGTATCTAAGTTATCTATGAACATCTTGTTCCAGTGATCAAGAAAGCATGACTTTAAAAATGACACAATAATAGCATTTGCACTGCATTAAATTGACATAAGCTTGAACTCTGTCTTGGTGTGGTCATAATCTTTTTTTCTGTAGTGGAACAGGCTCTACTAGAAATTAACCTATATTTAACTAGGCTAACTTTTAGGGTCCTAAAACAATACAGAACTGATCTATAAATTCTATATGTACAAGTTTTTAAAAAGACTCTAGTCCTTGTGCTATTTTCTACCCTAGTGGTGTTTAAGAAGGCCCTACTCTAACCAATGTAAGGTGTGTGAACTATACTACATCAGACTACTGGCATGAGTTCTTATGATAGATACACAAATTCACTGTACATAGAAATCCATCATGTCAGGCAGAATAACACATCCAATAACTTTCTCAATTTGGTGGAGACCATCCTGATTAATCTATTCTCTCACTTCTTCAGCTGCTTTTAAAAGTCTCAGTTTCTCCTTCCCCCTTCCAGTTTCCCCTTTTGCCCTCAGCTTATTCCTATTGCTGTGAAATGAATTCAAAGGAGAAAAGTAGTTAACTCAGAAGATGGGAAGAAAGGAGAGACCAGAATCTTGACGTTCCTAGCAGGCTTAGGCAAAAGCAGTGTGCTGCAGTCTCTCTTTGTCCCTTTCCGCATACAGCAAAGGAAGCGGTTCACGCCGTTTCTTACCATATTTAAATAATGTGATTTTCCTTCATAGTTTTCCACACAACTCCTCATATTGATTTGTTTTCCTGCAGAGGAGTGTGAGTTCATGCATTCACACTACCTCATCACTGGCCACTCCCCTGACTCCCCTCACGCTGCCCTGGTGGCTGTGATTGGCTTTTTTTTTTTTTGTCTTTTCGGTTGGTACATTTGTATGTACCTATGTAAGTAACTACTACCATATTTGCCCGCGTATAAGAGGTAATTTTTCCATCCAAAATGTCTTCTGAAAATGGGGTGCAAATACCCGAACTCCCCCCACCCAGGCAGATTGCCACCTGCACCTGATCACCACCCACATGCACCTGTCTCAGCCCGATCGCCACCTGCACACACCTCTACCAGCCCGATTGGAGCGGTGTGTGCCGGTGGTGAGCATGCGCAGATAGGTGTGTGGGAGTTGCAATAAGGTGCTGAGAGATGAGTGCAAGTGGCGAGTGGGCCTGGAGAGGTGTGGGAGGGGATAACCAATGGGCGTGAAGACTGGAATGTGGGAAAGAGGTACTAATTTTTTTCCCTAAAGAATGCAGCCTGAAAATATGATGTCTTATGCCAGTGCGTCTAATACCAGCAACTATCATACGTCCTACTTCCTGTTCCCACAGCCCACCCACCACTGCCCACCAATGAGCATTGGTACAAATGTACGTTTCTGCGTCACTGCAAAAATCCAAATTTGCTTCAATGGCAGAATGTGAATCGGATTTTTTCCAGTTTTCAAATAGTGCACTTTCCACCACATGGGGGCACATTAACTTGGGATTCCATGCAGAATGATGGAAAATAAAGTGAACCTAATTTGCTACCACATGCAGAACAGCTCAGCGTTACAATGTAGCAACCCACGTTAAGAACCCCATGTGGAGAGGGCCTTTCTCTGTACATTGTTACTCATTAATAACTTTTGCCATCTTGATCACACACTGATGTTGCATGGCCATATATATTCCCATTTTCATTTATGAAATGTTGGGACACTGTGGAATAATTCTAGTGTAGCCCACTTCCTGAAATTCTGTATGCAGGTGATTTTTAATGGAAGGCAGCTAAGTCATATTAGTCCACACCAGGTAAGTCCTACATCTTGTCCAGTTAATGTGAGGATTGCAGTGAATCCCCAAAAGAACAGGGGCGTTCAAGAGGCATGACAAAAAGTCTTGGGTGAGCAACTCTGTGAACCCTAGTTCTGCTGCATCACTGCCCTCCTCCCTTTAGGCCCCAGGTTATTTGCTACACTAGGATCCAAATGGGTATTTGAGGCAAGCAGCCTCATTCTATCAAATGATAGAGCTGATATTATTCTACCACACAACATGTATCATAGATGAATGTGCTTGTGTCCTTTTCTGGGTAATTCTAGGGTTTTCTGCATTCCAAAGTTGGTCATCAGCAAACATGGCAGGATGGTGGCAGACATTCTTTCCATTTACCACACAGTGGCAACCACAGGTGGTCACATATATGGTTATAATTGTGGAGTGGGGGGGGAATCTTCCATCAAACTCAATTCTGTTAATTCCTGCTCCCATACTGATGGAATTCTTGTCTTACACAAGGTTTCTCAAAACAAAATATGGTATTTTTAAGAGATATTTTATACTGAATGAGATGCTGTGTTAGCACTGAGATTTCACAGAATTTCCCAGCTCTCTGCAGACATTTTTAGGGATTTCAGAGTACATGGGGAACTGTAGGAGGTAGGGGGGAATTGCTACTCTACCTCTAGTCTTGTGGAAGCTGCCTCCATGGTGGCTACTGGCTTATAGGTTTCAAATAATGCCTTACTTGTCAATCCTGTAGGCTCTTTCAACATTGTCAGAAAGTGTTCTTTAGCAAGATCTTTCTGTATAATACCCACCTAGTGGTTGGGATGTACTTGTTCTTTTGAATCCCTATAGTTTCATACTAAAAATCCCAGGGGGTTATCAAGGATTCCTCTTCCTTACATCTCCCCATCTTCTTATCTTTCCGTACATACAGCAAAGACATACTTCATTCACTGGTGTTTTGAAAAAAACAAACAAACTGTATGTAGATGTGGTAGATATCTCTTGATCGCTTCTCCTCTACCAAAACATATGTCTTAAAAACAAAATAGAACAAAGGCTTTAAAGATGGGAAGAAGGAGATATAAAGGCCCATTACCTCCCTTCTTCTTTTTTCAGACTCTAAAGGGACAGATTGTATGAGCAAAGGCAGAGAATATCAAAAGACAGAGAATATCTAATGCGGAAGACTTTCTCTTGGTGTCTGTCTCTCTTTCTCTGCTTTGTTTACTTGGTTTAAGCAAAGGGGCACATCAGGAGACATCACATCTGTACACTCAAATGTGTAGAGGCATAAAAAATGCATACACAACCTGTAGTTGTCTCACCTCTTGTGACATGTTCCATCAGAGTTGTTCCTTGGAGAGATGCAAAAGCTGTATTGTCTCCCAAAGTCAGCAGAGGAAAAAAAAATAGGCTGGATAGGAAGCAGTTCATCGTATGTTTCTCCAAAACAATTTTTCTAAGGCCTGCTTCTCACAGAGTTGTACTGAAAGATAAGGAGATGGGGAGATGTAAGGAAGAGGAATCCTTGATAACCCCCTGGGAGTTTTACTATGAAACTATAGGGATTCAAAAGAACAAGTACATCCCAACCACTAGGTGGGTATTATACAGAAAGATCTTGCTAAAGAACACTTTCTGACAATGTTGAAAGAGCCTACAGGATTGACAAGTAAGGTATTATTTGAAACCTATAGGCCAGTAGCCACCATGGAGGCAGCTTCCACAAGACTAGGGGTAGAGTAGCAATTCCCTCCTACCTCCTACAGTTCCCCATGTACTCTGAAATCCCTAAAAATGTCTGCAGAGAGCTGGGAAATTCTGTGAAATCTCAGTGCTAACACAGCATCTCATTCAGTATAAAATATCTCTTAAAAATACCATATTATGTTTTGAGAAAGCTTGTGTAAGACATGAATTCCATCGGTATGGGAGCAGGAATTAACGGAACTGAGTTTGATGGAAGATTCCCCCCACTCCACAATTATAACCATGTATGTGACCACCTGTGATTGCCACTGTGTGGTAAATGCAAAGAATGTCTGCCACCATCCTGCCATGTTTGCTGATGACCAACTTTGGAATGTAGAAAACCCTAGAATTACCCAGAAAAGGACACAAGCACATTCATCTATGATACATGTTGTGTGGTAGAATAATATCAGCTCTATCATTTGATAGAATGAGGCTGCTTGCCTCAAATACCCATTTGGATCCAAATAACCTGGGGCCTAAAGGGAGGAGGGCAGTGATGCAGTAGAACTAGGGTTCACAGAGTTGCTCACCCAAGACTTTTTGTCATGCCTCTTGAACGCCCCTGTTCTTTTGGGGATTCACTGCAATTCTCACATTAACTGGACAAGAAGTAGGATTTCCAAGCAATGATGTATTGTTATGAGCTTTTCCTATTGTAAACCAGAGTATATGCCCAGGCAAAAGACATGTTCCTGGATGAGGAGAAAATAACTTCTAGAAATTGTTCTGGACAAACATAACTGCTCACAGTTTGGGAGTCTCAGAAAGAATGCTGATTTTGAACACGGATGGGGTAAGTGCACTCAAAAAACCTTTTTAAAGTTTTGTTTTATTTTTTTTCATTAGGTAAATACTGGAATAAAAAAGGGAAAACAGGCCAAACAAAACCTTCTAACATCTTGTACCACTAAATTTACAGAGAGTAAATTTCAAGAAGTGACAAGAGGGTTGGAAAGTGCATATTGACTGCAGCCTTTTTGTAGCATATTTCGTGATCCAAGGCTGCAATAAACAATATTGTTATTGTTAGTTGCAGCCAATCTGGGTTTTTTTTAGGGAAGTCAGTCCAGTAAACTCCAAAGGTTTGTCTGAGATCCCTGCATTCTCCCAGCTGTCCTTTTTTTTTATTTATTTACATATTTATTTTACAAAAGAATAGACCCAACATTCCCTCAGGAAGTGAAGTTTTGCCTTATTCCATACTCACTAGCTGACTTCCTGTTGGACTTAAAATGGATTGAGGGAGCATGACAAAATTCCCTGAAAAAGGTTTATTTGATGATCATTTTAAAAAGTTTTCTTTAAAAAAAAATGTGGTGCAGCGTGGCCTTCCAAGTTCCCATAGAGGGCCATGTAGCCTCCTTGACAGTTGTTCAGCTTGATAGAGAGAGACTGTCCTGCTGAGGGGTTGCTATTCAAAATTTACCACTATGCCACTGAAGGAGAAGATGTGGCTATGGAAATCGGGACTTCTGAGACCTATTAGCACTAAGAGAAGTCAATTCAATTCAGTTATTCATTTTTACTGGTTCTCTTATTTATAACTTTCTCATTCTTTCTTTCTTTCCAACTTTTTTTTGGGGGGAGGGGGAGTAGCTTTTTGAAATAAAATTGTTGAGGGTTGCTTGCTTACATTTTTTTTATTCTCTTCCTAAGAGGATTTCTTCTCCTTCCTTCCTTCCTTCCTTCCTTCCTTCCTTCCTTCCTTCCTTTTTTGTAAAGAGGCTTTAACTTGGTCATTACCAAGGCTTTCAAAGGTTAAGTTGACTTTCTTTTGGTTTCCAATGACCAGATTTTGTTGTGAGCCACCAAAGCATGGAATTATATTTTTCGTATTATACAAAACAAGATTATTACCCATCAGAGCTGTTCAAAGAGAGGTGTATATAAATTAATTTTGACATTTGGAACAGATTTCTATCTGAAAAATAATAATAATAAAAACCTTGCATAATGCAGAAACTAAACCCCTTACATTTACTTTCATTGTGATCTATCTGTGTCACACTGGGCAGACTGTTGTAATGTAATTGTTTCTGACATGAGTTCTGTTAACATACCTAATCTGCATTTACTTTTTGTACAGTTTGCAGCCACATGTTCAAAGCTGGCATAGCATTTCTATGCAGTGGGCTATATTCTGTCTACAGAGTGTTTCAAACTGGGGCAGCAGCTGCTCTTCCCATAAGCAGCACATACAGAAAGATAGGTGAAAAGTTATTCTGTTCAGGTTGAAGCAAACCTACCTAAATCTGTACTTTCTAAAATAATATATAAAGTTTCACTTTTCCAGATATTATGAACAGATTCAGAATTAAACAAAGCATGATATTATTTGAAAAAAAAAGGTGTTCACAAAACGCTATATTAGGAGAAATGTGCCCAAATTTGCTAATACTATAGTGGAAATGCATATATTTGGGGAAAAACCATACACACAAATGTGTATAAGAAGAAGGCTGGGGTAGATTGGAAGAAAGGAATGTGAGAAAAGGTAAAACTGTAGACAGTTTAAAAGACCAATTGCAATGAAAATGATGGAATAAATGTGACATTGGATGTCTGAAGAGCTGAGAGAAAACAAACATGACAAGATCACTCTTTACTCTCACACAGGTAAACCTACGCTCACACGCAGACAGAGGCCAGCCCCATTGTGAAATGGCCTCGGGAGCATCACACGATTATGAGGACCATTCCACATGACGTCCTCACAATCACACAATGCTCCCAGGGCCATTAGGGGGCAATTGCACATTATATCATTTTCAGCTCGTTGCTGAAAATGATGCATGATCGCGTGTCGCTCCTGTGCCCTAGACATGCGGCCATCACGCTTCCTCCCCCAGTGCAGCCTGGGAAAGTACCCAGCTGCACTGCGGAAGGAAGGGGTGGAGCGCTCACACTTCCTTCCAGCCAGCATGGAGATGGTGCCTCCTGGATGAGGCTTTTTGTGTGATCCCCGCATGATGCCAGTGGCACCAGGTAAGGTGCAAAAAGAGCCAGAGAGAGGACAAGCACACTGTAATATCAAAAGTCAGTAACAATTAGGTGAGAAATAGCCTGTTTTCATAAATAGACATATACAAGAATGAAGACTCTCAGTTTTGGAATATATATAGTTGCAAAACTGAGAGTCTTCACTCTTGTGTTCTTTAGCTACCCAACTAAAACTCCTTAGATTGGCCATCCTTCTCTGTACCTGTATATGAAGAGGCAGAATGCTGAAGAGAAGGGGAGGGTCCATCTGACATAGGTTTATACGTGTCATTGAGAGCATTGGTTGACAGTAATGCTTTACATTCATACAGTTCATAGGTCCATTCATGATGCTTTGAGTGGCGATATCATCTTTGGTGTCTTATTCCTCGTAACTTTCCCTGGATAATGTCATCTCAACAGTTTGGGGGATAAAAGAACGGAAGTTCAAAATACATTACAGTCTTATTGAAAGTCTAATTTTTGCTCAAATTGCTGAATAATATACCTTTTCATAAGCCTCAAAATTCATCTCAGGCAAAACAACCACTATTCTCACCGGCAGAAGGAGGAGAAGGAGGATTGCTATTGTTTACTGCTACTATTACTCATCCTCCTTCTTATCATCCTTCTGACACAATTTAATTTCTGTAGTGCAAACAGACAAAGATTTTTCTCTAGTCCCAACATTTAAACACTAGCAAAAAATCTAAATGTATTTTCCTTTACAATCTTTCAACATGAAATGTCTCTAAGATTGCTGATCTAGTAACCAAATGTTCATTCATAGCTCTGCATGGTAGAAATATATCCAATCATATTTTATTTTATATTTTTTAGACATTCTGCCATCCAGTCTTGGTCTGACAGTTTTGGCATTACAGCATGTCTCAAACAATATGGGCCCAATGGGGAAGTGAGGGGTGGAAGTGTAGTGAGACAATTGTCATGGTTGTGTAGGAGACAAAAATGGGGGAGGGTAGAAGTTCTGGGCGTCAGTCACTAAAAAAAGAGGTTTCTATGGCAAGTTTTCATAGGTAATGACAAAAATAACCAACAGTTACTCTACTTGAATTACAAAGTATGCTGTGAAGTGTTTTTTTTTAAGTTTAAATACAGAAGCTAGCATCCTGTTCACTTTATGAAACTGTAAGCTGAAAGTATACCCTTGTAACTTTTCAGTTTCATGTTTACTGTTTTTAATAATCAAATGTGACCTCTAAAACCTACCTTTTTAGGCAGCAACCCAGGAGAAAGGTTTCTGAGGAGCTGTAGATTGGAGGCAGTGAGAAATGATGACTGCAGAGCTCACCCAGTCATGGGTCACATTGAGACAAGTAGCTGTGGCAGGATGCAAGGGTTCCTCCAGCTGCCCCTCTCAACACACTCTGTGACCAGGAGAGCACTGCAGTTGTCATGTTTGCTGTGCTCCATGATATAATTGGTAATGTGACTCATCCATAATAATGAATGACTGTTAATTATGCTGGTATAAAACTGTATGCTCATATAAAACATTGTTGTAATGAGTTGTCATCTTGGTGTAACATAAGGCTTGGATTAACATCATGTATCACAGGCCATCATGTGTTATATACCTCAAGTAAAATCTGACTGATTGCTGTGTATGTTCAGCCATACCATCAAGGCATGGCTCTGTTTACTTATACATGATAGCAAGCAACAAGTGATTTACTATGTATGAACTTTAGAGAACCTAGTCCAGAACATCTGTAGCAATATATTGTATAGCAAAGGAAAGTGTCACTGCATCTTATCCTAGTGGAGAGGGATCAAAGAGAGCAGGTTGAGAGATGTCGACGCCAATGTATCTGGTCAGTATTTAGATGGATACACAAAGAACTGAAATAGAGATAACACTGGACATTAGGCATTAGGAAACAACTTGGGTGTTGTTAAGCAAACTTGAAAAAGGAATGGCAAGATCAAAGTATGGAAATAAACAAGATCCCATGGGAACCACTGGGAGCCTGGAAAAGAGGAGGACCCTGAAAATCCACAAATGAGAATTGTGCGCATGTAAAAGTGTGTATCACTATTTAACCAAGTGTATACCATAGAATGTTAGCTTCAACACCTGTTATACACTATGCCTCAAATAACTTATTAAACATTGTTGGAGAACCCTGTGTGCTTTCTTGAGAGTAAAAGAGTAACCAGCACATAACAGCAGTCATTATTTTCCAGTAGCCCAATCAGCAGCACGTTGGAAACCCTTAACAGGAGTGCTGTTTGTCTCAAGAAGTAGATTTTTGAACTGTAGCTTTGGTAGAAGTAGCTATGATGACAGAACTCCATCATCATAGATATGTTTGTTGATGGAGGATCTCAGCAAGTATTTTCCACATGCAACAAAATCGTATAAACTAAATATCAGGAAATGTAGATTGTGCAAGTCATCCTACTATAACTTTCTGAACTATTAATAAAATTTAATGAACTGTGATTTCTCTGCAAACTTACAGAGAAACTGCCCACTTCAAATTCTTTCAAAAGCAAATACAACTGAAATTCTTTTTCTCTGAGAAAGCACTGATGGCACATGTGTCCAAGTTGAAAGTGAATTTTCGCACACAGCTGTAGATTCACCAGTGGTACATCCTGCAGCATACAAAGGGTGCATTAATGGAAAACCAACCTTGTACAAGTAGAATCTTTTAGTAGGTCTGTGATGTGTTACCATGGGGTTTTGGAAAATTCTGTCATTTCCTTTTCTTTCCCTAAATGCCTAACACTGCATTTCTAAATGTTCAACTACAGTGCTATAAATTTGGGGACCGAAGGAAAATTTCAGAGGAGAATGAAGAGATTATCATGGGAGATGGCATTGCCCTCATCCTTCCCCTTTTGCTACTTCTGTGGTGATGGGCATCTTTGAAAGTGCTGGTGGAACGTTTTGGTTTTCTTCTCCTAGTCATGTGGTTCTTGCAGAGCTGATTCAGTCCATTGTATAACTCTATCAATTGAGTCATTTTTTTTTTATGTCTAATGTTTCTGTGGATGGGGCTGAGAGTCTTTTCAACTCTTATCCTTCTTCAAAATTAAACAAAAGAATGCTATTGCATACAGATTATAGCTTATGGAAGTCTAAGAGCTTGACTGATAGTAGATACATAAACTCATAGCTCTTCTTTGAAAATTGTTTTATGGATTCTATTGTTGTCAGTGGTACTCTAATGTGGATGAATTTTCAGGATTCAACAGCTAATCAGAATCATGGAATCTGAAAACTAAATAAATAAATCCTTCTTGCCAAAGGTAATAAATAAACTTAGCCATGTAAAATGTGAGAGGATCCTAATATTTGTTTAGAGGAATGCTCACAAGACTGAAAAGAAAAAAAAACTCTAAAAATCAATATCCAGGTCTTGGCACACTTCAGACATCTAAGTGCTTTGACGCTCTAGAGGTGGCGGGGGGAGTACTAAGTTTGAAGTAGTCACAAAGACAGCTCCTTGGCACTTGTGAGAAAAATCTTCATTTGTAGCACTTCCCTCTCAGAATCTAAAAGCCTCTTTTTGTTTGCCAAGTCAGGTTTAAACACTTGCAGGAGACATTCATTGGAGTCTGCAGGCCAAAAGGGCTAGTCTGCCATCACTTCATATATTTTTAGCAAAGTAAGTAACTTTGGGCAAAACAGACCATCCATAAAATCCCAGACAAAGCTGCTGCTGCTAGTGTCTGCAGACTTCTTCCGCCTCCCTCTTTCTGTTCTGTTCTTTCTTTCTTTCTTTCTTTCTTTCTTTCTTTCTTTCTTTCTTTCTTTCTTTCTTTCTTGTTATCAAAAAAGCTTCCCAAGCAATACTGTTATATTTGGTACTAAACCCTCAAAGCAAGCAATCACCAGGATTTGGGGCACAATGGTTGTCTACAAATACAGTACCTGATAAACCTTTTTCTTCTTGTTTTTATTATTCATTGTTTTACTTTGCTTCTTCCAGGAAGGGTAAATATGCTTCCGATACATAAGATCCATTATCTCATATAAATAACAATATAAATAACAATGTTGTATGGTAGGTTTTGAAGGGCTCAAGTCATTTTTGCCTACATTACCAAAGTAATCCTCACAAAAGTTTGAAATATTATATTTTTGCATTTATTTTAAAAGTATTGTTGTGTTGCAACTAGGTTGTTTTAGACCATGGTGGACAATTGCAGTTGTTTTAAGGGGCAGTTTTCTATCCCTGGGGCCCTTTCACAAATTGCCAAAAAATGCAGCCCTTCCCCCCTGCAAGTGTCCAGGACTCTGCCTCTATTTAAGATGCTAAATAGTATAGGAGGTCCTTAAAAAAATATTAAAAAGTCCGAGCCTGGTGGCTTCTGGAGGAGGAGGAGGTGGGGAATGAGCAACCCATCTTAGACATCCTAACTTTACCCATTCTGTTTTAATCCCTGACTATAATAGACTCACAGGGTATATTATTTCAGTTGTGAAGCACTCAGCTAAAATTTATTTTCTGCTTCCTTTCCCATTCCATGAAATACATTTCATTACACATTTATGATACGTTAAAGTAACCAGAAAAGAAACTGTTTACTATCCAAATAAACAGAAACAAAAAAAGAAGAATAATTAGAGATATATATTTTGTTGTAGAACATGGCAATATATTTCAAATGTCAAAATAATGAGGATTTGCATCTATCTACATACCTACCAAGCCAGCCTCAAGTATAAAGTGTGTTTTATGAATTAGAAGGAAGGATGCTGCAGTGAACTGCTTAACTTCAGATAGGCTCTGACAGACTTATGTCACCCTAGTAGATGATACCAGCCTGTTTGCCAATGCCTCCATCACTTGCCACCTTCTTAGCAGCAAGTGAAGGGACAAAACAGCAGAGGCCCTTGATTTTAGATCCAGCCTTTACTACTCCACTGTATGTTTGAAGTAGAGGGTCTACATCACATACAAATTAGATCACTGGCATCTGTACATGTAAGTTGACGTGCTTGTATTGCGGTATGAATATCTAATAAATATTGTACCAGTCATGTGGATTACTGCAACTGTAGCTTCTTGAAACCTTATGCAGATAGTTGTTTTGGCCTTACATCAAATTCATCCCAAGGAAACCAATGGGACATGCTGTAGATAAGAAGGGGATCAGCATCAAACCAAAGGTGTACCTAGTCCACTGTTTCCCACAGCAGTTGACTAGATGCCTGTGGGAAATCTTAGATTCCTTCACAATTGATAGTCAAAGTTTGTGCTTCTGATTCCAGAAGTCACTTGTTACCATCATGTTACTGTTACCACTGTGAACTGGCCTGGCCTTTGGTAATCCAAGATATCATTTTGATATCATAATTTGGCCCTGCTCTGCCACCAGCCAAGTGTTTGTGAGCCCACTGAACAAGCGCGAAGCTAGGCGTGGCTATTATCTGCTGAGTCATATCTGTTTACACCAAGGCAAGCCAGAAATCGCCAGATCTGCTTTAGGGGACCTCCCAAAACAAACACCTTCATTATAGATGTGTAGTAAAACAAAGAGACCTCTGCCCCGAGAGGGCACCCTGGAGAGCTAGGTGCCTAAACTGCCAAGCTAGCTGCATCTACATACTGGCCATCCTATTGTCAATTCGGACCATAACTCAATCATGTAAATCCTGACCTTTCGGAGACATTGGCCCTTTCCACACGGGGGTAATAAAACGTTTTAGCACAGTGTAGCGCGATATCTGACGGAGGTCTTCCATACCTTAAAATGCGCTGAGTCGTCTTTAATTTCCCAGTTCCACACGTCAATCTGCTCAGAAACGTCTCCAACTGTGCTTGCACGTGCTTTTTAAAAACAGGAAAAAAAGTGTTTCTTTTCCCCCTGATCCGCGCAATCACGTCCTTGCTCACTTGTGTGGAAGCGCAGATTCACGCTGATTCGCCCCTGAGATGAACGGGGGGCGGGCCGTGGGCATGGACAGCTTCGGCAGTTGGCCCGCCCCACAAAGAGCTGAACGGCGCCATTTTTTAATCCTCGCTAGCGAGAGCCCACAGCAGGAAAAAGAAAAATGCATTGCAGGTACGCTAAATTGGAATTATTTCGTTACAGTCCATCTTAAAATCGCATTTTGATGTTTCCGTGGGGATATTGGAGCTTCAGGGGGACTGTGGATTTATTGCCTTCATCTGGAGTGGGCTATCCGGGGTGGGGATGGGGGTGGAGGTGGGGGGAATTTCTTGGGAAGTCGTCTCTAGTGACACCGCCATTTTGCAACCCACCACAAACCGCTGCATGTGTGAGCTGGGGGGCAAGGGAGGCCGCGGCGGCGGTGGGTGGGGACCCTTCGGCGCCCTGCCAAGAGGGCACTGAACGGACAGGGCAGCATGGTGGCCACCAAGGGGTTCCGCGGGAAGCCTCGGAGTAATGGCACCTTCACTTTGAGGAAGCGCTGCGGGGATATCAATTACAGGTTTTGCAAATTGGGATTATTTCTTTCAACCCCCCCCCCTTGCTACCGCGGATGAAAGCGAAAGATCCACAGCCACCTGGAGTTTCAGTGGGGGTCTGGAAGCTTCAGGGGGCTGTGGATTCTTCCGCGGTGGCATATTGGGGGGGTGATTTTTAGAAAGTCTCCTCTAATACCGTCATTTCGCAACCTGCCACAAAGCGCTGAATGTGTGAGCAGGGGGGCAAGGGGAACCATGGAAAGACTCGCCTTCACGTTGAGAAAGCGTCGTGGGGCTACCCTGACTGTCCCCCGGAAATGCCCAGAACATGAGGGAAAACGGGGCAGGGGGCCATGTCCTGCATTGGGCAGAATGGACCGAAATGAGTGTGGTGGGGTGGCTAGCTGGGGGACTGCGAACTCCAGGCATTCAGCCCAACCAGTTATCTCCCCGAACGGCGTGATTGATTTGCAGTTGGTGTCACTTGAGGCCGAGAGAGTGTGACCCGACTGACATCCCTTGCTCCAACAGAACTAGAGCCTGATTGGTGGGGGGTTGGTGGGGGCCACGACGGGGACGCGGTCTGGAAGGATGGGGAGGAGGGGGCTGAGTGGGTGCTGGGAACAGAAAGATGACCGTCTGTTTTTGGACACCAGCCTCCCCAACACCCACTATTTCCTGGGAGGTGGACCCCCGGTGGCCCGTCCTTCAAAGGCGGACAGAGGGATCAGAAAGGAACACTCCATGGCGAAAAACCTCCATCCAGTTCTCCAAAATACCTGCAGCTCAAACTGGTCACCTGGCTTCTTTTGTCAAAAGATGCAGTTGCTTCAAGTACTAGCAGGTTTTGACCCATAAGCTGTATGCGCACCCCTTCAAACCATGGATTTCAAGTGGTGGACTCCCACCCCGGGTTTAAATCCTAACGCACCCTGCTTAGCATCCGGGTTTTGGCATGGGATTTGGGGCCTGTTCACACAATCTTAAGTATTTTCCCAGGTTGAACTGACTGCTTCCAAGGGTAAAAACTGGTTACATACAACCATTGAAAACAAGTCACAGGATGGCTTAGAAAAATATGTTTTATTAAATAAGTAGATATTATAACCCAACATAACATAAGAAAAAAAGGAAAAAAATTTCAAAACATCATGGAGGTTGGCCCTCCTCAGCTGTCTCTTTATCTCCCTCAGCTCCCTCCTTATATCCGCATATGATTTTTCCCAGGGCAGCTGACACCTCCAGAAGGCTTCTCTGTGCAGACTCGTATGTGGGAGGGAGGGTAAAATCGGACGCCGTGCTGACACGCTTGGTGAAAGCACCGTAGCCAACCTTCCATCATGGCCACCCGTGTTCCAATTTCCCACATCTCGGCTTTTTTCTTTTCCAGCATGGTCATCCCCACCATCAAGGAGTCCGCGATGGACCTCAGGTCCGGGGGGGATGGACCGGGAAGAAAAGGTGACATTGGCAGCCAGGCACCCCTTTGGGAAAGTGGGCCTCCATGTGTGCCCCCTTTCCAGGTAATTTTTTTATACTTGCCAGCTGTGTGTGAGGATGGCCCAGGAAATTTCCTTTTCGCTCCTCTACTGGGGACATGTGCCAACTGCAAAAGGGAAAGGGGAAACTGTTCAACATCCCTGTCAGCAATTGTGCATCTAATCTCCACATTTTCTCCCACATAGGTGGTTACTGTATTCCAATGCTGGCTCCTCTTCCCCTGGCATGTCAATCACCAGGTCGCCGTGACCGGGGGGGGAAACCAGCGGGGCTCTCTGTTGTGCACCTGGGGCCCGAAATGAAACAACCCGGGAAACAGATGTTGCCCCGAAAACAGATCAACTTCCTACTGTGAATAAAGTTTTCACGCCAAAGCTGTTGCACATATTTTACCTATATTTTTCCTTGGCCTTCGAGGTCACTTTCCTCCCCGGGGCCCCGGGGGTGCCCCCCAGCACGATTGTTTCAGGCTCTGGAGAAACAGGAAAAAGCAAAGCTCTCAACCTTTCAAAAGCGGGAAAGCCTCTCGTAGAACACATCAGTTCCCCACGTGTTGGCATACGCAGGGACAGGGCTGGGAACCCTCATAAGAACTGGAGGTATCACACTTGCCTTCCCTCTCTGGGGTCCCGGCGACATCAACATTCCGCCTGGTGGCACGGCGTCTGGCACCGGGAAGTGGCACATGCTGCTGTCAGTGTGTGCTAAATAAGGGGGTAACCGGGAAACCCCCCCACCGTTTGATTGACCATCACTTGTTCATTGGGAGGGGGATGGTTGTAAGGGTACCCCACGCCCTCTTTGCGGCCACGCCAGGAGGGGCGCCTGGCAGACTTCCACAGACGCAGCATGGTTCGGAAGTGGGGGGAGGCTTGGCTGCATGGGGTGGGTGGCCATTGGAAGCTTTTATGCAGCCGTAGCCCCCCTTGATGGCCTTGAATTTTGAGTTGACTTGCCGGCCGTCCGGTGGGAACCCCTCCGTGACAACCCCCGGGGCCATGGTCTCGTGACCCCCTGTTGGGGGCATTTGTACTACGGAGGGGGTTCCATTGACCCCTCTGCACCACTCAACCATAGCCAGCATCTCCCTGGTTTAAAAATCGTCCCAGAGGGCACCCTCACGCTCCCCTTCCCTCCTCTCTCTCTCTCTCTCTCTCCTCTCTCTTTATATATTTAAACACTCCTATCTCTATCTATCTATCTATCTATCTATCTATCTATCTATCTATCCCGCCTATCTGCCTATCTATCTATCTATCTATCTATCTATCTATCTATCTATCTAGCTATCTGCCTATCTATCTATCTATCTATCTATCTATCTATCTATCTATCTATCTATCTAATAAAAGTATAAAAACCAATAAACCCCACAAACTCACACGCTCCTCTAATCTCCTAATCTCTCCTACCTTCCACCCTGACACCCCCAAGGGAAAGGGCCCAGTTCCACCGCCTTTCTGGGGGGGCCCCCGGGCGGCGCGATGCCCTGGTGGCCGCTGCGCATGTGCAAAGCGTCGCCGCCGGAAGAAACGGGCGCTGGGGCGACCAGGAGGAAGCCATTCCTTGGAACTAGCAACTTCGTGGTCAGCCAAACTTTGGGGGGTAGAGTTTTGCTGAAGGTGGCTATGGAGACCCAAGATGCAAGCCAGGGAAATGTGTCCAGCCCTGGAGAGGGAGAGGTCAACCCGAGGAGAAGCAGGGCAAAAGGCGGGGGGGTCGCGTGGGGGACTCCGAGGTAAAGGATCTCCTTGAAGTGTGGGGCAAACCCGAAGTCCCAGGCAGATCTTCAGGAAGCCCGGAATATCGAGATATTTGAAGAAATAGCCAGGGAAATGGAAAGAAGAGGGCACAAAAGGAAAAGCAAAGAATGCCGCACAAAAACTAACGGTGCGGCGGGGCTACCGTCATGCGGTCGCTGCAAATAAAAGGACAGGCTCGTCCCGGGGTTACCTGTCCTTATTTCCGGGAGCTGTCGCGAATTTTGGGTGGTGACGCGGGTGCACACCCACCAAGGGTCATCGCGAGCCTACAGATTGCAGAGGACGGGGATAAGGGAAGGGGAGGAGGCTGCAGCATCAGAAGGTAGGAAGTTTTTAAGGGGGGTCCCCTCATCTTGGTTTTGTATCACTAACTCTCTATCAAAAAAATTTCCCCCCCAATTCCTTTCCCTTTTTGTGCTCCAAAAGCGCCCATAGCCGGGAGTTTTTGGGGTTTCCCCCGGGGATACCTCTGATGCGGAGACATCAGGTAAGGCAGGTTGTTAGTGTGTCAACAAACGTATAAGCTTCGCTTTATCTCCCTGGATCGCAATAGCCCTTGGGCATACTGCTATGAAGCGGAAAGAATGCTTTTGCAATGTGCATGCTACCTCCCTTTTCAATTCCTGCATCACTACTTACTCAGTAACTCAATAGTAAGCCCTTTTGCCCCCCAAAACGGCCAAGTTGTCTGAACTCTTTGATTCCTGTGGGTCTCTGGGTATGCTAACGGTGTGGGAGCATGAAAACGGCGCGCAGATTGCCTGGCCCCTTTCCCAGCTGGATATCAATGTGCATAGGTCAATGGGGGGGGGGGGGGCCCGGGAAAGGGGGAAACCCCGGGAGCCATGCAGAATGCATTCTCAGCAGACTTGTTTTTTCACACCTCGCAACCTACCCCCCAATGCAGGCATGGACGACACCAGCAACACGCCAGTTCATCCTGGGACATTTTAGGGGGGGAAAGCAGCACCACTGGTACAGGTGATTTTTTAACCACCACCCTTACTCCACACCTTGTCACCATAGCACTAGAGGTGTTGGCCGGAAGGCCCCAGGAACCTTCCTGCTGGCCCTTTTTGAACAACAGTCAAGCCTGGGGGTCTCCAAATGAGTATGATTCATGAAACTAGACATACTATTGTTTGCATGCCCGGTTCCTTTGCTTCCCTTTTCCCTGCACACATTTTTCCCCAAAGTTGGATTGGGTGTGGCTGTCACTCCTCAGTGAGATGTTACACGAGAGGTGATGTTTTCATGGGATGATGAGAGATGTGATTGGTTTTGCTGCTGCCCCCCGGGATGCAGTTTTTTGCGGCCCTCACAGGAATGTCGTGTTACGTTTCAAAAATCACATCCCATTAACCAGTACAATGCTATTTCCGTTTTTGCTTTTACTCTCCCGAAATGGGGAAGCAACGGTACACCAGGGGGTAACGGAGCACTACCGCCGCGGGCTTGTCTCCCCGGTCCAGCTTTCGCATGTTGCGCCATAGGACCACTGCAGCGGGGCGTGGGGGAACCTTCCCACTGCTACCATAGCTACCATGGATCTCATACGGGAGCAGGGGGAGCTCAACAGGGAAATGCATTCCAGGGAGTTCCAGCATGAGAGTTTCCCCAGCGACAGAAGAACACAGGGACCCGCTCCCTGCTTAAAGGGAAAGTATCAGGGGGATGTCCCAATTGCATGCAGTGAATGCAAGAAAAGTTAAAACCTCCCCAGGAATGATGGCAGTGTGGTTTCCGAAGAAACTGAGCCCAAACCAGGCCAGAGCCTTGCAATGGGGGGAAGCCCATCGACCTCCTCCCAGCAGCAGGTGGCAAGATGACATTTCCCAAGGGTCAAAAGACCCTGCCACAGGTACAGCCCTTGAGAAATGCCTCCCCCCACCCCACCTGCCCATTTGGATGGGTAAAATTAAAACCCCTTAACTTGTTAGCAACATCCCCTAAAATTTAAATGTTTAAAGTTATGTTTCCTATTTCTCCTATGAAAGGGGAGTTGCCATATATCTTGTTTTACTTTGAAGTCATTACTATTGTTTGCCATTCATGTTGTTTTTGTGTTTTTGAAATAATAAAAGCAATCCCTGTTATTTGAGCAACAAAACCAGAGTAAAGTTTATTTGTAATGGGGAAAGTATTCACAGAAGGGAGGGGCAAAAAACCTTAAAATTCCAACTTCAAACCAGGGGGAAAAAACCTCCCCCAAATTTTCCTCGGCAATAAGGCTTTCGATGGCGTTTCTGCAATTCCCCTTCACGGAGCCTCCTGGCGGAGGATGGGGTCGGAAGTCATCCCGTGTTTTGGGAGACGCAGAAGTGGTGGGGAGCTAGGTCGGGGTGCAGGAAAGTGGCCCTTGGAAATGGGGATGTTGTGGAGGACCACGCAAGCAGATATAACAGGAAGGTAGTTCTTTTTCGGAACGGAGGGGAGCTGAGAGGCAGCCCCACCGTGCCTTGAGCCTTTCCAAAGGCCCGCTCCACCACGTTCTGACAGCGGTTGAAAACCCTGTTGTAAGCCAACTTCCTTGGGTCCATGGCCCCCCCCGTATGGCTTCATCAACCACCTTGACAGGGGGTGCTTTTCTCCGAGGATGACCCGGCCAAAGGGAAAACCCCTTTATGGTGATGGTAGGGTTCCCAGGAACATACCATCCAGCCTCCATGGCGTCCCCGGAGGAGTGACGGAAAACAAATGCGTCGTGTGTTCTGCCTGTAAAGCCAAGGACAATATCCAAAAACCGTCCTTCATGGTCCACAATCCCCTGCAGGAGAATGGAGAAGGAGCTCTTGCGGTTTACGAACTCTTCCCCTCTTCCTTTTGGTGGCCGCACAGGAATGTGTGTACCATCAACCGCCCGATGCATTGGGGAAATCCCATGCGATGGAATCCATCCATGACCTGCAATGGGTGGCAACCCCAAAAAAAAAACATTACTCCTTTCCCTTTGGGCCCGTGCAGGGATAGTGGCGGGGCCGGTCTGGGCTGAGATAGCGTCACCGGGAGACGTGGGGGGGGGGGGGGAAGGAAGGGGAGGGGGGCGGGAGGGGGGGGGTGGATGGAGGTGGGGAGGGGGGGCGGAGGGGCCCCGGATGGCCGCGTCCCTGGCGTGGCCAGTGCAGGGATGGTGGCCAGAACGGTCTGGGCTGGATAGTCACCCGGGGGACGTCGGGGTGCCCGGGGGAAAGGGCGGAAGGGAGAGAGGGCGGATGGATGTAGAGTACTCACTCTGCGATAGTCTCCAAGGGAAACGGTGGATGACAGGAGGAAACCCGCCCCTTTTTGCCAGACACACCTCAATGACAATCACAGCGACTGTGGAGATCCCCAAGCCGAAGGTGTTCGCCGTTTTGCGTTTTATAAGCGGCGTTGTCAACCACCACACGGTAAAAACCCCCACTCTCCCCCTCCACAGATATGGGTTGACGCATTTCTGTGGCTTTCCTCTCAAGTGTGGGGTGCAGACGGTCAGCGATCTCGAAGAGGGTGGCTTTCGTCATGCGAAAATGGTAAAGCCACTGGTCGTCGTCCCCCTTTGCAAGCACCTCCTCAGCCCACCATGTCCTCCGCATCCTCTCCCTGACCCACCACCTTCTGGGGGTGGGGGGAGCCGCGAGTGTCCTCTCCCGAAGGGGGCAAAAAACGTTCCCCCTCCTCATGGTCACGATGGAGCCTGGACCTCCTCGCTCGATCTCTGGCCCATTATTCTTTTCATGGTGGCCACCACTACACCCAGGACCACAACAAAGGGCCCCAGGAATCTGACCAGGTATCCAGAACCTCGCCCTCCCATCGCAAAGCCACGAAAAAAGCCAGAAATTCGGCGAAGCAGGAAGCACAATGACCGGCCCCCAACCAACGCACTAGCCAGAGGTGGGGGGGGGCGGCGGGGAAAGGGGGGGCGTTGGGGGAGGACCTTTCATACGTACGTGCGCGCGTGCGCATGTACGCACTTGCACTGGTACGTACCGACGCAACGCGCCAATTTTTTAAAAACGAAATCAACCTATCACAGCCATAGTGGGGGGGGTTTATGTTAATAGCAGGGGTGGTCAGGACGGCAACGTGTGGATCTCTGAAACCGCGCTAAGCCGGATCAAGCATAAGACGTATGGATAGAGAGCGCGCATTAACCGGGGGCAAAAAAAAACCCCGGGGAAAACCCCCGGCCTCACTACGCGAATTCCTCTCCTCGTGTGGAAAGGGCCATTGTCTCTAGCCCAAAACTATTGTTTTCACCCAAAAACCAGACTAGCCCACGGTCATTTCTCCCCAAAAAAAAAACCCCTAGCCTAGCCCTAGCCTAGTTTTGTTTTGGTTATTTGGGTGCCCCCCCAGGACCCTCAAGTCCAGGGGAAAATTTCCCTTTAAACCTTTTGGGGGGATTTTGAGGCCCATCCTCAATGCCAGTACCTCCATCTGACAATGAGAAATCAATGAGCTCAAATTAGGAGGCCTGCAAGAGGGGAGTAAACCTTTTCCCAAAAAGCTTTCCCCCAATTTTTACAGGATCTTGTAGGAAAGAACCAGTCAGAGATTCCAAAATGTAAATTAAAAGGGATTTTATTAAAATTTACTCCTGCATGCACAAAATCTAAACACTCACATACTCACATAAGGGAAAAAGTTGGAGAGGAGTGAAAAAAGTAGTAAAAACCCTTTAATTAGCACCTAAAGACAGTACATGCTTGGAAATCAGAGCGACAGTGTGGCATTCAGCAAGTGGAAAACTCCGTAGAACTGCTCAAAATGGAGGGCTTTTTATCCAAAACCTGCCTGGAGGGCATGGATGTGAATGGCTCACTGGCTGAGCAAATAAAGGAGGTTGCCACATGGACAATGGGGTTTGGATGGGGTTTGATTTTAGTGTTAGGTGACAAAGAGTTAATGGGTGTTGTAATAGCTCTGTAATTATGGATGGGTAAGGGAACAATGAGGGAAATGTCTAGGTATAAGAAAGGATGAAATGATCAGTGTTTTGGTAGGACCTTCCCATTGCTATTATGTGAATTAGAGACATTACAGTTTCAGTTTAAGCCCATTATCTTTGGAGTTACCTGGTAATCTTCCTGACAATGACCTTGGCAATGCCTAGAGGAGATCTTCTGACCTAGTTTGCAGTACTTATGTTCAGTCAGTAATTTTCTTCTACCCATCTCAACTTTCCAGTCACTTCAGGGCCCATTTTATATCAATGCCAACTAATGTATTTGCCAATTAAATCATATTTTGCCAATTAAACCATATCAAATCAGGGTGTGTGTGTGCAGGCTGAAAAAAAAGTCATTACTAGTTGCTATTCTGTCATGTTTTTAAAAGTCCTTTTTAAAACTCCCTTTCAAAGCCCCCAAGTTCATGGCTATCCTCATATCTTCATCAGAAAATTCCATAGTCTGTGTGTGAAGAAATATTTTCTCCTCTCTAACCTGAAATCTCCTACCATTTACCTTCATTGCATGATCTTGGATTCTCTTTTTGTGAGAGGGAGAAAAACATCTCTCTATCCACTTTCTTGCCATTTATAATTTAATAACTCTCTTTCATTCTCTATTTTACTCATCTATATTCTCAACAAAAAGCTTCAAACCCTCTAGGCTTTCCTGGTAGGAAAGTTGCTCCAGGCCCTGATCATGGCTGCCCCAGTCTTCACTTTCTGCAGTAGAATATATTTTCAGAAACGTGAGGATGAGAGTTAAACACAGTATTGAAATGTAGATACACTGTGTAAAGATAATGTAATAACATCTTGCCATGGCTGAATTCAAAGAAATGCATGACAGAGATGCTGAATTGACCAATCACTTCTCATCTTATTCTTGGCAGCAGTACTGCCTCAGCACAACTGTAACTATTGTAATTAAAAACATAGTCTAAGGCTCCAGAACCATAAGTCCTAGTAAATGTCAGACTATTCTGTGGCTGGAGTGCACAACTTGGCTTGATTGTTCCACCCTGCATCCAGTCAGGCCTCAAAGGTACCTGGGTTTGTTTTCATTGACCTATGTTATCCAATGAGTAGATGGAGAAGGCAGAAAGGGGATACTCTATCCATGTTGTCATCAATGGAGACTAGTGCTATGAGAAGAACTAGACAAGGAACCTAAACAGAAAATTTACTGTTGGTTGTCTCAAAAGCTCCCCAGGGTTTCAACAAAACACTTTCCTGTCCTGGGTTGGACCCACAAAAGCACCCTCAAAGAAATGTAACAGGAGGAGGATTATCTGGATCTTCAAAACTAGTATGGTCACAACAGCAGTGAGACTGGTTAAAGCCAAGGGCTTATGCTTAGTTTGGATGAGTCCTGAATCCTAAGTTTTTTTAAAAAGATACAGTTCCATACCCCCTACCCCCAAAAAAAGATGTAGCCTAGAAAGGAAAAGACATAGTGTGTGTGTGTGACATTGCTCTTCTGGCCATGGCACTGGTTACCTAAGGAAACACTTGCACAGGCACTGAGTGTAGTTTTCATGGCAGCAGTGGTTCTTGTGAATTAAATGTGTGCATCTGATTCTTTTTATAGAAAGAAACCTCTATTTCTTCACTGAGCATCTGTGCAGTATTCTCCTAGGTTTTCCTTTCAACTCCCACGCTTAATGCTTCCGTTTCGCTCAGTATAATGTAGGGAGTCCTGCTATACCAATTATGCTTCAGGGATGTGAACCTGCTACATTCTGAGAAATTCATTATTTTCCCAACAGTTGCTTAATGTCTAGTTACACAGACAAGGCATGATAATGCAGATATCATGCCTTTCAAAATATTTTGTTGAGAGGCTACTTGAACAATCCCCTGGATGCAATAGTTCTGGGCAATAGAGAAATAACAGTAACTCTCAGCAAAACAGGATCATTATTCTGAAATTCATGGCATCACCACAAGTTGACAAGTGACTAGAAGGCACATGCACACACAGATTAAGCACAGCTCCCATTTTGTTCTTTATGAGCTGTGCACCTGCTAGCTCATTAATTAATTAATTAATTCAGTCAGTCAGTCAGTCAGTCAGTTTATGCCCTGTCCTAAGAGCCAAGTGTGACTATTTCTGTTTGGATTTAAACACTGAAAACAACAAATTGCAAGTATCTAAAATCACAAATTATAAGATTCTGCTAGAGCATAAAAAAAAGTAGAAAAAAGTAGTGGTTAAAGACCAAACCATGGTTTATTAGCCCAGCTTATAGAATTAGAATAGTTTTATCTGATGTTTTAAAAATAAGAATGTGGTCAGCCAAATTTCTAAAGGAAGAGAGTTTCATAACTGAGTTTTCACAACTGAGAAAGTCCTGGCACATGTGATAGCCCTATAGAGGCCACACTGCTCTGGAGCACCAGAAACAGTTTCCTTGGCTGATCTTTGGACAGTCCACAGTGGGGAATGAGCATATTTAAGTATCTGTGCCTTGCACCATAAAAGATCTTGTGTACCCCAATATTAACACCTTAAACTGTACCTTAAACTTCAGAAGCTCCAGTTTTGCTATAGAATGTCTGCTTGTTTTCATATAATGTTTTGTGTTATGTGGTTTACATGTGTGAGAAATGGGGGAATAACATGTTATGCTGTTCTTTAAAGTTACATTGCGGCAGGGGAATTTAATCTCAGTTATATTAGTTAATCCAACTAGACTTGATCTACTGAATCAACTGTTGAATGGTGAGCCAACATGTAGGTAAATCCCATTGATTTAATGGGTCTACACTAGTTGGGGGAAGCAAAAGGACTAACTTATTACACTTTTAGACCATCTGTCTCCTCTCATTCCATAATTCAATCCCATATCTATTAATTGAAGACACAGTATTATAAGAATACCACCTTTAACTGTATAAGAATATTGGCCCACACAGTCCTACACTGTCTACCTAAAATGTCAGTGATTTTCCAGGGTCTTAGGGGCAAACTTTCCCCTGCAGTTACTATCCTTTATTAATTTAATTTAATTTTTAAATTAAAATATATTTTACCTTACTCCCAATATAAGGCAGGGAAAGGATTTGTGTGACCCACCAGAAGTTGCAACCCTAAACTGTATAACCAATGGTGATATGTTCTGGGAATTATAGCAATATAACATCTGAAGAACTGCAAAATTATCACCCCTGTTTTAAAGGGGTAAGACATGGGGTAAACCACCTATATGCAAAGCATATGCTGTACTTGTAAGCTATCGTCTAGATCAGAATACCAGTAATTCTTTCTGCACTATACCATGAAGAAGGGAAAAGGAGGAGCAGTGACAAAATTCGTCACTCTGATTCTCTGATTGGAATTGTTATGTTTTATGCCACATTGCTACTGCTCAATACTCTGTCATAGTTCTACTACTGCATGAAGGAACTACACCCAAATATTTCTCCAGGGTTTTTATCCTAACAAATGCTTAACAAAGAATGTGGCAACTGAATGTGAGCTGTCCTCCATATAAAGCAGGAATTGTCTGGCTTAACTATGGGTTCCTGCTGCTGCTGTTGTCATTGCATGTCTTCAAATAATTTCTGACTCATGGTAACCCTAAAGGAAACCTATCACAGTGTTTTCTTGGCACAATTTGTTCAGAGTAGGTTTGCCAGTGCCTTCCTCTGTGCCTGAGATTGTTTGACTCGCGCAATGCCACCCAATGTGTTTTCCATGGCTGAGCAAGCATTTGAATCCTGAACTCCAGTGCTGTAGCCCAATGCTCAAATTACTATACCACCCTGGTTCTTTAACTATGGTTAAATTAACACTTAGGTTACTCATTTTTATGCTAAGGCTTTCAACACCACCCTCTGGTTCTGTAGCCATCTTATCGAGAAATATTGCTTGTGGCATCTTTTCTATGTAGCCCAGAAATTAGGCCTCATCTGGAGTACAACATCCATTTCTGGACACCTCATTTTAAGAAAGATGTAGACAAGTTGTAGCAGATTCAGAGGAAGACTATAAGAGTGGTAAGAGTTATAGAGATCAAAACATATGAGGAAATGTTGAAGGAGCTGGGCATGTTCAGCTTAATGACGACAAGACTGAAGGGTGACACTGAGAGGTATTTGCACTTTTTAAATAGGACTCAAGGACTGCCACAGAGAGGACAGGGCAGGCCTGTTCTTCTCTGCTGCCTCAGAAGGTAGGACCAGATATAATGGTTTGAACTTACAGGATTTTGATTGAACTTTAGAAGGAACTTCTTGACAGTAAGAGCAGTTTGGCAATAGAACCAATTGCCTAGAGAGGTGTAAGCTCTCTTTCTCTGGATGTCTTCAAAAAGAGGCTGGACAGCTACCTACTGGAGACTTTAGATGGAGATCCTGTGCTGAGCAAGAAGTTTGACTTGATGGCCCATGAGACCCCTTCCAACTCTATAATTCTATATTTCTATGACATTTTACAATAATGCCTTTGGGGGACACTTCTAGGGTTTCAAACCAACCAAAATTTTATTGGGCATGGCGGCATGTTCTGAGAGATTACCATTACCGGGGACTCCAAATCCTTTAAAAGCCAGCTCCTGACAAGACGCAGTAGGTTCTATTTCATCCTCAGCCTTCTAGCTTCTTTATTCTAGATCTGCCAGCGTGTGTTCCTTATAATTTACACAGCTTACTGATCCGTCCCTGTTAGTTTTAGTTTCTCTCTTTTGCCTCCCCTTTTTTTGGAGGGGATGACACAGAAAAGCTGAAATAAAAAGCTGGAAATCCTGCAGGACACATTTGTCCATGAACTTCTGCCTCTCATCTCTTTCTCTTGGTAATTCTTGGGAAAGATGTATAACTGGGAGTAAAGAACAATATTAGCCAATGTTGTGGTGTGTCCTAGTCAAGGCACTCTGTTTTGCAGCCTTAAAGGCTACTCTGAAGTGTCCCAAAGACATGCCTTCTCTTTTTCCTCATCTCCCCATTCCCTGGCTGCCTGATGTTATGGTGGTTGCAGCAGTGGTGTATACTAGGACAAGGGGCAGCGATGGCACAAGACTTGATAGCAAGACCAGCCAACAAAGCCAGGCCAGTGGGATCTGCATTCATTGGTGCAACTCAGCCAGCCCTTAATAAATTGTTTGGGGGCTAGAAAAGTTCAAAGCCAAAAGCGGCTGATTTCCCTGGAGCAAATCAATATGAGAAGCATGCTGGTGCAGGATCACAGCTGAGTGGGTTTCGTCCTTTCATCACTAGCTGCAGATGGCATGTAATTTAGGGATGGCCGTTTGGTGAAATTTACTAGCTTCTCAGGAGATTGCACATATGGGTTTGCATTTTTTTTAAAAAGAAAGAAAACAACTGTACTACACATAGCATGTAAAGCAACAGAGGTACTAACGGGGGGAGGGGGATAGACTTTTCTTCTGATTTTTTTTTTAACCAACAGAAATTATACCTACTCAAAGAGATACTACCCAAGAGATATTGAACTGTATCCTGAAGCACTCTTGAAGGTCTTTTTGAACTTCACACAAACATACAGAAGAGGACAGAAAATAACTGTGAAATCAGTATATGCAATGCTTGCCAAAACTCCTAATTTAGATGTGAGAATGTGTCTTTACAGTTTATGGTTTTGCTGTTCTGGCAATGAAGCCTCCAACTCTGGTTGGCTGAGCTGGCATAATGGTTCAAAACATTCAATTGCTCAGGGAACTCACACAATTTGTAGGCCAGTTTCTGAGCGAGAAGGAATATTGCCCCTGTGGCTGAAAAACAGTGTGGAAAGTGACTTTGTAAACTGAACTTAGCTTAGTTTAAAAGTGCTATAGTTGTATGAAGAATATTATGCCACTGGGGAAAAAATAGTCTTTGTAAAAAAGCCAGCCACCACTTCTGCAAGACCACTGTGCAGATTTAGGTGAATCTTCCTAGAGTAAGTAACTGTGCTTTTTCTGGTGTGGCCCCATATTAAAGAACTGTTCTGAATTGGCTGGCCTCCCCTGTTAATATCTATGTAACAAAGGGAAAACATTTTTATTTCTGAAGCCATTCCCAAGTATCTATAACTGTTGCGAGCAGACTGTAGCTCATTTTAAAGCTATTTGGGATGTATTTTGTGGGTATTATTACTGGCTGTCTAGCATACTGTGATGTTATTTTGTCTATTTTAGTTATTTCAGGTGTTTATTAAGTGCTAGTGATTTATGCTGTTGAAACTGATGGGTTAGCAAATTTGTGAAAAGTGTTTCATCTGAGTATTCTGATGTAAGAAGGCAAGTGAGAGCTGTACTTGACTTTCTGCTAAATGTGATGCAGCTGCTACCAAAAACAATAACCACATGCTGAACTTCTCCCCTGCCCCCCAACTTTCAATATTGTTACTCTTGTTGTTATATCTTGAGGTTGTATGGTTCCACATGTGATCATGTGGATTACAGCCTCTATGTCAGTGAATTTGCTTTGGGTTTTATTACAGTTGGGTCTCCACATTCACCAAGGTTAGGGGCATAAGACACTCACAAAAGTGAAAAATCACAACTATCAAAGTGTCTGTGAGAAGGAGTCTGTGACGGGGAGAACAGACACCCAGAGTCCAAGTCAGGTCAGGGAGAGGAGAGGTTTGGTGGAGGAAGAGAAAGATTGCAGACAGGTTTTTAAAGAACTACATGGGCTGATCGAAGTTGCCAAGAGGGAAGGTTCCCCAAAAAAGAAGCACCTGAGGTAAGGGGGCAGGGGTTGGAGAAACTGGCAAATAACCAAACCTATGAATGTCAAACTCACAATTGTGGAGGGCCAACTCTACATATTTTAAAGGTCCTATCTAAGGTGATGAAACTGTTTAGGGGGAATCTTTTAAAACTTTTGGAGTCTAAAGTAAAGCCCAGAGCAGATTTACTGTACTTATGAAATCACTGCAACTACTGCCAAAATGGGGGATTGTGTGATATTATGATATAACTTGTAATCAGTGGATGGAAGGGGAGTTATATGCATGGCTATTGTTTCCAGAACCTTGTTGTTGTGGTCTGGTTTAATACCTGAAATAACACAGCAACACTGGCTTATAGTTCAATTCTGTGAATTTTTTTTTTCAGATGTATTGTTAAATAGGGCTTATTTCTGAGAAAACATAAGTAGAATTGGACTGCAGTGTTTAGTACTAGAGTGAAAAGAACTGGGAATAGATATACAATTATGTGGAGAACAACATCAATGTTTCCTGGCAAAGTATGCCATTGTACCTGATTTCCATTTCTCTATTCAGGTGTTAGCGAGCACATATGCTGAAGAGAGGGAACCAGCCCAGGCTTTCCTATTCAGCCAGGCAATCTGGCTCTTCTGCTTGCTGTTCCATCACATATGGAAGAAAAACATAATTAAAAGATTGGTCTTGTCCATGAGGCTTTTTGACACTGATTGTTTCTGGACTGTGCAACATACAGTGCTGTTTCTCCCAGCCTCTCAATGTAAATAGCCTGAACTGCAATTTAACATGCAAATCATAGCATTAATAAGCAAGATCTTGTGACTGATTCCCCCCCCCCCCACACACACACACCAGCAGTTTAGAAAAGCTAGGCACTTGAAATCACTAGGCATGGAGAACTTTCACTTTGTAATCTGGTGAGAAGGCTGATTGTTGTTCTAGGAAGCTGATGAATAGGAAGCAAGGTTCTCTGAAATATAATCAGAAACTTGTGATCATGACAAATAAGGCTTGAGTCACATAACTCACATGGAATGGCAAATGCTGGCATGTACCACTACCAGACCCACAGAAGTGAGGCTGATGACTATACAAATAGAATTCTACATGGATGATCTTGCTATGAGTCATTGCTTTTTGGAGTTCTTACGGTGGCATCCAGAACTCTGTGCTGCACATAGCCCTGAATTTTTGACCACTTCAGCTTACAAATATTGACAGACGCAGAGAACAGATACTATGTGGGCAAATCTTTGAAAAGTTACTTTTTGCACTATGATTCCCATAACTCCTGCCCAAATGTTCACGGGCCATCCTGCTTTGCACTATGAGAAATGTAGTGCAAATTATAATTTTCCAAATGCAAAATGCTGTGTTTGTATCAATGTTTCTACTTGCCTCAGTTGAAGGGAAGTTTAAGAAGTGTGGCTCTTCTCCATGCCACTCCTGTAACTAAGAGTTCTAAAATGGCAGTATTGGTACTCCAGCTATTTTCCATCATTCCACTTTCCTCTGGGAATTATCATTAGTGACCTGGTGTTCCAAGAAAATCTACCAAGGCCAAACTCATCTAGCTCTTCTAGCAGAGGTGTGAGAACCATTTACAACAATTTCCCCCACAGTTGTGCCCCAAATAACAGAGAGTCCTTCCTGAAAAAGTTTAACTGGACACAACAATGCTATCATTTTTGTGCCAGGCCACCCACTCACCCACACATTCACTCACCCCTTTCCCCTCTCTTCTACTCTCCAAGAATTTTAGCAAGAAATTTATATCTGATCTAACGGAACAATTTTGATATGTTTTAAGGGTGTTCTGTGCTTTGCAGTTTAATTTTGTAAATCACCTTAATATGTAGCACCATCAAAGGTGTTATATAAACATCTCCAGTAAATAAAAGTGCCACAGTACATCTTGTGGCTCCTTTTTCAGGAAAAACACTAGTGTGTCTTAGCCAGAACTTGGAAAATTTACTTCTGAGGGCTGAGATTCTATGATCACCAGTGTAGCTATGTAGTAAAATGGTGAAGAGAAAGGTGGTGGAAAGTACAAAAAAGTGGCAACACAGGCAGTGGCAAGAAAAGAAGGAAAAGGAAAAAACAACAAGATGGAAAACTGCTTACTCTGAGCTACTTATTTTTCAAACGCTTGCTTTCTGAAGGAAAGGGACAAAAAGCAAAAGGACTGTGAAAAGAATGCTTGAATAATTGACTGGCTTATGTCACAGGTCATCATCATCATCATCATCATCATCATCATCATCGTTGTCGTTGTCGTTTATTTATAATGCCCTTTACACCAAAGGGTGGACCAATGATATGTACAATCAGGGACAAAGACATTAATAACAGAAAACCACAACAATACATGGCATGAAATCCCTAATACCCCACCAGTCACTACCCATCGCAGACCTTAAGCACATCTCAATGACTTAAGGTGGAGAGCAAAAGAGGAAGGTCTTCAACTGTTTAGAAAAATGGGTGTGATTCTCCTCCACAAATGCAGAGCCAGATCTTGAAAGGGTTTACAGCCTTGACAGAGCTATAATGTTGGCGGAACAGACAATAATCCTTTGCCCACAGATCTCAAATTCCTGGATGGAACGTACCAAACAAGCCAAGCTGCAAGGTACTAAGGGAGGGTGAGGGGATCTACGGGGAGAAGAAACAGGTGAATATTTGGGCAGATTTAAAACACCCTAAACAGCATTGTTCTGAATTAAAACCAGAGAAAGAAGGGAACAGGAAGGCAAACCTGCCAATAAGCTGCGACAATAATCCAGGTGTGAGATAACCAAGGCCTGGATAAGTAGATGGGTAGTCTCTACGGTCAGGAACCTCTGGATCCTGTGGATGTTCAAAAGATGGAAGTTGTGTACTTTTGTTGTAGCCCCAGTAAAGAGATGCAAAGATAGGTGGTCATCCAGCAGGACTCCAAGGTTCCTGACAACTGAGACAGGAGTCACTGTGCAACCCTGTAAATCCAGTGGGGGACATGAGAGAGGGGCTAGTGGGTGATCAGGCTGAAACACTAAGATCTCTGCTTTGTCCACGTTCAACTTAAAATGGTGAGCAATCATCCATGAAGAAACACATGACAGACTGTCACTGACTTCCACACACTGGCATCAATTGATTTGAACCTCTGGAAAATCTGACTGTCATCTGCATAAAATGATACTGAAAACCCAATTCAGAAATAAGAAATCCAAGGGGGAGTGTAAAGCCACCCATCCCATAGAGCTTTGACTCAATGAACACTCACATTTGAAAACTGGATAAGCTCAGAGATGACACCCTTCTCTCCTGATGCCATATTTTTATTCCTTTTTTAACCATTGGTCTGCATGAATGGTGGTTCACTGTAGCAAGCATGGGTAATTGATTGGTTGGCAGATGCATTGGCCTCCAAGGGACCTTGCAGGATGACATCTTCCCCATCACCCATGAAACCTTTCATTTAAATAGGCTTCTTGGCCCCCAAGGGCAAGGTGGGCAATTTTGCCACATCTTCAGGCATCCCCACACGCTGTGTTAAACCTAGGAGAGGCCTTTAAGAAAAAGAAAAAAAAGAAAAGAAAGTACCCTGAATATAAGATTTTAATTAATGACTATTAGATTATTGTTGATTATAGAATCCCAGCATTTGATTATACCTCTCCAAATCTTGTAGCCGATACGGTCAATGGTTATGTTGCCTGGAGGATTCTGTGCATTATTATCTGAAAAGAAAGAAAGACAGAGAGAGGGAAAAAAACAAAACACTTTTCCATCCTCTGGTTTATTTGTCACTGAGGATACGCAAAAGATTATATAGCACATTTTTATCCACCAGAATGCAATGGTCTCTGTGACACAGGTCACTGAGCAATCAGCGGAAACCATTAGGGATAGTGAGATAGTCCCAGTTCTTACCATGGAGAGAAAAAACAAACACATTGTGGGAAACAGGAGATATGGAAAAGAAAATTTTATTGAAGGCTGCCTTCTGGCTAGATTCATTTTAATTTGAAATCATTGAACAGTGGAGATGATAATTCTTACAATGCTTGGTTCACAGAACATAAGTTGAAAAATTATTCTATTATTCTATTATACTAATTCAGTAGGTGCCTAGTGTTCTATAATTTCAATAAGATTTAAGCAGCTTGTAGTAGGATTGTGGTCTTTGTGACTAATTCAAGCTCAGTATTGTAGACATGATCATTAAGACAAAACAGGAGGGGGAAAAACATTAAAGGCTTGACAGATAGATTCTGGTTGTTCCTCCTTTATATTCCAAGTACATGTTATTTCATTTTAACACATGCCCAGTTTAAGTAGGTCTATTTTTAAAACAAATATATATTTCTAGCGCCAATTATATGGATTTATGGATCTTTATACTGTTCTAGGTATTTACTATCCATAGAAAATTTTCCTAACCAGTCAAGAGCACTCTTCATAGACAGCTGGAAACCATAATTTGTTAAATTTTATAAAGAAATGAAGAATAACTAGAGGTAAGAACAGAGTCTAATATCCTAATCATCTACCTCAAATATTTAGAGAAGTTTATCTTCTTTTTAGTTGTCTAAATGTGTTCTGTCTTCTAAAAGGCCTAGTTCTGCCAGTGTAATTGTGACTGACATCTTATTAAATTGATCATTTCAAGGTAGAAGAGAGTGAACAAAGGTCAGCCCAATTGCCCTTTCAAGACAATTGGGAGATGGTGCTAGGAGATGAAGTCTATCAACATCTGGCTGGACACATTCTGCCCACCTTAGCTTTGATCCAGTAGTAGGGAAAGTGCCTCCTAAGGCTATTATTGAAGTTCTCAGGGTTCCCTAGCAACCACTTCCCAAAAGTTGAAGGTTTTTTGTTTAATTAAATTCTTTGTTGTTGTTGTTGTTGTTGTTGTTGTTGTTGTTGTTGTTGTTGTTTAAAAAAAAAGGCCTTTCACATCCCCTTCCAGTTTTCTTCCTAGTTAGAAAAAGTCATCATATATAGCTATGATGGCAAAGCTCTGCAGGCATAGCTACTTCTGGCAATTCCATTGTTACCCCAAAATGTGGGTGACTCAGGGATCTACCTATGATGCCAGTATCTCCATGAAAGAGTGGGCAATTATTGGCTCAAATAGGAGGCCTCAGAGAGCAGGGTAACCTTACAAGATCCTTTACACCTAGATTTTCCAGTACTTCTGCAGGGAAGAACCAGTCAAGAGATCCAAAAGTAAGCTTAATTGTGTTTTATTGGGAGAATTAATCACACATACAAGATCCAAGCAGACACACAATTACACAAGACTAACTGAAGGAAAAGGGAGGGAAGTTTTGAATAGAAAGATTTCAGAGTGAAGTGGGAGATATTTACCAGCCCCCAGAAGAGCAGCAAAAAAGTGATGTGGCTTAGACACAAATCTAAGGATAGTACACAAGAATTGGAGTGGCAGAGTGGCAACCATCAATTGATGTACTGCAAGTTCACTGGCCAAAACCAGGGGTTTAAATTCCTGATTTCTGTCTTAAAGGCTAGGGTGTTAAAGGTCCTCTGGCTGAATAAACAATGGAGTTTGCAGAGTGGACAATGAGGTCCTGAATGTGCTAATGGTGACAAGAGGCTAATGGCTGTTCTGATAGCCTGGTATTTGTCAGACAGGTTTGAGGACAAAGGAGAAGTTTGCTTGGTCAGAGAAAGAGGAGCCAAGACAATCAGCCATCTTGTGGAAATCTTCCAGATGCTATTGTCTAAAAGGTTGAGTTGTTAAGGGTAACTGCAAGCCTATTATCTCTGAAGTTTCTTGGTGATTTCCTGACTATGAGTTGGCTACACCTGAAGGCGTTCTCTGATATAATTCACAACACATTTTGTAACACTATCTTCTCAAAAATTTCTGCACACAGGCAGTTAGAGACACTTCCTGAGGTCCTGTCACAACTGCTTCTTTCAACATATCCCAAGACATGAGAGTGCTGTAGTCATTATTTCCCATTGCCCTGGTCTGAAGTTCCACAGAAATCCTTTGGCCAAGGTGCCGTCTCGCTTAAAAGGTAGGTTTTTTTGGGGGAGGGGGTCACACTTGGTCATTCATTTGTAACCAGGAATCTCAAAAGTTATGAGAATGTATATCTAGCTTATCATCTTGTAAATACTGAGCAGCACACCAGCTATGGTTTCACCTTTATAACAAAATGCATGTTCCTTTTATACTTTGTAAGCAGAAGTATACTTATACTTAACAGTTTTTTCTTTCCCTTTCCCTTTCTTATTTTAATTCTGTCACCATAATGACAAGGCCACATATGACCCATCATCCCTGCTACCATATTTTTTTAAAAAATAAAATAAATAAACATTGCAGTCCCAAATGCCTCCTGGGGTCATGGTGGGATACTTAGCCATATTTTCTGGCCCTTTTCTTAGCCAATTCTCTAGTAGTAATAATGTTATCCCAGTCAGGAGTAGCCAGTGAATCCAGCAATGCTGAATCTATTTTCAGCGTTACATCCACTTCTCCTGAAGGTGCTGCAGGTTGTACAGGATCCTCTTCCTGACAGAGATTCAGCATTTGGCGAGCTCTTGCACAACCCAGACACAGGGTTGCAAGTAGTCTGCAGGTTGTAGCTTGTCTGTATGCATCTCAGTACAATGTTTACTGGGAAACACAAGCAGGGGAGGGCTGTTGACCTCATCTCCTGCTTGTGAGATGTCCATAAACATCAGTTTAGCTATTGTGGGAAACTGGATGTTAAAGGAAGGGCTTCAACCTTCTTCCTAGATTATGTTTGATGACAATCCCTGTAAACAAATATAGCCAAATATATATTTTTAAAAGCACTGTATACAATACAATGTCACAAACATAGGATAAGATAGGACTGTCATTCAGGGCCTATTCTTACTTTCAGCATCCTGTGGAATCTTGGGGTTTGCAGTTTAAGAAGGGTCATTTAGAATTCTCAGCATACAGCTCTTTAGCCTCAATAAACTACAAACCCCAGAATTCCACAAGATGTTGAAAGTGAAATAATAGCACAATAGCAGTGTAGTGCGGAAAATCCCCCAGAGTAAACTCGTGAAAGATAGAGTTGCTCTTTCAGAATCACATGGAGTCTGAAACACAAACGGTAATTTCTCTTGCACTCTGGACTTTACAATGTTAAGGATAAAATGACTACAATAAATAATTCAATAAACTTAAAGGCTGACTGAATGCTGAAAAAATTCTTAAAGATAGGCGCCTAAAGTTTTTTTAAAAAAGTTAATGAAGAAGTTAAATGAGATTTCATTTGGAACTTGTTTCTGAAATACAGTTATTTCAATGGGAAAAACACTAGATTTCTGAATATATGAGTGTAGGAGTATGCAATATACCACATTTTGATTTATAAATTTTTATTCTGATTGTGCTTCCTATTGGATGCATCAGCAAATAGTTGAAACAGGCATAGTTTACTCATGCCTATCTCTTTGTAGAAAGATTGAAGATTCTTTGCTTTATACTTGTCAAACTGTACCTAGCTAGAGTTTCTTAGAATTCACCATTTTGGTCACCAATGCCGTAGAGAACAGTAGGCAGATCAACATTCTCTTTAAAACTATCCTAAAATCTTCAGAAGATTTATATGACAGAAAGAGTAAGTGTGCATTTTTACAATTCTTTTCATATGTTTATTAAGTGAATAATTAGGTTAGACAACTGCTCAGTCTTTGTGGAGGTTCATCATATCACATACATATTTCTAGCCAAGGTACTCTAAATATGTAGAAACCTTAGTTTTTACATAGACTTTCTTCTTTACCTATCCAGATGATTGGCACTACATCAGCCAAAGTTGACAGTAGAGTGAGACGTATGTGGGGGTGATGACAATGATATCTGAGTACGTATATATTTTCATCTTCTGTTTGAAAGTGACTGTGCTGAAGAAATAGAATAGCTAGTCTGATCATTGGTACACACCCAAAGGAAACACACCTGGACATATTTGCATATAATTTTCGTACATCAGTTTATATGTACAGGCGCAAATATAGAAATAGTTGTCATAAATGATTAAAATTATCTTTCTTCATATCACGGAGAATGTAACCAGTAGACCTGTGTGGCTGCTCAGTCTGTTGCCCAGATGTAAAGTCTGATGGGCAACATCAAGGCTGTGCTCTCCATTTGTGTGGTTCTTTTTCTTTAAACTCAGTGGCGGAGTTTGGAGTTTGTGGAGGGGGAGCAGGAGGGGGCAGGGCTATGGTATGAGAGTCATGGCCACTGTGCACATGGGTAGGACTGCAGTGTAGGGGGCATGACCAGGGTACACAGGGGCATGGCTGTAGGCTGGGATGTCCCAGAAACATTGCTGCTCAGGGCGAATCACCCCCCCGCCCCCACGTCCCTATGCAACTGTTTAAACTACATTTGCACTGAACAGGACTTCAACTAGGGGACTATTTTCTCACAGGCTTTCAGTTAAAGGACTATCCTCTAGAAAGCAAGACATATGAAGCTAAATGCAATTGTTACTCCTGACTCACTAACACATACTCCAGGAGTAGTGCTTTGGAAGAGATAGTCCTGATTAATGCTTGTTGTCTTACTTTTTCAGCTGCTTTTAAAATGCCCTAGTTTCTCTCTCCTCTTCCCCGCCCCGTCCTCAGTTTTCTTCAGCCGCTGCAGATTAAATTCAAAGCACAGAAGAAGTTTGTTCTCAGTTAACTCACCAGTGGAGAGAGGAAAGAAGGGGGTGGAATCTTGCCCTCATTAATAACTTTCACCTTACTGACCACACTCTGATGTTGCTTGGACAAATGTGCCCCAGTTTTTATCTGTGAAATGTTGGAAGGTCTGCATTGAATCAATGAAACTTACATAATTTTTTCTATTAATTTAACAAACCTTCTCTGGTAGGGAGTAAGAATTAGATTGTCTATGGCTACCACAAAAATGATGCACACAGCCCTACAATTATGGATTGTAATCCAAGATTTCAGGTTCCTAGGTCTGAAAGGAGGATCTTTGTGAGTTTCAGCCTGCAACAAGCACATTTAGGTTCTATATGTACTGCATTTCCTGGCCCCCCCAGAAAAGGAAAAACTTACTAGATACATAACTTAAGACATAATGATATGTAGATAAACCTAAACATGTCTAAAGTCAAATTAGAAGTAATGGAGTTTGCCTCATAATAGAATATTCTTTGCTTTTTTTAAAAAAAAACCTACAAAACTCACAGGATTGTCATTAGTTGAAAGGTGTTACAACACCCTAACCCCCGACTCTGCAGGATGTGTTGTTTTCATAATTGAACATAGTTATGGCTGGAAAAGATGTTTGAAAGCATACTGGCTGGAAGCATGTGGCAGGTAACGATGACCTCAGACATGGTCAGGTCATAAGTTCATAGAAGATTGAGAGAGAAAACCCAACACTATTGAGTTTGTGATAATCTTTTCAAGACCTTAGGCTACGAGCATTCCCAAGAACAGTGAGACAAACTGCCCAGGGACCCTACTGTAATCTTATGCTACAGAGACCTTCCCTATTCACACTACTCAACCAAGACATTAAGAGCTTGTCATGACTCCTGTCAATGTTTTGTTACGTAGAGTTAAGACAATGATCTCATTCTTGACTCCTTTGTTAACCCCATGAGAAAGCAGTTACTGCTTTATCCATGCACCCTTCTTCAGGGTAGGAAACAGTATATAAATCTCAATTTCTGCCCCAGGAAATTGTAGTACATTGGGAATATTATGCTGTGCATGGTACCTATAGAATCATAGAATCATAGAGCTGGAAGAGACCACAGGAGCCATTGAATCCAACCCCCTGCTATGCAGGAAGACACATCAAGGCATTCCCAACAAATGGCCATCCAGCCTTTGCTTAAAAACCTCCAAAGAAGGAGACTCTACCACACTGCGAAGCAGCATATTCCAGAGCTGGACAGCTCCAACTGTCAGGAAGTTCTTCGAGAGGTTCAGGTGGAATCTCCTTTCCTGCAGCTTGAATCCATTGCTCCTTGTCCTAGTCTCTGGAGTGGCAGAGAACAAGCCCACTCCCTCCTCAACATGACATCCCTTCAAATATTTAAACATGGCTATCATGTCCCCTCTTAACCTTCTCTTCTGCAGACTCAACATCCCCAGCTCCCTAAGCCGTTCCTCATAGAGCATGGCTTCCAGACCCTTCACCATTTTGGTCGCCCTCCACTGGACACATTCCAGCTTGTCAATATCCTTCCTGAGTTGAGGTACCCAGAACTGGACACAGTATTCCAAATGAAGCCTAACCAATGCGGAATAGAGTGGTACCATTACCTCCCTCGATCTAGACACCATACTCCTATTGATGCAACCAAGAATTGTGTTGGCTTTCTTGGCTGCCGCATCACACTGCTGGCTCATATTCAGCTTGTGATCTACCAACACTCCTAGATCCCTTTCATATATACTGCTATCCAGCCACGCGTCCCCCATCCTAAATTTGTGCATTCCATTTTTTTTACCTAAGTGCAGAACCTTACATTTCTCTCTGTTGAAATTCATTTTGTTAGCTTTAGCCCAGCTCTCCAATCTGTCAAGGTCATTTTGAATTTTGATCCTGTCCTCTGGTGTATTAGCAACCCCTCCCAATTTGGTCTCATCTCCAAAGTTGATCAGCATGCCCTCTGCTCCTTCATCCAAGTCATTGATGAAGATGTTGAATAGCACTGGGCCCAGGAGAGAATCCTGTGGCACCCCACTAGCCACTTCTCTCCAGGATGAAAAACAGCCATTCGTAATCACCCTTTGGGTTCGGTCGGTCAACCAATTACAAATCCAACTAACAGTAGCCCTGTCCAGTCCGCATTTTACTAGTTTCTTTGCAAGAATGTCATGGGGAACTTTGTCAAAGGCCTTACTGAGGTCAAGATATGCTACGTCTACAGCATTCCCTTCATCTATCAAGCTTGTAACCCTATCATAAAAAGAGATAAGATTTGTGTGGCATGACTTATTTTTGACAAACCCATGTTGACTTTTAGTGATCACAGCATTGATTTCTAAGTAATTACAAACTGACTGTTTAATGATCTGCTCTAGTATCTTTCCTGGTATTGATTTCATGCTGGCCAGGCGATAATTATTTGGGTCCTCTTTTTTCTCCTTCTTGAAGATGGGGAAGACATTTGCCGTCCTCCAGTCTGCTGAGACTTCTCCTGTTCTCCAAGAGTTCTGAAAGATTATTGCAAGTGGTTCAGAAATGACTTCTGCCAGTTCTTTTAATATCCTTGTGTAGTTCATATGGCCCTAGAGACTTGAATTCATCTCGTTTAGCCAGATACTCCTGTACTACTTCTTTACTTATTCTGTGCTGCAGTTCCCTTGTATTCTCACCTGCTCCCCAGGTTGGGTACTTCTATCCTTTTGGGAGAAAACTGAGGCAAAGAAGGTACTGAGTAGTTCTGCCTTCTCACTTCCCCCTGTTATTAATTGGTCATCTTCTCCACGCAGTGACCCTATCATTTCCTTGTTTTTCCTTTTGCTGTAGACATATCTAAACAAGTCATTTGTATTGTTTTTGATGTCTCTGGAAAGTCTGAGTTCATTCTGTGCTTTAGCTTTTCTGACCTTCTCCCTACATCCCTACATTTATTTGAATTTCTCTTTGGTGGTATCACCATTCTTCCATTTACTGTACATGTTTCTTTTAACACTTAGCTCAGCTGAGAGTTCTTTCGTCAACCATTCTGATTTCTTTAGAGACCTGCCATTTTTTGCCCTTATTGGCACAGTTTTCAATTGTGCCTTCACTATCTCACTTTTAAGAAACTCCCATCCATCATGAACTCCTTTTTCTTTTAGTATTCTTAACCACAAGATTTCAGCAAATAACTCCCTAAGTTTAGAGAAATCAGCTTTCTTAAAGTTTAGGATGTGTGTCTGGTTACACTTGGCTTCTCCTTCCCACTGAATGACAACCTGCAAAAGAGCATGGTGACTCCCTCCCAAGATCCTACCACCTCCACCTCAACAACCAGGTCATCCCTGTTGGTCAGGATCAGATCTAAAATAGCCGATCCCCTTGTCACCTCTTCCACCTTCTGGACCATGGAATTGCCTGCAAGGCAAGTGAGGAACCTGTTGGACCTTGCAGTCTTTGCAGAATTTGACTCCCAACAAATATCAGGATAATTGAAATCTCCCATTATCATGGCATCTCCTTTTCAAATGTGTGGTCATCTGCTCCAGAAAGGCCTCATCCAAGTCCTCAGGCTGGCCCAGAGGCCTGTAGCAAATCCCCACAATCACATCCCAATTGTTCCTCGCTCCCTTAATTCTCATCCAGATGCTCTCAACTTGGCTTCCCAGATTTAAGTCCAGGATGTCTTCACAGTTGAAAACATCCTTGACATATAAGGCTACTCCTTCACCTTTCTTGTTCAGTCTATTTCTGAGAAATTGGTTTTATGTCCCTATTCCTACATTCCAATCATTAGATTCATCCCACCAGGTTTAAGTGATGCCTATTAAATCATATTTATTTTGTTGTGTTAAGTGTTGGAGTTCATCTTGTGTCAGCGCGGGCGGAGGTCAAGCAGGGGCTGGACAGGAGCCGGGCACTAGCAGGGCTCGTGCAGTCCTTCGAAGAAGCGCTGCAGCACACAATCTGGGGGGAACTTAAAGCAGGCCTTAGCAGCAGGCGTCAACAGAAAACGATAATGGGTTGCTTCACCCGGAACGCAAAGGGGTTACTTCACCACACGCTGAGGTAGGGTCTTGGAGGAACCAGGAGGCAGGAAGCGGGCTCGGACAGGACTGGAACAAGGCACGGGCGGCAGACGTCCTGGAAGCCGACGGTTGTTGCTCCGTGCCTCTCCCAGCCCCGTGTCTGCCTAAAAAGGCCTCTAAGCCGGGCAGCGGCCAATCCGGCCCAAGCACACGGCTGGGCTCACAGCTGCGCTACAGCTGGGAGCTCCCCGTCCCCAGGTGTTTTTCCTGTAGCCGCCGAGATCGGTGGCTGGCCTCCTTGAGCCGCCACCGCTGCTGGAACGTCAGCGGCAGGGCAGCGGCCTCAGCCTCTTCCGAGGCAGCCTCGTGAGTAGGCGGTGCTCCGGGATCAGGCCCGGGTCCCGCCTCCTCCAGCGGGTCTCTGCCTGCCACACCCAGCGGCACGGGAGCCGGGCCGGCGGCCTCCGCAATGCCGGGACAATCCTCGGTGGTGGCCTCCGTCACAACGGGGAGACCCCCGCCGGGATCGGCGTCCGCCGCGGTGTCCCGGCGATCCCCCCCGGCGGTGGAGCCCTCCGCGGCGGCCGCATGGCCCCCGTTGTTGGCTGCGGCCTCCGGAGGGCCCGGACCCACCTCCTCCTCCTCCTCGGTAACTGCGGCGTCGGCCTCCGTGGCGCCTGCCGGCGCGGCCACACCTGAGGCCCTGACATCACTCCCCTCCCCAGGGTCACCCCGCCACCCTGCGGGGGATGAAGTTTCGCCGGGTAGCAGCGATGGAAGGCCTGCACCAGCCGCGGCACATGGACGTCTGTTGCGTTCTCCCAGGAGCGCTCCTCTGGACCATAACCCCACCAGTCCACCAAGTACTGTAGGCGGCCGTGCCGCCGGCGGGAGTCGAGGATCCCAGCCACCTAGGACTCCTCCTAGCCATCGACGAGCACCAGAGCTGGCGGGACTCTGGGGACGGTGTCTGGTCGTACCCACGTGGCTGGCAGAAGCAGCGACCGGTGGAACACTGAATGGATCCGCAGGTTGCGCGGAAGTTGGAGCCGGAAGGCCACGGGGTTTACCTGGGCCTGGATGGTAAACGGGCCTAGGTACCGGGCATCCAGTTTGTGGGTAGGGCGGCCGGGCGGGAGGAAGCGCATGGAGAGCCAGACACGGTCCCCAACCCGCAGAGCCGGTCCTGGCTGCCAGTGCCGGTCTGCCCTTCACTTGTACGCCTTCTTGGCAGCTCCAGTTGCTGCCGCAGTAATTCCTGGATGGCCCGCAACTCCTGGAGCCACCGGTCCGCGGCGGGCACCGCGGAAGGCGCCCCGACCGGCGGGAACCACCGCAGGTGGAAACCGTAGTTGGCCAAGAACAGGGACTGCTGGGTGGAGGCGTGGACGGCATTGTTGTTCGCGAACTCGGCCACGGGCAGGAGGTCGACCCAGTCGTCCTGCTGGTAGCAACTGTAACACCGCAGGTACTGCTCCAGCGTGGCGTTGGTGCTCTCGGTCTGGCTGTCGGTTTGCGGGTGGTGGGCTGACGACAGCCGGGGCTCGATGTCCAAGTGCCGCAACAGACACTGCCAGAACCGGGCGGTGAACTGTACCCCCCGATCGGTCACAATCCCCTCGGGGAGGCCGTGCAGCCGGAACACGTGCTCCAGGACTAGGCGTGCCATCTCCTTCGCGGAAGGTAGCGCCGGACACGGGACAAAGTGTGCCATCTTCGTGAGGAGGTCCACCACCACTAGTATGACGGTGTGGCCCTAGGACGGATGGAGCTCGGTGATGAAGTCCATGGAGATGGTCCGCCAGGATCCTGCAGGAGTCGGCAGAGGCTGGAGCAACCCCGAGGGCCTCTCCGTCGGGTCCTTGGCGCGGCGGCACACAGGACAGGAACGGACGTAACGGTCGACGTCCCCGTTCACCCTGGGCCACCAGAACTCCCGGGTCACGAGGTGCAGGGTCTTGAACAGGCCGAAGTGCCCCGCGGGCCTCCCGTCATGGCAGAGGCGCATCACTTCCTCGCGACAGGGGCCGGGGGGCACGAAGAGCTGCTCGCGATGGTAGAGCAGCCCCCCAGCTCCGACCATGCGGAGGAGGCGTCCCCCAGGCGCAGGGTCTCCCGGGGTGGCTCCCGGGTCTGGGCTTCCCGGATCCACTCCACCAGGGTCGTCACGTCCACGGTCGCTGCGAAGTTCTCCGGGCGCAGGATGGTCGAGCGGGTCTCCAGCTCTGGGGCCACAGCATATTCGGGCTTCCAGGACAGGGCCTCCGCGCCGGTTGCGGGCCCGCGGCACGTACTGCAGCTGGAAGTGGAACCGGCAGAAGAATTGGGCCCAACGCATCTGTCGCGGCGTCAGCTTCCGGGCGGTCTGCAAGTACTCCAGGTTGCGGTGGTCAGTCCGCACCTGTACTGGGTGCAACGCACCTTCCAGGAGGTGCCGCCAAGCCTCGAACGCCACCTTGACCGCCAGGAGCTCCTTTTCCCAGATGGTATAGTTCTGCTCAGGAGGGGTCAGCTGCCGGGAGTGGTAGGCACACGGCCGGAGCTCCCCTACTGGGCCCGAACTCTCCAACAGGACCGCCCTGACCGCAACGTCCGAGGCATCGGTCTCTAGGACGAAGGGCCGCCTGGGGTCGGGATGCTGCAGGATGGGCTCCGTCGTGAAACGGGTCTTCAACCGGTCAAATGCCTGCTGGGCCTCGGTGGTCCACCGGAACGGCGCCTTGCCGTGGAGCACCTGGATGATAGGGGCGGTCAACAATGTGTAGTCGGCAATGAACTTCCGGTAGAAGTTGGTGAACCCCAGGAACTGCTGCACATCCTTGCAACTCCTCGGGGCCTGCCAGGACACAAGGGCCTCCACCTTTGCCGGATCCATCTCTACTCCCCGGTGTGACATGCGGTAGCCTAGGAAGTTGACCTCCGAGAGGTTGAAGGCACACTTCTCGAGCTTGGTGTAGAGGCGGTGCTCCCGCAGCCACTGCAACACGGCGCACATGTCCGCCTCGTGAACCTGCCGGTTCAGGGAGTAGATCAGGAAGTCGTCAAGGTAGATGATTACGAAGCGGTCCAAGTAGTCCCGGAAGATGTCATTCACGAAGTGCTGGAACACGGCCAGGGCATTGCACAGGCCGAAGGGCATGACGGTGTAGTCGTAGTGCCCGTACCGGGTCTGGAACGCCATCTTCCACTCCTCACCAGCCCGGATCCACACCAGGTTGTAGGCCCCGCGGAGGTCCAGCTTCGTGAAGACCGTCATGTGGCGCAGCCACTCCAACAGCTCCAGAATCAAGGGCAGCGGGTAGCGGTTGCGGATGGTGATCCGGTTGAGGGCGCGGTAGTCGTTGCAAAGGCGCAGCTCCCCCGACTTCTTGCGGACGAACAGCACCGGCGCCCGAGCCGGGGAGGTCGATGGCTGCACGAAGCCCCGACGTAGATTCTTCTCTAGTAACTCCCGCAGGGCTGCCAACTGCAGCTCCGAGAGTGCATAGAGGCGTCCTGCCGGGATCGGGGCCCCCGGCACCAGGTCTATAGCACAGTCATAGACCCGGTGCGGGGGTAGGCGGTCGGCCTCCTTCTGGTCGAACACGTCCGCGCACTCCTGGTACTTCTGCGGCAGTTCGACGGATGTCCTGGCCCCGGGGGTCTCTAGGATAGCCATCAGCTTCTCGGGCCAGCAGTGCTCCTGGCAGTACTCGGACGCGAACAGCACCTCGTGCCGCGCCCAGGAGATATGCAGGTCATGGCACGAGAGCCAAGGCATCCCCAGCACCACTGGAAAGCAGGGCACCGCAGCCACCAGGAAGCTCGCCCGCTCGAAATGGCCCTGGATCTCGAAACCCACCTCGACCGTCTGGTGGGTGATGAGGCCGGACTTCAGCAACCGCCCATCGATAGTCTCCACCGGTCGAGGCTCCGGTAGCAGCACCAGCGGGATCTGGTGGTCCCGGGCGAACTGGAGGTCCAGGAAGTTGTTGGATGCCCGGAGTCGATCATGGCCCCCACAGGGATGGGCGGTGCCTCCCCATAGCACACTGCAGCGGCCACCAGCAACAGGTCTCGTCTCCGTACCGATGCGTCCGCGTCTGTCCCGCTTCCGGGCTCCCCCAGGCCTCGCAGGATCTCTAGACCTGGGGGGTTGGCTTTTCCCAGTGCCCCCAGGGTGGTGGACTTTTACGGACACACGCGGGCGAAGTGTCCTCCCAGGCCGCAGTACAGGCACAGGCCCGCCCGCCGCCACCTCTCCTTCTCCTCGGCTGTCAGGCAGGGCCGTGCCCCCCCGAGCTGCATGGGCTCCTCACTACTGGCCCCGCCGGTGGAGACACTCGTCCTGGACTGGTTGGGCGGGACATCCCGGGGGGCCGGCGCCCAGGTGCGCGAGCTGGAGGAGCCCGCCCGGCGAGCCTGCCTCCGGGCCTCCAGGCGCCCATCGATCCGGAGGGCCTGCTGGATTAACAACTCCAGTGTCTCCGGCAGGGGGCTGTAGGCCAGTTCGTCCAGGATCCCGCCAAAAGGCCGGCCCGGTACTGATCCTGGAGGGCGGGGTCGTTGTAGGCCAGGTCCTGCGCCAGTAGGCGGAACGTGGTGGTATAGTCTCGCACCGTACCTCAGCCCTGCTGTAGTTGGTGCAGTTGCCGTCTCGCCGTCTCGGCTTGCACTGGATCTCCCCACACCGCCCAGAATGCTTGCGAGAATGCGGCCATGTTGTCCAGAACGCCGCTATTCTGGCGGAGCAGGGGCGTGGCCCACTTGGTCGGCATCCCGGAGAGCAGGCTGATCATGAACGCCACCTGAGCATGCTCATTGGGAAAGTCTTGGCCTCGGACCTGTATGTAGAGCCGGCAGCCGGCCACGAAGGTCTCTAGCTCGGAGGGCTCTCCAGTAAAGCGCGGTGGCACCGCCATGGGGATCTTTGGCGCAGGCGGGGGCCGGGCTGCCTGCAGCTGGCCGACCTGGAACTGCAGGGCCTGCAGGGCGTGGGAGAGCTGGCCCACCTGGGCACGCAGGCCCTGGTTCTCCTGGGCCTGGGCGGCCAGCTGGGCTTTCAGAGCCGTGTTCTCCCCTTCCATCCTGCTTGACCGGGTGATGGAGCAACAATCTGTCAGCGCGGGCGGACGTCAAGCAGGGGCTGGACAGGAGCTGGGCACTAGCAGCGCTCGTGCAGTCCTTTGAAGAAGCGCTGCAGCACACAATCTAGGGGGAACTTAAAGCAGGCCTTAGCAGCAGGCGTCAACAGAAAACGATAATGGGTTGCTTCACCCGGAACACAAAGGGGTTACTTCACCACACGCTGGGGTAGGGTCTTGGAGGAACCAGGAGGCAGGAAGCGGGCTCGGACGGGACTGGAACAAGGCACGGGCGGCAGACGTCCTGGAAGCCGACGGTTGTCTGCTCCGTGCCTCTCCCAGCCCCGCGTTTGCCTAAAAAGGCCTCTAAGCCGGGCAGCGGCCAATCCAGCCCGAGCACACGGCTGGGCTCACAGCTGCGCTACAGCTGGGAGCTCCCCGCCCCCAGGTGTTTTTCCTGTAGCCGCCGGGATCGGCGGCTGGCCTCCTTGAGCCGCCGCCGCTACTGGAACGTCGGCGGCAGGGCGGTGGCCTCAGCCTCTTCCGAGGCAGCCTCGTGAGTAGGCGGTGCTCCGGGATCAGGCCCGGGTCCCGCCTCCTCCAGCGGGTCTCTGCCTGCCATGCCTAGTGGCACGGGAGCCGGGCCGGCGGCCTCCGCAACGCCGGCAATCCTCGGCGGCGGCGGCAGCCTCCGTCAAGCCAGGGAGACCCCCGCTGGGATCGGCGTCCGCCGTGGCATCCCGGTGATCCCCCCCGGCGGCGGAGCCCTCCGCGGCGGCCGCGCGGCCCCCATCATCGGCTGCGGCCTCCGGAGGGCCCGGACCCGCCTCCTCCTCCTCAGAGGTAACTGCGGCGTCAGCCTCCGTGGCACCTGCCGGCGCGGCCACACCCGAGGCCCTGACATCTTGCTTGTTCCCCATGCTCGTGCATTAGTGTAGAGACACTTGAGATGATGTGCCCTTCATGGAAGTCCTGTACTGAACTTACTTTCCCTCTCCCTGTTGGTCTCTAGTTCTATTAGGCCTGCCCTATCCATATCATTTGGGCTATTTTTTGCAGCACTCATGGAATCCTTGCCCAGAATCCTTGCCTTACTGTCCCCCTCCCCAGTCAAACTCAGTTTAAAGACTTCCTGATCCATTTTGCAAGACTGTTAGCAAAAATGTTCTGGTCAATGGTTGTAAGGTGCAGGCCATCCCTTGCCAGAAGATCATCTTTGTGGAAATGGAGGCCATGATCCAAAAATCCAAATCGTCCCTGGTGGTACCATCTTCAGAGCCAATTGTTGATCTCCACTATTCTTCTTTCCCTTCGTGGGCCATGTCCTTCCACAGGGAGAAGAGATGAAATAACAACCTGCACACAAAGGTCCTTCAGCTTCCTACCCATAAGTTCTTAATCCTTCGTGATGCGGTGAAAACTGCATCGCGCCGTGTTGTTGGTTCCAACGTGAACCAAGAGGAGTCAGTGGGCTTGACCAGTCTGGTTAGCCTCTCTGTTATGTCATTGATTTTGGCCCCAGGGAGACAGCACACCTTACGATTGATCCTATCTGGGTTGCAAATGGTTGGTTCCACTCCTCTCAGCAAAGAGTCCCCCACTACTAGAACTCATCTCCTCTAAGGCTTTTCCGGGGTTACTCGACAAGCAGATTCCCTCACGGCCACCTGAACTTTCTGGTCGTGCTGAGACTGTTGGTGGTGATGCTGTTGGATGCTGTTCTGCTGGAGTTGGGATTCCTGTAGCTGATGCTGGATTTCCTCTGGATGACATTCCATGACCTCTTCCTGCTGTTTCACTTTGTCATTAGTAAGGTCAAGAACTTGGAAGTGATTCTGCAGCTCGAGGGCCTCTGTATGGCACCTTGCCTTTCTACTCCTGTGTGTAACATTCCTCCAAGCATCCGTCTCCTGGTTACATGAACGGGCTTCTTCGTCCACTAACTCATCTGTGCACTCCGACTTTAAAAAGGTCCCCTCAGCCCTATCCAAGAACTCCTCTCCCTCCCTAATAATGCAAAGATTTGAAATGTGTGCCTCCAGCTGTTGAACCTACTCCTCCAAGAGGGCGACCAGCTTGCATTTGCTGCAGGTGTACCTAACAACATCTTGCAGCAGGAAAAGAAACATGCCACAGCTGTGGCAGGTGACCACAGCAGTTCTCTCCCCCTCCATACTTGACAGTCTAGATCAGTGGTTCTCAACCTGTGGGTCCCCAGATGTTCGTGGACTTCTGCTCCCAGAAGCCCTGAGCATTGACCATAGTGGCTGGGGCTTCTGGGAGCTGAAGTCCATGAACATCTGGGGACCCACAGGTTGAGAACCACTGGTCTAGATAGTTAAATTGAAAAAGGTAAAACTAGGCTTTGCCTTCAAAGTCCCCTGGTAAAATCTATGGCCCTTTCCACATGTGTGTGTGTGTGAGGAAACGCCCAAAAACGGAGCTCGCCGGCATTTTGTTTAACTTCAGTCCGTCGCCACAAGGAGTAGCATGAGTTCGCTGCTCCACAGTCCTCCAGCATCCCAAATGGTGGCTTCCGGTTGGTGGAGGCTCTCCACCAACCAGAGAAGCTCACCAGCCAAAAGCCCGCCCCCGGAAGATCTGCAGGCAAGTACTTGCACGTGCCTGTAAATCTGCTTTGGATTTGGGCGATGGAGCAGCATGGGGCTGCGCACTCCATGCTTTTTCAAAACCTCTAAAAAGAGGTTTTTTAAAAATACCGTGCAGCTAGTTCCAGTCACTTCTGCGTGGATTGAGGTGTGGAACTACAAAAAGTAGCCCACCCCAGTCCACTCTACGGTGCAGAAGGCCTCCGTTGGAGGTCGCTCTGCACCATTTTAAATTCCCAGTAAGGAAATGGCCTATGTCATCTCCCTGTTTGCGAATTCTTATTGTCAACCTATCAAGAGAGAGGGTGCAATTCTATAGTGCTTATATATATATATATATATATATATATATATATATAGTGCTCCCTCAAGTTCCAACCCTACCTAGATGTTGCAGATAGGCAGATTGACTCTGGACAGCTTCAAGGAAGAGGCAATAAAGTCTTGCTAAGGGTAGGTAGTAAATGTGAAACATGAAATGTGAAACGTGAAATATGTCTGTGCTCAGGAAGAGCACACGGCCAGAGAAAACAGACAAACGAACAATTAAACACAGCCCCAGAAGCCTGTAAAAGACACTTGGTCAAGATGTCTTCTCAGATGCAGCTCACCTTCTCTTTCCTCTGGAAATGAGCTTGAAGGCCACTGGGAGCAGATATAAAGAGCTGCTAACTCCTCCTCCTAGCTCATCAGTGAGTCAGCTAAGACTAAAGGCTGCTAGCTCCTCCCCCTAGCTAGTCAGTTTGACCTTGTGCTCAGGAAGAGCACATGGCCAGAGAAAACAGACAAACAGACCCCCCCCCCAAAAAACCAAAAACAGCCCCAGAAACCTGTAAAAGACACCCGATCAAGAAGTCTTGACCTCAGACTCCCATTCCTTCATGCTATCCTCAGACACTGGCTGAACCACTCCACTTTGACTCTCTCCTTCAGGACTGGTAACTATCACCCTTTCTACCCAATCTCTCTCTATCCAACATTTCTTGCCTTACTTTCTGATAACCTTGTATGGTTCCTGAGAGTGTCTGATTTCTTCTGTGTTTATTATATCCAAATAAAATACTTTGTTTAACTTTTAACTGGAGTCCTCTCTACAGTTAGTGTTTGTATGCACAGATAAAGAGTCCTGCCATTACCTTCCTCTTGTGGGCCTCCTTTGTGCTATAATTTCCCAAATTCTAAGGAGATGCTGGTATTGTGGGTGGACCTTAGAGTCCCCCACCTTTTAGGATAACACAAGCAACTTGAAGGTGTGTTTGTGCACACACAGAAGTTAATAACTTGTAGCAGAGAGAATATGAGTCGGCACAGAAAATATAATCTGGGCTGATGGTTTCTTATTTTGCTTCTCAAATTTTGATATGGTAGGACACACATTTCCTATAATACTTCAAAAATACTGATTTACACTTCCAACCTGTATTTCTCCATGCTCCCCTTCTTCTCTTACACACATATAGCAACATCAGGTGACTATCAATTGATAACCTTATCTGGACATTTCTCAATGCAATGACATAGAGAAGTGACAGGGACTTTCCAATATTGAATGTTAACTCCCTCCAGACCTAACAAACATAGTCAATGGCGAGAGATTATGGGAACTACAGTTAAAAAAAAAGAAGAGGGCCACCTCCCAATCCTTACTGTAAGGTAATATGGTAAACAGGAATGGATTGCATTTCTTACCTTGGATTCTATTTTTTCTGTCTTCCAGAAAGAAAGAAAGAAAGAAAGAAAGAGAACAAAGCACAGCAGAGATAATGGTATTCAGGCATGTACTACTGCATCTTATTCATCCCCATATGTTCGCTCTCTAAATCATTTTGTGTTCTTTTCTTTTCTGTAGAAGTGTACATAAAAAAAATAGATACTTTCTAGTAAATGTACTGTTTAAAAAACTAGGTACTTTCAAAAAGAAAAAAAATCTCATGAATTTTTTTCCCTTCAATTTCATATTTATTGAAAAGCACAGTCTGAAAAAAAATGCTCTTATTCATGCATAAAGTCCGCATCACACTCCCCAGGGAATGGAGCAAGCTTGGCTTTCCCACCCCCATGTGTACTGGATTCTCTGTACACTTGGACTTGTAAGATGCTAAGATGGAAGGCTGCTGTCTTTCTTGCCCCTTCAGTAAGTAAAGACTTTCCTTCCAAGTGCAAACAAGAGAAGAAGAAAAGAACTGGTGACACATTTGAAAGCCTGTGTTGCTGGAGTGCCTTGTATTTTGTGCCTAGAGGAAAAAGTGGGGGAGAAGATGACATCTTTCTGAAGTACTTGAACCTAGAGCCTGGATGCCCAACAGAAGCTTATTTTCATGATGAAAGCAGCCCTTCTGCATATTGAATAAAGATAAAATATTTGCGAAATTAAATATGCCACTGTCCCCTTTCGTTTCTGAGAGAAATAACTTATTCCCATGAAAAATCTGTCAACATGGTGCATTTCTTTCACAACAGCGTTAGCACATTTTCTTGACTGTTTATTAAAGTTTCACATAGAAGTCATGCAGATTAGTCTAAATATCTTATTTTGCCTTAACACCAGTTTCCTGGTTGTTGTTTCATTATTTTTTAAAGAAAAAGTAATAAAAAACAGAAATGAAGTCTTCTTGTTCATTCATCATCATTTGGCTGTGAGCTTGCAGTATGCCAAAAATAGTAAACACTTGTGGAATCTATAGTAATTGAAAGCAACAGTAAATTACATTTTAAGTGCTCATCAAGGTGAGAAGGAGGCTCTTCAGCACCTCCTCATACACTCTTGTTAGGAAATGTGCCAAAGCAGGTGAACACAAAAGTTCAGAGCTACAGCCAGTTCCCATATATTTCCCCCCCCAATGGAATTCAAGAGAAATATCAGCTCTGATTTATGAAAATAATACAACAGGAAAAAATACAAGACTTTTTTCTCTGAAAGGAAGAAGCTTCCCTGATTCACACCATAGCATGTTTGGGTATTTTGAATTTTCATGGGAAAAAAATGTAGAAAGTATTCAGCTTTGACTTTGAAAGTTCAGAATGATGAAGCCTAGCATATAACCAACCATCCCTGACAGATTATTTTCCTCTCAAACTAACTTGCCTCTGTTTGAAATTTACAGCAGTCGCTGTTCCTGATGCTGCCAGGGACATAGCTCTTTAAGAGTTCCATAGTAAAATTTGACCACTTTCATACCTGTTTTGATAACTTCCTATCTGGTCTATTGTAATGTGCTCTAGGTGAATCTACCTTTCAAAAGTTCTCAGAAGCTCAGACTGGTCCAAAAGGAAGTAGTTCATTTGTTATTAGATGCTGGATTGCAGAAAGCATTTTCAATCAATTCTAAAAGCAATGGCTTGACTTCCAAGGAGTTTCCAGCAAACAATTCAGAGGGCTAATTTAAAACATTTAAAGCTCTTTCCAAAAATGTGAAACTCTCATGAAGTAGCCTACTAGTCACAAGTTACAGGTTCCAATCAACCTGTTCGATTGTTCTGAAGAACCAAACAGCAAAGAAGGGTTTATTGATATCTTGGTTAGCTGCCACATGTGACTAGTGAGCCATACTTGGCTCAGTTATGGCTCAAATGCTGTACAAGGCAGGCTTACAAAGAGCATTAAAGGATGAGCCAACAGTAATCTACAAGAGCTAGCAGTAAGCTTTCCAAGTTCTCCAGGTTTGCTCTAAAAAGGATAGGTCTTGGTCACCCTTGGAAATGATACTTCCTCCATCCATCCATCCTCCTATACATTCAGGGCATTAGGGAACAAACTGTTCTATATATGTCTTCTCATACAGATGATAAGTAGGGATACTAGCACTTCTTAAAAAACTTTGTTTTCAGTTTCTAATTCAAGAAAACACTGTTAACCATGCAGAAGCTCCTTTCAGTCTTTAAATAGACATATAAAATTTTGTAATACAGCAATAACTGTGGGAAAAACATTTTAAAATTAAATGTGATTTGAATTAGTTTTCCACTTGAATTTATTAAAAAACACCTAAATTTCCAAAAGAACTGTATGGGTCATAAAACACCATTTCCAAGAATTTTACATTTTCTGCATTCTTTGCTTCTACTATTTTCAGTCATGGATTGCTTATAACTGTATTTCTGTCATTGAAACTTTATATTCTTCTTAACTTCAGAGCTTTATGTATTTCAGATTTAAGGAGAGTCACTTAAAACAGTTTTCTCCATCATTCACTGATTAAAACACCACCAATGATTAAAACAGTCCTGATATCTGCCAAGGGTTTTATTTCCCCTTCCTCATCTACATCTTTATGACAAAGTCTGCAGGCAACATAAGCGTTCTTAACATCTTCAATGCATTCCAATTCTGGAATTAAACATTTCTGTCAGGCTGAAGTACAGTGTGTCCACCTATCTGCCCCAAAGAGTAAGAAATCAACAACTAGAACATTTTTGAATAGATTAGTTGTAGTGCACAGGAAGATTGTTTTTCTTCTTGTATGTCTTCAAGTTGTATCCGACTTACGGTTTTCTGGGGCTGGGAGTATGTAACACACCCAAAGTCATCCAGTGGGTTTCCATGGCCAAACAGGGAATGAGACCTTTGTCTCCAAGATTGTAGTCCAATGCTCAAACTGCTACACAGGCTCTTCATTACAGGAAGGTAGCTGTCTTTAAAAAAAGGTATAAAGCTTCTAAACACTTTTGGCTGAGATTTTTCCTTTCTTTCTAAAGAAAGTAATGACCTTCTTTTCTGTTCTTCTACTCAAGAAGTAGTCTCTCTCACTTCATATCTTCCTCTCCTCCCCATATCTCTTTCCCCAAAGATGCCAGAAGTGATTGTCTCCTTACTTGATTCTGTGACTAGATGTTTCTGTTTTCTAGTCTGAATGACCTGCAGCCCATCTTTCTTGTTAGTTGTCTTTGTACTGAAGTCTACAAGGAATTAGTCCTCAGCTCAGGCCATTTCCACACAGTTTTAAAAAAAATGGCACAGTGCATCCTCCACGGAGAACGTCTGCACCTTGGAGCGGACTGGGTCCGGACTACTTAGCGTAGATCCGCACCTCAGTCCTCTCCGGAGTGACCCCAAGTGGTCCTCCAGAGCGTTTTTGAAAAACCTGATTGTGTGCCTGCTTTCCAATGCAGATTCACAGGCTTGCACCAATGCGAGCCTGCGATCTGTAGAGGGTGGGCTTTAGGCTAGTGAGCTTCAGCGGTTGGTTGTGACCCACAACCAACCAGAAGCCGCCATTTTGGATGCTGGAGCAGTGCGGATCTGCGATCATGCACTGCTCCTCCTCACTCCAGACTGGACCGGACTCAAAGAAGATCCGGTGAGTAGCGGCAGAGAGCGATTCCCTCGCCACATGCGGAAATGGCCTCAGAGGGCTCTTAGTTTTAACTTCATAGTTCGTAAATCGTCAGATTACGTGTTTCCTGGATTGGATGTCATTGTATAAATCAATTATTCTAATGTGAGGGGAAATGGCTTGTTATTGAAGGATTCTTTACTGAAATGACCTACAAGAAACAGGATATAATCATTATTCAGTTTTCATATTAACAAAGCATTTTAAACTTTAGTAAAAAGGTAGAGGCAAGCATTGAAGATGTCCCTAGTAAGTGAAAAAATATGTTTGGCAAAAGTTTGCATAATCTTTTTATGCCGCCAGCTGTTTATACCATCAGATATTGGGATTTTTCATCTATAGTTGGCTCTCCAGTGGTCAATATGATTTTATTATGAGACTTAGAGCTGTTTTGCACTTAGCTGTGCAACACATGAGGACTACTGGTACACGTTTGGTGAACAGCATTCACAGTCACAGATCAAACAGCCATTGCCATTTCTATAGCTGATTTTAACCATTCAAAAGTGATTGACACCCCTTACTCCAGTCATTCCCACAACATTTTTCTTCTTCCTCTTCCTCCCCTTCTTATTCCTATTTTGGCTGATCACTAGTCAGAAAATGAACTTGGAACAATTAAGTCATGAAGAGATCATATCATGAGACCCAGATTTTCATTTTATTTCACCAGTCCATAGAATGTGGACTACAACTTCACATGAGCTAAGATGGGCCAAAACAAGATCTTTCCCATCAACTTAAAAACATACAGAAAACATGGGGGGTGAATGAAAAACAAGTTTCTAAACATATAACCTACGCTAAAGAGGAATCATAAAACAGAAAAGATTGAAAGCTACTGTTTAAACCCCTATGCTATGCTATGCTAGAACCATTAGCAGCGTTTATAAATGATCTGCGACACAATGTTTTCATGTTATACCTCCCCCATCAATCACCCATTGATGAATACATATAAGTCCAATAGGATCTGCACCAACTTGCTTCAAGAAGTGTTGTCTCCTTGACAAACCATTGGGTACATCATAGTATGCTACTAAGGTCTGCAAAGGGGTGTGTAATAGAGAGTAACTGTAAGCTCTGGGTCCCCAGCTGTTTAAAATTCCTTTCCAGAGGAGATTTCTTCCTTTGATTTCTTTTAAAGGAAAAGAGCAAAGACATTTCTGTTTCATGAGACTATGGGTAGCATTCAGATATTTATCATCTGGAGCTTCTTCCAGTGGTTTATTTCTAGATCAGAAAAAGCTTCACCTGCTCACCATTTATTTGATATCCTGTTATTTCTCTTTAAGGGATAGAAGCAGAGCCGTGGAGGGAAATGTCATAAGTGAATCATGTTGGTTGATTTTAGAAAGTCTTTTTGACAAGTTTCAGACAGATTGTCTAATTTTAATAGCTAGATTGTTAATAATGAGGCAGTTATTGATTACTTCTTGACTGTTATCATTGATACTGTTTTATGGATATATATTTGGGCCTATGTGTTTGGGCATATGACTGTTTTTTTAAAAAAAAAAAATATGTGGTCATATCTAGAGACACCTCCTTCTATTACTGTGGAAGTCTGCTGCCTCTTTCTGTCATAGTGTCTTCATTTGACCATAGAGTGGGCTGCACCAACTTTGCAAGCAGCAGAGACTTTTCCTCCTATGAGCTACATGAGCTAAGAAGAGCCTCAAAGCGCTGGATCTTTGCCATACCAATCCTATATAGTCTCACTCCTAAGGCTTAGTCCTCCCATAGATGGTGCCTTGTGAACTCTGCTACAACCACCATGAAATGTGCTGTTTGTTCTCCAGTTGAGGATGGCCTTGATTGTTGAAGATGTGACTCTACTCAGGCCCCCTACGACTGTGAAACAAGTTGGTGTGGGATGGGGGGTGAGTGGGCTGGTCACTGTTGCCACATTGTATTGACCCATTTGATTCTGCAGGTGCAGAGCAATCAGGACTACTTTTATGTTTCATTGGCACAAACATAATTTCACTTTGTCCTTAGTGGTTATTTTCTGGAAAATAGCATTACATCTTATTTTCAAACTAATATATGTGGGGTTCAATCAGAACATTGCCTGCCTGAACAACAGGCCCCTCTTTAATCCTTTCCACAGCTTCCGCTGCCCTTACAGGTTTTGATTTCCCAGCTCCTATTTAATATTCCACTCACTCAAGAACATTCAATGTACTTTTGCAACAATATCACTTTTCATCTTTGCCTAGACCTTGAAAGTGAGAGAGGAGGATATATGCCTATTAAGTACATTTTTTTTAATCTTGACGGAGTCCCTCCATCTTCTCCAAAATAATTGCACCGTTACACTCATTCACATTCTCCTATAACTGTCAGGTGCTGGTTTTGATATGTAGCACAAGACAGGCATCAGCTATAATCAAGAGCTTTTTCTGTACAACACAATTTCAAATAATTTGAGAATCATTTGAGCACAGGTCAATTCCTTATCTTCAATCCAGACTAGTAGCTGTTGTGATAGGCTGTGTCTTTGGTAAAATCCTATTAAAACAATATTCTTTTAGCAAGGATGGCTTGACTTATAGCCATAGGGTGGCTGGGCTGCGGACAGAATATTATTTAAATGACTAAGAAGTTGAGATTACACCAGGTGTTATTGACCAATGTATTTAATAATGTAACAAAGTTTCCATCTTGGGCTTAATTTGTTCAACTGAAAAATAGTTCATTTTACCTGTAAAGTTGGCAACAATGAAAAAAAAAAAACTGTTTATAGAAGGGGGAGACCTGTCATGTTAGCCAGGGCTATGGTACACGTGTGGAGATTCACTGTTAGGATTGCCTGGAACTTCAGATCTATTTACTGGGGGCCCTTGTGGTAGGTTTAGTTACATTTTATTGTAATCAGCTTTTGAAGAATGATAGTCTTTGAACTTGCTTATTCGTTGAATGCTTTTGATCTAAAGGGGAAACACTACAGCTATAACTAAGATGATATATATTGAGTTAAAATTGTTTATTACATTTTTATCACTGTTTATCCTTCCATATTTTTGAAATGTGGATGCTATAAGCCATATGGTGATGCACAACATGTTCTGAATTGTTCAAGTAGCACCATATCTTGTATATCTTCTATTCAACAGTAGACATTTACCAATTTGTTTTAGAAGTTCGCATTCATTTTAATGCTCATTTCACACATATTACTTATTTATTGTGCTCCAGGGGAAAACCATTATTCAAACAAGTTTAGAGACAATTTTCTAGTAACGATAAATTACTGTTTCTGAAAACCAGTTCGAAGTTCTGCCTATTTTCTTGGTCCATTCCGTGAGCCTCTAAAAGTTGAGACATTCTGTTTTGAATGACAGTTCCCAGTATCCCCTGGTCAGCATGAGTACTGGATCATTCTAGCTGGGGAATTCTGGTAGTGGTTATCTAAAACAGTGGTTCGTAACCTGGGATCCCTGGGGGAATACAGAGCTGTCACAGGGTGTCTGCAAAGTCCTGCTGCTGGACACCAACAGCAGCACAAGCAACAAGAATGCAGTGGAGGGGATGGGTGCCCAAACTGCTCTCTCATTTGCAAATGACAGAGCAGTTTGGACATGCAGAGATGCTTGCTGCCTTGTCCCTTTCTTCAGGGATATGGCAGCAGGGGTTGTGGACAGCAAGGAACATGGAAGCAGGCAAACAAGAGAGCAATTTGGGCATTTGCACATGCCTGCCACCATGCTCCTTTTGTCAGGGACAGCAGCAGGCATGTATACACCCAAACTATGACTCTGGAGACCACGTCTTCAAGCCGCATTCAGCCATGGAAACCCACTGCATGACCTGAGGTGACTCACATTCTCTCAAGCTTAGAGGAAGACAAAGGCAACAAATCTTATCAAGAAAACCGTGACAGCTTTACCCCAGAGTTGCCATAAGTCAGTATTCAAAGTAGAGAAACATGATGGCTAAAAAGAACTTCCCCTCCATCAGTGGCACTTCGTTGTTGTGTGCCTTCAATTTTTTTTTCAGGATTATGTTCAGAAGGGCTTTGCTTTTTGCCTTCCTCTGAGATTGATAGAATGTGACTTGCCCAGGTTCACCCAATGTCTGAGTTATTTAATAAATAAATGTTTAAATATTATTATAAATAAATACATTTAAATATGTAAATATAAATGATAATGCTGTAATTTGGTGTGGTCCTTCACTGCAATAGAATTCTTTTCTCACAAATTTTTCAGTATACCACCTAATTATGGCCTCAATTCAACATTGCCTCACCGTAACGTAAAAATCTGCATGCGAACCTAACCCTACAAGTGACCCATACGCCACCCCCTCCTGTCTTACTTAAAAACCTTAAAGCTGCCTCATACAGATGTTATGTGCTTCAAGGTGAGCAGGCAGGATCAGAGAAGGTCTGGCTATCCCCCATCATAGCCAGATGCACAATGATGACATCAGCACTGAGATCCACAGGGTCCTCTGGAGGTCTCTGTGCTTTTGTGAGCATTATGTGTCCAACTTGAAAAAGTAGACAGTTAGATGCTTCTCTGATCCTGGCAGCTTGCCTTGAAGCACATAATGGCTAAATGGCTAACCTTTGGGGCTTTGAAGGAGGTCAAAAGGGGAAATTTTGGTGCTACATGGAGAGGCTGACATTACCAACCTCTGTAGCACTGGGAAAAAAAAGACATCTGCAGACATAAGGACACATTTATAGCTTTTCCTACCTGAATTCTAATCTGTAAAGGATTCTGTAGGGTGGAGCCATAGCAGTTAAACTACTATAACAGTGCATTCTAAATTCTGTCTCAGACCACTGGTTTCAATGTTGATTGAACTCATATTTCAGATCCCATGTGTTGAGCTACATATGCTCAACAACCACGGTCTCCCTATTGACCTCACAAATGAGATCTTCACAGCCTACAGACCCTAAGCACCTATCTCAGATCCATCTCTGATAATTTGAAGTGGACCTTTCTCTTGTGGACAGAGAGAGATAGTGCATTTCACAAGCAGCATAAGTAGTATATGCAAGCAGAAAGTGAGCAACAATGACTCCTACACCAGCACTACACAAGGTCAAGAAGAGAAGTAAAACAGGCTTGATCTTCTTTGTAAAAATATATGATATAGGTTTCTTTGCAAATATTAATGGTTTCATAACTTCATATATTGAGTGCTTCTGTGGTATGTGTTCTACCACCATGGAGAAAACAGAACTGCAGACTACAAAATCAAGGATGAGCAAATGCAGACTAACAGACTAAAGCCATTTCCACACTGTTATAGTGCTATTATTCCACTTTCAACATCCTATGAAATTCTAGAGTTTGTAGTTTACTGAGGCCAAAGAGCTTTCTGGCTGAGAATTCTAATGGCCCCTCCCTAAACTGCAAACCCCAGGATCCTATAGGCTCTTGGAAGTGGAATAATACCACTTTAACAGCGTAGTGTGGAAATGGCCTAACTGAGGCAGGAAGACAGACTGTGGCTAAGACCAACAAACATGAAATGACATGAACACATGTTACACCTAAATTCTTGGAGACACATACAAACTCGCAACTAGTAAGGCCATTTTCGCAGTAGAGGCCATTAACACATTGCAGCATTACAATCTTGGCATTGCTGTTCACATGATGATGTCAGGTTAGGAAGGGACACTTGTTTTTGCACCCTTCTGACTTAAGTAGCTGAGTAGTGGTATTGCTATAGGTGTTTCTTCCACATTACAGCATCCTTGGCCACTCCCTTGCCCTGTCTTCACATTGCCCCACCACCCCTGATTGGGTGGGGTTTTTTTGTTTGCTTGTTTGTAGTGCAACAATGTTGTAACAGCATGACATGCCAGTACACTATTGCACTTTTGCACTATAATGCTAAAAAAAAAAGGTATTAAATGAATAAAAAAATTTAACTCAAGGGAGAAATTTTAAATAAACACAGAGAGGTGATAGATTTTGAATTTACCACACCATGGGAGTAGCTGAGGGAGGGACAAGCTGGGCACGCCCACACCCCAACCACCTCTGGATCCACGATATCAGGAAGTGCTATCAAGTTCTATAATGCTATCGCACTCAGATGGCTGATGGGATCAAAGTGCTAAAGGAGGCTCTTAACAGATTTTTTTTTTCCTGGAAATTGAATATGGTGGTTTTGGATAGCAGCTGGATCGCAAAGACGTTGTGTAGTAGCACAGCTCTTGAACTGGAAACAACCTGCTGCTGTTGCCCTCTAGTGATGTTGTATGGAAATGGCCTTCATGTAGCATTGTTAAGGTTGCTACTTTTGATACCATCTTGGCTAATTTAGCTATCATATTTGTATCCCACTCTAACGCCAAAGAGACAAGGATGGCACATAAAGGGTTAGCCTTTTTCTGTTCATAAATGTCAGTTAAGCTAAGAAATAGCAATTTGACAATTTTTACCTTTCATTTGTTTGGATAAATAAGGATTTGTACTGAGGTAATTCTTGTCCTATCATCTAACCATTCCATCATGTTTACTTCCTCTTCCTACCATATGGATTCCAGTGATCAAGAAGGCAGGAAAAGGGGTGGGAAGGGATGGAAACAGGAAGTTAATGCAACTTAGAACTGCAATAATTACATTTTAAAATGAATGTTTGCAAAATTATTTCATTGGATGTTTGCTTCAGATTCAGAGTTTCTATCTTGTCTGTCTTTGCTTATAGAAAAGCACTCATCATTTTATCTGCCATTTTTTTTAGTCTGAATTTCTGGATTTTGTGAAAGAAAATTACCTGATCGTAATTGGAGGCTCTGTTTGAATGAAGATAACTAAATTTCAAAGCAAAATAAATGCAATTTCATCTTTTGCATGCAAGCACACACACAGTGGCTTTCCTCCCACATGACTTGGAACATTTTTTTCCCCTTTAATCCACTATGGAAATTACATTGATATCATCTTGTGGATTTTCCTAGAACTAATCAAACAGTTTTGTATAGACATCCTGTTGAATGCTGATCTCCTTATCTCATTCAGGGTGAAACTGCACTCTGTCTGGCCTTTTCTGATATTAATTTACTTGCTGTCCAGGTAACTTGTTTTCCCTTATGTGTATTTCTTAGCAGGGGATTTGTAGGGATGGCAAAGCAGTTTAAATTCAAGTCTGTGCTTTCCATTAACTAAGCAAGCCATGTTTTAATACACACTGTCACTCATGCATGTGAAAAGAACAGAGCAAGCACAAATTCTGGCATTAATTGCAGAAAATCTCGAGAAAAAAAGGGAGAAAACAGAACAACTGCCAGTGTGCTGAAAATTAATGCAATGGAAATGTAGAAATCAACCCACCCATTCTTCTTGGGCATACTTTTTTTATGATCATGTGAGTCACAAATCAAGAGTTATCTGTGACTTCCATGTCACAGAGGTGATTAATCCTCTCTTGGTTTTATTTCAGAATTCAAAGAACTATCCGATGTGCTACACATATTTTGGAGACAGCATTCAGTACTTTAGACAGGCTCTTTACAGTCTGGAATAAAATCCAGTGCAAAGAAATATACCACCCATCACTGTTGCAAATACAATCTGAATTTCAGGAACCGACAAAGAGGCCTTGCTAGCAAGGCCATTCTTTAAAAGTAGCTGGATGGGCCTGTCTAACCAGTACAAACAATTTGCATGCATCAAAGACTAGCAAAAGTCTCACTGCTTGGGAATATGTTCAAAGATGGGTCCATAAGTTTGGTCTGTATCTTAATGATCAAATGCCAACCTCAGCTTTATTCCAGGGATACTCTGTCTGGCATTTCTTTCTGTTCTTCATTTACTTTCTCTTATCACCTCTCTAGGGTCCCTCACCTGTACTGCTCTTTTCCCAGGTCCTGTATTGCCATGTAGCTTGTCCATAAAAAGTATCTGTACTAGATGTATTGTTGAATTTCTGAATGTCTGCATTCTTTCTTAATCCATTGTGTCCAGGTCTGCTAAGTATGTAGTGCTGACCCCTGAAATTTTTTTTCCTGAAACACACAAACACACACACTTACTTTAAAACAGCCATGTGGACCCCACTCAGCCCACATGCATCCCTTTACCTCCTTTTGCTATTCTAGAACTCTCACCTTAGTCAAAAATATGTTTTGACAAACATCCTGAAGTGTCATCTCCCTTAAACCAAGGCAAACCTGTCCCTGAACCTACTTTTGCCTTCAAAGGGAGATGTTGTGAAACCAGAGGGAGACATCTGGCTATGTCTGGTTTCAGTTTGGTCAGAGTACACCTTATGGAAGGTTCCAGGGAGACCCTGAGCTAGTCCAGCCCTGCTTCAAAAGGTCTGGCTGTACTTTTCAGACACCAGGCCTCACAGTCATGCATCTTTCTCATACATGCATTAATATAATTAATCTGTTGAATTCATATTCTGTCTTTCTGCCAGGAAAGCACTCCAACTGGATAACAATAATAAAATTCATATAAAGCAACATAAAAGACATTTAAAACACATTAGTAAAACAAAAAATAGCCTCTCTTGGAAGGGAACTTCAGATCCTGGGAGAAAGGTAAGGGTGAAGGTCTGTGGTGTCTCAGCATCAGCCCAGGTTATTGGACAAAGACTTCTTGGGTCACCTTGATAGGTGGTCTATGTAGGGACTTGGACAGGAGGAGTGTATCTTTCTTAGTTGTCCTGGAACTCTTTATCAAAGTTTGATACCATCCACTAGGGTCTTGTTTGCAGCAGCCTTCCACCAATAGCCAAAGACCTTCTTATTTATACACATTTGCCAATTAAGTGGTTGTGCAGAAGGCCTTGTGTTACTTTAATGGAGAAACCCTATCCCGGGGTCTACAATTTGGATATTAAAGAGTTATTCTGTGTGCCATAGAGGTCTCCCAAAAGGGCACATAGGCAGCCACGGCTGGAAGACTGGAAACCAGGTCAGACCAGTAACATCTCCATCACATAGCCCCAGGAAAACCTCAAGAGAAGCAAATCCACAAGAAACAAAAGGTCCTCCACCCTGAGATGCCAACTTGAAGGGATTAGTGTGTGTGCCCCAAGTTGAGCAAATATCCCATCAAGTGGGGACTAAAAGTCACACCACAAAACACAGCCAAAAATTCAGAGACTACAGCAATCCCATCATGCAAAGGAAAGTACCAATGTGGAGCTTTATGCCCGCTGCAACTCCCATTGTTCTCCCCAGGAAAGGATTAGTCCTCCAGGTACTTTTTCACCTACAAATAGTCCCGACTTTTGAGCATTTCCTCAGATTGCTCCCGGTCATCCTGGCCGACTGTCATTCAGTTTGCCGAGCAATCCCCTCAGTCCTGTGTGTGCTGAGTCCCATTTCTTCTCTGCCTTCTCAGACCCACCTTCAGGACAAGGTGCAGTATTATCCCAACAACACCCCTTCAAAACTCCCCTGCCCAATTTCCTCTCTTTTGTTTCTTAATAGCTCTTGGGTGAGTGTGTGCGTGATTGTGTTGGTGCATAAGACTTACATTCAATAAACTCATTTATTAGGCAATTTGGTGTGGTTTTTGGCTTGGCCTGACCCCGTAAACACTGGGTCAAAAGACCCTCTAGGTTACCCTGCCTCTTGCATTGCTTGTGCTCTGGTTAGTTTTCATTCCCCATCATGTGGAGCACAGTGAGGTGTCCCCCAAGGGACCCCCAAAATCAGGGTAACACTTGTAGTAAGGGAGTCATATCCTGTCCTGTTTTTTTAATGTTTTATATTCTTTTTAAATTCATGTTTTTTAAGAGAATAGCTTATTAAATTGCCTCCCCCCCCCATCATTAAGCTTTTCAGCTGCACTTTTATTAGGTTTTTCAGCTGCACAAAAATCTGTATTGTGAGCACGGGAGAGAGCCTGGGAGTAAGGCAGAAAACAATAAAAGAATGAAAGAAAATAAAAGTCCACCCTGTTTGACAGGGGCCAGTTTTGCCATGCAGCAGTGACAGCTCCCTCATGCAGTAAATTTGGAGTATTATGAGAAGACAACAAATTGTTATTTAGTTTATTGTTATTGTAGTTTTAACTGTCAGAAATGGAGAGAGGTGCTTATTGGATCCCCTGTTTCTGGTGGTAAAATGACTTGGCTGGCTTTGGATACTATGGCCTTAATCAGGAGTGGGAATTATATGGACCTCTAGATATTATTGGACTACAAGTCTCAAAAGCCTTTGTCAGCAGAGTCAATAATGAAGAGTGATAGTAGCTGAAGTGCTATGACATCTGAAGGTTTGCATAATTTTCCCACATGTAGCCTAAGCATAATTGTTAGTTTCATCTAGAGAAGACCAATTGAATCAATGTGCGACTATGCATATTTACTTAGCAAATGCCTGTTCATTCAATGGGTACGCTTTAATTGAGACTAACATTTGGATGTAGCATATGCATCTACATGGAGGGAGGAATTACCATTTGCTTCTCCAAGTCAGGCACCAAAAATCATAGGAAGCCCTGCTATTTGAACTTACCTGTGTTACACCAACAACAACAACAACAGCAACAACAATAACAACATTACACATCTCCTTTTTATTAGGTACTCCTTGGGCAGCATTTTAGCTTCATGAGTTTCTCTAACAATGTTTTTTGTTGTTTGCTTTCATAAGCCATTTTTTTTGTTCCATACTGTGTCCATGTGACCACATATGGATATTTATGACTTCATTTTAACTCACACAGCAGTTGTTGTATATAACTAATAGCAGGTATGATTTCTGATGGAAGGTGAGGAACATGTAACACTTACACACACAGTTACAAAAACCACCAGATAGTGCACGATTGCAGTTTGCATCAGTCTTAAGCAGCCTAGCCAGTGGTGTTGCATGGTAAGAGCTGCAGTCCATTATCATCTAGAGAGCTACACATGGTCAACATTACCATGAAAATACAGGGAAAGTGGAAGTTAACATCCAGTTAAAATCCATTTTGTAGAGTTTGGCAGGGAAGTGAGTTCTAGAGTAGAACATATTCCAAGCAGCAAAAAGCTTTACCAACTGCAGATTAGGTAATTTTACTCTGGGTTGTGGAGTCCCAACATCTGAGAAGAACCCCAGGAAAGTAATGTGTACATAGAGTATATGAAACATTAGAGGGGGGTGTTTCTTCAACTTTTGGCATTCTTGTGCTTCTTGGATGTTTTCCAGGCATGGAAACTGTGAAATAAAATACTGATTAGAACAGTCAGGTGGTGGTGGCAGAAAGAAAGATCAAAGCTTGGATCAGTTTCCGTGAATCCAAATCCCAGAAGAAGTTTGGCAGATGACCAAGTTGGTTCCTAGGTTGCCAGCAGTAGTGGCTAAGAGCCAAGCTCTAATCTTGGATGCATGGCATGTGCCACGTCCTATCACAATTAAGCCATGTCTGAGGTTCACATAGTCATAGGCACGGATTTTACAAAGCACACATGGATGCTGGTGCCATGCATAAAAAATCCTGTGAATCCCTAACAAATGTATCCTTGACAAGGTAATTGCTGTTAACTATTTGGAAGAAGCTGTAAAAGGATATATTTAATGGAGACATTACCTCATTTTAATTCCATGCCTCTTCTTTCCACCAAATGGAGACCAAAGTTCTCTACTAGAAAGAAAATTCAAGTTCAGAGCAATAAAAAGAGCACACAAAGATTTTCTGTCCCCACTCACTTTTCTTTTTCCCTCTCAGATATACACTGGGCATAAAAAAGAAAATCCTAAACTCACAAGTATTTATTCTTTAAGCTAATTCTGCACATTGTAAAACAATGTGGAAACTGCCGGCTAGAGAGAAATAAAGAGTGCCGGCAAAGCAGAACTCGATTAGAAAGTGTGATTTGATTATCTCTAGCTTATTTGCATCACAGTGCTAGTTCAGTCAGCTGTACCTGACTGGAATATTTTTGCTGCAGCTCAAGCGGGAATACAGCAAAAGAACAGGAAGCTCAACATTTTCATGCTGGAACATTCTGACATAACTTTTTTATTATTTTGAAATGGATGCTGTACTTCTGCGTGTGTCTCTCTGTGTGTGTCTGTCTCTCTCTGTGTTATTTCCCCTGAATGATCTTATCAATGGATTGCTCGGGGAGATCTCCACAAAGATGAGGTTGAGCTTAAGGATGAAAAATGGTGGTGGGGAAAAATGATAAGGAACTAAGAGCTGGTGTACAAATGGATTGATGCAACCTCTTAATTTACTGTAGCCTCAAACGATAGGCACTTCATCCAGCAAGATGAGGGAGACCACAATCAATCAGTTCCTGATAGCTTTAAAAGTCACAATAAAACAGAAGACGGTTGTATATTTACTGTCTGAGAGCTACAGAGAAGACCCTCTTCTTCAGGAATAATTAAAAAAAGCTAAAGAAGTTAGCTTGAAAAACAGGAAATCAAAAAGAAAAAAAAAAGAAGAAGAAGAAGAAAGAAAGGCCTGACCTTTTTGTTCTGAGAAGAAAGCCCATTAGTTGGATGATTGATTTTGTGCTTAACTTCTTTTTTTTCCTCCCTTCTCAGCATTTATTTTACTCTAATTCTCTCTTCCACATATTCTTTACCAATGCTACTCAAAATGGTTGTCCATTGATCAGTGCCAGCCCTTAAATCCATTGGCTGCTGATCCATGGAAAATTTCCAGGAAAGAAAGAAATAGTTGTAGCTAATGGGCACAAACATTGTACTGGCCCCTGGTAGATTAGGAAAAAAAATGTCAGCCTCCCACAATACAAAGCTTGAGAGGCCCTGTTCTACACCACTGTTAAATCTGAAAGGGGAAGACAGTTCCTGAAAAATTTTCTGGACACCAAAAATTCCATGGCTTACTATGCATACCTTTGACTACCATGGGTTCTCCACTGGAAAACAATTTCTGGAATAATATTTTATTTACCAATAAAAGGAGAAGTGTATCTTTGTCCTGTACAGATAAAGGCTGAAAGAAACTAGGGAATAATGGTAGTGACAAGGAGGCCACAATCATATTATCAGTGTCCCATAGGTTTTCAGGAACCCATGGATTCTTAAAGCTATAACAACAAATGTAAATAACAGCCAACAAATATAAAAATCATTATAGCTTATAATTTTGTTAAAGAATAGGTTTGACACTACCTAAACATTTACAAAATGTTAGCTAATTTCTCCTCCACAGTGACTTTTTTTTTGTTTTATTTATAGGTTACATCTATCTGTCTGTCTGTCTGTCTGTCTGTCTGTCTGTCTATGTACCAACCAAATGGAACATTTAAAAAGTGGACAGGCCCTGGTATTTATCAGATTTTATTCTTCTTGACCAACTCTTCATCTTTCAGAGAAGCTAATCAGAAAGCATTTGAGAGGGAAGAAATCAAATTACAAATTATCTACTTTTTACAGTAATTTCCTTTCTGCTGACCAAAACTTATGGTCAGAGTATTATTAAAACAGCAGCATCATTTGGCCAAATTTACAGACTCCATCGCAGGCACGTAGGGGTCACATATAACATAGATTAAATCCAGTATGGCCAAGAAATCTTCATTTTTTTCATTGTCTCAGAATATTGTCAGCCCCCTCCTGTTTTCATTATACCAATGTAATGCCAGCCATTTCCTGTTTTCATTAGACTATTGTAATGCTAGTCTCCTACTGTTCTCATTAGTGCAGGACTCCGTAATGGCAGCCACCTCGTGTTTTCATTATAACTTAACTGTATGGTGCCAGCTGCTCCTTGTTTTCCTTTACAGAATGATGTTTGACTAAAGAACAAGTACTTTTATGTGGACAAACTGAAAAGTGTCTTGGTTGAGGGAGAGATATTAAGGGCAAGATTAATGCGTGCTGCTTCAAACTTAGGCCCTTTTCTCACCTTACCTTTTCGCAGTGCTGGGGCATGGGGATTGCACGAGCAGCCTCTTGCGAGAGGGTCTCACATCCCTGCTACTTCACCTCTGCAGCCGCTGCCTGCTGGTGAGCAGGCAGTGTGAGGGCTCCTCCTCTTCCTTCTGCAGCACAGCCTGGGATTTTCCCAGGCTGAGCTGTGGCAGGAAGCGCAAGCACCGCTGCTCCGGAGGCTCCGCACGCATGGTAAGTGCACGCAGGGCCCTGGATCAATGCATGATCATGCATCATTTTTGGCTAGAAGCTGAAAATGAAATAGTGCACAATCGGTGCCTGCCGGCCCCGGCAGCATCACACAATTGTGGACGGCTCCTTGCAATTACGCAGTGCTCCAGAGGCCCTTTCGCATGGCAAATGCCATGCGAAAAGGGCCTTAGTCAGGACACTAGTTCTTCCTGCCCAGTATTGTTTAGCAGTGGCTCTCAGGTATTCAGGAAGAAAGCCTCCTCATGCCTGCTCTCCAGGTTCCCTAGAGAAGGAAGGTTAAGGAGGCAACCTAAGAAGTAATACTTTCAAAGCATGTATGCTGCATAATGGGTAACACTTCTTTTCAGTTCTACTTTCCTATGCAAAAAATGAGAGAAACCTCTAGAAGTCATAGACGTTGGGGAAAATGTTAGCTACGTACTATAATGCCAGCACATTTGAGTAAGAATGTTGGGTCTATAGCAGCTGACATGGGCTCAGATGCATGGGCTAAAGGCCTCAAAAGGGACAGCCAAATCTTCTCCTTGGGCCATGTAGGAGATAGCTTAGAGAGGCAATACTGCTGGCTTTCTATATGACAAATGGGGAACTCAAAATATAAGTCAGTGGTTTTTATAGAACATGAGAGGCCACGATTTGAACTTGGGACTATCTAAATAGCACTTCTTCGTTTAAGTTATTTCCAATGCATTTTGAAGTTTCAACAGTCCTGAAAATATATTAAAACCTTGATTCCTCACCATTCTGCTTTTTCTTAGTGCTTGTTGTGTCCCTATCAACATATGTTTGATTGAATGACAACAACAAGCATGCACCCTCCTACTCAGAATAATGATGATAAATTGTCAGGACAATCACAAGTTTTGGCACCCTGAGAGCAATAATACCCATTCCTTCAGAAAACACAGACTTGGTATGTCATAAGAGTTCCTAGGTACTCATTTTAACCAGTGACAAACTGGTAGGTCTCATCATGACACACAAGTCTAATATACATAAAACTGGTTAGTCCCTTCCATTTTAGAACTTAGCTGGTTGCATGAACCCTGGTATACATAGACAGTGGATCATTTGCTTTCATCTGAATAGGGGAATGGAGGGCTCACTTATATCAGTACTATCCATCTAGAAGGCCTAGGCATGGATACTAATGAAAGTAGGTGTTGTTGTTTTCTTGTTGTTGGCAACTGTTTGCTGAAACCTCATCTTTTCCTTTCTCTTAGCCACCCAGACAGATTTTACTTTATCCAGGCTCTGGAGTCATAGGTCACAGCCGATCTAACTCATTCTGTAGCTGACATACCCACAGCATCTTGATCTTGTTAGTCACTCTTTCCAGTTGGGTTGGTGTGTCAAAGAAAAGCAAATCTCTAAACAGTACAAGTCCTCTGAAGGGCCAATACCAAAATGTCACTGATTTAATCCATTAACACAACAGCTGTGGCTCCTGTTTAGCAGCTTAAAAGGATGTGCATTTTTTTTTAAAAAAAAGCAGACAACAGCATAACGTACAACAAAGAATTTTTCTACAAAGAAAAATAGTGATGATACTAATTAAGATAAAAACTACAATTGAGTCCATTTTAAATGACACTCCAAACAAACACTTTTTAAGAAGAAATTTTCAACTGCTTCTGAAGATTGCCAAGAGCAGAGTTTGACAGATGTCTTCCCTGGAGAATTCCACAAGTGAAGTGTGATGACTTGGACCAATTACAGATGTGTCTAATGCAGCCCAGAACCCAACAAAATACAAAAAAAAACACAAAAAAAGTCTGAGGAAAAATACTGCATAGAGAAATGGTGGAAAGGGTGCTCAACCCTTTCCTTATATACACTTTCACTATTACAACTCACTAACATAGCTTTTATCCCATAGCATTGGTGTATTATATTAACATTTTAGCAAAGGTATTGTGACATCTCTATTAGGGACAACCAAGGAAAGGATTACTTTCTTTCTCCATTTGATGTTGTTGTTTAAAGCTGTTTTCCATTAATTACAGTGATATTCATTTTATATTCCAACTGCCAAGCTGGAAATATTTCATTTGTTTTATTAGTCCCATTCATTTTATATTTCCATCACTTCCAATAGAAACCTGGGTGCTCTACTACTGCCTGGAACATTGGTGTTTGCTGTTCAATGAGCATGACATTTTCAGGTATTTGAGCACATTTCTTCACTTTGACAAAGGATCAAACCAGCAATATTTGAGCCAGATAAGGGGAAAGAAATATCCATTTTATAGATAAAATAGCATATGAACAGCCAAACTAGGAGAAAGAATTGGGACAGGGAAAACACTGTGAGGAAATGATTCAAAGTATTTAAAGGCCCTTTAAAATAATTTCCATTCATAAAGTAACTGAAAAACTGGAACTACTTTTCTCCCAAAACCTGCAATGTTCTACTCAAGAGGGAAAAGCAAAACAAAAACTTAGCACCTGCAAGGACCAAACTCTGTTTCTTTCACTCACACTTTCACAAGAACCCTTCCCTTCCAATTATGAAGGGAGAAGAGTCCTGTCTAGAGAGAGGATTTATCAAAACTTCAGTCACTTTGGCTACACTATTTTGAATAGAGAATTAGACATTGTTAGTTCTTCATCTTCTCCCCCACCACCATATTATTATAACTTGAAACTGGCCTTTTCTAGAAGAAATACAAAATGTGAAATGAAGGAAAAGACTGTCATTTGGCTTTCATTCATTCTTCTTGCATCTATTTCAAAATGAATAATAAATGAAAGGAATGGGGGCCATTTGTTTCAATTTTTCTTTAATTCATCACGAGATATATTTAATCCATGCTTAAAATGTCACCACAATTTCTTCTTGTTGAAATTTGCTAAAAGAGAAACAGGGAAGAGACGGGGGAAGAGGAGGAAGAAGAGGAGGAGGAGAAAAATGGGAGGAGATGAAGAAGAAGCAGCAGTAGCAGCAACAGCAAGTCTTCACTTCAAAACTTTGCCATTTTCTTGACTGGAGAGATTTCACTAGACCAGAATTTGGCAACAGGTGAGGCAAGAAATATGCTCTTAGGTTTTGGAAAGATGTGCTGTTTGGCAATGGGGGATACAAAAGAATTCTGGGTTCAATTCATGGAACCTCTAATTCAGGACTAGGAAGCAGCAGTTCCCCAATCCTGTCATGCTTGACCAGTGGTCATGCAAGCTGGGATTGACAGAGCTTTAATCCAATAGTATATGGAGTGCTACAAGCATAGGTAACCAAGTCTGGCTAAGCAGTCTTAGACACAAAGCCAAGGAAAGGTCTCCTGAGAGAGCTGTTACCAATAAAAGAAGGCTATACTGTTAAAGATGGACTAATAATCCAACCCTTTACAAGGCAGCATCTGTAATAACAGCTGGTCTTAAAAGACTAATTATCTTTTTTTTTTTAAAAAAAATGCATGTCAGGCATGGAGATCCACCAAGCTAAATGTAAGCCATCACTGGCACACCACACAATACCGTGTGTGTTTACTGAGAAGTAAATCACATTCTGTCCAATGGAGCCTACTACATAGTGCAGCTAATTATTATTTGGGATTTTTTTTTTTTTGAGCAAGTCTAGTTAAAACAGAAATGTAGGCAACTTCTCATATCTTGTCACCACCTCGATGGAGGAGCAGCTGTTGTTTTTCTTTCTTCTTGAGGTCCTCTTCATACTCCTCCTCCTCCTTGACATAATGACTTCTGCTTTAGTTATATAAGTGACTTCGTCTGCCATTTTTTGTACATTTTGATGATTTCTGGCTTGATTGGAAGAGACCCAAGAAACCTTCACAGACACCACTGATCTTAAACATTCCTGTTACAGTATTATTAAAAATATGGCTCCCTTCAAAAAAAAGTTCCCCCCCCCCCTTCTATCATACAGAAAAGGATATTCTGAAAGAGGAGAAACGTTCTTTGTCATCTTCCAATTGCAGTATTATTAAACATTACCGAACAAGTAATTGACAGATGTGTATAAGTTTGGTTCAAATGATTAAAAGCTGCTGAAAATCATAACCTGTCAGATTTGCCAGAGAAATAAAGACCCATCCATCGGTTGGGGACTCTGAAAATGAGTGTAATGAGTCACCTTTAAAATGACAGCTGTCACCTATGGAACAAAGCCTTGAAGCTCAGGTAAAATATATAATAAATTATGCATACTCTTGTCATGTAGGATGACTGGTGATGGTGGAGAGGCCCTCATAACACAAACTCTTAGACCCAGAAGTCAATTTCTAATTTCGTGTTATTTTGATCTTTTCCCCCTCAAGGTAGAGAGTAATACCTTGTAACATTATCTGTGATCACTAGCATTTGGGCTAGGCCCAAGTCAATAAGGGGATAGTTATGCTGGAGTGATGTTACAGTTTGATAAGGCACAGCATTTTATATCTTTGCGGTTGCCTGTCACATTGCATGGAATGATTGTGGTTTTACCAGGAGAGAAGGAAAAAAGATAGCATCACACCTGAAAATTAATTCTGCTGAACTGCTATCCCACGAAAGCTGGAAAGGAACATACTTTTCAGTGATGGATTTATGCTTTCCCCACACACTCAGATCTCACCTCCCTGAGAAAAGAGATCTTGTTTGTAATTAGGTCACTTTAGCAAAAGGGTTTTCCCTTTGCTCGCCTCCCCCTTCCTTTTTCCTTGCTTAGTAATTTTTGTCTCTAAGTTGTTGGTGTCTTGTGTGAAATAGGGCAGGTGGAGCCATAACATTCTCAGTGAAATAAAATGCAAATTCCGCTATGCAAATGGACCATTAAGAAGTAAATTAGATTGAACAGCGGTGGTAAATCAGCAATTATATTATTGTTGTTTTTAAAAAAATATAGTGGGATTCCAACACAAATAAAATCTATAATGTTTGCAACACATGTTGGAGATGGTAATACAAGTCGCCACTGGAAAAGGTACCCTAGGGCTGCCAATGTGCTTTGCTGAATCTAGTGGTACACATTTTACTACTGCTTTTGATGCTGTCTTCAAAGGAAGGGATGCTGAGCAAACCTCTTCTAGACTGCTGGTATTAATTACTGTTTATAATAGCTCCTATTTTGACATAATTATTGCATATTTGGGCACATTATGCCAAAGGATATCCTCAGCATGGGCTGGTGATTAGGATTAATATTTATATTGTATTTTAAATGTATGTGGCTTACTCTTTCATACTGAGCAGTCTCTTATCTTGCCAGATAAGACACACTTGGGGCTGTAAAAGGAACACAGTGACCACACATATCAGGGAACACTTCCCATTCTCTAAGTGAAGAAGGGTTCCTTAGACTGAGGAAGAAACACCTCCTTGGTACTAAACACTACTTGTGATGTCACGGGAAATGTGATGGATGAATAATGCATTCCTTTTGGTGGACATACAAAATTTACACAAAGGCAGTTAAAACATATTCAGAGCCTTAGCAAAATACTAAATGGGTGGAAAAGACCCATAAGAGAGTAGGAAAGTCTCTATATCAGTTACAATCTATCTATTTGCAATACAGGTATAATATTTTACCGTGCTTCTCTAGGTTACCAAAATTCAGTACAGGAAATGCTTTTCAGAGTTGAATTGCAAGTATTATTGCTGCTAGTTGGACAAAACACAAGCAATTGCAAGCTGACTGACACTGTTATTGTCCCTTTTTGTGACTTCAAAATGTATTTCTGATTATGATAGGAATTATCAGGCCAATATTTATGCTGGTCCCAATATGTACATGGTTTGATTATACTGCTGTTGACTGCCATGGACTTGAACAAGTTCCCATCTGTCCCTCTCCAAAAGAGCAGAGTAGAATTATTATCATTTAAAAAAAAATACTGCACTCTCTTTCTACAGCCCCACTGGACAGACTGGATACATTACACTAAACTGTATGCATCATTCCTTATTCAGCTACGAAAAAAAACAGATTTCTCTCCTGCGTACATGGCCTGTAGATGGACTGGAGTGATAATACTGTTGGCTTAAAATATACATGAGAGATGTTTGAAGATTCTCAATTGCCCTCTCATTAGTATGATTAACAAGAATATTGATTAACTGCTTCTATTGACCAATTATATAAATAACCTTTGCTTTGTTAACTCCTGTATGAAACTATTATTGCTGAAATCAGGAGTACATTTGTTATATTAGTGATAGTTTGTGAACATTGTGATAGTTACAGATAGTTACACACTGCTATGTTTTCCAGACAGCTGATGGAAGAGTTAGATAAGATATAACAAGTAGTCAGTCTTAGGTGAAATACTAATCTTGCTGATGTTATGTTTTATTCTGCTTTCATAATCAAGAAAATAGTATAAAAATGTGAAGCTTGAAGAATAAAGTTATTCTTCTGGATCACCACTGCTAGTAGGTTAGACTGAACACAGTTCTGATTATCAGCAGGATCCTTTGGCCAAAGAAACTCTTTTGTTTGTTTTATTGTATTGCATACTTTGTGTTCTATGTTGCTGCCTCACTTCCTATCTGGTTTCAGAGTTCATCCCAGCTCCGTGTCCAACCCATTTGGATACAGTGGATATGAGATTTCAACCCGCTCACAATACAATATAAATAAACAGTAAGGTTTAAAGATGCCAGGCACAGATGCAGGCAAAATATCAGGAGAAAATACTAATAGAACACGGCCTCAAAGCCCAGAAAACCCACAGCAACCTATGGATTCTGGCCATGAAAGCCTTTGACTCTACATCAAACAGTAAGGTATCTTTGCAAATTCTTTTGACATTGCATGGATAATGTCAGAAGCTTTGTAGGAGACATGATCATAAATGAGCATTTTCCTGTGAATATTGGCTCTTCCAAAATTGCGGCATGTGGGGCATAGGAATAAGAGAAATTATGGGCTCCCCCAACCCAGTCTTTCTGAAAGTATTATCAAAATGTGTCTTTATTGAATGTTATCAAATTCCTTACCAAAGATACTGGATTTTATCCATATTCCTGGGAAATGATTTGCTTTATTCTCTCTGCCTTAACATACAATTTCCCTATATCTTTCCACTCCCTGGTTTACTTACTCAATTAATTGTCATCATTTCTAAGGTGTTTAGTTATTAAAAATCACCTTTCTAATTAGATATTCTTGTTTATTATATTACAGTTATGACAAGCATCTATCTACTGCTTTGCATATTGTCAAATCTATCAAACAGTCTTGCAAAGAACAAGCAGAGTATTCATACTTTGCAAGAAAAAGTTTTTTCACCTTTAGATGTCTTTGTTATTTCCCCCTTCTCCCCCATCCCTTCAAAGTTAATTAATGTGATCTGCAGGATTTTTCTCTAGATGTTAGATCAGAGGCATCATGTCACATTTAACCCCACATAAGTAGCAAGAGTTAAATTAATCTAGATATCTGCAGAAGCTTGTAGGACACTTTGCACAGAATGTCATCCTCCATCTGCCGCCTCTGGTGGCTTCTCACTGATGCACGTCCTCTTTGCAGACTGAGATCTGGAAGTAATCCAAGCCTGAGGGTGATATGAGCAGCACCTCAGACTGGAATAATCTCCTGTTATCAGCAAAGCTGTCTCTGCTTTACATTCTTGATCCCACATTCAAGCTGGCAAGCATCCAGAAAAGCTCTTCAGACATGATGAGAGCTTATCTCAGATGTTCCTCACCCACCTCTGTCTAGTCTGCTTCCCTCCCTTCCACACAATTTCTCTATCTGCCTTCCATTTTTATACTAACCTAACAAGTCCGAGTTATTTCACGTTATCTGCAGAAGGTGTCATGAACACACATCTCCTGTTTCCCAACAGCGGTACTGTCTCTGACCCTGTTCTCTTTAGCTCCATGTAAACCTTAAATGATGGCTGTAATGGGCTTTTAGTGCTATTAAGACTCACCAATTTGGTGACAATTGCTTTTATAAGCTTAATGGGCAAGAACAGAGCAATTATTTTGGGGGGAAAAAGTGAATGCACCTAGGATTGTTATATGAGTCCATTAGTACAATATTGTGGCTATCTTTATCCAGGTATCATAATTGTTGTAGACTGATGTTTCTCCACATGATGAAGTTGGGAAATGTTTAGAAGTCCATTCTCTAATGGTTCCTCTGTTATGGAAAAGTGCACTTCTTTTAGGAAGGTGGAACAGAGGTTCATGGTCCCAAGAGCAACCACATATAGTCACTGGACAGACTGTCTCTAAGTAGCTTTACAAGGCTATGGGTTTGTTTCATACATTCTGGCCTACATACAGACATGTTAGTAGAATTTGGCAGCCTCATGGGCTGAGGCAGCTTTGAAGCATTTAAGGGTGTCTGAGCCGATTTCTGAGGTCTGGCATAGTAGTGGGGGGCAAATCACTGCCTAGATGAGCATAAGCAGCTTATCCTGGTGCCAAAGATAAAGGCTAATTAATAGTTACTAATCTACTGCTAAATGCCTATTGAAGCAACTTGTGAAAACAGACATCCTTGCATCCTTTTCTTTAACCTGTAACAAAGCCGCAAGAAAAAGTTACTGACTATAATTGGTCTCTGAGACACAACAAATTTTTGCAAAGCCGTTTCTGTTCCTCTGAAAAACATTATCTACCTACCTACAGAGAGATTCTCTGCATGTTTTTTTCCCCTTGTTTATAAAGATAGAAAACAAGCAGGGATGCCTTGCTTGCTAAGCTCTCTCTCTCTCTCTCTCCTTTCTTTCATTCTCTCTCTGCCCTTGCTCCCACCTGCCACTTTTCCGATTGTCAGGAGTTTAAACTATGGATCTGAAGTATCAGAACTCAGCCAAACCTTTCTGAAAAATATGTCTGCTGGTCAGTTCAGACATGAGGTGCAGCCCTATGTTTACTGCATAAATATCTGGTACTGATGACTCTCTGTCATCATGCTTGATTCAGGTTCACATGGAGACACCATAGATATGAAATAGGGTTGGAATGGGAATTTTTCAATTTCCTGACTGGGATTAAATTTAGAGCTCCCCACCTATTGACTAACTTGTGTGGGAAATAAAATGGCACAATGACAGATCCCACAACTTTGTGGGAACTTTTTGTTCCCAGCACAACTTAAATTGCATAGTTTTGAAAAAATACACAAGAATTTAGAAAGTGCAGTAAAAACTTATGCTTGCAGTATTTTCAGTACACGCAAAAAACTGTGTAGCATTCTGAAGCACTGCAACAACAACACAGCAACACATTGCTTTTCACCATGTATTTGGAGAATATGCACACAATACAAAACTAAGTTGCACACTATATCCCTATACAGTGTGGTGAAAGGTTTGACCATGGCTGCATCCATTCATGGTTTGAATGTTGCACAACCCAAATGTTATGCAGCAGGGAAAGTAATTCAGGGTGACCAAAGTTTGTTATTTTAAATGTTGTTTGACTTTGTCAGCTTGAGTATTGTGCAATTTCCTTTTCATTTTGAAAGTTGAACACTTTTTAGGAAAGGCTGCAGAGTTTTTCATGAGAAGTTATGTGGTTTCCAGAAAACTGTGTGGTTTTCTGAGCAAGCTGTGTTTCCCATTGTTACAGGGAAAAAATCTGAAGCATCCTGAAACTATGGGATAAAAATCTGTTTTATTGTTCTCAATATCCATCAGGAATCAGAAAAACTGATATACCGTCCCTAATATGAAGCACTTCTGCCATTAAGGTGATTACATGCAGCAACTTTGTCCCCATGATATCTATAGTTCATGTTCAAAATGTTCTGGCCTTTCAAGAGAAGTTAACATATTCAAGTTCAAGTTTATCCTGTATTGGCCAATCAGGCTTTTGCAGACAACCGCAAAACCTTTCTACATGTGCTTAATCAGGCCTGAATCCTATTGCTTGTCACTACTAAACTAGACCTGTTGAATCAATTGTTCAATGGTAAGTCAACACTTAAGTAACTTCCACTATTTCTGTCAGTGTAGTCCTGTTTGGAATAGAAACAGGATTCAGAGTTAGTCTTACTGAGTTCAAACAGGCTTACATTCAGGTAAGTATGGACAGTATTGTATTGTCAAAGTAAGAATGAAAAGAGTATTCAAAAACATTCAGAAATGTTGCAAAATATGTTTATTGAGTATTTCTTGACAAAAACTGATGAGGAGAATCTGATTAATGAGAATTTTTCAAATTTTGAGCTTTTACTGCACAGAATTTACACAGTCCCCCCCCAAAAAACCCTCAAAACAAAACATTATTTTCTGCACAGGAAACAACACAAAATTCTGAAATTGAGGACTTTTTCTACATAAAATTTATACTGTTTTGTGTGCAATACTATTTTCTACACATAACTATTATTTTCTGCAAAAAAATGCTGTTTTCTATGGAAAAATATATGAATTTCATACAGAATATGTACCAAAGTGTGAAAAGTCTTCAAAAATTGCACTGTTTTCAATGACATTCTCACAGTGGGAAAAATCTGCTTAATTGACTTGTCAGAAGTGTTAATCTCAATGGTCTCTTGGCTAATCTGCTGACCAGGGACCTTCCCACAAGCAGAATAATTCAGGCTAAATGCAATCAAATCTCTGTTGCCTTCTCTTTCCATCCTTGGTAGTTTTTACTTCCATCTGACTTCTAGTGTCTCTCCAGGCTGGAGTCAGATCTGTTCCAGTTCCAGCTGACCACAATCAGCTTCCCATTGAAGAGCAATTTGTTCCAGCTAGGAATATGGTATATCATTAAGCTCATAATTTCTGTCTTAGTACAGGAGAGTGGGAAGTCCTGTTGTATGTAGCAATGTTTCAATTAGGGAAAGAGCAGAGTCACATTGTAAATACCACTCTCACAACACACAAAGTATCCCAATGTTGTAATGGGGATTTCATTTGTGACTACAGTACTTAGAATCACATTTTTCCCATGGTACTTCCCTGGGCAACCTTAATGAGAGTGACAAAGGGACTGTACTGAAGCTGAACACAAAACAAATAGCATTTAACACACTTACTGAGCCAACAAAGGGTTAAATGCACTTAGCACAAAGCTAAACCCATGAAATCAATGGCCTTAAGCACACTTGGCTCTGTGGATTTTGGCCTAAAAATAGATTATAACTTTCAATTGCAGATGTTTCAACAATGGCTTTAGGAGATGATTGCCTTTCATGATAGTTCATATTTGAGTTTTGTGTTGTTTTATAGGCTATTCTTTATATGATTGTTGCTTTAGATCAGTCAAATTACTGTAAAATTTGATAGTGCTAATTGCAGATCAGATTAAGCCTAATTCAGGGGCTAAAGCTAGGTGGCCTCCTCTCTCTCCCTCTCTCTCTCTTTAAATCTGCTTTTCTAAGGATGGAACTATAAAAATAAAAACAAGAAAATGTGCATCTTTTGTTGCTGAAACAAAACAAAATTTGCCTTCTGCCTTTCAGGATGTCTTTTAAAGAAGTGAGAAAAGTCTGGAATATCCGCAGAGGGAGGCATTTGTCTTCGGATTGAATGAAAGATGCTAGCAAGCTGGCTTTGTTATTATATGCATAAGGCAAGATGGGAAGGGCTGTGTGATTATTATTTCTTCCCCAATACTGCAAGCATCATGGAAAATATGTCTCAAAAGGCTTCAAGATGGCTCATTAAGTTCCTGATCCATTTCTGCACATGCTACTGCTACCATGCTGACCTTTTACAGCTCAAACTGCAGATGGGCATTGCCCCATTACTGTCAGTGAAATTCAGCCTGTAGGGATACATAACTGATGGAAGGAATATGCTTCAAGCTGTTTTTGTTTTTCTGACCCAGAAGGGAATGGAAAAAAAGGACCTTTGTCCCATGGATGAAGACAACACAGATACACACAGAGATGCACAAACACACAGAGAGAGGTGTTAAACTTCAGTGGGTGTTAGAACATTTTTGCTGGTACATTTCAAATATGAACTCTGTGAACTCTGGATTCTAGGAGGAATGGGAAGCAAGGAATGCTTTGCACCATTCTCTGCATACCATGGAAGTAGCCAAGCTCTGAATTGTAAAGATGGATGATGGCAGCAAGGCACCAAAACCTCTGCATGTCTAACAAGGCATATTCTGGCAGGACTCCTCATAGATGGCAGCTTGCTGGAGTCCGGAAGGCAGTCTATTGAAACACAGGCATATGCAGCTGAAAGCAAAAGGGGAGAGACAATGGGGTTTTTCTTTTTTCTTCTTCTTCTGTGTCCAGGGGTGGGAGCTAATTAGATACAGAACAGTTTTGTTTGTGTGTCGTACTGCAGGAAAAAAAAAAGGTGTATGGATAGATGAATAGGCTTCCTACCTGTAGCTCAGCAAAGCTCAGACTCAGACAAACCAACAAAAGGCTCCAGCTAAAGTAATAATTAGATGGGAAGCACTTCAATACATTGGTCCAATGTTCACAGCACTATATACACACAAGGCTTGAGATTTTTATTTACCGGAATCAATTTGTTGTGTCACTGCACTATTCCAGTCCAAATAATCACTGTTGTGGCTTTCAATTGATTCATATGTTTCATTTTTTTTTCTTGAAGACTTTACAACACTCCTGCAATGTAGATCAGTCCTATCACCCCAATTGGCAGGTAGGAGACAGGTACTGAGCCAATGACTTATCAATGTCTGTCTAAATCAGTGGTTTTCAACATTTTCAGACCAAAGGTAGCTCTTTAGCCCAGACCAACATGAGAGACATATCTCTTCCCTCTCTTTCTCTCTTGAAAGACATCAAAACAACCTCAAATCAAAAGGTGCATGTGTGTGCATGGACTCATGCACACACATGCATAGATAGAACTACTAATATTGTCATTATCTTCATTTGGATACAATCTAGTTAGTGACCAAGCCTACTCAGTGAAGAGCAATAGTTTACACTGCTAGAACTTTCAGTACGATTCCCCATATCTCCTAAATCTAATTCAGAATGCCTTAGCTAACACTGTGAGTAACAAACTTTCCACGAGTTTATCTCTTTTCAAATTTTAGGTTAAGCTATTTTTTTTTATACTTGTTGCCTGCTTTCAAGTTGTTTCAACTTATGGCAACCCTAACGTGGATCTATCATTGGGTTTTCTGGGGCTGAGAGAGTGTGATAAACTCAAGGCCACCCAGTGGCTCTCCATGGCTAAGCAGAGAGTCAAACCATGTTCTCCAGGGTCATAGTCCAACACTCAAACCACTACATGACAAACCACTACATGAAGCAGAAATTTTATAATGTTGTTAATAAAATTTTGCTAGTAAATAGAGTGTACATGCTACAAACTTCAATATATTGTCCTGCTTGCACAGGACCTAAATACCCTAGAGGTACAAGATCCTGTCTGATCTTGGAAGCTAAGTATGGTCAGCACTGTTTAGTATTTGGACAGGAGACCACCAACAAATAGCAGGTGCTGTGGGCTATATTTCAGAGGAAGGCACTGGCAAAACTACACTTGAATATTCCATGCCTAAGAAAAGCTTGTGAAATTCATGGAATCACCACAAGTCAAAAGGTGACTTGAAGGCACATACTAGGAATGGAATGGGAATCCATCACTATCTCAAGTGGGGTCAAAATTGGAGTTCTTGACCGCTTTGAATATAGACGCAGGAAGAGAAAAAACCCCATAAACTTCCTACAGCTTTGCCAGGACATTTTCTTTTCTTCTTCCCAGCACAAAGCTGCACTGCAATCATTGAAAAGTGCTCAGTTTTTCCAGCTGACATTTACAGGGTACTTTTTTCTGCAACTTTCTCTCCCTTATTCCCCCAGACCCAAAAGTTGCACAGAAATCATCAGCTGTGAAAAGATGTTACAACTGTCAAACTGGGGGTGGGGGGGAGATACCAGAAGTAGACATCTCTTTTTTAAGAGCTGGAATCCTATGAAAGATTACAGGACAAGAGGTGTGGAAGGAAGTTGAGGAGGGCAAGAAATTGTGGGTGTTTGGCAGCTGATGACCTAGTTTCTGTTTTCCCCACAACTGCTCTCCCACAAAGTCTGAGTCTTCTACAGAAATCCTGACTAGAAGGTGTGAAAAGATATTCCAGTCCCCCATCCCTTTTGGTTTGACAGCTACTGCCTGTGTTCTCAATTTCTTTTATTTTGCTTTGTTCATCCCTGCTTTGTTTATTGCAGTGGTTCTTAACATGAAATCTGCAGACCTCTGCTGAGTGTGATACCCTCACAGAGAGTCTGCAAAGCCGCCAAGCCTTTTCAGCCTGTCTCCTCCCACAACAGAGTATCCACCTGACACAGAACCAAGGTGTAGGAAGGCAGGCAGGCAGGCAGGCAGGATGGTGGGATGGATAAGCCTGCACCTTGCCTGTCACATGGCTCCTCCACTGTGGGGAAGAGGTGGGCTAGCAGGTGAGCAACAGTGGAGCTGACAGCCAGCCAGTCCACCAACTTGGAAGAGAGTGAGAAGAAGGAAGAGATGGAAGAAAGGAGGAGGAAGGGGGTTTAGTTGACATCAGTGCTGATGAGAGCTGGCGTATCCTTTGCTTGCTAGTACATGTCCTCCCTCTCTCCCCGATTTTGGTTTTCAAATCTTCCCTGGCCTACTCCCCTCCCTAAGCCAGAGCTTCAAAGGAAAGGTCATCAACAGATCTTTTCTGATCCCTTTCCTGCTGCAAGCTCAGTTGTGGATCTCTTCCCCTGTATGTGGTCTCCATCCCTGCGTCTTTCCTAGGTGGCAATTGAATGCTAATATTCATGTGGATTGGACAATCAGGTGGCCACTTTGTGTTTCTGCTGCTCACAAATGGAGGGTGGATTATAATGTGCCAGAGCAACCTCAGTGTTGTGTGAAAATCATCCAATCCATGTGAACTGTGGCTTTGAATTGCTGCCTGGAAAGAACCTGGGCTAGAGATCACAGGTGGGGAGGGATCTGTAGTCAAGCTTGCAGTGGAAAGAGGCAAAGAAAGGGCCCGGTGATGACTTGCCCTTCTTTTGCCCAAGTCTGTCTTTCCTCCACCCTTTTCCTCCCCTCATCCAGATCTGCTTCACAAAATGGGTTGCCAATACATCCCTGGCCTGGGGAAAAATGTAGGCCAGGGAGAATTTGACCATTGCCACTCACCTTTGCAGCAGTCACCATCATTGTTCCTCACCACATTGGGGCCAGACTAAAGCCAGGGAGGGGGACAAAAAGGAAGGGTGGTGAGGTTCCTGCCAGAGACCCCTCAGAATTTATTATTTTTAATAAAAATATCCATGGTGCTGTGTCCACGCGAGTCCAAGTGAGCCTCTTTTTTTGTTCCTCTTGAGCATGTACAGTTTTTGTGACCTAGTCATGGAAATGAGACCTAGTGGGGAAGAAGGAAACAGTTTCTTTCCTCATACTTCTAATCTCTGTATGGTAGTGACTCTTGACACAGAGTGGTTGAATTAATATGGAGAGAAAATAGAGGTTCTAGGGAAAACTATATGCGGAATTAGAAATATAGGCTTGCAGATTTGTGTGTTCCAGCCACATCTGATTCCTCCTAGAAACCTCATTACCCAAGAATGTACCCATCTTCATTAATGATTTGGATGAAGGAATAGAGGGGCACGCTGATCATATTTGCAGATGACACCAAATTGGGAGGGGTTGCTAATACACCTGATGACAGGATCAAAATTCAAAAGGACCTGGACAGATTGGAGAGCTGGGCCAAGGCTAACAAAATGAATTTCAACAGAGAGAAATGTAAGGTCCTACACTTAGGCAGAAAAAATGGTATGCAGAAATATAGGATGGGGGACACGTGGCTGGCTAACAGTACGTGTGAAAGGGATCTAGGAGTCTTCATAGACCACAAGCTGAACATGAGTCAGCAGTGTGATGCGGCAGCCAAGAAGGCCAACGCAATTCTTGGTTGCATCAATAGGAGTATGGTGTCTAGATCGAGGGAGGTATTGGTACCACTCTATTCTGCATTGGTTAGACCTCATCTTGAATACTGTGTCCAGTTCTGGGCACCCCAATTCAAGAAGGATATGGATAAGCTGGAGCAGGTCCAGAGGAGGGCAACCAAAATGGTGAGGGGCCTGGAAGCCATGCCCTATGAGGACAGACTTAGAGAGCTGGGTATGTTTAGTCTGCAGAAGAGAAGGTTGAGAGGGGACATGATAGCCATGTTTAAATATTTGAAGGGATGTCATGTCGAGGAAGGAGTGGGCTTGTTTTCTCCTGCTCTTGAGACCAGGACAAGGAGCAATGGATGCAAGCTGCGGGAGGGGAGATTCCGCCTGAACCTCAGGAGGAATTTCCTGACAGTCAGGGCTGTCCGGCAGTGAAATGTGCTGCCACAGAGTGTGGTGGAGTCTCCTTCTTTGGAGGTTTTTAAGCGGAGGCTGGATGGCCACTTGTCGGGAGTGCTTTGAGGGTTTTCCTGCATGGCAGGGGGTTGGACTGGATGGCCCTTGTGGTCTCTTCCAACTCTACATTTCTATGATTCTATGATTCTATGAACTTTAGAAGAATACGATCAACGAGTGTGAGCCAGATTGGGGGTCGAATCTTTGGTGGGAGTTTATCCAAAGAGTTGTTATATGACATTTCTATGATTCTATGATTCTATAAGAAAAAGTGTTATTAAAAGGCCTAGGAGGGCCTGCGTTTTCAGCTCCAACTGCATTCGTGTGTATTACATACAAGAACTGGACAGGGGACTGGAAGGTAGCTGTATGGGAAGATATTCCAGCTTCTTGTTTAATCGGAAATGATTTAGCCAAACGTATACATCAGGTCTGTGTAACTACCCGACACATGACACAGAAGTACCAAATCAGAGTTATTAAGGGGGGAGGAACTGGATGAAGGAACTCCTACCCAAGAAAGCAACATTGGTGACACTAAGAAACTCAGCAGTAAAAAGAAATTAATGCAGATCAGTGATCTTCATGAAGCCCCAATATCAGAATTTGTTAAGGAACAAAGGCTGGATGAGAGCCTTAAGCCTCTGTTTGAATTGGCAAGGGAGAGTCCTCTGGAAGTGACACCTGAAATTCCAACTAGATTTATAATAGTGGATGACAAGCTTTATTGAGAGTATCTCAAGCAACATAGCCATAGAACACGGGAAAGACAAAGACATTTGGTAGTACCCACAAAGTACAGAACAAAGTTACTTGAAATGGCTCATGCTAGTTCTTTTGGGGGCTATTTAGGGATCAAACGCACTAACCAAAGAATAACTGCTAATTTCTACTGGCCAAAGGTGGGGCAGAAAGTGAAACAGTATTGTCAGGCATGTGATACCTGTCAGAAGATAGGCTCAGGTAGAGATAAGACAAAGGCAAAGTTATGTTCTATGCCAGTGATTGAGAAGCCATTCAATCGAGTGGGCATAGATATTGTGGGACCTTTGCCGAAGGCTACCAGAAGGGGAAATAAATATCTGCTGACCTTAGTAGATTATGCAACCTGGTATCCTGAGGCAGTTGCATTAAGCAATCTGGAAACTTCCACAATTGCCGAGACCTTAATCACTGTATTCTGTAGACTGGGTTTTCCTAGAGAAATTGTATCAGATTTGGGAACATCGTTCACCTCCAGGCTGATGCAAAAACTGTGGGAGCTGTGTGGAATCAAGCATTTAACCTCTATTCCTTATCATCCTGAGACTAATGGACTGGTAGAGAGATTTAATGGAACACTCACACAGATGATTAAAGCATATGTGGCCAATAATCCAAATGACTGGGATGTGAAATTGCAACATCTATTGTATGCTTATCGGGAGGAGCCGAAAGAGAGCTTTGATTTTGGTCCTTTTGAATTGCTTTATGGTCAGAATATTCATGGACCATTAGACCTAGTGAGACAAGGCTGGGAGCAAGATTTGGACTCAGAACCAGAGGTTGTAGTTAGATACATCGACGACTTATTAACCACCCTGAGGTCTGCATTGAATCTGGCTGTGGAGAACACGCAAAAGGCACAGAAGAAACTGAAAACCTGATATGACAGACAAGCCAGAGAAAGAATATATCATCCAGGCAAGGAAGTACTGTTTCTGAGGCCTGTAAAAGGAAACAAATTCCAGTGTACCTGGTTTGGACCTGTGACCATCATGAAGAGATTTAATGAAGTCAATTATTTAATTGACTGGGGATGATCAAGGGACTAAAGCAGTTCATACCAATATATTAAAGCCTTATTACAGGAGGGAGAATTTAATCTGTTGTGCAATTACAGATGGTGGGGAGGAACAGAATTGGTTGCCATGTTGGGAGAAAGAAGATGTCCAGGAAGCCCATATAGATGAATCCCTTTCTGATAAACAGAAAGAGGAGATTTGTAATTTGTTATCTAGGTATGCAGAAGTGTTTTCAAACATCCCAAGAAGAGTGAGAGGGGTGCAGCACTGTATTAAAAATGGAAGTGCTATACCTATTGCCAGTGCATCTTGTCGAGTAACTGGGAAGTTTGCTGAAAGTGTGGAAAAAGAGATTAAAGAAATGCTTGGACAGGGAATCATAGTTCCATCGGAAAGTCCTTGGACATCGCCCGTGGTATTAGTTGAAAAGCTGGACCACACTATTCGATTTTGTGTTGATTATAGAAAACTTAAAAGTACAACTCAGGCAGATGCTTATCCCATGCCCAGAATGGATGATCTAGTTGAAAGAATGGGAAGAGCTAATTTCATCACTAGCCTTGATTTGACCAAAGATTATTGGTAGGTTCCTAAGTGCCCAGAAGATCAGGCCAAAACAGCATTTATTATGCATGTAGGCTTATTTGAGTTTACAGTATTGTCCTTTGGGTTAAAGAATGCTCCTTCAACTTTTCAAAGACTAGTAGACTGGGTCTTGCAAGGACTGAATGCTTTCACTGTAGCATATATTGATGATATTGGTGTGTTTAGCAATGAATGGGAGGAACATCCACATCATCTACACCAGGTATTGGAACAAATTAAAATTGCAGGGCTTACTATTAAGGCACCAAATTGCCCTTTAGGGAAAAGAGAAGTCAAATACTCCGGTTACATTGTGGACAATGGTCTGATTAAACCTGAGAGAGATAAGATCAAAGCCATAGATCAATGGCCAATACCCACCACTAAAGGAAAAGTGAGAGCTTTTCTAGGCTTAGTGGGGTATTACAAAAGGTTCGTTCCTAATTTCAGTTATGTGGCAGAGCCCATAACGGAATTAACTAAAAAGGGTTACCCTGAAAAGGTGATCTGGAATCAGCTGTGCCAGGAAGCTTTTGATAAACTAAAGGAAGCTATTACATCAGCTCCAGTACTTATCACTCCTGATTTTGGGAAGTTGTTCACAGTGACTACAGATGCTTCTATTATAGGTCTTGGGGCTGTATTAAGTCAAAAAGGTGAGGATGATCAATTGCACCCAGTAATGTTCCTAAGTAAAAGGTTGCTTTTAAAGGAAAGATATCTAGCAACAGTGGAAAAGGAATGTTTAGTGATTGTGTGGGCACTGAACAAATTAAAACCTTACTTGTGGGGAAGGAAATTTGTTCTGAGAATAGCTCACTCACCGTTGTGTTAGTTAAATCATACAAAGGGAAGGAATGCCAAATTGTTAAGACGGAGCTTGTTGTTACAAGATTTTAATTTTGATATTGTACATATCAGAGGTAAAGTGAATACTGGTGCTGACTCATTATCCAGACAAATGGAGGAAGGGTACAAATGTAAAATATATTATGGTAATAGTAGTGATATAATTACACTGTTCATGTTGAGTTGTAAATGTTTGAATGGTGTATTGATAAATATAGTGTTGGTAAGTATGTGTTGAAATGTAGGGTGAATGGTTGTGTGCGAATCCTCATTGCTTTTCATGAGAGCTGGGTAGAGGTCTCAGTAAGTGCAATGAAAGAGTAAAGGGGGAGGTCTGTGAAGAACCTGATGGGAAGGGTCTTGACAACAGAGCCTCCTTGGCAACTGAGAGTGTTTAAGCTGATTGGCTGGTGAGATGGAACCTTGAATAGCCCAGACGAAGGGGTGGAGGAAAGAGGAAAAATACCGGATTTTAACTGTCTGGGGTGTGTTTGGCGGGAGGGTGATTTGTGGTGTTGTAGATTAGAAGAGCTCTGTGGGAGAGAGAACTGAGAAATTGGGTGTACGAGAAATAGTGAATGAATTGAAAGAGAGAGAGAGAGAGAAGAATGGTGTGCTGTTTATAATCATTTAGATACAAAACACATTTAAAGCAACAGTGTTACAATAAATGTTTGAAGTTCTGTGTTTCTTAAAACAGTGTCACAGAGTCTTATTTTGAATCCTGGAATATATACGCTACCAATAATATCATCTTGACCCAAGTGCCTGTCATACTGGGGTTTATTTCCAGTCCCTTCAAAGACTGGAAATTCCTCCAGCATCATTAATTCTGCTGCCACCACCCACTGAATTCTGAATTAACCAAACAGCACAGTGGGACGCTGTTCAGTATTAACAATCTCTATGCATTTAAGGACCTCCCCCCTTTTCTGAGTGAGAGAAGTCCTAGCTAGCGTGTGCCAAAGGCTGACGTGGGAATGGAGAGAAATAGAGGTTTTGCAGAAAGTACTTAATCAGGCATGTAAATAAACAAGACAGTAATACACATGAGAGGCTCCCCCCCCAGGTACGCTTAGTTACAAGAAGTTACAAAAAACAGATATAAAAGCACAGATACATTCTTAAGATCAGCCAGTCTCCAAAATAATAAAAAGCCCTAACACGACTAACTATCTTATTCCTGGTTACTCACAAGTAGGTTATAGGCTTTGATGGTCTAAAGAGAGAGAGAGCCAGGAGGCCAGACATGCCTGCCCACAACTGGCTCAGATCTCATCTCTCTTCATTCTTCTCCCGTCTCTCCCTGGCCACATGGCCTCTCAGAAGTTTTTTATATCTCCTCCTTGGAAGGATCTGGAAGCCTCTCCAAGATGCCCACCTCCTTCTTTGTGGTTGGTCAATTCTCACCTTGTGACCCTTGATGTAATCCCAACACCTCATTAACCCTTGGTTTACCAGAAGAGGGAAGTATCTCCCTTTGCTAAGCTTAGATAATGGGAAGTGAAGCCCCATTATCACACGCCCCCCAAATCTCAGACGGTCTGGAAACAGCTGAAGGCTGGAGCCAAACCAGGTGGGATTTCATCCTAGGATCTAAGAAAGAAAAAGCCAAAGAATACATGCAAACACACAACAGTACAGGTTAACCATATTATCAATAACAGACATGTAAAACTCAGCCCTCTTAACCTCCCTCCAGTCCTCTGTGTGACAAGGAGTCTGCAACCACATTAGAACTTCCAGCCACGTGCTGAATGTCGAAGACAAAGTCTTGTAGGAACAGGCTCCATCTTAGTAACTTCTTGTTAGTTCCCCGGATTGTATGGAGCCATCGGAGGGCAGCATGATCAGTCTGGAGAGTGAAGTACCGTCCCCAAATATATGGTCTCAGCTTCTCTAGCGCATACACAATGGCATAGCATTCCTTCTCTGGTATGGACCAATTGGACTCCCTTGCAGAAAGCTTCTTGCTGAGGAACAGGATGGGATGCAAGGTGCCATCCGGACCCTCTTGCAGTAAGACTGCTCCAATGCCTCTGTCAGAAGCATCTGTAGCCACTATGAACGGTTTGTCAAAGTCTGGTGCCCTGAGCACAGGATCTGCCATCAAGGTCTGTTTCAAGGCTGCAAAGGCTTCTTGACACTCTGCTACCCATTTCACTAGTTTAGGCTTCTTGGAACCCGTCAGGTCTATTAGAGGTGCTGCCATTTGGCTATAGTTGGGCACGAATCTCCGGTAGTACCCAGCCAGGCCAAGGAAGGACTGCACCTGCTTCCTGGAACGTGGAATTGGCCAGCTATTAATAGCTTCCACTTTGACTTGCAGTGGAGTGATAGTCCCCTGTCCCACTTCATGGCCAAGATAGGTCACTCTGTCCAGTGCAAACTGGCACTTTTTTGCTTTGACTGTCAGTCCAGCATCACTAATGCGTTGGAAGACAATCTCCAAGTGTTTCAAGTGGTCTTCCCAGGAGTCTGAGAAGATTGCAATGTCATCTGAATAAGCAACAGCAAAGTCCCTGCACCCTCTTAGCAACCAGTCCACCGCCTCTGGAAAGTTGCAGGTGCATTCCGTAGCCCAAAGGGAAGGACATTGAACTCAAACAGGCCCATGTGAGTGATGAATGCTGTTCATCTCCCTTTGCTAAGCTTAGATAATGGGAAGTGAAGCCCCATTATCACACACCCTCCCATTATCACAGTGCCAACAGTACCACAGTCTTGGAAAATATAAATGACTGCTGATCCTTAATCTGGGAGAAGGGCATATTTAGGGAAGGCAGCAAAAGAAGACAGTCCTGAAAGGAAGAAGTCAAGGGGGGACAAGAGTAAGGAAGGGACTGCGTCCTCAGAGAGGGAGAACTGAGGCAGACACATTTGTCCTGGCCCTGGCTTGATCCAGAGATCTCCCTGGCTGTTCAGACCTGAACGCAAAGAGGTGTCAGGCTGGGCAGGCCTTGAGTGCAAAGCTTGGGTGTGTCTTTTGTACTTGGCACTGACGGACCGGTGGTTTGGTTTTCCGTGCTTTCCACAGAACATGGACTCAAATATAGTGATAGCTGTTTTATTTAATAAAGGAAGAAAAAAAAATAAAACTGATAGTGTTGTTGCTATCAGTTTAGCAGTCTGACAAACCTTAGAAGAAAGTGCTACAGAAATCAATCAATCATATGTGGATAGATTGTAGTCCTCAGATAATACACTCAGGGTTGGATAAATAGATGTATAACCTTCCAGTAGGTACCCTACAACATCTGGAAAATGTAAGGACTTATTTTTCTGTTAAATAGGCACGAAGAACCCCATGTTGTTAATTTCTTTTTTTCCCTTTAATGCTGGTTCTCAGTTGTTTTCTGCTTTGCAGTGACTTCCACTTCCAGCCTTTGTAATTAAAATATGACTTACAGTAAGGACTTAAAGAACATACTTGCCATCCTTTTACAAAACCAAAGCCCTTTTACTATAGTGCCATATTCTTAGTTGCAGAGAGCAAATGGCAGGACTTTTACCACAGGCACGGCTTAGAATACAAACCTACCCAGCAGGCCAGGAAAGCTGTTGCTGCCTTCCTGTCGAGAGGGAACAGTTACACATTCCTAATGAAGGAAGCAGGAACTGTCAACTTTCTTTTTCTTTTGGCAGCCCAGCAACTAGACGCAACTGCTGCAATGTCACTGTTGCTTTTCCTAATTACCACTGGAGTCTTCATGGTGTGTGTTTTATGCCTCTTCCATATTAATGAAGGCTAGAACAGACAAGGCCACAATGGTAACTGCTTTATTACTACTCTGCTCTTAGTAGCTGCTATTAGGATTGTGAGTAGCTTCTTTTCCAGATACATCATATTAAAAACAGCCACTGAAAAGACATAATGGCAGTAAGCCTTGCCAGGTAGATTGCTGTTTGCATGTGGTGCTCAGCAATCATTTGTTGTGACTTTTTGTACTTTATGGAAGACAGAAACTTGTGGATGGGAGCTGCAGCCTTGAAAGATAGAGTGAGCCAAGACAGTCAAGATCTTAAACAGATTTCAGTCCATGATACTTCTGTTCAGCAGATCTCAAAAATCTAAACCCTTTTGAATTAATGCACCAATAAATGCCTCCTAATGCCACCTTATGTAATTAAGCGATCACAAGAGGGTGTATATTATTTGCCAAACATCAAACTACTTGTTGACCTCAGCAACTTCTACTCCATTAGGCAACAAACAGCCTCAAAGATGGTTCGAATAAAATATTGGGTTCTGTTACCAGTGATTAAATGGGTTGAACATGATGCTGTTTCCAAGGAGAAATAAATTTGTTTGTTGTTAATCAGTTCAGTCAGGAGATTTCTTTCAGTGGAGGAGCCAAGAACATGCTCAGTTTCCCAACCAATAGGAACGCAGCTTAGGAAAGCAATCTTTTCCTAACATCAGATTCTAAGTACCTGTCTTTGCTAAATTTCTTGACACTCCTACAGTATTGACGGTTGCCATTTCCACAGTAGCCCGTTATAGCAGTATGATTTCACTTTCAATGTCCTATGGAATTCTGGAGTTTGCAGTTTAGGGAGGGGCTGGCCGGACCCTCCCGAAACTGCAAACCTCAGGATTCCATAGGATGTTGAAAGTTGAATAATAGCACTATAACAGGCTAGTGCAGAAATGGCCTTACTCTTGTTAAATAACTTAGATTCCATGTTGTGTGTTTATGTTGCTTATTAGGCTTTCTTTGTAATGCCACTTTTCTGTTTGTGTGGTTTGTAGAACTTTTCTTTTTTTAGTCGATTCATTTTAGGCAGAGGTTTTTGTTTTGTTTTGTTTTTTTGGTTGAGCAGCTCTTCAAAATCATTTGTACCTGTAGCCCATAAAAATAAAATTTCCAAGCTCTGGTTTTATGTTAAAGCATGCACACATAACAGTGCAGAAAACAATCACTATAACACTATAACCTGGCTTTAAATCTAGCTGTCCAGTATTAAAGAGCACAAGATTGCAATTTTATGCACACTTACTTAGGGAAAAGTTCCACTGAACTTTATAAAATGTATTTCAAAGAAAGTACGACCTATCAGTCTACACTGTTCTAGCAATATAACCTATAAACAAGAATCAGTTCAGAAGTTCCAGTGATGTGCTGGGAGAAGAAGCATGAATTGAGTTTTTTCCCTGTATGTTTCTTGGGGACACCCACATTCACTGAGAAGGAGGCCTAGAAGAATGGCTAGGAGGGGTGAGAGAGCACCAATTATTCATGCTTTAGCTATTAGTACTTCTTCAGTAGGACGTGCAGTAGGTATATACCATTGGAGCTCCATTGCAAATTCAATGTAACATGTGCTCTATCCTCAGTTGGTCCTTACAGATGGGAGTGTTTGTTTTAAAGTTCAATTATAAACGTAAGGTCAAACATGACACATTTTGTCCAGATTCATTACTAGCCATGATCACCTGGTTGTTAGCCAGGTTACCCAGTCATTTTATATTCTTAGGTCCCTACTAGTATCTGTTTCTTTGTTATTTTCTCCTTATAGCTTCTTAACCACTACCATTACCACCACTTCCTTTCCCTCCCATTGGTAGAGTGCATGGGGATAACAGAAGATCATATTGAACTCACTTATGCACCCAGTTGTCTAAGGCCCTTTTCGCACAGCATTTTCCATGTGAAAGAGGGCCTGGAGAGTCACGTGATTGTGAGGATTGATCTGCACGATGCACTCACAATCGTGCGATGCTCCAGGGGCCAGCAGGCACTGATCGCACACCTTTTCATTTTTGGCTAGAAGCCAAAAATGGTGCATGATCGTGCATTGCTCCCGGGCCCCGTGTGCACTACCTGGCATGCAGAGCCTCCAGAGCCACACCGGTCACGCTTCCTGCCACAATGCAGCCTGGGAAACTCCCAGGCTGCACTGTGGAAGGAAGAGGTGGGGCTCTTGCGTGAGCAGACAGCTCGTGCGGAGCCGAAGGACCCCGGATGCAAGAGCCTCTCGCAGGAGACTGCTCATGCTATCCCCGCACCCTAGCGCTGGAAGATGGTAAGGTGTGGAAAGGGCCTTAGTTTCTTGAACAGCTGTCCCATCTTTTTGGACCTGTTCAGGATTGAGATATACCATGATTAAGGTGATACGCAGTAATCTTATGGTAAGTGTTCAAGCTTCTACTCTTAAGCAAATTTTTCTTCACTGCTGAAATACCTGTATGATCATATCAAGTCGAAGTGTTTATATGAGAGAGAGAGAAAGAGAACCTATAGGACCAGGGATGTGTTTTGTCCCTTTATACCTGAGTAATTTTCAACTTCTTGTGCCATTTTAATGGAAAACTAATCCTCAGAATTGGGTATGTTGTTTTTCACAATGCCCATTCAATTAATCTTACACAAATTAAATGAAATTAGTTTTGCACCACAGACAGGCCATTATCTGCATTTGGCTTAACTCCAGTCATATAAACAAATAATGGTAGAATAACGTTGTTTAAGTCATTGTTGTGTCCTATTTTAGGAAGAGCTGGATTCAAAGAAGAAGGCAAGACTCTGCTTACAAGTATCCAGACACATCTTTGACTAGAATGCCATGCTGATCCACTTAGGCAATCATGCTTGTATGTGTGTATAACTGTCTGAATTGTGAAATAGTCTGCACATTAAGGCAGCTGTTATTGACCATTGCTTGCCCAGTCTGATTGAGAAGTGAGTGCCTAGCCTATTTCCCTCTATCATTGCTTTCCTCATGTGGAAAGAAGCCACCAAGTTTGAAGAGAGGTTACTCAGCACATGAAGGCACTCCATATAAACAAGGGTAGCAGAAAATCAGAGTAGCTGCGTGAGTGGAGAGTCTTTATGTGAAAAATGATTTCTCTTCTAACTTTACACTTCCCACATGAGGAAAGAGAAGATAGAGGTGGAAGAGCTAGAGGCTTTCATTTTCATGCATTGATTCAAACCAGGTCAGTCACAACTGAGCTGGGCTAATCTGTTTATTCTTTCACAGATCTCAGAATAATGTTTTCAAACCTTTTTTCCTAATCAGAACATATATGCAAAGGGCAAACAGATATGTTTTGCACGAGAAAATCACTTCCAAATTGCTGCACTTATTTCCTAGTACTCCTGCTCAGAGTTTCAATTACAAGATGCCAAGAATATATTAATATATATTAATATATCAGATGCCATTAGAGAATGGATCAACCTAGTTCAAGATGGTCTGCTCTGACTTGAATAGATATTTCAAATAGATAGGCCTTGAATAGATATTTCAAAGGTTACCAACTGGACTAAAATCCCCAGAATCTCCCAGCCACTGGTCAGACTAGTTAGAGCAGCCACTGGTCAGACTAGTTAGAGGATTCGGCAGGCAGTAGTTCAGAAAAGTAACTTCTGCAAAGCTGTGCTCATGGAGCTTCAGATGGAGTTCAGATGGCTGAACTGTTCTGGGGATAGAAATCAGGACACTGGAGGTATCATGCTGAATGTTGGTGGAGCCACAGCATAGACATGCAAACCTCCACACACCCCAGTACAGCTGTACCTCAGCAGCTGTGGAGGATAATTTCTCCTGCTCACGGCTAAGAGAGAATGGATTTTTCTCAGCATTGGCAAAAGGCAAATAAACTTCTTTCTGCTTTCCAGAATTGGTAAATGGGAAATGAATGGGGTCTGGAAAAGCTGGTAGGCAGGGTGGGAAACCAATGGACCATATCAAATTTGCAAATCCAAGGTTCCCTACATATACATATTATGTGTCATGGTCTTCTCTTAAATGATGTGCACATCACTTGATTTCTAGCTGATGTGTCTGCAGCCGTACTCACTTACCTGGCTGAAAGGCCCACTGAACCCAGTGAAGCTTACTCCTTAGCAGACATGTTACGTGATGTCATTGTAAACATAACCTGGGAGTCTTCTTAAATTATGCCTCCATAATTGTGCTTTCAGTCATAAAGCTGATGAATCATGTTCCAACATCATATAACAATCTTCAGATTTCACCCTTAATCTTACCTGCCTTGTGTATTGTCAGCCAAATGGCTCAGGCTCTTTAAGTCAGTACAAAAGTGTTACCTTTGCAGTTTTGTTTCTAAAGAACTGACACTTGCCATTAGTGACAGAGCAGCACAGTTTGTAACTACTTCTCCATCCTTTGGTCATAGTACTGTAAGAGTATAAATAACACTGTGTAATGGACCCATAACTCCGTGGTAAACCTTTGCATTTGGAAGGCCTTAGGTCTAATCACTAGGTAACCAACTAAAGGATAACAGTTAGTGGGGAAGACTTTTTCTGAACCACTGTCATAGAGGGAAGATGGTCCAATGATTTAAGAGTGTAAGGAAGTTTCATTATTCTGTATGGAGAAACACAGTGTACTTCTCATCATCTGATATCCCAACATCTGGTCTTCTGCATTGAAAACTGCTGCCTATGAGCTGGAGCTCCACACAGTATGTTAGATATTGCTACTTCATGCTGGAAAAAAGCAACACAATTAATGCTGAGCGAAAAGTCATTTGGTGAGCTTGGAGTGAAATGAGGTGTTCTGTGGAACACTGCCTTTTTCTATGGTAGCAGTGATAGTCATATTCTCATGTGTGGCATGACAAAAGGAAGTGTTATCATAAAGCCAAATCAGAAGATGATTGTAAACAGGCCGGCAAAACTGAGGGACATTTTCTTTCCCCCTTCAGTTCCTCATTAAATGGAATTCTGAAGCAGAAAGCAATGTATCATACTAGAAAGAGGGGAGCTAACCTTCCTGCAGGCAATATGTTTTTGGTTTTTTTAAAAAAAGTTTTGTAACTTTCAAACATTGTACACCCTCACTTGTACTCCTGGTTGACATAGTCCATGTATAGCACATGAACCTTGATGATTCTAGGTTCCATCAGAGTGATGAATAAGTTCCAGCAACAGTTGTCTGATCTGTGATGGCTCATCCATGCACTAAATTATTGATTATTCTGTCTTTTGTTCAATAAGTGATTGTGTGAGCCAGTTATACATGTGCACCCTTGCCATACCACATCTTTTCTGCTTTACAATTGTCAAGGTAACATGAAAGATAGCTAGGTAGCATGCCAGTGCTCTGTATAACTAGCTACTGACAGGTACATTAAATAAAACCAAGGTTTCCTCAGCTGAGCTTTACAGCTATGAGTCCTGAGTGTTGCATTACACTGGTAAATAAATAATTACAACTAAATACAGATAATACGTTAAACAGCTAGAGCTAGTAAATCATCACTGGCAGAATGCCTTAAGCAAAATTCCTTTTTTACATGGATAAAGGCCCTTCTTGGAGCACTTAATAGGGATGTTATGTGTTTGTGTGCTTATGTCTTCAGACAGGTAACAGTAAGCTGTACAACCGGTTAGTTAGTGCAGAAACCACTTAGAAAACACACATGCCCCCAGCATTTAACATCATTCATACAACCTGGTTTAGTTTCTGTGGAATAATTACATTGCTAGCAGAAAACTACATACTACATACTACATAGCTCTCAACCACTTTTTTGACATACACAATGGGATATCTAGTATATTTGACACAAGGAGTGGGGAAAGGCACGTGCTGGCTCCTCTGCCTCCCAAACCAAAATAACATTGGCTGTCTTTCAGAAGAGAAGCAGCATAATGTCTTAGGCCAGCATTCTAGAAGGTCAAGCCTCTCTGTTGGAAGTGAATGGACTGAGGACAAGCATGGCTTCCCACCACCTCACGCACTGGAACCAGCTCTCAGGAGTGAAGTCATTTTAGGTAGGACCAGGCCAGGGGCAGCAGAGAGTTGGAAGGAAGCTGTTCTTGTCCCTGGACAAGAACATCAGTAAACAACCAGAAGCAGTGTGTTCAGGCACAAAGGGTACTAAAGGGGATAAAACTATGTGAATGACTTTCGGGCAGAGACATTTCCATGTCTTGGAAGTTTGAAGTTTCCTGTAAAAAATCAGATATTAAGGGACAGCAGGTGTTATCTTTGCAAACACACCACCTTTTAAATATATAAAACTATTGAGTGGACCTTCAAGCAGCAAAAGGATAACCATTTTGTTAACTTAATATTATATTTTCTGCTCATGATTCAAAATTCTTCAAGGCATACAGAGGAGTGCCACATGGACAGGGGCATGTGCAGACCTCAGGGTATCACTAAGAGTAGATTGTGATCCCACTGACAATAAATTACACTTTGAAAAACCTATGAGACAACAATTCAATCTCCCAGAAAACCATGTTGCTATGAAGCAACTGTTGTGGAGCAAAGAAGCTTCAAAAGAAGATGGAAGCAGTATACTGATGAGTTACTATCCATTTGGAAGTTCCAGTCTATTAGTAGAGGTTTGAATCAGACTATTTCTCATTGTGCTACTGGCGTAAATTACTGTGACTTATCTATTTCCATGATGTTTGATTATCAATAACCCTTTGTGAATGGTGAGTATTAATCATGTAATTGATATTGTCAGGAATTTTTGCATTCAATTTCCCTCTTCACTTCCTGTTTACAATCCCATTCCCACTGTGTGCAATATACATATAACGTGAACTTTTGGATGACACTTTGAATATCTGATGGCATGATTGATAGCCCTTAAAAGGTTACACTATAATAAAATCTGCTAGGGTTTTGATAGTCTTTCTTGGTTTTAGTGCCTCTTTGTGTTCCAGTTGTTTGCATGGACATGCTAGCATTAGGAGTCCAAGGATAGGACCAGAGGTGTGACAAATGTCTCAGAAAGGAAAATGCCTTTCTGTTTGTTATAGCTGAGAATATTACCAGAATATTACCAGAAGGCACATATCAGGGAATGAGGTAGCTTCTACTCTTACACGCCACACTGTCTACACTGGAGACCCATGCGGGTATGCAAGCAGCTGGATTGTGAACCTAATGTGATGGGATCTAAGAGCTACCCTTACACTAGCTGTTTTAAGATTGCAATAGGAATTATTTTTAGACATACTTTTTTTCCCCAAAACAGTGGTCGCCACAGGATTTCTGTTCTCTCACTACCACTCCACACTAACACGTTGACTTTTTTTCTTCCATAGAACTATAAGAGGGTAAAAGAACAGCTTTGTGGAGTTTGAAATCGGCCATCCAGAATGAAGTTTGCTTTTCATATAAAGAAATTTAAATGATCATTTAGATTTAATAAAAATGAAAGTTCAGGGTTTAACACAGTAACAAGATACCTTTATGCCAAGTGAATGTATTGGCACTATGTTGCACAGCTCACCTAAAACACAGACATGGGGAAGAAAATGAACTAATGGATTATATGAATGTTTTATGAACATTTATATCTATATCTATAATTTTGATACTCAGTTGTGCTTATACAAATTTCATTCAAAGAAAACATTAACTATATGCCGTAGTTCTGTAAGAATCAAATGCAGAACAGCACATTGGAAAGTGTGTGCCAAGAACAAGAGAAGAAAGGAGAATGAGAGAGGGAGAGAGAGGGAGAATGAATGAATGAGTAATGGGGACTGATAGGAGGGACAGAGGAAGGCCTGTGGGCTCAAACTGAAACTTTAGTCAATGTAACAGCTCTTTCCAGAAAACCAGACAAAAGACTGTTTGTATCACATGGGCACCAAAGCATTTTCATGCTCCATGAACCAAAGACTAGTACTGAACTTTGAAATATTAGGGTAATTTGAGAATTCAACCATGACCATACTATCTAAACAGACTATTCTGTGTCTTTGTGAATGACTGAGCACGTTCAGTAAAGAACAAGGAGGTTCCAGGTGTTGGTTCAAGTGTAATTTTTGTTATTAAACATGGGTTGAGACAGAGGCTTCTACAAGGACTTGCACATAACCATGACTGATGGATGTATTCGTCGGCCGTTCTGTTAGCTCTATCAACTCACTCAAGACACATTTTGAACAGATTATGTACTGCGGTACTTGGTAAACCATACATTAAACAAGAGACTTTGCTCTGAGGCCTTGCTTCCCACACTCCACGGGGGAAAAGGAAAGGAAAAGAAAAGGAAAAGGAGAGAACAAAACTCATAGAGTTCAACAGCTACTGAGGCACCATTTGCCATTTACATTATAAGCCCAAATATTTCTTTTTTGCAACACAACTATATATTAATTTAATAAAATACACAATATAGCTCTTATACACTCAACAATTTGGCTCAAATGCACTGAATCTGCAATAAATCAATAAAAATATGTCATTTGATGTAAACACATTGAATCTTCTTACATTAGCACATTTAAATGATTTATGTGGATTTGTGTGGATGTCTGAAATGTTTTCACTCACTTGAGCTATTTTAGTGTCCACAAATGACTTACAAAAGGTGTTAATAATGTTAATTTATCTCTTCTATTATTACCCGTCAAAGGGTAATTATTATTTGTGATCTCGTACTATGCCTCAGGTTTAAAACATACTGCTAGCCTAGAGTTCTGCTGGACACTAAAGCCCCTTCCCCCTCTTCTTACCATGTGAGTTAGTTTATGTGTGTGCAGGACAAACATGGACTCTACCATTTTACATTTAACTTTAATATGACATGAGCTGAATTACTAATGACCAGAATATTTTTGTTGAACAATGCTATGGAATGGATTCTTGGGTTTCTTTCTCTCTTTTTTGTTTGTTTTTCTTTTCTTTTGTGTGTGTATATGTGTATGTGTGTGGCAGATAACTTTATACAGAAATGGTTATCACAAATGACTGTTAATGCTTGGTGTAGCTTGGTTGACTACAGGGATTTTTGTATGTTTACTTGGTTTCTGATTTTAGGATTTTCAGTAGAAGCATGTAATGACTGCCGGAAACCTATCATGGAACTATTCCACCCTGCTTTTTATGGGGTCTACAGGTAAACAGTGAAGTCAACATCAACTATCAGTCTTAAAATAACAGGTTCCATTTGTCTTTTTTCTACAACTTTCTATTAGATTGTCAAAGTGGCACCAATTTTTCCTTCCTTCCTTCCTTCCTTCCTTCCTTCCTTCCTTCCTTCCTTCCTTCCTTCTTCCCTCCCTTCTTCCCTCCCTTCTTCCTTCCTTCTCTTAACATATATCACACTGTTCTAATGAAAGTTTGGTAAAAACGAAACCAGTGTTATCTGAAAAAGAAAGAGCAGTGAAAAGAACATACTTGTGGGCACTTCAGATGTTCACTAAAAGCCTTAAAGCAGCATTGGTCTTCGTTCATCCCTGTATAAATTTTTAGAACCAGGGGAGATTTTTTTTTTTAATTCAGCAGAAGAAGCAAATAAATGCCAGGCTGTCTTTTTTTTTGTTTGTTTTTTTGTTTTTGTTTCATTTTCTCACAGCCACAGGGTCATTTCCCCGACAGTCCTGTAAAAGCTTGTCAATCTCCCGCACTACTTCCTCTGCATCCACTGACTCTCTCCCTAGTTCCCTGTTTGAACGGTCTATCTGCTCCAATACAGAGTCCATCTCAGAGGAGTCTCGGCTCACTCGGGAATGCACCTCAGCAAAGACCCTAGCCATCTGATCAGATGCAATGAATGCAGCGTCTCTGGATTGTTTACTAGGTGATAGATACTGACTGTCAGTAGTTGTCATGTACTGGCTGCTGGGTTCAGCCAAGGCTCCTGGTTTGACTTCACAACTATCCAGTGGTCCTTTTGTTGAGGCGCAAGGCTCAATACAGGTCTTGGTTGGGCTGCTTGATGCTGAGGGAACCTCTTGGAGGAGAGGACTCAGGGCACGTTTGGCTTTGAGATAAGGTTTCACATTGGCAATGAGAATAGTGTGCTCTCTCTTGTCTTTCCCAAATGTACAAAAAGTCTTTTTCCCTGTGGGATTCACAGTTTCGTAAGTCTCAGTCTCAACATTAGCTTCCACTGTGGGGACAAAGAGATTTGTTCGGTAATCTGCATTTTCAGCCTGGTTGGCAGTGGGGAACTGGGGCATCCAACATCTATCAGAATGACCAAGCACTCGGCATTCATCTGTGCAATTAATGCACTCTTCTTGTTCTGCAAAACAAACAAGAAACAACAACGCTTTTAAGTAATTAATCATCTCCTTTCATCAGATTACAACCTGCTTGCTTGGCCACTGGGCTTCTTCATTATGAACAGAAATCACAGTTAAACATTTCAGGAGCATTGCATAAACCAGTAGGTGAGATAATCGATTTGTTTAGAGCTATTCCCAAGATATACCCATAGCTGTATAGCCCAGAGGAAACAGAAGGGGGATCATTAGAGACTTCCTCTCTGTAGAATTGGATTTCATCTGCAGACTAATCTGGTGTAGAAATCTGTTAGTCTTTATTGTGCTAAAATTGTTTGAGAAAAGGTAGCCAAGAAAATCAAAAGGCATTGTAGGAATTATTATTTCCCCCCAACAGATCCAATAACTGAATAAAGGCTGACTCTATACAAATACGAACTGTTCATAAAAATTAAGGAAGCTGAGTTCCATCTTCAGGCTTCTGCTAGTTTGTAATTGTTATGTTGCATGGCAGTTCATGTAATGAAAAGAGTTTCCCAAATAGCTTTCTTTCCCAGCTAAGAATACAGGAATGGAATTTTCTGCTATTGTGCATTAAGTACAAGCTTGTCAGGAGAGGCATTATTGCTGTTTTATTTGACATGAGTATAGATTGTGTAATTGGTTTTTCTCTTTTTTGTTTTGTTTGGGAAAAAAATGGGAAACTGATTTGTGCAATTCATACTATTAGGAAGAATGTCATGCACTTACATTTTCTTAGAATGGATAATACTTCCAGTCAGGCAGCTTGTTTCTTCTTTCTCAAAGTGATGGTAAAAAATTGTTAATTAAGCAGGTTTCCTTCTTGATCTCCACCAGATCATAATAAGAAGGAACAAAATGCTTGTGGTTATAAGGAGCTGTATGTATGAGTGTTTGTGGCAGGGGAAGTGTTTGTAATGTTTGTGTGTGTGCATACGTGTCTTTGTATGATCTGTGCACAGAGGCACAAGGGATATGCCAGGGCGATCTCTGTGGATGGCAACTGGGCCATCTAGTGGCAGGAGCATTAAGGTAGGGTTTATTTCCCATGGTATATCCTGCCTTCCTCTCAGTACAGGATGCAAGGTGGCCTGCACCATTTTAAAAGCACAATACTATTTAAAAACTCTCAAAAAACACAAGTTACAAGCAAGTTAAAACAGCATTAAAAACAAGTTGAAATAACATTAGAAGACAATTAAAATATAGTAAAAAAGACATTAAGAGGGTTATCTGCCACAACACATTAAAAACCCAAAGCTTCCTTATAAATAAGATCTTCATCTGCTGGCAGAAAGACAGCAGGCAGGGGACCAAACAGGTCTCCCAGGAAAGGGAGTTCCATCACTTGGAAGCAGACACCAAAAAGGCTCTCTCTCGTGTCTTCCCCAGACATGCCTGGGATGGTGATGGGACCAAGAGAAAGGTTTCCACTGTAGATTTTAGAGCATAGGCTGGCTCACAGAGGGCTTTTTTTTTTTTTTCCAAATAGCCCCACTCAAAGTGCAGCTCTTTTTCATCCCAAGAAGGATGTGAGTGACTTGAGTGTTAGAGAAGTACAGAAAACGGTTTAGTATATTACTGCTGTATTTTCACTGCCACTGATAAGAAGAGGTGTTTGTGACATTTCCTGCTGAAGGTGTCAAAATAATTTGGCTGGCATTGTGAACCACGTACATTATGGGGGGAGGGCCTTTAACATTCTGTCTTGCACAGAGAAATGCCTTGTGTCATTGAGATACCTTGATGACACAGATGGGCAACTTGTGGCCCTCTAGTTTTTGTTTTCTATGACTACCACCATCATTCATCACTATTTGGTTAGGGCTGAATTTTCAGATTCATAAGTTGCCTACCCATGGTAAATAGTGTGAAAACTAATGACATTCAAGAAAATCTGTCCAGTATTAATGATCTACTCCTATAAAAATATTTCTGGCTTCAAGCATGAAATGGAATATTCGATCAATTTTGAATACATTGTAGTCACTATCGCAAGAGATTTCACATATATCTCCACTGTTGCTAGTACCTGGCATCCAAAGGGCTACTTCATTCCTCTTTTTATCTTTTTATTATTGTTATTATTTAAAAAAAGCCTTTTACATTAAAAAAAAAAGCAAAATGAAAAGTTAGAAAGGCTAGAAGACACAACATGCATATTGTAATCAAGACTGATCACTGCCATTTATTAAAACCAATCTTAGAAGTATTGACAATAATACAAAATCCACGCTGGCCACGTTGAGTTCTGCAACTTAGTCCACAGTTGTTAGAATGTTTCTAAAAATTCTCACACAATTTTCAAAACATTCTGGTTTTGAAATATAAAGGGAAGCAGTCAACCACATAAATGGATTCACAAACAGAAAAGGGAGAGTCAGATGTTTGTTTTGCTTTGCTTTAAAATAGCTCAGATTTAGGAATCTTATTTTTATTTTCTCCTCCAAAAATAGCACACTAGCTCTTCATAAAGAAGTGATGTAGCACATCCCGGATAAACATGTTAATAAGAGAATGAGGTTATCACCTTTAATAGTTGCTCAGAAGATGGAATTTCATCAAATGAAGCTTACATGGCATTCTCTCTGAAATGCTGAAATTTTCTCTTCCTCACGAATATTACGGGGTATGTGGCCGCACTGAAGCATATGCCACCACAAAATCTCACAGAAGGGAAGTGGTTTCATGCCTGAGAGTGAAAATCCAAAGGGCATACCACCAAACACACACTCTTAAAGCACACCGGCAAATCTGTTGGGAGTTTCTCCTACACAACTCCCCTGAAAGGGTGAAGAATTCCTCACTTTTGTGCTGTATCTTTTAAAACAGAAAAATCGTATTACAGCCCATACTATATCCTAGGTTTATGGAATATTCCTGCATTCTTGATAATTTTACTGAGGTCTCCTTCTTTTTACTTACAGTTATTGTTGTTGAATCTGTTTTCCTGTATCTAAAGGGCTTCTAGGGCAAACAAACAAACAATATAGAAAATGGTAAAACAGCACATTAAAAATGTGGGGAAAAAAATAGGTACAGCCATATCATTTCAGACATCCTAGGCTGTCTGATCCTGGTATGCAAAGCGTTCAAATTTGGACTGAAACATTCACATATACCTATGCAAACTATTTGCACAGGCAAGGACTTTTTGGGACAGCCACAGCATCAGTGGCAGAGCATGGAGTGTGGAGAGGGGTGGGTGGGACGGAGGCTATGGCGTAAGGGGAGTGGCCACCGTGTGTGGGGGCGTGGCTGTGGTGCGTGGGGGCGTGGCTGTGATGCTCAGGGGAGGGGCCACAGGCTGGGACACCCCAAAATCATTGCCGCCCAGGGTGAACCACCCTCCCTGCCCGCCCATCCCTAGGCGACTGCACAGCACGAAGTAAATCAGGCCTCAATGCCCCTCGGTGCAGTGCCTCATCCTGGGTAAGAACAGACTTTCACCCATGCCCTTTCTGCCCTTCCTGCCCTTCCTAATGGTTTCCAAAATGTCCTGAGGCAACTATCTCATCTTGCTTTATGGTAGGTCTGTGGCTGGAAATGATCCTCTATCATTCCTCCCTAGTCCTTTAGTCATTTCTGAATGTGTACAGCACTCTCAAGGTTGGTATTTATGCTTGTGGTATTGACTAGGCTTCCATTTTAGCTACCTGGGATTCCTAGCACCAGCTGAATTAAATATGAAGCAAAAAGGAGGGGGAAAGAGTGAGAGGTTTTATGAAGAAATATGTACACATTGACCTTGAAGGGAAAACCCACCAGCACTCCAAGCCTTTGTACCACTGTGCTGGAAGTAAAAATAAATAAATAAAAAAAAATCAGCAGCTTTCTTCCCCCCTACCCACCTCCCTCTTTTATGTCACATCACAGAAAGCAGATTTGAAGTATTGATTATCATATATTATAGGCTGCTCACCTCACCATTAGCCTGCAATTTTGACTTGCTGCAGCTAGCAGCTGGGAGAAGAAAATCGAAAAGGTACTTTTGTACCAACAGAAAATGGGGGGGACTATATACACAGAGTAAACTACCACCACCCAGGTCTAAATTAGTATTTATGAGAACATGGAATCAATTTAAAAGGCAAGAATAAAAATACAAAATGGGCCCACACCTCACATTGTGCTGCAAAATGCACTGGGAGGCCGACAGGCATGACTGGCCTTTATCACAACTTGGGCCTACCTGCCTTCAGCTGAAAAGAAACCCTTAACAGTCTAAATGTGTACAATAAACAGCAGCAGCCTCGAGGCTTTTGTCAGTCTCTGGAGGCTCTGGAGCAAACAATCAGAAGCGTTTTGTGCACGTTAGGGAGATCAAATCCGAAAATAGATCAGAGAAATTAGCAGGCATAGGAGGAAATAAAAGAAGTTACATAGAAATAACCATGGCTGGCAAGGTACAGGAAGCGAGGAGAACTGGGAGACAGGACAGCTATGGTAGAAATCAGGATTGCAAAATCTAGGATTAACCCAGTATAGTATGTGGTTATGCTAAATGTAGATGTATAAGCAACACTGCACTATATAAAACATTCAAAATGAAAAAGATATTTGATTAAAAAAACAAAACAAAACTAACCCTCCAACTGTTCCAAGTTGGCATGGACCGTCCTGATTAATCCTCTCTCTTCCCACTTTTTCAGCTGCTTTTATAATGTCCCTGCTTCTCTCTTCTCCTCCCACTTTTCCCCTTTGTGCTCAGATAACTTCAGCTGCTGCAAAATGAGTTCAAACTGCAGAAGTAGTTTGCACTTGGTTAATTTGGGGATGGGGAAAAGAGAGGAAGGACACATTTTTTCCCTTCCTAGGAGACTCAGGGTAAAGCAAAGTGCTGTAGTTTCTTCTACATTGTGTGTTCTTCCTCATTAATAATTTCTGCCATCTCAGCAACACTCTGAAGTTGTTTGGCCACAAGTGTAACAGTTTCCATCTATGACATGTTGGAGGGTGTGCTAACATTTCAGACACAACATACCTATAGTACTCTAAGGATACATCTTATACAGAGAATTATGTCTAAACTGAATTTTGGGGAGTAAAAGGGCAATCAAGAGTGGTTTGGTTAGATGTAAATTATTTTTATTTTGAAATGTGTTTAATATGTATGTTGTGGTTAAATTCCTTTCTACATCAACAAACATTTGGCTTAATCTATTGTTTAAAAGGTGTAACTGAGAGCAACTGAACAGTGGTGCTTTGTCCACATTACAAAGGTACTTTGTGATAACTTAAGTTATCTGTGTAAGCAAAATGCGTTTAGAATTCCAGCCCTTTCTCTCTATATTTTTAAGCTAACGAGAAATGTTGAAAGGAAAGACTGTGTTTATATCGGTATAAAACTGAAGTTATCTTCTTTTGGGCTGCAGGAATGGAATGAGAACAATGAGGATATGTCAATAAGTTAAAACTTTGCTGTCCCACTGCCTGAAAAAGTTACTGTTTGGACTGCAGCTCCAAATAGTTTTGCTCAGACCACATTCAGCAGGGATATCATTTCAGAGGGAACCGAGATTTTCCAGACTGATCTAATAAACTGTGAGTTCTTGCAGTATAGCAATTTGGGTTCTGCCATATTTTGTTAGTTGCCCTGTCCACATCTGCTCATTCCATCTTTCATGACCAGCCATATAATAATGATACCAGACAAAGAAAGTTAGGCTAAATAAGGGCCTCTTTATTTGACCTAAACCCATTTACATTGTGTTGAAGCTGGAAAGGAGCAAGATGATGGAACAACCTAATCTTGGATCAGCTGATGCCCGGTGTCACCCCTCTGCTACTTCCCCATCCTTCTCTTAGGCGAAACATCTGAGTCATGATGGCAATCCACTAATTGGGTTGCTCCCCAGTCAGCCATCTAATGGAAGGCAAACCAAGGTGTGCATGCGCGTGCACACACACACACACACACACGCACACCAGTCTCAGGACTTTATAAGTGGGAGCAAAACCACCAAGCCTGCCTCAAGGGTAGAGTCCTTCCCCATGACACATGGCCCAGGACATCAAGAGGAAGTTCCAGACCCGTGCCCAACACCAAAAGGATCCCAAGGTGTACATTAAACTCTTATGTTCTCTCCCTGCCACTTCCATTGAGAAGGGATAAACATCTGTTTATTCCCTTCTCCCCATCAGGTCAGGCAACATGCCTCTTACTTCCTGTTGTTTGTAGTGATTTCTTAGATATTTACTAGGGCTTCCCCAAAGGATTAAGAAAAGGAGGAGGGATTTGCTAAGGTGATCCTATAGTCTGAAGGACAAACATTCTCCTTTTTATTTTTATTTTTCTTAGGCCCTTTCCGCATGTGGGAAGGGAACCATGCAGAAAACGGGACTCACTGGATTTCTTTAGCATCCGGGTGAGTCTGTCAGGACGAGGAGCAGTGCGAGCTCGTTGCTCCACACTGCTCTAGTTTCCAAAATGGCGGCTTGTCCACCAACCAGAGAAGCTCGCCAGCCTAAAGCCCGCAGATCTGCACTAGTGCGCGCCTGCAAATCTGCACCAGAGTGTGGCGACGGAGTGACACGGAGTTGTGTGCTCCATGCTTTTTAAAAACTTCTTAAAAGAGGTTTTCAAAAAGCATGCTGCGCGACCAGTTCTGGTTGCTCCGAACCGGACTGAGGTGCGGAACTACAAAAAGTAGTCTGCCCCAGTCCACTCCACAGTGCAGAAGACCTCCATTGGAGGTCGCTCTGCACCGTTTTAATAGCCCGGTGTGGAAAGGGCCTTAGATTTATTGTGTTATACTGTAAAAGTGTAATTTTGCTGATGCACTGATACACTACAACTATAAGAAGACAATTGTGGGGGGGGGAAATAAACGAGGGGAAGATAAGGAAATTTTTTGTCCTAATGTGTTCTGATATTAGAAAGAAACCTACTCAAGAGTGGGAATGAAATATTTCAGCTGGTGCCAGGAGTTGCCATAAAATAGTCCCGTACAACATAAAAGCCATTCAGATATGTTTTTTTTAAAAAACAACTGAGAACTACATAAACCTGTATTACAATCTTCCACCACATTTGTCCTGTTCTGAACTAGTCCTGCGATTCAGTCCATTGTTGGGATTCCTTTTCCCTGGGGACAGTGCCACCTCAGAACGATTCATGGATCAATGCTGGCTCCTATTTGCTGCCTTTCTTTCCCACCCACTCCCTTTCCTTCCTACCTAACATCTTTCCAAAGAATAGCCACCAACACATGTGTTCTACAAACAAACAAAAAACTGCTTGGCCTCTTCAGTTACCAGGATCAGAGAGGGAGAGATTGGTCCTCTCCCCTGTGGAATCTGACCAAAACTGGCAATTTTAATAGATATGATGGACAGAACTGAGTTTGTGGTGACTGGCAAGGCTTGGGTTAGAATGAAGGAAGAACCTGTTTGTTTGCCTGTGCTTAGAAACAAAAACAAAAATGGTGAGTTTGCTCTACTGAAATTCACAGCATTGTAGAGAAGCTGGAGGCCAGGTGGGAGGGAGGTTATTTATTTATTTATTTATTTATTTATTTATTTAATGCATAACTAAGGCTTTGTCTTAAAAAAAAATCATGGCATGTTGCAACTTTTGATGCCAGTTAGTGTCAAAAGTTCCCAGAGTCAAACTGTGACTTTCTTCTAGCAGCCGTTTAATCTGGATTTATTACAAAACTCAGACTTGAAGTGGGAGAGGATTAACACACGCTCAGGCAATGTTTGCAAACTCTGACTGAATTCTGCAGTTGAGGTTCAAACAACCCCTGCAAACCATGGCTGAACTTATGGGGATGGGATTTAGCAAAGGAGCCTCCGCCAGCTAGATTTGATCCTCTCTAGGCAAGGAGCTTCCCCCTTGGGTAAGAAGGAAGAAAGCTGACAATTTCAACTTTTAAATTGAAGATCTACTTGTGTTTAACAGACTGTTCCTTCCTAGGGCACTCTTTGTAGGAACTTGATGACTTCCGAGGGCAACCACCTTTAATCTCTAAGTGCCCCTTGAATGAGAGCATTTTGGGAAAAACAAAATGGTAATGACCAACCAATCAAAGCTGCCTTGATCCAACTCTACGATTCTATGATTCTGTGATTGACCTTCTTCCAATTTTTCCATCCTTACCCAAAATGTTGTCAAAAATTGGGTTGCACAGAGGGGGGGATTTCAGCCTAGCTCTAGCAAATGAACAGAATCCAAAGAATCAAGCAACTAGGTCTGCACACCCACAAACCTTTTTTCACCATTATGCTACCCAAATTGCAGCTTCAATGCTACATGACAAATCCTTTTTGAATCTTCTTCAAAAGAAGTTTCAGATTTGAGACAAGTATATATGTGTCTTGCTGCTCAAATGCTTTTTAAACAAATCAAAATAGCTTGTTACTGCTTGAAGCAAGTCACACAAATGTTAGCATGTAAGTCTTAGACACCCACTCATATTTTAAAATAAATTATATCTATATTTTGAATAGCTTGGTATATTCCCTCTTTGCTTACTTCTGACGGTGAGACTAGATGCTAATTCATATCTCTTTCCCACTTCTCCTTGTGAAATCTAACATGATATGAAACTTACTGTTATCATACCACCCTTTTCTGTCTAGTTCCTAAGCACTATTTCTCTGGGTGCAGTGCAAACCTTTAAGTAAAAAATGGGGAGGAAAGGTTTTGTTCATTATCAAACATAGCAAGGCCACTGACTCCCAGTCCCTAGAATCAAGTGTCATTTGTCCTATGCATATTGGAAACCTGAGGCCTATGCTACATGTTTGGGATTCAACATCTACTGTCCCTGGTCTCTTACTTCCTTACTCATTACAGTGCGTATAGTTCCTTTCTACTGCCAGCCAGCTGCCAACAGAAATTACAGAACTTGGGACTTGTGGATTGTGACAGATATCTCAAAAGAAATACATTTCTCTGTTAAAATCACATGTTCTAGGCCCAGAATGATTTTCCCATTATGAGAACACATCATAATGTGCCTCAGGCTTCATGTGTAAGAAGATTTAAGTTTAACATTTCCATTCATAGTTTGCATCTAGACACATACAAGAAATGATGGCTTACTTAGAGTTCTGTCAGTTATAACAAACCACCATCAAAATGTGGTTTCATGCCCTAGCCAGTTAATAATTGTGGTCAGAACAAACCAAATTAGATAAACAAATACCTCCCTGATGTATTAATCATCAGTGTTAGATTATTACAATATCCCACCCACAGTTAGGAATCATTGCCACTGTACAGTGATGCATTTTGTCTCTCCTTTCTCCAGGTGATCCTCTGTACCTTGTTGGGAGGTGGGACAGAATTTGAAAAATTAACAGGTTTTTTTTTTTTTTTTTTGGTAACATATTATTGTGTTCATGAGGTTATGTGGGGGGTGAGGCCAGTATGTATAATATGGGGCAATCTGAGAATGGGTTCTTCCATTCTATATCTAAATTTCTTTGCAACAGTACAGTGCCATAAAGCATACTTATCTTCCAGTTAACATCTGACTTTGACCAAATCTTTCCTTTCCTGGGTTGCGTTAAAGTAGAGATGTAGTTCTTCACTCAGTTTGTTCTTAAAAAAGCAGTGAATAATTTAAACAATATTCTTCTTTGCACAGTTTTTCTAGAATATTCATATTTTGGAACATATTCTGTGCAAAATTTGCATGTGTTTTTTTCATAAAAAATGTTTTCTGTACAGATAATGTTTGTGCACAGAACTAATACTTTCTGTACAGTACGTGATGCTTCCTACATGCACTGTGGGGATTTATTCTGATTTGAATGTATTTTCTTGACTGGAAAAGATAATTTTCTGCACAGGGAACAGAAAATGCTTATTCTGTTCCAAACCCATACTTTTTTTACATAAAACATTTATTTTGTTGTTGTTCAGGAAAAGCAATTCATGTGCAGAAAATTCTGTTTTCTGCACAAACTCCAATGTGCTCATTTTGCACAGAATAAGCCCTGAACTGTGAAGATTCTCCCAGAGTTCCCTTCATTACAGTCTCTTGACACTCGAGAATCATGTTTTTTGACCATTTTTCAAATATTCAGAGTGCTGACATTTTCCTCCCTCAGAATGAGTGTAGCATAAAATTAGAGGGATTCAAAATGTATCATTCTTGCATTTATTCACAATTGAACACTCTCTTCCATCACCCATCATGCTATCCAAAAAATAAGTTGTTATATGTTGTGACACTTATTTTAATGAACTACCTCTGATTTCTGATCTTACTATCAAATTGATATGGTAGTCTGATTCAGCATTCATGAATGCTTACATACACACACACACACACACACACACACATGTTGCGCACACACACACACATATGTAAGCATTCATGAATATATGAAGCATTCATAAATATATATATATATATATATATATATAAAAATATTCAGCTGATATTCTGCAAGCATAGATACATAACCCTGAATCAAACTAAAGCCATACTTCACTTGAGTGCATGAAAATGAACAGAATCTTTGATATCATACATAGACCTTTATATTATTTTCAATGATATCCATTATAAGAAATGGTGCACCCTCTGCAATGGCAGAGAGGAATCTTCAGATCTATATGGCAGACAAGAAAAAGCAGAATAAGGCTTAAAACACTGCATGATGTGCAGGAAAGAGAAGGTCTGGGAATGTCTGACATTAAGTTGTACTACAAAGCCTGTTGTTTTATGTGGTTGAAGGAATAGATAACACTTAAATATGAGAAATTGTTCAATCTTGAAAACCAACATTTGGGTGGCATGTTTGTCTCTGGTTTGATAAAATAAAGCTAAATGTTGCTTTTAAAAGTCATTCTATTAGGAAATTTCTTCAGTATGTATATAGTAAACACAAAAATTTGTTCCAAAGATAATACTTGCTACTTCACTGCAGGAAGATTTTTTTTTCAGGAAATAATGAGTTAAAAGTAGCTGCTTAAATGTGTTTTACTTAGAGTTGTGTAAGGATGATAACCACTAAGATAAAGACATATACATATATATAGATATAGATATAAACATCTTTTGAAACTAGAGACAGAAGATGAGACTGTCAAGTAATACATGATAAGGTGTGCCCAAAATTTTGGGTGCAAAGTAGAATTGGAGGAATGAGAACAAATATGGTATAAAAAAATAAAATTTTCTTTGTCTAAAGAAAAATACATATAAGATGAGGTATAGATGGCATTTAACACCAAACAAGTTGTTGGAAATGCCTAAGAATGTTTCAAAACCTTGCTGGGCACATGAAGATAAGGAGGGCTCCTTTTTCACATGTGGTGGACTTGTGTTAATAATAATATTCTATTATATAGGTAATTTGTGCACTTCTAGAGTCATCTTCTATGATGAGACCAAATTCATGTCCCACTCTTGACTGTTAAATGTAGAAATTTGCCACATTTGGAAATCCCATAATCAGAGAATCTTGAATTGTGTGTTTACCAGATTTCATATTTTTGATTGGTGTGGACCCATATAATTTTGGAACATGAACATTTAGAGGAGAAATGTGCATAAATGTGTAGCATATTTAAATTTTCAAGTCTTGCATAATTTCCCAAAGCATTTTGAAATTTACATTTTTGTTTTGTTTTGTTTGCAACTGTAGAAGTGGGTGGAAGAAAAGCATGGAATGAATAAAATACCTCTCTAAATCAGGCAGAGGGTTTAATTATTTTTTCTTCTCTTTAAAAGACATGCTATCCTTTCCAATATTTTACAGAACATGATTATAAGAAATAGTCAACAATGAAGGAAGGATTCATTGAAAAAAATCAACATTGTTGTCCATCCAGCTAATGCTATGGTTAATAGTTTGCATTTTAACAGTTTTAGGTAGTTGTAAGAAAATACTTTCTAAAACTGATTTGAAAATGTGTTATTGGGTCAGGCAGAACAACTCTGAAACTGTTGCAGCGTAGAAATACTGACTTTTCCAGATGAGAAGAATCAGTCGAAGTATTTCTTTTGAAACTGAATCCATCTTTAATTACAATTGATCTTGACATAAATAAGCAATATAAACAAAATGAGTTCTATCTATGCACAGGCTCTGTGCTATTAAATGTAGCTGTCTGGAATCTGTATATTTATATTGGCCTAGGTGCTTCTGTTTTTCAGTTAAGTAAATCAATTAGGAGGGTTAGATTAGAAATCTTATTGGCAATAAATCTTGTGGGGTTTTTTTGTTTTGTTTGTGTGTGTGTGTGTGTGTGTGTGTGTGTGTTTGGAAAGGGGGAGATGGATCAGAAAAGCAGATGGTCTTTGTGCAAAGCCTTCCATTCTAATCGGGACTGGCCTAAGGTATTTTGGTATCTGATGCCCAAGATTCACACTTTTTTATGCTAATTAAGGTGGAGTATGAAGGAAAAGCTCTTCCACATACACTGCCTTATATTGGTTGGTACTCCTAATGGATTGTACCTATGATGATTCAAATCCATTGCCCACATTCTGACCCTTAATAACATCTGAATTCTTCTGTTTGAGGCAGCTACCCCTCTGTTACCTGACCTTGTCAGGAAGTTCTTTCTTTGGAATGCTGTTTATTTTCCATTACCATAAACAGTACGATCCAATAATTACTATCAACAAGGGTTTAAATAACAGATGCTGAAGGGAAATCGATGCTTTTTTTCCCCCTCAGAGATTGGGCTGAAGAAGTGGCAGAGCCAAAGAAGGAAAGTTTAAAAAAGTGATGCAGGGTAGAAGCTTAAACTTTCCATTTACCCCTGCTTATCTGCTGCACCTCCTTCATTATAAAACATTTTCCTTTTATGAAGTTCCACAACTTTGCTGCACCCAAGAGTAAACATATTTTGGAATTTGGCAAAGGGGGAATACAGTGCATGTGGAAAAAGTTTAAAAGATTGGCCACTTAAGTATTCTTAACTAATCACCTCCCAATCGCCCCCCAAGCCAGACAGAAATGTCATTCACCCATACTCCAATTGACAGCAGAATGGATCTTATTCTCCCCATGCATTTGATTCCCAGTGAAGTGGCCATAGTGTCGCAATCATGACTAAGGCCATTTCTTCACTACATTGTTTATAGTACTATTATTTCACATTCAACATCTTGTGGAATTCTGGGGTTTGTAGTTTACTGAGGCCAAAGAGTTCTCTGGCTGAGAATTCTAAATGCCCCTACCTAAACTGCAAACCTCAGGATTGCATAGGATGTTGAAAGTGGAATAACAGCACTATAACAGCATACTACGGAAATGACCTAAGTAGTAATCATGAATACAGAACAGGTATGGATAAGTAAATATAGGCAATTGCTCTGTATTCACTATAACTTCTTAGACACAATCATGAAACCATTGTCACTATTGTAACTCCTCTCCCAATCTACTTTATTGGTCATCAGCTGTATGGAGAGAAGGAAATCCATTCTATGAGTGACCAAAATGTTGGTAAATGGCATTTCCATCAGGTTTGGGGGATACCTGATAAAGAACACTGGCCATTTTTCATAATTACTAATTCTCAACTCTAAATCGTGGTCTCCCCAAGGAGATTCTCTGTAGCATCCCTTCTATGACAACTCCAACAAGTTTTTTGCCTCCATTTGCCTGTAATTTTTAGTTAGGATACTCTCCTCTTTTCTGGAGAAATTCAAGTAAAGATATTTTAAAATGGATATAACATGAGTTGTTTCAAATACAAGAATAGCTGATGTTTAGTAGATTTAATCCTAGCTGATCATAACTCTAGGAAAGTTTTAGAAAAGTGAATGATGTTTGAAAAGACCAAAGTGATTATTCAGATGTCAGAACATTAAATAAGGCTTAAGCACAAACACTTTTTGAGAAAACCAGAGGCCAAAAAATACAAGATTGTAGCCTTGATCCATGCTACAACTCATCCACCTGCTTTTCTGCATACTCACCCTCTAGCAGTGCCTAGTTTTTTTATAACAAGAATGAGAAACAAGGATGTCCCTTTGTTTCTCTCTCCTGCTACAAGGAAAAACACACACAGATGCAAATAGGCAAGCACTCATGCAGGGTGAGCACACAAAAAGTCAACAAAAAGCAGGGGAATGTCTCCAAGTGGCTGTCACGGTTGTCAGAATGATGCCTGCTACAGTCACACGGAGTCTTCACATGACAATGAAGGCATCTTGTGGCCCTTGTGTGAATATGGGCACAATACGCATCTTAATCAGGAAGGTCACAAACATATAAAATGCAAGAAAAAGAAAACATGGTTGTTACCTGAAAATTTTCCTTCCTTACAGCGGGCTGGTCCACAGATCCCAACAATGGGTCTTTGGCCTCTCCCTTGCTGTTCTGGAGGAAAATTGGACTTGTGAGTTATAGAGAAGGAAACACTCTTCATGTCATTCTTCCCACTCCACACCCACCACAGCCAGATAAGGTTTACATGCTCACAACTTAAATCTTTCCTCTAACCCAGACTTTTGGACTCTGAACTCTCTGAAATAAAAGCCTAAACCAGCTGACTTCATCTGGTAATTTAATATTTTTGAAATATTAAATCAAACAATGAGATTATTTGGAAGGAGTTTTACTAAAAGAAAGAATATAATTAGCAACCAAAATATGATTTTCAACACAACCAAACTAGCTTGTAAAATTCATATTTAAGTTACTGAATTTTCAAAGTTCTGAATTTACTTACTAAAACATATGGTGAGCACAGTTTTTCCCAAAATTTTAGACTAGAGTACAATTTGACTTCTTTATTCAAATATACTCCTCAGGCTTTTGTTTGTCTGTTTTTTGGTGGCACAATATTCCACTAACTATATTTTTCAGTGGAATATATTTCCTATATGTTTCAGGAGATCTGACACAAGTAAAGTGCTGTTTGACCCAAGGACGTATTTTTCCCTGTTCAAACCCCATTTGATCCCCCTCTGCTTAACAGAAATGAAAACTATGATAAGTTGGAATTCCCTCACAAAGGAGGCTAATAAATATATGAATACTGTGCTTACTCTAGTAGCACATTCATATAACCATTCTTCTTTGAGTCAGTGATCAACCCAAAATTGACTTCATTTATTGGTTTTATTTATTTTTGGTCAGCTTTCAAAATCACAGCCTTTCCAATGGATTCTATAGCACAAAATACAATTCAAAAACTATTAATACAATCATATTACATATCATTCAGATTTCCTTAGTGGATTTATAATAATACCATAATCATTTTGCATTCACAATGATGTCAGATTTCAGTGTTTTATATTAGATCAAAAAAGAAGGGGATCTTATTTCCACATAACCTTTGTGAACTCTAACCCACTGAGAAAGAAGACACAAAAGCTTAAACTGAAATAAACTGGTTAGTCTTAAAGGTGCCACAATACATCCTCCTCCGTGGGAAGAACTATAATCAGTCAATCAATAAAATTTACAGATGCTAATAAAACTTATAATTGGGTCAGTGTGTGCTTAGCATGTCATGCTAATGAAAAAAAAATGCCTTTAACCAGGGAGAGTTGCCTTCAAAGTACAGTAGGCAGATAGGCAGGTAGATAAATAGATAGATAGCGATAGATAAATAGATATGGATACATGATAGAGAGAATGAGAAAGAGAGAGCAACAGAGAGAGGGGAGAGGAGAAGTGAGGAAAAAGAAATATAGGACTGGGTATATAGCTAGGAAAGTGAAGATTTACTATGAAATACTTTTGTACTTTTTCACTCATTCTTAATTCTGTTGAGACATTTTAGTGTAGAGTCATCCCTCCACATTCACTAGGGTTAGGGGCACAGGGTCCCCGTGAAAGTGGAAAAACTATGAATAACTTTAGGCCCTCCCAAACCATATTTAACACTCTCTCTCTCACACACACACACAGTATGATCACCATATTCAATCCATGATAGATTCTTTTGAGGCATCAGAGTTCCTTCCAAGGCAGAAGTGGGCGGGTGGTGGAGCTTACTGCCACCCCCACTGCTGCCCCACACCATTTTTAAAAGGGACTTACAAACCTTGTTTGCAGTTTCTTATTCTCACAAGGCTTGCAGTCCCTAGTAAAAATGGCATAGGGCAGAGCAGAGCTGAAAGCAAATAATCTGTGAATAATCAAATCCACAAAAGTGGAACCTGCAAACGTGGAGGGCTGACTGTATTTAGGTTCGATAATATAGAAAGAGATCACTGGTATATTGTTTTAACCCCAAAAGAGAAACTCAGGTTTACTCTGCAATGTATCAGGTAGTGGGCTTTTATAGAATAACTCCTTGAAATAAATAAACACTTAAACAAGTATAAGGAAACATATACATAAACATGATTTAAAAGTGGGGCCTTGTACACACCAATTCTATCTTTATTCTTTAGCACAGTTTTTCAAAACCCTAAGTCCTGGTCTGTTGTCCCCAGAAACATGAAGTTGTACTGTGCTGATTCAGAACTTATTAGCTGGTGAGTTGTTAATTTATCCAAAACATTTCAAAAGCTAGAAAGCACATTCATACAGGGGATATGTTCGCAGACTTATGTTGATGGCAAAAAACATGCATAATACCAAACACTGTATTTTCATACTTTCTCAGCCTTAGAGGCAGGCAAATGCAAATCCCCTCTGAACAAATATTGCCCCCTCCAAACAAAGATAGTTCACTTTAGCTTTTCCGTAAGTCAGAAACAACTTGAAGGCACTCTACAACAAGTAGCAAGGGAAAACTCTGTGCACAGGATAAGAGGAACTTTTTTCTGAATCAGCTCACAAACTAAGGCCCTTTCCACATGTGGCGATAGAAACGCTCCCTGCCGCTACTCACTGGCCTTTTGGTGGGTCCGTTTGGGTCCGTCCTGACAAGGAGCAGTGCGAGCTCGTCACTCCGCACTGCTCCAGCATCCAAAATGGCGGCTTCTGGTTGGTGGAGGCTCCCCACCAACTGCTGAAGCTCGCCAGCCTAAAGCCTGCCCCCGGCAGATCTACAGGCTTACACTGGTGCGCGCCTGCAAATCTGCACCGGAGCGCGGGAATGGAGTGGCACAGAGTGGCGTGCTCCAAGCTTTTGAAAAACCTGTAAAAACAGGTTTTTAAAAAGCACGCTGCGTGACCACTTCGGGTCACTCTGGAGCTGACTGAGGTGCGGAACTTCAACAAGTATTCTGACCTAGTCTGCTCCCAAGTTGTGGACAACCTCTGTCAGAGGTTGCACTGCGCCGTTCTACTTACCCTGTGCGGAAATGGCCTATGTTTCAGCATTTATAACTGTATCCCAGTTTCTAATATAGGTTGTTGAAATTGCTTCTAATTAAAAAAAATAAATTACAAAACTAACAGCAATCAAAAATTACCAAACAAAAGGAACAAGTGGTAGAGTTTAATTTCTTCTTTTATCACTACAAACAACTGTGAGCCAAAGGTAACAAGAAAAGTTTTTTTTATTTTTCTCTGCCTCTCTTAGGAAAAACTGTTGTCTTCTAAGGGAAGAGCTTGTTTTTGTTTATTTGTTTGTTTGTTTTGTTTTTAATTTCATTATGTTTTGTTTTTACCATCTAATGACTACCATATGATACCAAAAAGAACATAATATTGCTTGGACATAAAAATAAGTTTTCATTAGTTTTCAGATTACTAAATCTTAGAAACAAGCAGGGCAGTCCTATGTTCCCAGTATTCTTCCAGCTAACTAATTTTTCTCTTTAAAAACAATGACTGCAACGGTTCCCTTGAAGTTCAGTGCAAAAGATATTTTACAGAGGAAATAAATACAGCACAGCCATATTGTATCAAATACACAGTATGAATTAATTCTGTTCAATCTAAAAGAATTAGATTGTCATATGGCAGTTCCATAATGAGAGCCTGTAAGTGATACATTAGAAGTATCTATCCTACCAATAATATTATGTTGGGATGAAATTAGATCAAAACAATACTCTATTTTCTGAATTAAAGGTGGCAATGTCACTATTGTTTTAATATTCACTTATACTCCCAAAATTTTATCTTCTGGGATTCCTTAGGAGGACTTGGGATCCTTTTTATATGTTTAAACATCTTTAAAATAATTTAAAACTAACTAGTAATGGAAATATTATAAATATCACTTAATGACAAACAATGGAAACAAGCAATATGTCCAACAAGTAACTACATTTCCACACGACAGAGCTATGCCACTTCTGGGACAGGATGGCAGCGGTCGGCAGGTGGTGCTTCTGCATGATTACATCACTGGCCCACTGCCATCTCTCCCCAAATGTTGTCCTCATGTCATTTTTACAAAATTGAAAAAATCCATTTTGCACCTGCAATCGTGTGGTACTCCCTTCACTCCCAGACATGGAGAAGCCGCAGAAGCACAATGGTAGCACTTCCTCCTGTAGTACAGCAATGGAAACTGCCTGGCAGAAGGAAGAAGTGGTGCCATTGTGCTCCCTTCTGCATAGATTGAGCAGGTGCGGAGGGGAGCGCTGCTGACACACTCTCTTCCAGACCCAGGACCGCAGCACGATGACACGGAAGAGTGTCATCATGCAGAAATGGCCTAATAAGTAGCACATTGCTTTTTTTTTTTTTTTTAAAGATAACATTCTAAATTCCAAACAGGCAGGAAACAATCTGGGTGAGGGGAATTTAACCCATTTCCTAATGAAAATTACCACTCTCTCAAATCCAACTACTATCAATAAGAACCTAGATTATCTTTATGAAGAGTGGGATAGGTATCTCTGTTCCACATTTTACTTCACACTGCTATTTAGAAATACAGATATGGATTTATCTATGGCTGCACACCAGTTTCGATTAAGGTGTGAATGGGACAGTTAAAAAGTGATTTTTCTTTTCTTTTCTTTTTTTTGTAATATACAGGCATGCCATAGAGAAACTTTTCTTTTTTCCTAAAGGACTACTATCGGCTTTGTACAAACTATATTGCTATAGATATTATGAAGCCTGAGAAAGAAATCATAACTCATGGTCTTGAAACCCACTGATGTTTTAGCCATTTAAATCTTGAATGTATCTAAAACTGAACCTACTTCCTTCTCCTTCTCAAAACATGCAGAAACATGGAAATGGTGACACTGAAACAACAGCTTATTTTAGCAAGAGAATTTTATCAGAATGTCTTCTTCAATTAGAAGATGTGTTCTGTGATTAAAAGCAGAACTGACATAACTATTTGTGGTAGAGACTTATTTATTCTTATAGCCCAAGGAAACATCTAAAGTATTTTAATAATAAAATGACAACAGATGGGTGGAAATGTACTTTCTATAGGATATAAGGAAGTGTTTCATTCTCCTTTAAATACTAGTATATCAGTCCTTTGGAGCCAGTGCTATGTCTACAGTGACTTGCAGTGGATCCAAGGACTTTAGACATAAAACATAATGGCCTTGATTTAGAGCTATGGAAGAGTCACATGCTGAATATTTAAATCTTTTATATACCTGAAGTAATCTTAGGATGTCAGTAAAGGTGACCACACTCGTACAGTTTCCTTCCTTTGAACAATTTGTATTATATCTCTGATGGCCACTTACACAATACACTGTTCTAGTGCTATTATTCCACTTTCAAGATCCTATGGAATCCTGGGTTTGCAGTTTAGGGAGAGGCCTTTAGAATTCTTAGCTGGAGAGCTCTTTGGTCTCAGTAAACTACAAACCCCAGAATTTCACAGGAGATTGAAAGCGGAATAATAGCACTATAGCAATGTAGAGTGGAAATGGCCATTTGTCTCATTGCCAATAATAACAAGGTACAACATTGTTCAATGAACCAGTTCTCTCCTGTGCGCTAATGAAAATAGTGTACAGCTCACACAGTTTTTATTCATCACAAGGATCAGCAAAGGGAGGACAAACTGAAAGATGAATGTCACAGCATGTCTTCTGTTGAAAATGTGGCAACTAAAGGATCTCAAATTTCAAAAAGATTCTATTTTTATTTTGAAATACAATAAATTAAATAGTCTGAGCAGAGTTCAGGAATATGAGGGCTATAAGTAAACCAACACAGCAGATACACTGGTCAGTCTCCATTTCCTACAGTCCCTTATATTTTAAAATAGTTTAAATTCAATTCAGCCTGAACTTTGAGAATTTTTCATCTGCAGTGTTGAAATATTGCTTTAAAATATTGTGAATTTCTTTTTGTGCATGCAGTTTTGTCCAGGGCAAACATGTTTTGCCAGCAATACATCTAATGGAATACATTTTTTGAATGTTATTCTCATTAGTATATTAATTTCTGTGTGCATTTCTATTATATGCATTTTGCACACTTTTTCTTGAATTCTTGTAGAAAATTCAGTTGCAGACCCAGAGATATGTGAATTTCAGAGGCTTAACACTTAGCGTGTGTTTGCAAATATAAAATTAAAATGTGAACCAAACAAATGTATACCTCATCCTTCAGAAGTACATAATCCAATTCTATAGCATCAGCCTCACAGTCTGTCAGCATCCATCTCCCATTGTATAGATTTCAGGTGCCGATTGTAGTGCCAGAGACAGAGAGTCAGCTGAATAGCAGCCAATTCAGTAGTTGGCTAAGGATGGCAAGCAGGTGTTGGCAAGGAGAGGCAGCAAGTAACCACCGAAGAGCTTGGGACCAGCCTTGGATCACACTCCTCATAATGATGCCAATAACTAAATAGAATTCACAGCTGCACTTTGAACTAGGAAAGCTTGAGGATTTTGACCTCTATAAATTCTAATAAGAATTTTTCTGACCTTCACGTCTCAGACAAATGTACAGATTGGGTCTTTATTGGACATTTGTGTTTGCCTTCCCAAACATTCTGACGCTATGGTCTAATCCTAAATATTTTTAAAAAATGATTTTTTTTAAAAAAAAAGAAAACCTTTGCATTTAAAGAAAAAGTATGTTTTGAACAAATATATTTGGGTAACAAAAGGGAATCATGTCAAGTAGAACAAAAATGTAAACACAAAAATTGCAGCAAAATCACAAAAGGCAAAACAAACAAGCAAAAAGCATCAGGTCATTTTATTACATGTAAAGGAATTATATCACAGACTTTTCTGGCTTGTGCTATTCTGCAGACAGCACTGAAAAAGTTGATGTTCCAGGGTAGGGCTGAACAACTGTTGGGGATAGGGCACCACATTGGCTGCCCAGATCCCTTGGAGGGCTGTATCCTTTACTTGCCTCTTTCTGCAAATGAATTCTTTATCTTTGAACCCCTAGATATACTCCAAATCACTCTAAAGGGTGATTAGGGGCATTTTTGCCATTTTTTTTAAAGGGAAGTGGAAAATGAACTTCCAGTTCATTTGTAAGCCCTCAGCTGGACTTAAAACTTTATTCCCTAGAGAGCATTTCGGAGCAAAACATGGAAAAATGGGAGAAAATGAAACATAGGCCCTTTCCGCACCCTACCCTTTCTTGGCGCTGGGGTGTGGTGATCGTGCGAACAACCTCTTGTGAGAGGCTCTCGCTTCCCTGCTTCTTCAGCTCTGCACAAGCTTCCTGCTCGCGCGAGAGCCCCACCTCTTCCTTTCGCAGTGCAGCCTGGGACCTTCCCAGGCTGCACTGAGACAGGAACTGTGACCGGCCCGACTCCCGAGGCTCCGCACACCAGGTAAGTACATGTGGGGCCCAGGAGCAATGTGCAATCAAAGGTGCACGATCGTTGCCTGCCAGCCCCTGGAGCCTTGCACAATTACGAGGGCATCATGCAGATCGCTCCTCGTAATTGCGTGAAGCTCCAGGCCCTCTTTCACATAGCAGATGCCATGCGAAAAGGGCCATAGTGATGTCTGGGAGTCATATAAATGATCATAGAACCATACTTTACCCTTTCCTATTTCATGGTTTCCATGTCTGGTTCCCTGTACTAGCACTGATGTTTCCTCAAGGTGGCTATCTACCTTGACTTGGTGTTCTATGGAGATCAAACTATTCAGTCTTGACAACGTAATTCATTTCTAATGCTTTGAGTATCTAAGTTTTGTTATATAAGACAGGCGAGAACTGCTAATACTCAGTCTTGGATAAAAAGAAGTTGTTTTGTATGTGCTGATGCCAGCCAACAATTCATGGAAATCTATATCCAAAGTTAATTGTTTCATGGTTCAGTGACTTTCTGTTCTCCTTCAATTAATTTAAAAAATCAGATCAGAATCTTTTCTTCCCCCCTTATCCAATTATGAATTGTTTTGGTCTATCTGGAATATCTGGATCAGTGCTAGCTTAGAATGTTTTCAGTCCAGCCCATAGGACAACCTGATCCAAATTGTTATTTATTAATGACATTAATGTTGACATTTCTGACATTGGCACAACATCTGAGACAGGCCTCTGATGCTAATATCTTCACTTTGTTGTTGTTGTTGTTGTTGTTTGTTCTGTAGGATTTTTAACATCTTTGCCTCATGAAGAAGCCAGCCAACCTTTTAAAACTTGCAGGATGCCTTTTCTGCATTTTGTAGATTTTGGATTCTGTTGTATTTCATTGTAAATGTTGACATCTTAACTTTAGTACACAACAAGGATGATAGTATACTGTCCAGTACCTGAAATAATGTTATTAAATATTCCATAAACTGAACTGTTATTCCATTTGCTATAAAGCTTGATGCTAAATTGTTCTAAATTGTAAATACATATTTCATCACATATTCATTTTAAAAATACACTTCAAAATACATAAATGATATGCATTTTGAAAATATATTTCAAAATACATATGCAAGAGGGAAATGTTTATGAAATATGGATTAAAGTGTGAATTCTGAGGTGAAAACCAGATGGAGCAGACATATGGAGTAAGCACATATGGAAAGTGACATGGACCAGAAATGGACTGTTTCACTCATGACTACCTCATGCGACTCAAAACTGGGACAAGCATGGACTGCATCTTTTCATAAAGTGGGTGAGAAATCATGTTTCTGAATGTTTTCTACAACTTGCACAGAAAGTAGAAGCTAAAATAGTCATTCTGTAACTGTTGTACCTCAAAGACTTATATCCCAGTGTTACCAGAACAAGCCTAGATGGAATCTTGAAGATGAAAGGGTGGGAGGAAACCCTCCAGATAAATCATACCTGGATTTTCACTCTAGGCTCCCTGTCCAAAACATAGTCAACATGTTTTTCTAGCCAAACATTAGCACATATGGCTCTTTCATTATGTTCACATTAAGACATTTCAAAATGTCTGCTGTAACAAAGCTATGTTTGTTCTGTAAAAATAAGGGGAAAGAATTATAATACACCAGGTTCCAGGAGGACAGATGGTGTGCTGGAGCCATAAACATCGATACTCCTGTAATGCAAGATATGGGACTCATTACCCTGACTACCTCACAAAGGTTCACAATAAGGTTCATTGGATTGGACTAGATCTAGTTTAAATGAATCATAGTTGACTAACAAGTTTCACAGGTTTCATGGGACTAAAGAAGGGGTGGGTGACTAGCCCAGTTGAGGGGGCTGAAAAGCACACTGTCAGATCTGACAAGGCTGAACTTCTCCCATGTCCTCAGGCTCAGTCTCTTAAAAAAAATCCTTGTTGAAAAGAGGCCTTTTGGGGTCCTTAAACAGGACAGAGAGACCATCAAATATAGTAGAATTGTCCCCCATGGACTCAAGATGGTGCAGAACACCCTTTTAATTCTATCACATATTAAAAATAAAATTGAGGTGTGAGGCCATGCATCAAACCATCACTAGAGTTTTATTCAAACATTTATTTAAAAAAGTTAAGTACAGCTGTTGCCTCTCCATTGTTTTGATCATGCAAAAACAAAACAAGGCTTAAAAGAAAAGAACTCTGTAGAACATGAGTTCTGGCTGTCATGGAACCTCTCCATGTGCAAAGAAGGGTCTTCTCCAAAGGATGAGTGTGTGTGCATGAGAGAGAGAGAGAGAGAGAGAGAGAGATCAAAACTATGACAGAATAGGCAAGGCAAGCACACATCCCTCCTCACACTTTTCCCATCCTTGACTTAACCCACTTTTGAATATTTGACTGGGGTTTCACTCAGGGTCAAAGTATGCATTGTGTTAACTATATAGAATACAGCGTCCCCTGTTTTTCTTACTTCCTTGAGAATGAGCATGCCTTTTATTGATTCAAACTGGAACCATCACATGCATGAATGAGAAATTTAAACTGCCTCCACTCCCAGGCATTTTCCTATTTAAATTCCTCCCAGCGAAGTTGTTCAAAAGGGAGTATCAGTAATAGAGAGGCAAGAATTTGGGGGGAAATGCCTAGGGAAATGATTTATACTTCTCCTTCTTGCACAGTATGGTCATAATAGGAATCAAGGTACCAACATGCTTACTTATAGGAAAATAAAAAGAATACAATTAAGTGTACTCTGAGTAATTCATGTAACATGTAGTTTGAATCTCAGTTTGGATTATGTCAGAGTGGATTCACTTTTGGTGCCGAGAGGTGTTCATCCAGCCTTTTTGTCTTCCTTTTTGGAAGCAGCATTACTTCCAAGAAGGACTCTCAATTCATCACTAAAGCTCCAGGCTCTTGGTTTTTTCAGTATTCCATGGTTATTATGCACACTTAGGCCATTTCCGCACGTGGCGATGAAATCGCCCCAGTCTGGTACTTACTGGACTTCTTGGCTCGATGCTCAGGTCCAGGCTGCTTTGGAGCAGTGCGTGGCCGCCACTCTGCACTGATCCAGGGACAAAAATGGCGGCTTCTGGTTGGTGGAGGCTCTCCACCAACCGCTGAAGCTCACCAGCCTAAAGCCCGCCCCCAGCAGATCTGCAGGCTCACACTGGTGCGAGCCTGCAAATCTGCACCAGAGCATGGAAATGGAGTGGCATGGAGTGGTGCACTCCATGCTTTTTAAAAACCTGAAGAAACAGGTTTTTAAAAAGCACACTGCACGACCACTTCAGGTTGTTCTGGAGCGGACTGAGGTGTGGAACTATGTAAAGTAGTCCAACCCAGTCTGCTCCCACGTGCAGATGTCCTCTCTGGAGGACGCTCTGCACCAGTTTTTTAAGCCTGTGTGGAAATGGCCTTAGTTTTCAGTGGGCTCTTTTTGATGACTTTGTATTCCTTTACTTAAAAAAAAAAATGACCTGGAAGTGGGAATTATGTCTGGAAATACTTGACTCACCCCAAGCGGTCTTGTTTGTTCCTGATCCCATGCTGGCTACAAACTCAGTGGCACACATCTGTTGCTTTTATAGCTAGAAAGAGTGATTCCTGGGTAAACCAGTGGTTCTTAGACTGCAACTCCAATTCTTTCCCATTGGCTATGCTGATTGAGGTTATCGAGAGTTGCAATCCAACAACATCTGGAAGGTTGCCCACCTACAATATTATATTATTCAACTACAATATTATAGAAGCTGGTACAAACTCTTAATTTACATATTCAAGTCTAGGCTTTTCTACTTTTTGCCATTGTAATGGTTGAAAAAGAAACAAGGACTCACACATCCCATAAAAAAAAATTACAAGTTGGCAGTACTTCTTTGATCCAAGAAGTTTGAGAACGAGTTGCCCTCACTGGTGAAAATGATGTATTAGACCTACATCCTCAGCAGATTCATTAGTGCTTGACCAGATGGCATCATAAATTATGATTTCCAGATTTGCTGAATTAGGCTTCATTGAAAGCATTATTATACCCAGGTGAGAGATTTCCTGGATGAGATTAGATGCCTATTGTCTGGATTTATGGGAAATCCATGTTTTGTTCAAAAGTCCAAAATATTGAAGAAAGTTCTCACATTGGTTGCTTGCCTTGCTTGCATCTAGCACAGCCAATCGTTCAAGAGAGCCTGAATTGTGGTATTGGGTTGTCTAGGAGCTTTGTATGAAATGATTGTTTTTGTAATTAAAACAAAAACAAAAATGGCATCAGGTTGTAAACTTCCAAGTGTCTCTCAATAGGAAAAGAACTCAGAAAGATGTGAACTGAAAAGGCCTCACAGCATATTAGTTCCAGTGAACCACACACTTGGGCCTGTGAAGGAAGGAAGTACACAGCTCAAAGTCTTTCCTATAGTCATCTTGCTGAACAAGCAAGTGGCCTTTTACTTAAATTGAATTTGACTCTTCAGTCAGATAAAAAATTTACACAACACTTCTGATCGGTTTCCCAACTGCACTCTAGCACTACAATCTACTACATGTTTTAATGGTCCTTGCTCCTTGAAAAAATTAAATAAATGCCAATATCTATATTAATCAGTTCTTTACCCATGAAGATCATGGAAAAGAGAGTCTGAACCAAGTCTGGATGCTCCCTCCTTCACTCTGTAAGATGATCAATGCTAATTTGTTAGTGGCCACAATCCCACCCTCCAATGACTTTTCATAATTTGCCTTAAGAATATTATCTGTCACATTTGAGAGCAAATCATTAAACAGACAGTCTGTAAGCACTTAGAAAGGCATGCTGAGATCACTAAAAGTCAACATGGGTTTCTCAAAAACAAGTCTTGCCAGACTAATCTGATCAATCTTTCTCTTTTCTCTCTCTCATTATCTCTCTCTCACACACACTTTTTTTTATATAGGGTTACTCGCTTGGTAGATGAAGTAAATGCTGTGTCCATAGCATATCTTGACTTCTGCAAGGCCTTTAATAAGGTCCCACACAGTATTCTTGCAAACAAGTAAAATGCAGGCTAGACAATGCTATGTTAGGTGGATTTGTAACTGGTTAACTGACCAAACTCAAAGGGTGCTCACCAATGGTTCCTCTTTAAATCCTGGAGAGAAGTGACTAGTGGGGTGCCACAGGGTTCTGTGCCAGGTCCAGTGCTATTCAACATCTTTATCAATGATTTGGATGGAGGAATAGATGGCGTTCTTATCATATTTGTAGATGACACCAAGTTAGGAAGGGTAGTAGCTAAAACCTCAGAGAGAAAGGATCAGAATTCCAAAATGATCTTAACAGATTAGAGAGCTGGGCCAAAACTAACAATATGAATTTCATCAGGGAGAGATGTAAGGTACTGCTCCTGGGCAGAAAAAATGAAATGCAGATTTAGAATGAGTGACACCTAGCTTGACCACAGCATATGTGAAAAGGATCTAAGAGTCTTAGTAGATCACAAGCTGAACATAAGTCAGCAGTGTGATGCAGCAGCTAAAAAGCCAATGTGATTCTGGGCTGCACTAATAGTCTAGCTCAAGGGAAGTAGTCATACCACTCTATTTTGCTTTGGTCAGACCCAAACGTGGAATACTTCATCCAGTTCTGGGCACCACTGTTCAAGAAGAATACTGACAAGTTAAAACATGTCCAGAAGAAGTTGACCAAAATGTTAAAAGGCCTGGAAACTATGCCCTATGAGAAATGGCTTTAGGGAGCTGGGTATGTTCAACCTAGTGGTGACATCATAGCTATGTTTAAATATTAGAAGGGATATCATATGAAAGATGGATCAAGCCTGATTTCTGCTGCTCCAGAGACTACAACATAGAGCAATGGCTTCATACTTAAGGAAAAGAGATTCCATCTAAACATTAGGAACGAATCCCTGACTGTAAGAGCAGTTCAACAGTAGAATATGCAAGGTTGGAGTGAGGTGGAGTATCCTTCTTTGGAGGTTTTTAGATAGAGACTGGATGGTCATCTGTCAGGAATGCTTTGATAGTATATTCCTGCATGGCAGGGGGTCGGACTTGAGGCCTTGTGATCTTTTCCATTTCTATGATTCTATAATTCTACATTGCTAGGATTATAATTCTATTTTGCTAGGATTGTTAGGCAAACTTCTTCTTCTCTCTTCGCTGGCTAGCTTGTTCAGGAAAGTGAGCAAAAAGAAACTGGGTTAGTTTGTAGATGGGAAGCAGGGACAGACATGTGACATTTCTTAAGGAACCTGAAGGAGATTGTTGCTATTATTGTTGGTGTTGTTGTATGTGAATTTAAGTTATCTCTGACTTATGGTAACCCTAGGATGAACCTATCACAGCATTTTCCTGGAAACATTTGTTCAAAGGGGATTTGTCTTTGCCTTCCTCTGAGGCTAAAGGAATGTGGCTTGGCCAAAGTAACCCAGGGAGTTACTATGGCTGAGCGGAGATTCAAACCCTGGTCTCCAGAGTTGTAGTCCAATGCTCAAACCACTCTAGCCCAATGAAAAAGATGAAGAGAATAACAAAATGATCAAAAATGTGCCTCATTCCAACCCTTCAAGGAAAGTATGTCACTACATTGGTGGGGGACCATGTTTACTAACACATGCTGTGTCCTCATTCGTCATGATTATGGTATGTTTAGGAACCATTGCTGGTATGGGAAGTCACATTCTTCTCACTGACCTCTATGTGACCTTCTCTCTTCTAATGTTACTCAAATGGCATGGGATAGAGCCATGAGGCCAGCAGCAAACACGACTCTGTGCTGCAACCACCAGCCCAAGGCTGGGAACAGTCAAGTTGCTGCTTTCAGTACTCCTCCTTACACACACTTGAAGATCCATGGGGCTTCAGATACAGCTTTGGCTATCAAAGAGACTTATTTTGAGCCTGCTACATTAATCCTGCCCTAGGACAAAGCCTGTGTTGCACTGTAGGAATAAAACACTCTTTTTTTTTGACATAAGAGGAACTCTTGCATCTAAACTTTCTTTTTTCAGTCCGCCTAACATTGTCCATATGCATCAACATCACATCTTACATCTCTTGACTTTCAGGCATGTAATTTAGCTACACAGTTGCAGTTTAAAAATTATCTCTCCTCCCTCAGCCCCCCTTGCTGCCGCCTTGCTCTCAAGCGACTCTGTGTGGAGTTCAGCTCAAGATGAATGCATGGCAGCCAATTTGCTGCTACCCAGGGAAAATGTTAGAACATGAAAACATTCCCTCCCCTTAGTTTCAGAAAGAGGGCTTGGGGATGCAAGTATTAGTAAATCTGATGCCACACATATGCTCCTATTGCAACGGCCTCTGGCATCTGTCTCTCTGTGTTAAAACAGCCTTAATTGTAAGAATATCTTTCTTCTGGATGCTGATTGTATTAAGAAAAAAACCCCAAAAAACTAACAGTCATAAATAATAAATAATACTGATACTAATATTAGCAATCATGATTTTCAGATGGAAAATGTGTCATTTTCTTATGTCCAGTAAGACCTGAACAGTAAATTTTGCCTCAAGTCCCTGTTTATCTGTTGAAACATTTCTCTTTGACACCCCCACCCCCACCATCACTGTCTTCTACATATCCTTAAAGCAGTGTTTCCCAAACTTTGGTCTTCCCTGTGTTTTGGACTTCACCCTCCAGAATCAATGATCATTGGCGAAGACAGCTGGGAGCTGAAGGCCAAAACACCTGGAGGTTTAGAGTTTTAGAAGGACATTTTTTTTAATATCTAACAAAATGGACCCTGTATCCACCAAAACCATGCCACCATACATGTACTGGTTCTGGTGTGGGGAATTTTATTGAGAAAACTTCTCCTGGCAAAGCATTTGCTTGATCTTTCCTGAAATTCATCAGGTGAGATGTATGAGAAGGAACCTTTAAATATGCCTTGAATTCCAATTTTTGGTAGAAACCTGGCAGCAACTCAGAGAGATGCAGAATCCATCTGAAACATTTTCCTTGTCTTATTGAAGCTTCTGGCTTCCCCCAAAATCCTCAGATGTTTCGCCTCAGGAGGAACCTCCGAATTCATTACAAATGTCAGTATTTTGGTGGCAAATCTGGTCTTTGAGGTACACCACAGGGCTCTTTGTTCTTTTTGCTGGAACAGACTGACATGACTACCCCTCTGGAATTTAAAAAGAAGAATGTTCTTTTTCTTAGTGTGACAGCAGAAAATGCTCAGAGTCTCTTAATCAAACTTAGAACTGTTTCTACTAGAAAATGTTTCATCAGAAGCTCTATTCCTGATTTGTTCTCATTTTTCCCCACTTTGATTGTTAGTTTTGCTTTCCTTGTAATGAACATTCCTCATGAAACCTAATTATGTGATGGCAAAAAGGGAACGGTTCCTTTCGAAGCTGCAGTACAAGTTTATACAGGATCTCTCAGAATATTACTGGATGGCAGAGTATAGCACTTGAACACATTCATACCAGCTGGTCTCCAACTGCTGGGCAAGAAACTAAACAAATGAAATCTTAGCCGATCAAATTATTTTTTAAAAAAATAATGATCTGAAGTTATCTTCCTATCACTTGCACAGATAAAACATCATTGGAAATTACCACTGATTCCAACCAGCAAGTTTACACACATTCTTCATAGAAATGCCTCCTTCTGCGTGCAAGGAAGAAAATGGTTGAAAAGCTGACAGCCCTCATGAATTATAACACCAGAGGCTAAATCTGTTCAAGGTCTTTGGTTTTACAAAAGCTTATTACTATTCACGTTCTTGCTCAAGTCTATAAGCTGTAAAAGTCTTCCCTCTTGTAGCAATAAGTCACTTTGTAAAATGACACCTTGTACTTTCTCTATTTCTTGCTCTCACAAACAGGCATACACGTGCACATACACACACACTCCCTCTGTGACTTTCCTTGTCATTACTGTTCAGTGTAGCAGTCAAAACATAGCTTTCCACATCCTTCTGTTCAGCTCTTCTGTCAAAAAATAAAGATACATTCCTACTGCTATGTTGGTACACCTTCTGAGTTCTCCTGAGGATCTCCTAGGCTTACATTTTAAACAAATATGAACTTATTTCTAAGAAAGTTGTTGGAGGAAGCAATAATACAATGCATAAGTAATACAAGGTGTACAGGAGAGCCATTGAGTTATTATAACCTACCTTCAACACAGGTCTCACACCTTGCAGCTAAATGTTGCCCCCAGTCACTGATTAAACACATGAAGCTGTCTATAATTAATCATCTAGACCAACTTTCTGCAAATCTGTTACCTCCAGGAGCTTTGAACCATACTTCTCATAAGTCTCTAGCCAGTTGTATCAGTTGAGGGTTTATGAAAACAGTGTTCCAAACTGGGCACCAGATCGAGTTTTGTCCTAATTCTTTTTTCTGTGACAGGCAATGGCTTCCAGGATGTCCTGCAGAAGCCCTTCTCAGTTCAAATTCTTGTGAGCTTTCCTTTCTCAGGGCTGCTCGGGATCAAATCTGGAATGCTCTGTATGCTAAGCATATGACAGCATGCAAAATATATTATTAAGATAAGAGTTGGTCTAAATGGCCTTTCAATATATCTTTCCCCCTACCTCCCCTCTGTGATTTTGAAAAGAGATCTCTAGTATGGGTCAAGCCACTTCAACAGGATTAGCCTGTTGGAAAGCTTAGCTGAGTGTTGAGTAATCTCTGAAATGATCAAAGGCAGACCCTTCTAAAGGGTGCTTATTTTATTCTTTCTCTTCCCTGCCTAAGGAATTTGATGACTCTGGTGTAAGGTCAACAATGTCAAGTGAAATCTGTATATGTATCAGGAAATGTATGGTAGAAGTGAACTGGAAAAGAAGCAGGCTGCTAACTTTGGTTCCAAATACCATCTGATGAGCGGAGAGGAGAGCAGAAAGATCTTGTAGTGTTAATGCTGTGAAATCTCATCTTTTACTCACCCTGTCTATATGTGTAAATAGATCTTATAACACAGAAACACTGCATGGTTTGGGCAATCTCTTGGGCAGAAACAAATCCCAGGTAAGTACTCAGATCCCCAAATTTTCTCATTACGTAGAGGTAGGGTATTTACCTGTAAAAGTATGAAGCCTTATATTTCCTTGTGTTAATAATAATACCACCATGCCCCAATTTTACAGTCCTATTTGGGATGCAAACCCAAGAGGTGAGACTCAGTTTGGGAAGAATATTTCCCAGTCTACTTTCTCAGGGCCATGAATCAGAATGAAGGAGAAAGAAAAAACAGCAACTATCAGTGTGGTATATACTGAAGAATTTTTTGGTGGGGGTGGAAATACCTTCGAAGATAAAGTGGCCAAGGTTTCCTGCTTTTATTCTTTTAAAGGTGTAGTGGGGTGCTCAGCAGTAGTCCTTTAATAATAAGAACCAGATGGACAATGGAAACAATACCATTAGGGTGTTTCTGTTCTATCAGTTATTATCTTTCCTTCTCAAGAATGACTTTGTAAGGAAGGATATTGTCATTTTTATAGGGCAGTCTCTCATTAATTACAAAGGAACCCTGGGTTTCTGAGGACAGATAAGGTACTTTTGGAAGCTGTGCATATTATCTGTGCAGAAGAAAAGAGGGAGGGAGGGAGGGAGAGAGGAGCAAGCCTCAGTAATACAGGAAGTCCTCACCTGCCCTATTATCTGACAATTCACCCTTTTGACACTTCCAAATTAAGGATAAGTTCCACTGATTTCATGGGGGTTCTACTCTTTCAGCAGTTTTTCTTGCTGATGCAGGCTCACTTGGAACCACTTGCAGGCAAGTGTTGCTTACAAAATGAGCTGAGAGGGAGAAAAGGCACTAAGTCAGCTGAGAGATTCACACATGCAGTTGGTAACAAGTGAGCCTCTCTAAGTCCATCATGCTCCCTATAGTACACTATATGGGTTCTGCGTTCCAACCAATTACATTTTTTGACAATGCTTTGGTCTCTAACTTATCAGGTAAGTGAAGCAAGCCTGAATCATCTTTTAAAAAAATGCCTAGAAATAACTCTCTTGAAAAATGTCACTTACTCCATTCTTTGGGGATTAGTTGCCTCTGAAACTCTGAAAAGATATCACTTCTAGAGACCTTAGTGGTTTGACTTGACATATCTCAAGCCCTGTATTCCTCAGGATTGTCTTACGCTTCAAGACTCATGGCCCATCCAAACAAGAACCTCACAACATTTCCAGAAAGTGCTCAGATTCTGCGATGGACAAACTTCTGAAAGAAGGAAGCTTCACAACTGACTCTTGCCCTATGTCAGCACAGTGCTTGTGCAGCTGTGGGAAAAAAAGCCATCTTTACTGGCCTCATATGGAAATAATGCTAGCAGTAGGAAATATGTCTTAGTGCAGTAGCACCAGGATATGGAAGCTTCAGGGAAAAGTAAACTCAGATCACATCTGTGACTTCAGCTTTTGTGGCTTATCCTGGTCACATATGAGCCAAGCCAGAATTTCCTCCTGCCTTCCGTTTGTTGTTGTTGTTGTTGTTGTTGTTGTTGTTGTTGTTGTTGTTGTTGTTGTTACTGTTTTGTTTTTCCATCTATCCTATGCTGTATCTCAGTAGACTTGGGATTCTGGCATGAGAGGATGCTCTTCAAATATATGGTAACTTGACAAGTATTAGGCACCTGGAGGCACTGCTCAGGTGAAGGAAAATCTCCTTTTGATTTCAGGGCCCAGAAGGTGGGGAAGCAAATGACCCTTAGGATCATCTGGGGTATACCCTAATTTTAAGTCATGGAAATGATCAAGGAGGTCTTCAGGAAGACATTCCATTGAATGGGGCCAGTTAAGAAGCAATCCTGTACATCTGACTTGCTCCTGGGGCTCAGTACTGTGCCCAGGGGTAGCTGAGAAACTGTACAAGTGAACCCAGCCTCAGTTGATCCCACACTGGGTTGCTCCACCATTGCAGTACACAACTTGGGTAAATAGTTTAAATAAAGTGATTCTATTTAAACCAAATCCGTCTAGAACAGCAAGTGACATTTGGATGCTACATCAAAATTCTGTTGTTTTGGAATTTTGATAAGGAAAGCAGGCCAGTTCTTTTGTTGTGGGTGCCTAGCAATGTACCTAGTGACCTAAAATTTGTACATTCTCAGCTTATTTTGTTTTCAGCTGCTCTATATGCTTTTCAAATATTATGGATTTGCTTTTGCCTTGACTTCTCAGCACACAGCACATATTATACAGTCACTGCAGTCTGCTACAAACATGTACCAGTATGCACGGCCTCAGAGAAAGAAGGCGAAAAGACTCACAAGGAGCTTTCCATTAGCACCCACCCATCCACACTGATGTCAGAGAAAAAAAATCAGAAGGAGGGGTGGGGCTGAACAGGCAGTGGCAAACAGTCAGAACCTGGGCCATTTCCGCACTAGACTGTTATAGTGCTATTATGCCACTTTAAACATCCTATGGAATTCTGGGGTTTGCAGTTTAGGGAGGGGCATAAGGCTCTTCTCTAAACTGCAAACTCCAGGATTTAATAGGATGTTGAAAGTGGAATATTAGCACTATAACAGTCTAGTGTGGAAATGGCCCAGGATTATACTTCAATATTTAGTGCATACCTTCCAAACGAATTAATTTTAAACAAACCCATTATGAACAGGATGTCATACCCACCAGCGGTCCCAATTTGGAAGGGACAGTCTTCATTAATGTCTATCATCCCACGTTTTCAGTTGTTGTTGTTTTTAAAAGTCCCTTTTTCTCTTTTCCTCCTACTTTTCCAATTTCTTCCCAGCATACTTGATTTGTTGCAAACTGAGTTCAAAGTGCAAAGTTATTTGCACTCACTTAACTCAGCAGGGGGGAAAGAAGAGCAGAGGTAGAAACTTGTCCTTCCCTGTAGACTCAAGCAAAAACCAACTGCTCCAGACTTTCATAACATATGTATTCTTTTCTATTCATAACTTTCACCATCTCGACCACATTCTGATGTTACTCGGCTACATGTGGCCTGATGTATGTGAAATGTTGGGATGATACGGGATGGTGGTAATAACTAAGGTTCCATACAGCCAATAAGTATCCACATTGTGAATGATAATGGTCCTTTGTGTCATGGTAAATCCTTCTTCTAGGAAATCAAGCTACTCAGAGCAACACAGCCAGTATTTGGAATATCACAGAATAACAATGTAATAATTTCCACACTGGATGAAAACACACAGATTTACCCTGGGCAGTTTTCAAGAAAAGCAGCAATTGAAAGAATAGATAGTTTTTGATCAATTCCAGTTCAGACTTGTGATACAGACATTGAATTCAATTGCCTTCCAAACTTGAAGTATCAGTGGAAAGAACTATATTATGTTATTAGTATGAATCCTCTTTTTTACTCTCTTATTTTTAGAAGGTTATTAACACTTCAGAATTTGTTCTGTGCAAAAGTCACACAAGGTTGTTTTGTGCAGAAAACAGCATTTTATGTGCAGGAAGCAGCATTTTCTAAATGAAAGATAATGTTTCAATGCAGAAATATTAATTCTTGTACAGAAAATGCTGTTTTCTGAGCAGAAATTGCTGTAAGTGTGGGTTTAATCTGCATAAAATTCACACAACATTTTCTGTGCAGGAAACAGCATTTTCTGCACAAGAATTAATATTTCTGCACTTAAATATGATTTTCCACACATTTCCTGTGCAGAAAATGGTGTTACCTGCACAAAACAACCACATGTGAATTGGGGGCAGAGTAAGTTCCATACTGTGAGGATTTCTGTCAATCCAGTAGTCTTCCTGTCTCGGTTTCTCAACACTTGAAAAACTTGAGTTTTGACTTTTTTAAAAAATATTTTTGAATATTCTTTTCATCTCCATATCAGAATGTGCCAGTCAGTTTGCACATTCCACAGAGTATTTTAAAGTGTGTCCAACTAATACTAAGATAGTAGAGATACATGGTATCTGCAATATGGATATATATTCCAATGCTCATCAAGGATGGTGCTTCCTGTTTTACTGCCTTGGAGCAACTGCATTACCAAGCACTGTAAGGGAACCCTGGGACTGTAGATTCAACTAATGAACCAAATGGGGCCCATACTCCATCTGTGTCTCTCTATATATACATTTTTGTGTTTTCTCTAACAGTGAGAGCTTTATATATAATGGAAGGAAGGGAAACATCGGAGGGGGGAGGGTGCATAGTTTTCCCCATTATATATTATTGTGGTTTGCAATCCACACCTTTTGACCTCCAGGAGGTTTGACCAACAGATTTGAAAGTGTTGGAGAAGGGAGATGGGCATCAGTATTTTGTATTATAGATTTAGGCTGCCCAATTAGAAAGGTTCAGTTTTGCCCTTACTTGCCAAAAAACCCGTCCTCAAGAATCTTAGATCTCTGATGGTATACCTACGTGGCACATATTTTTTCAAATCCACCTTACATTTTCAGAGACATAGGTAAACAAATCATGAGAGAACTGATTGTTTTATTTATTTATTTATTTATTTTAACATTTTACTGCTACACTGTTTTTAATCCATGGTTTTAAATTAACATTGTGTATGTTTTCATTCTACAGACAGTTTTGCATTATTTTAATCTTAACATTTTATATCTTTTTGGCTATACGTGGATTTACTTCTGTCTTTTATTCTGTAAATTCTTTTTTAATTCTTAATAATTCTTATTAAAGGAATGTTGCATGGTAAGCTAAAGAGCATGATACAGAAAGGTCCCTTATGGCCTATTGCCCTGATTTCATGCAGACACTACTGTCTCCTGGACTGCATCATGTTCAAGTCAATTCCACAGCAGCTGAAAGCGCCAATCTTCAGCCAAGAGTATCAGCTCAGTGAACCTGCACACCTCCAGGGAACTGTTTCAGAGCCTCACTGACCCTTTGGTCAGACTACTGAGAATAATATCCACAGTATGTTCTGGGATATGTATTGGCAAGTAGTAGAATGCCCTGTGGATGGCAAACGCTAAAGAGAAACTTGAAATTGGATGGAAAAATAGAAGGGAAAAGGGGTAAAACCCTGGATTATAAAAAGACTATTGGGAAAGAAATGAATACACTTCGGGATGATTGAGAAACAAAAAGAAGAAAAGCTTATCAACACTCTAGCAGAAAAGATTTTAAACAGTAAGGGTTGATGTTGACACAGGATGCTATTTTTTGCATCATAATGCACACAATAGAATTTTGTTTCTCAGCATCCAACAAAGTATTTAGCAATTGCCATTCATTATATCAGAGTTCCCAAAGCAATGCACAGCCAGATAGACTGGGCAGGGCGGGGGGGGGGGGGACAACACTCCAATTTTAGAACCCTGCATTGGATAATGTAGTTTTGGCTGTTTTCCTGATGTCCAAGGATGGAACCAGATAGACTTTCTTTGGGAGAGAATTCTACTCTTTAGTACATCTGGGCCTCACTATGTAGTGGCTGGAGATATCCTTAGAGGATGGTGGAAAAGTATCTGCTCACATACATTCCTTTCTTGAGCTATCAAGTGGCAAAAGCTCCACAGTAGTTCACATTGATTGCTGAATGAGCGGGAGAGAGAAGATAATGTTTAAAGATTACAATTTTTGGTGTGAGCAAAGATACAAGGCTAAATCCAATTGCTCATCTCTCCTAAACTAGACTTGCTGAACTGTAAATCACACTTATGTATATCATATAGATTCTATGGGCTTACTTTAGTTGAGACTGAGAACTGGATTTTAGCTGTGAAAGATCCTTGCTGAAGCTATTCCCCACTCCCATCCCATATAGGGATGTTTAAAATGCTGTTTACAGTGTATTTGTATTAGTTTTAAAATTTGTGAGTAGTTTTATTTGGTTATTTGGGGGTAGGTATTTATATTTATTTCCTTATCAGTTATATTAGTCTTACAGTTTCTTGAATTGCTGACTACCTGGAGCATCAGATAAGGAAGCTGATGTCTTTTTAAACTGAACTGAATAAGCATATAAATCATTAACCTCCCTGGTGTGGCCACAACTCCTCATACAAACTGGCAGCAAGGCTGAAGTGCTGTTCCCTAGAGATGTCTTTAAGCAAGGCCAAGGAGTGCAGTTAGCATGCTCAGACCACGGATCCTCAGGAGCACCTGCCTCTCAGCTCATCTTGCTGGTTTAGTAAACCAGATGAATGCTATAAACAACTCTGAGTCTATTACTTATGTGTGCCGGAGGCAAAATACACTTTATCGACAAAACAAAAAGAGTGACCTTTTGCTCAGGATTGGTAATACTGCAGTAGTTATGATGAGGTATATATAAAAAGTAGCAACTAGAAAATATCTTAAAATATACTCATTTTCCTCCTCCTCCTCCTCCTCCTCCTTCTTTTTGAAGTTTCGTTTTGAAGATACACAACATCACCCCTTTTACATGTGTGGTGAAACTTGCTCCCTCTTTCCTCTCTGAATATTGACAGGGAAATTTATCCTGTAGTTGCCAGGAGTGCCAATGGGTCCTTAAGTAGAAAAATATAAGACTGACGCCCCACATCCTTCCAGACAAGGGGAGGGCAAAGTGAAGGAAATGGGCCAAGGAAGTCCTTCATAACCCCCCCCCCAAAAAAATGCTTATGGATTTTCCCGTTTAAACAATTTACAAAAATGGTCCGTCATTCAGTAACATGTCCCCAAATGTGGCATCATCCATGCTTTACAACATCTCAAGCCCTCTCCTCTAACTAAAAGATGAGAAACAGTGGAACTGACTTCCAGATTGGGTTTTTAGAGCCCTTAAAGTTATTAATCATGAAATAGAAAAACACTATTCCTCAGGAAAACACTTTTTGCTGGAAAAAAAAAATTCTGTTTGAAACATCTTCTGTCCCTGTCCCCTGTTTTCTCTTCTGCCATCAGCAAGACTAAATACCAGAAATGCTTGCTGTGCTATGTGCATTGATTGGATCCAGACTTAGCAATGCATAGAGTAGACTCATTGAAATCAATGGAACACATTAGTTCTCATTAGTAACCTAAGTCCCACTGACTTCAGTCTCTCCATTCTAAGCCCTGAGCTGGCAGAGTTACTTTTCAGACATAATTGATTCTATTAGTTATTACGATGTTTTAAATGTAGCCATTCCTGTTACTTATTACAATGGCAAAGAAAGGGAAAGGAAAATGGTTCAGATTGGTAAAAGAATGGCATAAAATCTGAAAACATCCCATCAAAGTAATTTCTGAAAACATCTAAAAACTGTTACTTGTTATATCAACTTTGTTCTTACTTGTTATGTTGCTTCTAGAATGCAACTTTTCTACATCCTTGTTATAAAAAAGTGTTATTATGTCATCTCCCACTACCATCATCACACCAGGGTCTGTTCACACTACACAATTATGGTGCTTTGATTCTGCTTTAACTGACATAGTTTCATCCCACAGAATCCTGAGATTTGTAGTTTAGTGAGGGGTATTTAGTGTTCTCACCCAGAAAGCAAATCTAATGCCTTACCAAGCTACATACCCCAGGATTTCATAGGATGAAGTCATAGCCTTGAAAGTGGAACCATGGTGTTGTAACAGTATAGAATAAAAGGACTCCAGGTTAATGTGCTTGTCACGTTTAATCAGTGCATTCCATTAAAGTCTATCCAACTTCACGGACACTACCAGTAGCATCAACACAGTATCTTGTCTCCAGGGGTAGCAATCTCTCTGCCATAGAAAAGTAGTGCCATGGAGAGACTTTCTAACATAGCTCCATAGTTATAGAAGTTAGAACTCTATTCTTTAAAGGAGAATTTTTCAGAAAGCTGTTTCAAAAAGTTGATGATTCTACCCAGTACCCCACAAGTCAGTTTTGTGTTCTTATGAAAACAGTATGGCCCAGGATGAAAAGATAATTACATCGTGAGCCCCCTCTCCTGTAGCTGCATCTTGTCTTATATTTACTTCACATTTACTACTGATACTGAACTTCAGTACAGAACAGGAGTGGGCAACTATGTTGAGGTGGAGGCCTTTTTTTCTCTCTCATCCTTCCTGTACCCCGTGCGCTCACTGCCACATTTTCATCAGGCCAGAAGTGATGGTTTCAGACAGTTTCCAGCCATTCATGGTGGAATATAGTAGAAAACTAGCAGGACAATTTGTGGTCATTTCTTCATATAAAAAATGAGAGTGGGGTAGGGGGAGTTTCAAGGTCAAAAAGTCTCTATCCTTGTTGTATAACAACTGGACAATAATATTAAAATTAAAAAAAAGCCTGTAGGACTTTTTTTAAAACATTAAACAAAGCTGTGTAAAACAAAGTTGACCTATATCTGTATTTGTATCTGTTGTCATAGACAACAAAGAAATAACTATTTATGTGTGTTTTTAATGTTACATAAGAAAGCCAACCTTACTTGGATGATGATATCTGGCAGAAGCATTTCCCTTCCAGAAAAGCCATAATCTTGAACAGGACGTCAAGGTGAACGACACACCTATTGACATGCAGTTGTGAGGAGAAGGGCATGTTCTCCTGCTCCCTGTTTGTTTTACTGTGTAATTCCTACAGGGACAGGCTTCTATTTGCCACACTAAATCTTGTTATTCACATTCTGCCTGTAACACATTCTCTTTGTTCTTTTCCTAGAGGTAGGCAAACAGAATTGGCATTCTTGTTAGCAATCTCTGAAGGCACAGCAAATGCAGATACAGTTAATCCCCTCCCACTTGTTATTCAGGAATTGGTGCCTGCCAATAGGATTTGGGAGTCCCTGAAGGCATGAGTTTGAAGGGAAGAGTTAAAATCAGTTCGCTTCATGACATTTTCTGTTCTTGAGCTCATTCATCATATTCATGGAAACAGAACCATGGAGGGGACTGAGGTTGCCAATTAAGTTAAATTAAGCAAGATGGACAGGAATCTAAGTGAACAAGACCACTGGCATGATGGAAAGCAACTTTATTAATGGCAGAGAGCAATCGTGACTAAGATGTTTCTTTTAATCAGGTTTTTCCTTCAGCCTTATGGCTCATTAAAAAGTTCCACTGGGGCGAGGCAGCTCCTAACACTGTATTGCCAAGGAACGGATCATATTATGAGTATGAGTCTATGTTATCAATATTAAATCCCAGAGACTGCGGTCACTGGCATCCTTCTTATTTGGGGTGGGGAAGGGAAACAAGAGCAACCCATAAACAACTGGAACCATATGGACTAACTTTAATCCTTGCTAGAGACTTTGCCCTATCTTGACTGACCACACATCTTGAAATTACTTAGGGAAGCTAATCTGCAGTTGACCTTGATACTCAACACGTTAAAACATTCTATAAGTACCTCAGGCATAGACTTTGGTTTTAAAATACTTCCTCTGCCACCTTCAGACAGAAAGTTTGATTAAACTGTTCCTGAATCATTCCCATTCACACATACACAGACACCCAAATCAATGATGTAAGAGAGATGCTAACCAGCTAAGGTACAGAGAAACTACCCTGGAAAAGAAAATGTTTCTGAACTTATAGATGTTTGCTCTGCTGAATATATCAGAGTGAGGAAACAGACTGAATTAGAAAGTGGGGTGGGAGGGATAAAAAGAGAAAGAAAATAATTTAGGCACAAGATGAAAACAATGAGTAGACTGGCAGTTTTTCCTTGAGAAGCTTTTTCAATAAACTTGTACTAACACTGAAAAGGCCTTGCTTTGTGTTCTAGAAATTATATCTTTATAGATAAACGGTATAGGAAGCAGAGTCTTCTCAAATATATCTCAGCCTTTACAGAGCACCTAACAAGGAGCTAGGAAGTAGTGTCCTTCAGTCAGCCAGAGAGTTTGGCCGGGTTGGGAGGCTTAATTCTCAGTGGAAGCCTAGTGAGAAACAGAAGAGTAATTGAAGGTGCGGCAGTTGGAGGCACAGGTTTCTAATCTTCATCTTATTAGGGAAGGTGAGGACTTCTTAGATAGGGCAGAGAGGACCTTCCTGAAGACTGGATATGCGGAGGAGTTGCCTGATGAGGAAATCAGTTTCGTGACCCAGGAAAGCGATGCTTGGAGGACTGTCACACGGAGAAGTAGAAGGGCCAGGAAGGAAACAGAGACTCTCAAACTACAGAATCGCTTCAACGTTCTTGCTGCTGTGAATGATGAGGAACACCAGAAGGAGGGAACGCAGCATCAGCAAGAAGGAATCCAACTTCGGCAACTGGAACTTCAACACCAACAGGACAGCATCCAACATCGGGAAGTCCAGTACTCCCGGCCTCAACACAATGCCCAGGCAATCCTGGAGGAATCTGCTTGTCGAAGAACCCCGGACAGGCCTCAGAGGAGGTGAGTTCTGGTGGTTGGGGACTCCTTGCTCAGAGGAACCGAACCGGCAGTTTGCAAACCGGACAAGCTCAATCGAGAGGTCTGCTGTCTTCCTGGGGCCAGGATAAACCACGTAACAGAGAGGCTAGCCAGGCTGGTCAAGCCCACTGACCGTAAGCCCCTCGTTTTGGTTCACGTTGGAACCAACGACACGGTGAAGCGCAGCTTTAACCACATCACAAAGGACTACGAGCTTATGAGGAGAAAGCTTAAGGACCTTGGTGCGCAGGTGGTCGTTTCATCAATCCTCCCTGTTCAAGGATATGGTGCACAAAGGGAAAGGACAATAGTAGAGGTCAACAGCTGGCTCCGCACATTTTGCCACCGCCAACAGTTTGGCTTTTTGGATCATGGCTTGAAATTCCAGGAACATGGGCTTCTGGCAAGGGATGGGCTGCACCTCATGAAACTTGGCAGGAACGTTTTTGCAAACAGTCTCACAAGGAGGATTAGGAGGGCTTTAAACTGAGTACAACTGGGGAGGGAGACAAGATTATTCAGGACAAGGACTTGGCAAGTGCAGGGGAAAAAGGCCCACATGATATTGGCCAAGTAGGAATAGCATCCAATCGTGGGAGGGGTGGAAACAATGCTATGGGACTTGCAGGAAGGGCACGGGGACTTAAGTGTCTCTACACTAATGCACGGAGTATGGGAAACAAGTAAGATGAATTTGAACTCCTAGTACAACAAAATAAATATGATTTGATAGGCATCACTGAGACCTGGTGGGATGAGTCTCACAATTGGAATGTAGGAATAGAGGGGTATAGCCTATTTTGTAGAAATAGACCAAATAAGAAAGGAGGAGGAGTAGCCTTATATGTCAAGGATGTTTTCACCTGTGAAGAGATCCATGACTTGAACACCGGAAGCCAGATCGAGAGCATCTGGGTAAGAATTAAGGGAGCGAGAAACAATAGGGATATTATAGTGGGGGTTTACTACAGACCTCCAACCCAGACTGAGGACCTCGATGGCGCTTTCCTAGACCAAATGACTGCACATTCAAAAAGGAGAGATACAGTAATAATGGGAGATTTCAACTACCCGGATATATGTTGGCAGTCAAACTCTGCAAAGGCGGCAAGGTCCAGCAAGTTTCTTGCTTGTCTTGCAGACAATTTCATGGTCCAGAAGGTGGAAGAGGCGACAAGGGGATCAAATATTCTGGATCTGATCCTGACCAACAGGGAAGACCTTGTTAATGACGTAGAACTGGTTGGATCTTTAGGAGAGAGTGACCATGCCCTATTAGAATTTCGCATTCAGTGGGGAAGAGAAGGCAAGTGTAGCCAGGTATTTGTCTTAGATTTTAAAAAAGCAGACTTCTGTAAACTGAAGGAGCTGCTGGCTGAAATCCCGTGGTCAAGAATAGTCAATGAGAAAGGAGTTCAGGATGCATGGGAGTTCTTTAAAAGGGAGGTACTGAAGGCACAGGCTAAAACTGTGCCATTAAGGAGGAAAAATGGAAGGCATCTGAACAAACCGGAATGGTTGACTAAAGAGCTCTCAGCTGAGCTAAGTATTAAGAAAAACATGTACAGGAAATGGAAGAAGGGGGAAATCACCAAAGAAGATTATAAGCAAGTAGCCAGGAGATGTAGGGAGAAGGTCAGAAAGGCTAAAGCACAGATCGAACTTAGGCTGGCCAGAGACATTAAAAACAATAAAAAGGGCTTTTTTAAATACGTCCGCAGCAAAAGGAAAAAGAAGGAGACGATAGGGTCACTGCGCAAGGAAGATGGTGAATTAATAACACGAGGAAGAAAAAAGGTAGAACTCCTCAACACCTTCTTCGCCTCAGTTTTTTCCCAAAAGGATAAAAACACTCAACCTGGCGGTTGGGGAGCAGGTGAGGAAGTGGGGGAAATGCAGCACAGAATAGATAGAGAGGTAGTACAGGAATACCTAGCCACACTGGATGAATTCAAGTCTCCAGGGCCAGATGAATTGCATCCTAGGATTTTAAAAGAACTAGCAGAGGTCATTGCGGAACCTCTTGCTATAATCTTTGAAAACTCTTGGCGGACAGGAGAAGTTCCGGCAGACTGGAGGAGGGCAAATGTTGTCCCCATCTTCAAGAAGGGAAAAAGAGGACCCAAATAATTATCGCCCAGTCAGCCTGACATCAGTACCTGGAAAGATCCTGGAGCGGATCATCAAACAGTCAGTTTCTAATTACTTAGAAAACAATGCCGTAATTACGAAAAGTCAACATGGATTTCTCAAAAATAGGTCATGCCAGAATAATCTTATCTCTTTTTATGATAGAGTTAATTGCTTGATAGATGAAGGGAATGCTGTGGACATAGTATATCTTGATTTCAGTAAGGCCTTTGACAAAGTTCCCCATGACATTCTTGCAAAGAAGCTAGCAAGATGTGGGCTGGGCAGGGCTACTGTTAGGTGGATTTGTAACTGGTTGACTGACCGTACCCAAAGGGTGGTCACCAATGGCAGATTCTCCTCCTGGAGAGAAGTGACTAGTGGGGTGCCACAGAGTTCTGTCCTGGGCCCGGTGCTGTTCAATATCTTCATTAATGACTTGGATGAAGGAATAGAGAGCACGCTGATCAAATTTGCAGATGACACCAAATTGGGAGGGGTTGCTAATACGCCTGATGACAGGATCAAAATTCAAAAGGACCTGGACAGATTGGAGAGCTGGGCCAAGGCTAACAAAATGAACTTCAACAGAGAGAAATGTAAGGTCCTACACTTAGGCAGAAAAAATGGTATGCAGAAATATAGGATGGGGGACACGTGGCTGGCTAACAGTACGTGTGAAAGGGATCTAGGAGTCTTCATAGGCCACAAGCTGAACATGAGTCAGCAGTGTGATGCGGCAGCCAAGAAGGCCAACGCAATTCTTGGTTGCATCAATAGGAGTATGGTGTCTAGATCGAGGGAGGTATTGGTACCACTCTATTCTGCATTGGTTAGACCTCATCTTGAATACTGTGTCCAGTTCTGGGCACCCCAATTCAAGAAGGATATGGATAAGCTGGAGCAGGTCCAGAGGAGGGCAACCAAAATGGTGAGGGGCCTGGAAGCCATGCCCTATGAGGACAGACTTAGAGAGCTGGGTATGTTTAGTCTGCAGAAGAGAAGGTTGAGAGGGGACATGATAGCCATGTTTAAATATTTGAAGGGATGTCATGTCGAGGAAGGAGTGGGCTTGTTTTCTCCTGCTCTTGAGACCAGGACAAGGAGCAATGGATGCAAGCTGCGGGAGGGGAGATTCCGCCTGAACCTCAGGAGGAATTTCCTGACAGTCAGGGCTGTCCGGCAGTGGAATGTGCTGCCACAGAGTGTGGTGGAGTCTCCTTCTTTGGAGGTTTTTAAGCGGAGGCTGGATGGCCACTTGTCGGGAGTGCTTTGAGGGTTTTCCTGCATGGCAGGGGGTTGGACTGGATGGCCCTTGTGGTCTCTTCCAACTCTACATTTCTATGATTCTATGATTCTATGATTCTATGAACTTTAGAAGAATACGATCAACGAGTGTAAGCCAGATTGGGGGTCGAATCTTTGGTGGGAGTTTATCCAAAGAGTTGTTATATGACATTCGTGCTTATATGAAAGTATAAAGATTTAGTTAACTGTCTAAAAAGTACACCAAGGAAATGTATCAACCTTGACCTCCATTTGAAGACTGAAATACTACTTTATTCTTACTGTTATCTTCATAAACATTACAGTTTATTTTTGTAACTACTGACCCAGGTGAGTTGCGTACAATATATAAAGTAACATAGAAAACACACTACCATAACATTATTAAGGGGTTCTAAATAAACATGCTATAATGGGGAAGACTGAGCTGTTCGGTAAAGACCGGGCACCTTATCATATTGGGAATTTCCACACTGTAGTCTGGAATTCTCTGATTCAGTGATAGAATTCAGAGATTTAATTAAATGTGTGCTTGGGTCAACTAGATACCCCCAGAACTCTATAACAACAGGGTAATATATATTTAAGAAGGAAAGAACTTTCTGTGCTTTTTATTTTGCAATGAATCACCACCCTCACTTGGGTGCCTAAATTTCAAGGTTTCCAAGAACAGATAGGAGTAAGGATGTAAATCTTGCCTTGTTTTATTCGCACATGCAGAAATAATGAACACTGATTTTTTTTTCCCTCCAGTGGCTAAAATCATGAAATTATGACTATATGTTTGTACATTTTTGTACTTTTTCATATTATGTGTCATTTTTGCACAAAAGCATTATTTTATACGTATAACAGAAACCTTTTTTTTTTTTTTTTTTTTTTGGTGAGTGAGTGAGATAGGTGAAAAGTCCCCAAATATGAAACATTTCATAGAAATTCACTATTTATTTTATAAATAACCACAGGGAAATGACTGTTCTCATTGAGGACAAGGACATTTGTGAGGATTTTTTTTTACATGCCTAGAGAGTAGGCAGAAGGGCAGACAGTAGAAATGCCAAGATGTTCCTGATTCTGTCATCTGAAAAAGCCAGGCAGTGACAGCCATTTCTGTCTCTCAATGGTTGGCAGCCAGTCAAGAGTGAAGCCCATACAAGTGAAGAGCCAAGGCAAAAAGGACACAAGGAGATAAAGACACCCACCCAACAAGTTACTCAATAAGGAGACAGGAAAACAATCCTACGCTATTTTAGACAATAGGAAGGTTCATATACTCCCTGAGTTTGTTACTGCTTACTATCTAACGGGCTGTGCTCATAGTGTTAATAAAATCTAGAATAAAGGAAGAGGAGTCTTGGCCCTAGTATTCTGGTTTCAGTTTTCTAATATCAATTTTAGGGAGTCTTAGTTATCTGGGTTTTTGTTTTTTTTGCTAGTGGAATGTTTCTACTAAGAGCTGCTAATGGGAGCAACATCAAAAGAGATCAAACTTTAAACCAAAGACCAAGATACTTTTAAAATATGATAGCAACTTAATTTTATTGTCTTAAGTTTAAGAGACTTAATTTAAAGTTCATTAGGGGGAAAGGGGGAAGTAAGAAAAACCAAAAGCTTAGGCAAACATAGGTACAGAAAGAAGAGAGAGAGAGAGAGAGAGAGAGAGAGAGAGAGACTGATTAAATTGCCTGTGCTTTAAATCATTTATTATATTTTAAAGGACCCAGTCTACTTTTCTAAAAGAGTGTTAGTCCTTTGCTTTTCTCAGACAGAATACTTGAGAGTTCGGTGAAACACACTGATAAACAGGCTCCATCTAACCACAAACATGGGGGCGTTTTAGCTGACCTCAAGTCAATTAGAAAAAAGAATCCAACATCACACAAAGGAGCTTATTTCTTACAAGTACCAAATAATCAAACCTACACTAGATATTTTGTTCTCTTTGCTTTCAACCTATAGCCTTGAGAAGTGGAGAGAAGAAAATGAATATTAAAATTTTGTATTTGGAAGGAAACAGGTTGACACGTTGGGTTACTTGGTCAAAGTTCTAAACACTGAAATATCTATACATATTTATCACGTGATTCCTCTACAATGATTACATTTCTTTAATGCAATATGGAATGATAGATTTTACTTGTTAACACACCATGTAAACAAGGCAGATCATGTTCCAGTTAACAAGAACAATCTGAGACTTTGGTCCACAACTCTGCTACTGACAGCCATCTGGCACTGATGAAACTGGAAATAATCATGTACCATACCATAACATGCCATACCCGTATTGCCTAAATGCAGTATCTATTAAGAACGTGGTCCTTAACAGTTCCAGTTTCCTGGTATTTTGATACTTCAGTTCACATGGAAAACCCTTAACATATTGATTTGTTGTTACTACTGTTGACTGAATTACTCAGAATTTTATTACTGGTTACTCATGATTTAAATCGACAAGCTGGAACATGTCTAGAGGAGGACAACCAAAATGGTGAAGGATCTAGAAGCCATGCCCTATGAGGAACAGCTTAGGGAGCTGGGTATGTTTAGTCTGCGGAAGAGAAGGTTAAGAGGGGACATGATAGCTGTGTTTAAATATTTGAAAGGATGTCATGTCAAGGAGGGAGCGGGTTTGTTTTCTGCTGCTCCAGAGACTAGGACAAGGAGCAATGGATTCAAATTGCAGGAAGAACCTCAGGAAGAACTTCCTGACGGTCAGAGCTGTCCAGTAGTGGAATATGCTGCCTCGGAGTGCGATGGAGTCTCCTTCTTTGGAGGTTTTTAAGTAGAGGCTGGATGGCCATCTGTTGGGAATGCTTTGATGTGTGTTCCTGCATGGCAGGGGGTTGGACTGGATGGCCCCTGGGGTCTCTTCCAACTCTATGAGTCTACAATTCTGTAAATGAAAAATATTTCATTATGAGCGCTTTTATGGTAGATAGATTTCTATGTACCATGGACCAATCATACACTCAAATGAGTATCTGAAGTTGTAGTCATCAAGCAATAAACATAGGAACGTAGTCTAGTTCCAAATCACACTCTTACATGAATCAGTCACTTTAGCTATATTCCTAAACAGAACAAACAAAGCAAAATAAATGAATATCCATGGCTTCTTAAATACTTTAATCCCTACTTAGGGACAATTAACACAATTAAGTAGTCAGGTGTCACACATACAGTAAGTTAGGTGTGCAGAAATCAAGTGACGCCAACACATACACAAATGAGGCCTAAGCAAGGCCAGCCAAGAACACTACTCTTCCTAAAGGAAAGGACAAGATGGAACCTTCTCCAAGTTCAAGTAGAAAAGTCGATTGGCATCTTACTTCCCTATTGGTGAAAGAACAGTGTCCTCCACTGCATTTATAAGCAGCAAAATAGCTTGAAGGGTGCAGGTTAGGCCATGTGACTCACACAGCTGTTGAAGCACTTCCTTCCTGCCCCTCACTATCCGTCGCTGAGGTGGCTGCCTCATTGTACATAATGTCAGGACCAGCCCAGGCTAGCATGAACAAGTTGTGATGCAAGGTCTGGAGACAGCACGAGACAGCCTCTACCATCATTACAGAAAGTGGTATAGATCATAGAACATAGAAATGTAGAGTTGGAAGAGACCACAAGGGCCATCCAGTCCAACCCCCTGCCATGCAGGAAAACCCTCAAAGCACTCCCAACAAGTAGCCATCCAGCCTCCGCTTAAAAACCTCCAAAGAAGGAGACTCCACCACACTCTGTGGTAGCACATTCCACTGCCGGACAGTCCTGACTGTCAGGAAATTCCTCCTGAGGTTCAGGCGGAATCTCCCCTCCTGCAGTTTGCATCCATTGCTCCTTGTCCTGGTCTCAAGAGCAGGAGAAAACAAGCCCACTCCTTCCTCGACATGACATCCCTTCAAATATTTAAACATGGCTATCATGTCCCCTCTCAACCTTCTCTTCTGCAGACTAAACATACCCAGCTCTCTAAGTCTGTCCTCATAGGGCATGGCTTCCAGGCCCCTCACCATTTTGGTTGCCCTCCTCTGGACCTGCTCCAGCTTATCCATATCCTTCTTGAATTGGGGTGCCCAGAACTGGACACAGTATTCAAGATGAGGTCTAACCAATGCAGAATAGAGTGGTACCAATACCTCCCTCGATCTAGACACCATACTCCTATTGATGCAACCAAGAATTGCGTTGGCCTTCTTGGCTGCCGCATCACACTGCTGACTCATGTTCAGCTTGTGGCCTATGAAGACTCCTAGATCCCTTTCACACGTACTGTTAGCCAGCCACGTGTCCCCCATCCTATATTTCTGCATACCATTTTTTCTGCCTAAGTGTAGGACCTTACATTTCTCTCTGTTGAAGTTCATTTTGTTAGCCTTGGCCCAGCTCTCCAATCTGTTCAGGTCCTTTTGAATTTTGATCCTATCATCAGGCGTATTAGCAACCCCTCCCAATTTGGTGTCATCTGCAAATTTGATCAGCGTGCTCTCTATTCCTTCATCCAAGTCATTAATGAAGATATTGAACAGCACCGGGCCCAGGACAGAACTCTGTGGCACCCCACTAGTCACTTCTCTCCAGGAGGAGAATCTGCCATTGGTGACCACCCTTTGGGTACGGTCAGTCAACCAGTTACAAATCCACCTGACAGTAGCCCTGCCCAGCCCACATCTTGCTAGCTTCTTTGCAAGAATGTCATGGGGAACTTTGTCAAAGGTCTTACTGAAATCAAGATATACTATGTCCACAGCATTCCCTTCATCTATCAAGCAAGTAACTCTATCATAAAAAGAGATAAGATTAGTCTGGCATGACCTATTTTTGAGAAATCCATGTTGACTTTTCGTAATTACGGCATTGTTTTCTAAGTAATTAGAAACTGACTGTTTGATGATCCGCTCCAGGATCTTTCCAGGTACTGATGTCAGGCTGACTGGGCGATAATTATTTGGGTCCTCTTTTTTTCCCTTCTTGAAGATGGGGACAACATTTGCCCTCCTCCAGTCTGCCGGAACTTCTCCTGTCCGCCAAGAGTTTTCAAAGATTATAGCAAGAGGTTCCGCAATGACCTCTGCTAGTTCTTTTAAAATCCTAGGATGCAATTCATCTGGCCCTGGAGACTTGAATTCATCCAGTGTGGCCAGGTATTCCTGTACTACCTCTCTATCTATTCTGTGCTGCATTTCCCCCACTTCCTCACCTGCTCCCCAACCGCCAGGTTGAGTGTTTTTATCCTTTTGGGAAAAAACTGAGGCGAAGAAAGTGTTGAGGAGTTCTGCCTTTTTTCTTCCTCGTGTTATTAATTCACCATCTTCCTTGCGCAGTGACCCTATCGTCTCCTTCTTTTTCCTTTTGCTGCGGACGTATTTAAAAAAGCCCTTTTTATTGTTTTTAATGTCTCTGGCCAGCCTAAGTTCGATCTGTGCTTTAGCCTTTCTGACCTTCTCCCTACATCTCCTGGCTACTTGCTTATAATCTTCTTTGGTGATTTCCCCCTTCTTCCATTTCCTGTACATAGTTTTCTTAACACTTAGCTCAGCTGAGAGCTCTTTAGTCAACCATTCCGGTTTGTTCAGATGCCTTCCATTTTTCCTCCTTAATGGCACAGTTTTAGCCTGTGCCTTCAGTACCTCCCTTTTAAAGAACTCCCATGCATCCTGAACTCCTTTCTCATTGACTATTCTTGACCACGGGATTTCAGCCAGCAGCTCCTTCAGTTTACAGAAGTCTGCTTTTTTAAAATCTAAGATGAATGCCTGGCTACACTTGTCTTCTCTTCCCCACTGAATGCGAAATTCTAATAGGGCATGGTCACTCTCTCCTAAAGATCCAACCAGTTCTACGTCATTAACAAGGTCTTCCCTGTTGGTCAGGATCAGATCCAGAATATTTGATCCCCTTGTCGCCTCTTCCACCTTCTGGACCATGAAATTGTCTGCAAGACAAGCAAGAAACTTGCTGGACCTTGCCGCCTTTGCAGAGTTTGACTGCCAACATATATCCGGGTAGTTGAAATCTCCCATTATTACTGTATCTCTCCTTTTTGAATGTGCAGTCATTTGGTCTAGGAAAGCGCCATCGAGGTCCTCAGTCTGGGTTGGAGGTCTGTAGTAAACCCCCACTATAATATCCCTATTGTTTCTCGCTCCCTTAATTCTTACCCAGATGCTCTCGATCTGGCTTCCGGTGTTCAAGTCATGGATCTCTTCACAGGTGAAAACATCCTTGACATATAAGGCTACTCCTCCTCCTTTCTTATTTGGTCTATTTCTACAAAATAGGCTATACCCCTCTATTCCTACATTCCAATTGTGAGACTCATCCCACCAGGTCTCAGTGATGCCTATCAAATCATATTTATTTTGTTGTACTAGGAGTTCAAATTCATCTTACTTGTTTCCCATACTCCGTGCATTAGTGTAGAGACACTTAAGTCCCCGTGCCCTTCCTGCAAGTCCCATAGCATTGTTTCCACCCCTCCCACAATTGGATGCTATTCTTACTTGGCCAATATCATTTGGGCCTTTTTCCCCTGCACTTGCCGAGTCCTTGTCTTGAATAATCTTGTCTCCCTCCCCAGTTGTACTCAGTTTAAAGCCCTCCTAATCCTCCTTGTGAGACTGTTTGCAAAAACGTTCCTGCCAAGTTTCGTGAGGTGCAGCCCATCCCTTGCCAGAAGCCCATGTTCCTGGAATTTCAAGCCATGATCCAAAAAGCCAAACTGTTGGCGGTGGCAAAATGTGCGGAGCCAGCTGTTGACCTCTACTATTGTCCTTTCCCTTTGTGCACCATATCCTTGAACAGGGAGGATTGATGAAACGACCACCTGCGCACCAAGGTCCTTAAGCTTTCTCCTCATAAGCTCGTAGTCCTTTGTGATGTGGTGAAAGCTGCGCTTCACCGTGTCGTTGGTTCCAACGTGAACCAAAACGAGGGGCTTACGGGCAGTGGGCTTCACCAGCCTGGCTAGCTTCTCTGTTACGTGGTTTATCCTGGCCCCAGGAAGACAGCAGACCTCTCGATTGAGCTTGTCCGGTTTGCAAACTGCCAGTTCGGTTCCTCTGAGCAAGGAGTCCCCAACCACCAGAACTCGCCTCCTCTGAGGCCTGTCCGGGGTTCTTCGACAGGCAGATTCTTCCAGGATTGCCTGGGCATCGTGTTGAGGCTGGGAGTGCTGGTCTTCCAGATGTTGGATGCTGTCCTGTTGGTGTTGAAGTTCCAGTTGCCGAAGTTGGATTCCTTCTTGCTGATGTTGTGCTCCCTCCTTCTGGTGTTCCTCATCATTCACAGCACCAAGAACGTTGAAACGATTCTGTAGTTTGAGAGTCTCTGTTTCCTTCCTGGCCCTTCTACTTCTCCGTGTGACATTCCTCCAAGCATCACTTTCGTGGCTCACGGAACTGATTTCCTCATCAGGCAGCTCCTCCGCATATCCGGTCTTCAGGAAGGTCCTCTCTGCCCTATCTAAGAAGTCCTCACCTTCCCTAATAAGATGAAGATTAGAAACCTGTGCCTCCAGCTGCCGCACCTTGACCTCTAAGAAGGTGACCAGCTTGCACTTGCTGAGGGTGTACCCGACAACATCTTGTGGCAAGAAAAGGAACATGCCACAAGTGCTACAGGTGACAGCAGCAGCTCCCTCACCTTCCATACTTGATAATACAGAGAATAGAACAAAAAAACAAAAACAAAAACTAGGCTTCCTTTCTTAATTTGAGCTGTATGTCTGCTCAGGTAACTACTAAGCTCAATTGAACTCTTCTTAAATTTGTTCAGTTGCTATAAGGATTGGTTGTTTCTAAACTTGAATGGTTGAACTTGAAGGATTGAAGTAGATGGATGAAATTGCGCGCGCCATAGGCGCGCGCCGCTGGGAGTTCCTAATAAAGCCTCCTTCCCCTAGCTGGCTCCTCCCCCTAGCTTGATTAACTCTCCCTAGTTTGATTGACAGTTAACTGACTAACTAACAAACAATTAGCTGACAATATGTATGTTCACCTTAGGATCAGCACAAGTCTGATATGACTAGGATGGACACAACAACAACAACACATGATATAATGCTGACTTTTACCCATTGTGAAATTTTAAGATGAAGCTGGAGATTTGTACTTTGGCAAAATGACTGAGGAATCTGGAGAGATGCAAAAAGCATGCTAACATTTGGAGAAGTTGCCTGTGGTGTTTAATATCTTATAACTCTTCTGCACCTACTATTTTACACCTACATATTTACAATTATGGAGTAAGTAGAGCCAGTATGATGTAGTGAGTTGAGCACTGGACTCCCACTCTGGAGTCCAGGATTCAATCCCCTGCTCAGCCATCGAAATCCACTGGGTGATCTTGACTTGTCACACACTCTCAGCCACAGAAAATTCCCATTATAGGTTCACCTTAGGATTGCCATAAGTTGGAAATTACTTGAAGGCACACTATCATCATCACCACCACAACAGAAACAAATAATTTATAAATAGTCCACTAGTAGCACACTGCACCCATATTCAAATTATTAAAAATAAAACTTTTAAAAAGACAGAGAGAGATTCCTCCTTGCTTCTTATCTAGGGTTAGCACAGACTGATGAATCAAGCACAGGTGTAGGTGTCACAGGAAACAATAAATATGCTTTCTTTTCCCTAGCTGGTATTAAGGGACTCTTTGTTCACTTTGATACATAAAACAATACAGAAAGGCTCTTATTCTCTCTGTTATTTCATAAAAGTAACCTATGGTAAAATGGCTTTGGGGTTCTGTTCTACCTCTACTGAGGTATCAGTGTTCTTTTCGAATTTTGCCACTTCATTCTCAAGGGGTACTGATGGTTCCCTTGGGGCTGAATATGGCATTATTTTTACTGTTATTATTTAACTTCCCTGCACCTTAAAGGAAGAAGAATGTACCCTGGACAGCTCCTTGGCACTAGTTTTCTAAGTGTAGACATTGGAGTTGGAGAAAAGGACTCTACTGACTAACCCAGAAAAATATAGACAAAGGTTTAGAACACAAATGAACATTAGGGGCATATTTAGATAGGAGCCCAACAGGACTAAAGAGTACTGTTTCTCCTGCTAGTAATAGGTGGTGCTGAACTGGCAGTCTGCTAGAAATAGCCCTCGATTGCTATGGAATGCCAGGTTCATGATTGAGTCTTCTGACTGCTGGCTGCATTCCTAATCTGTTCTTTTTCTTTCTTTTTCTTTTTTCCTCTCTCTATCTCTCATTTTCTTAATTTGATTTCCCCTCCCAAGACCTTATTACAAACTAAGAAAGTATTACAAAACAGCAGAGATTCATAAAAAGTAAAAGAAAACTTTCACAACTTAAGAGGGGGTAATAATAGGGATTTTTCTTCTTTCAGGCTAATTACATTGAAAACAATGCAGATTCTGGTAACTAAAATAAGTAAGAGCATTTTAATAAGTAATTATTACTCACTAGTTCTGCTAAAGCTAGTTCATCATGTTGCTATTACACCATAAATCCATCAGCCAATCATAGACTCTTGAAATTATAGTAATTTCTCCTTTTTCAGCCAGTACTGACCTTTTGGTTTTCAGCATACTTAGAATTAAATTCCAGTGGTGTTTTCATACATCTATAAAGTATATTTCCCCTGCTGTGTTCCCACAATTTGAAGCCAAGCCTTTAGATACTTTCACTGTTCAATAATCTAGCACGGCAGTTATCTTGTAGTAATACAGCTAATTTCAGGGAGGCTAAAGCAGGGTGAGGACACTGTGGTCCAGAAGGCCATTTCTGGCATGTTCCAATTCTCAGTGGGCCACCATAGTGGGGTTAGCATTGACTTGAAGAGCCGTTTCTGGTGACCAGAAGTCACTTCCAGCGACAGATTTTTTCTGCTTCAAGATGGTGGGGGTGTTGGGGGTGAAACAGCGTTTACAAGCCAACATGAACCTCTGAGATTGCTTCTCACTTAAAAACAAAAACAAAAAACTGTTTAGTGGATATTACTTTTTTAAAAAAAAATCAGGAGTTCTGTGGGCTCTAGAAATGCATGGACTATAGAAGATCCCTCCTAGACTCCATTTAACCCATAAACCACATGATTCTCACCCTGGGACTAAGCCATTTCAGCCATTTTCCCTTCACACAATTGCAGTGAATAGACTGGAAACATGAATCTTCAAGTTAATTCATTCCCAAATTCTGAATCAGAATTTTCACAGTTTTCATCGTCCTTCCTTCCATAAATTCCCTCTAATTGACCTTAGGAAATTCAACTCATTATTTGCATTACACAAGTTATAACATTACCTCACTTTGCAAGATTCTCCTAAAGATTATTGTAATTATGTATGTCGTGAATGTTCTAAACAGCACTGAGGGTAACACAATCAGACTCTCAAATTACTTAATATTACGCTGACAGATATGTGCCAATTTCCCTCCTTCTAACACATATTCACGTAGAGATTATGCTAATGATGCTTCAGCTCTTCTTTTGGTCAAACACAGAAATCTTCACAGACTGACAAAGATGTAAAATGGAGAGGGAGGGTAAAAACACTGCCTTTCTTGTCTGTGCTGTAGGAGAAATCTCTCCAGCTGTCACATACCATATACCAAAGCAGGTAATAACTGGATAAAGTATGCCAACTTCTTTTGCAAAAACTGCCATTCCAATAAATTTAAACTAGGCAATAATGAGCTGTGTTGTGTGGTATTTAATCTGTTCTTTTTATTTGGGGGAAAAAAGGTAAAAAGAAATTCTTCAGCGTGACTCGCAGGTATTAAAGTCCGCACATCATTTATGTTGACAGCTTGGCTCCAGGCTATAAAACAGGAGAACCTGTTCTACATCTTCTGTTTAAAAAAGGAGCAGAAAACCTAAACCCCTATCAATCCACTGTCACACTTTTACAACTTATCTGTGGCAAAAAATGAATCATTGGAAAGGTTTGTTCTGATTCCACAAACAGATCCATCAGCATGGAGAGGCTTGTGAAATGGGATAGTCATACAGAGACTGGTAGCTGGTGACAGCCTTCCCATATGGAATGTGGTAACACCTTGCACAACCAATATGTGCTTATAATTTAGAGCCATGTCTAGAAGAGTGCCATGTCTAGATCGCCTATATGTGATCACATATGGTGTGATAAAGCCTTTGCAAAGCAATGAAGAATCAAGGAGATGTTAGAGATGGTGCATAATATAAATTATTGTGGGGGAAAATCAATCCTACACATTTCAAGCACAATGTTGGGACTGGGACTGAGGTCTGTACAGTCTGGGTGAATGAACCACTCTCCTTCAAATACCCTGGAATTCTCCTTTGTTTTTATCTGGGGATGCTGCCCTTTGAGTGCATATTTAACTCAGCTCCTCTGCCCCAGTGACAAAAGAAGCCACTTTGAGTTGCTGGGGCTGAGAGGCACTTGCCTCAGCCATGGTAAATATCTGTGAGAGAACACTGCTACTTCTACCTTCAGAAAAGGCACACAGAAATGGCATAGCAGTTTGTTCCTGTATTCTGAATTGAATTCTTTTATTTTCCATCATAGATACAGTTATAAAGGGATGAAAGTTAAAAAGAGAAAGAGATTTAAAATGAGAATACAACATATTGGTCAGTTCTTGATCTGTAGGGCTGCAATCTTTGAACAGGAATAGGTTAAAATGAACATGCTGATAGTCACATGTCTGCACAAATCCATGGTATTGCACAGTAGATGTGTTTGTTTGTTTGTCTGTTTGTTTCATTTATATGCCACCTTTCTTCCAGAATGAGAATCAAGCAATCTAACAAAAAGAGTGCTATTATGCTATTCTTCTGCTCAGCCTACACCAAAGCACGTGTTAGCACTAAGTTTTCCTTTCCTAGGAGAGCAACAAAATAAAACCTTTGTGTTAGCTTTTTAATTTTGAATGGAGTGGAGTCCCAGTATATCCCTGGCCATAACATGACAACAAAGGAGGACATGGAAATTTCCAAACTACATATCCCTGCATGAGCTGGCAAGATATTCTATCGGGCACAAAACAATCACTTCAATTATCAGAAGTTCTAGTTTAAGGAAAACTGTAGCCCTTACTGCACTATGTCATGATCCCGTATTGTACTGTCGGGATCAGGACCTGAACGCTCCCCAATGCACCAGTCAGCTGCTTGCGGATGGGTAGCATTCAGGACAAGCTGCCCCATTCTGCAGTACAGCCAGCCTCTTCCTGTGCTGGACCATGATAGTGCTTTCATCCTCCTCACACACCCGCAGCCAATGGGACTATTGCACAAAGGAAGGCCACTACCAGATTTTTTCTGGTGATTGTATATGGTGCTATCATGATGGCTGGGGATGGGACAGCAGTGGGGCCACCACCATGTTGTGCAATGGCATCCATTGTGAACTGGCAGCAACATATCCCCATGCTGGGATGGTGCTGTCATATTATAATGGCCTGTGTCCCAATATGTCTGGCATTCCCCAGGACAAAGGCAACACATGAATTCCTCATTTCTCCATAGAATAAGGAGACAGAATTGAAGAAAAGACTGGGTCTACCCTTTGCTGGCCTAAACCCTAAGAATTATTGTCAGGTAAGAGATAAATCTCACATAGCAAGTCGCACTCCTGAAATATAATGGAAGTAACTATTATATGCAGTTCTTTACATCACATATCTTACATAGATAAGCATAAAATACCATAACAAATCAAATTTAAAATACAATTCAGCTGAAATTTTCAATCAAACTCATTCCAGTTAGTTTGCAGGATCCTTATTCAACAACACACATGAGAGTCCTTATGGAAAAAAATAATTAATTTATCAACTTTTCTAATGGTTATATAAAAGAGAGGTTCCCGTAGGAAGCTTTACAATCTCACATGTAAAATTTGTATCACAAGAGTAAGACAGCTAGCAGATGAAGAGTTTGCTCACCTGGCAGAAGCAGTTCAACAGACTGAAGTCTACTTGTGATGGTATGTAGGGTGAGGATAGCAAAGGAAAGCAAAGTCGGGAATGCTTGAAAAATAAAATATTTTTGTTAATAAGTATGGAAAAAAACTCATTTGCAGGGGGAAAGTGTTCATTTGAATTCTAAATCCCTCTCCCTGAAAGATATGTGCTTGTGCCTAAGACTGTTTTCCTTTGTGTGCATTAGGAAAAGATGCAGGAACAGCAGCAGCCCACATATCAATAGGTATAAGTGTTCACTTCATACTAAATGACACAAAAAGGCTTTATATACTATGGCAAGTACATGGCATAAGAATACTCTCCAGGTTAATTCACTGCTCACTACTGAAAGCAACTTCTATTGTAACTCTCATAGGCACTGAGCAGTGTTTGTTGCTGGAAGCAGGCTGCTCCAGTGATGGTACAAAAAATAAAATAATAGTGATAAATAATGGAGAATTTAGTTACTTACTGTCTAAACAATCCTATTTTCCTGTCCATTAATTCTAGTACCAACTCTCTCATTTAAATCTGTGGTTATAGTGTTGGAACAGGACTGGGGAGACCAAAACTTAAATCTCTGCTCAGCCATGAAATTCATGGGGTAATCTTGGGCTAAGTCTTAACTTGCAGCATAATTTACCTCACATAGTTGTTGTGAGGATAACACTGAATGAGAGATGAACAATGGTTACTCTCTAGAGCTCTTTCGAGGAATTGCATAATACAAATCTACTAAATCAGTAACAACATTTGTTACATGGCCACAATAAAAGACTACTGAACAAAATCTTACATCTAAAAAGTACTCTTAGACAAGAGGTATAGCTCTTTTGGAATTATAGCACATGGAAGTACTGAATACAGTTCACATTTTTTAAAAAATATAAAAGTGCTCTTCATCAGAACATTGAAGAGAAAACTGCTACCTGGCATCTAAGTTTTCCATATCTATATAGGATTTGTTTTTGTTAATATGTGTTGGAAACATTCAATTGTGTCATTCTCCACTTACATTATAAAGTGTAAACTGTTTTGAGACTATTATATCACACAATCTTAAAATGCACTTCCCTTACCACTGAAACATTTTACCAGTAAACATACAAAAATGTCTTAACTCTCACATACATTCTCCTTTTCCTAAATGTCTGCATTGGCACTTACCATTTCACCATTCCTTGTTCTATGATTACCAAAATACTACATAAAAAGTTAGCTACCTGCATTTATTTAACTATCCTTTTATTTAAGGTTATACATTCTGCCCTGCCAGTTCTCAAATGATACTTAGTGTGCCTTACAGAAATCATGGACAATAAAATAAAATTTCATTCAAACAGCAATATGATAAGACAGAGACAGATTCAGCAGATGGGAATGACACCAAATACAAATTGTCTACCAAGCTCAATCTAGCTAAGGAGGCCAAAAGGATACCATGGTCGATATGAAAAATTCAGCAGAAGTAAGTTGCCAAGACAGATTGTCAACAAAAGCAACCACAATCTTGTTTCATTTCCAAACCCAGACCAGACTGTAATCAGGCTGAATGCCACTTCTTCTTAAAAAACTCTGGAGTTTAAATGACTCTCTTCAATTATTTTGATACCAAATTGCAAACTTGAGACTAAGAGGAAATTATCCAATACAATGGGATCGTGAGAGTGGGTCTTCCCCTGCTCCAAGAGTGATCTCATCACTGTCATGTTTGGACTGGACAGAATGATTGAGTCCACCAAAAACACATTCATCACTGTATTTATCTTTTCACCTAGGGATCAATAAGCTAAAAGGCTAGGATCAAATGAGTATATAACTGATCTCACACTATCTCACTGAGATCTCACTTATTACCTCTCACTATCCCACTGAGGAAGCTGACCTTGTCTACATTCTCAAGTTGTACAAATATAAATGTATTAATCACAAAATAACAAGTAGACCCCAAAGATGGATAATCCAGTAAGATTAAACTACCCAACTCAGCATACACGCAAGTGTGTTGATCCTCACACTATTTACTACAGTGGGCAGCTAATTCATCCAGTTCACTTGCTGTAATCAACTTCTTACCTTTTGGAAAAATTTTCCTGAATAACTCTTTGCAGATACATTGATAGCATAAAATTGTGGTTCCTTTGACACTGCCACCATATAAATATTACAGTGTTCTGTCCATATCAAAGTGGGGAGGGATTACAGACAAATACAATCACTGTTTTGTCATAACAACATATGTTCAATAACAAACACTTAAGATTCTTAGATTTTTCAATGGGGCACCTGATCTGGGAAGTAATATTAGTAATACATGGTAGATGGCACTACTGCTTCCCATCTCCAACCTGGTTCCTGGACTTGGCTGCTTCTAGTCACATTTTCCTTGGGAGTAGTTCAAACATCCAAATAGTATGATTTTTGTCATACAGACAAAAACACGTTTCAAGCATGGCTCCAACAATGGTGATGTAGTCACATGATTTCTTCATCAATTGCTCGACTCCCAAAGGCATGAATTGCAAATTTAAGTGTGAGATGTTTTGCACCCTATTATAAATTTGAGAATTCACACACACACACCCCTTAGCTAAAGGTCCTCTTATCATAGCAACTTGCATGTTGGTTATATGCTAACCTGATGACTCCACACAGAAACCCAGTTTGCTTTCTAAGAGAAGAATTATCCATTTAAAATGGTAGAATGTGAAGGAGAATGCACCACTGCTAGGCATCTTGGATCGTGGGCTAGGTTTTCATGTGAACCAATTCTGAAACAAAAGACAATCAAAGGTTTTAACATAAACAAGTAGGGACTTTCTCTGCCAATGCCTTGGGTATTTCATGGAATATAGTGTGTAACTCTACTGTAATGACATTTGCTCAACAAAGATCTTGACAACTGTACTCCTTTATTGATTGTTTTGTGCTGAGTAAAACAATTAATTTATATGAGGAAAAAATCCTCATGCACAGCTTTTGCAGCATTTTTGATCTGGTATCATATTCATTTAATCTGCTTTATGAAATTGCTGGAAGAAATATTCAGCTGTTTTCTGAAAGACTGACTTGGGGATTATTGGAGCTGTATAATTGTTCAACTGATCACATGCAAGAAGAAATACTTTATTTGACATTAATCTTACTGAAATGGGCAATGAATTTGAGAAATAGATTGCTGTCTAACTGGCTTGCCAAAATGTTTCTCACTGAGTGCAACTGGTTCTTTTGAAAAATAAAAAATAAATAGCCTCTTTAAAAAATTTTCAATCTTTATTCAACATCTGCTGTTTCTTCCTCCTCTGGAACATAATTATGCAGAGCTCTGGCATAAAACAGGTTGTGTACTTAATAACAGACATCTCAAAACATTCATGTGGTTGCCCTGCAGATGTTTCTTTCATTTCTGTATCTTTCTCTCCTTCTTTAAAACTACATGCACACAACATATGGAAACACCTGAAATGAATCTGCAAAATGAATTCATTTAGAAAGCTCTGGAGAACACCTTCAGTATTTGCATGACAATGAAATGGACATTGGTTGCTTAACTTTAAAGCATTGATGAGAGTCACATGAAACAACTCTGACATTAACCATAAAAGAGTAGAAGTAATAGTGAAAAAAGCCATGAAAACTTATCTGTGTTAATTCCTATCAGATTTAAATATCTCCCATAAAACTAGCATCTATACATAGCTATTTATGCATGTATACTTAGGTATCACATACACTGCTGCATCTGTTTAGGACAACTTCCCCAGCTGGAGAAAAATATCACTGCAGCCAAACTGAGAAGGATCTATGGCATATGGACCCCTGAACATTATGTTGAAGAAAGCTGAGTATCACTATCAACAGCCACAACAACAATGCCATCAACATCATCATCACCAATAGCAGCAATCGCAACAGCAGCAGAAGACAGGAATTGGAAATATGTGGCTCTCCAGATGTTGCAGATCTCAGTCTGGGAGTCTGGGAGTTTCAGTTCAGCAGAATTTGGAAGGCCATCTGATTATTACTCCCATTGCAAGAGGTTTCAGTATATTTGGAATCTGGTCTGCTTTGCCTCTAGAGCAGTGGTTCTCAACCTGTGGGTCCCCAGATGTTTGTGGACTTCAGCTCCCAGAAGCCCCAGCCACTATGGTCAATGCTCAGGGCTTCTGGGAGCTGAAGTCTACAAACATCTGGGGACCCACAGGTTGAGAACCACTGCTCTAGAGAATGTGAATTTAAAATATAAAAATAAATAAATAATGTATCTCATTTCATATGCAACCATGGTTTTTAGACCTGCTGGCTCAAGAGAAAATGAGAAAGACTTAACTGCATAGCTGGCCAAAATGGGGAAACAGTATTCAAAAGAACTTTCCTCTGCACACTTCTTCTGCCTAGAGGTCTCTAAAAATCTCGTAGAAAGTTCCATTTTACTCTTCAACATTTGATGAAGCCCCAAATTTCTGCCCTTCTGATACTGGTTGTCTAAGGCCCCTCCCCAGGTTCATAAAATGTAGAACCTTATAGGAAGTAGTTGGTTATATGTTTTTTATGATTTAATGCAAGAAACTCTTTGACTATCTTTGAAAGGAATTGTGTCTTCTGATGCGATGGGACTGATGTATCATCAAATAAAGTCCTTACAAGAAATACTTATGAGCCTGTGATGAATTATCATCATTTTTCAAAGACGTGAATCTGGTAAGTCACATTTACCATTCAGCAAATGTGAGCAAAAATGTGGGAGGTGTCATGTGGAAGGATAGATGTTCTGCTCTGAAACTCTTGCAATCTAGAATTACTCAGTTCAAACAGGCAGAAATATGACATATTTACTTTCCTTTGCATTTTAAACAGATCATTTATTAGAATGAGTAAAGATTCCAAAGAGCAAATGGAAATGAGGTTAAAATAATGAAACAAAAAAACCCCTCACATCAAGGAAAACAATGGAATAGACTAATAAATTGTTTCTTAACAGCAAGCTATTAGCATAACAGTTAAACAAGAAGACAGTTCAAAATATGGCACTAAATTACAGTAATTAGTAGGGGGATGTACAGAACTGCCTCCAGCCCCCTTTCACATAGAAGTTCACTAGTTTCATGAAAACTTGGAAGCTTCTGTGAAGTTCTTCAGGTGTTTTACCAGATCAAAAATCTCCACATCTACTTCAATATTTTGTTTGGGACAAAATTGTATAGCAACTTTCATTTGAAGAAAGTCTAATGTGAGAGCTGCTTCTTACAGTATAATTAGTACTCAGGTTCTGGTGCTTCTCTACCAAATTAATCATAACATGTCAGTTATAGATGGTTCATGCATATATAAGATGCAAGTATTTTCTTCAAAATAATGGCAGATCTTACCGGTTTGCCACCTGCAAATCTTTTGAGTGTCTAATGAATGGTTTCCATAACGGATGATATAGCTTCCATACAAGTTTTGTATAAATTAGCCATTGGTGCCTGCATTCTTCAAAAAAGCTCATAATGCTGTGGAACTAGTATCTATATTGCAAAGTTAATTTTCACATTAAAAAGTCTTGTGGCACTTTAAAGACTATTTTACTAAAGAATGAGCTTTAATGGATTGTGATCAGCTCCACTAGAGGCATGAAGTGTCCACACACACACACACACACACACACACACACACACTGGCTGGGATTGTAAACACTGGTAAGAGAGAAAAGAAATTGTGAGGTAACACTAAGTACAAGATTAACAGTGGTCATTCAAATAAGGACAGAACTATAGTTGTTAGAGAGCATACGGACATCTAGGCACTGATAAACTTAGCAATGCTCTGTTTTAGGATATACCATAGATTAGATAAGACCTGTCACAGATTTAATCACAAAGGAAATCTCATCTCAAATTCTCCTCCATGCCCTGACATCCACCGTCATTGGTTAGGGTGGAAAATGCAGAAAGTAGAGGCACAATACTACAAAAAATAATTCTCAGACTGGTTAGCAAAGTAGCAGGGGAATGGAATTCATCTTAAACATTGTAGTTTTAGGGATTCTACTCCCAACAATCAGATGGTTACTCCTAAAAATTCTACTGCATCACTACTAGTCATGTTTTCATGAAAATGAATTATGTTTGTTTAGAAGTTTTGTTAAGATTATGATTCCTTTCCTTTTCTTTCTTGTTTATCTATTGTACATTTCTATATTGTTAACAGTAAAAAGAATTTTAAAAAAAGAAAATGAATTATGGCAAGGATCTTATTGTCTTTGCCAGCAGCACAACTATGGTAGCAGTAAGGGGAAAGGCAGCAGTGAGAAACCAGCAGTGAAGACATCAAGAAATAATTACTGGTTGTGATGGGAAGAGAAATTGCTGGCTCCATACTACCTATTTCTCAGATCACTGATGTTTCCCTTCCCTTCCCTTCGCTCACCACTCCCCTCTCTCTGTTCTTGGAACAAGACACTCTGGGAAGGATGGTTCTGACAATCATTTGCTCCCGTAAGCATCTAGAAAATAGATAGTATGGATCTGGTATTCTTCTCCAACAGGAAGCCTTCTTGGCTGGACTATTGCTGACTTTCTTTGTGAGTACTGAGGAAATGCAACCACACGTGTAAATGAGCAACAACAAGATTCTGGCCTATGTATTCTTACTAAAATCTTTAGTGATAGTTAATACCTTTATTATGATCCATGAAATATTAATCACAAAATGGGAAACTTCAAAAGCGTGTCTATTTTGTGACGTTTGAGTGATCATAATTAAGGTATTACTGAACTCCAATTTTTGTTGTTATGCATGAACCACATGCCTGTTTTTGCTTTTGCTTTTCCTTTCTAACAACACACTATTTACTTTTCTCCCAATAGACTGAGCACTTTATGCTAAATAATGTATATTTTAATTCTATCTCTCTTGTACAAAGCCATTTTTATCCTTGTAAAAAAGTCCACATGGACAAAAGCACTAAATATTTTAAACATTTATACACTGCTGCTTATCTTCTTCAGAGTTTAAGGCAGTATACATTCAGTTTATCAAACGACAAATACAATAATAAAACAGACAAACCACTTGAAACCTCATTAAGGTTTTAAGAGTTTTAAATGGCTGAGTGAACAAACAGAATGATTTGCCTTGCAGTTGCCATCATGTAAACCTGTAAAAAGTCACAACTAAGAAAAATACTATATCACCAGCTCTCCTTGTTCCTCATCCAGGGCTCTGGAGCAAGTCTGTTCCATGTTTGCTAAATGTATGTGTAATTGTGGTGCTAACTGTAAAACTTTAATTCAAAACTTCACATAAAAATACCCAGCTGTGGTCATTTCCTTTCCATGGCCATTTCCACACTAGTCTGTTATAGCGCTATGATAGCACAACTGGCCCCTCCTGAAACTGCAAACCCCAGGATTTCATAGGATGTTGCAAGTGGAATCATAGCGCTATAACAGGCTAGTTCGGAAATGGCCCAAGTGCTAAACATAGCACACTACCGGACATACTCTTGATTCTTTAATTTTGATTTCGTCAACATGAAATTTAATGTGCATGTATTATTTATGATAGCGTAATGTTAATGGCAGAATTACAATGCTACAAAATAGTATATTTTAAGATTACTTCAGAACCTGCTAAGTTCATGCTGTCTGAGTTTTCTGACAAATCAAGAGAGAGCTTCTTTCATATTTATACACAGTCCAAAAAAACCCTCAAAGGATGCTAATGCAATTGAAAATTGTCTGCCTGGAATTGGACTCTGAATTCCTTTTGAAATGGAGGCGATGGCCATCAAAAGGAAATATATATAAAAAAAAGTTGAAGAGAAAAAGGGAAAAAAGAAATATCTAGCAAAGTTTCACAGATAAAGAAAGGAGGATGCTCAAATTTTACAATGACTTTTCCATCTTGGTTTTCCCCCACATCATTAAAGGAACCATGTCTAACCTGCAGCAATGTTTGCAGATCTCTGATATTATATGAAAGTTTCTTTTAGGTGTACTATACTCGGCTGTATGATACTAAGAACATACTAGGAAGGGTGGGGCAGCAAATAGCTAATCTGATTTTAAGTCTATGAAGTCCATAATGTTTCATGAATGACTACGTGCACTCTCTTCCTCCTTCCCCCCAATACACACACACACACACACACACACACACACACACACACTTTAAATGAGTGATTTTTCATACTGAAGGAATAACAGCTGCAACTAAAACGGGGGAAAATATGAATAGGTAGATTGGTTTTCCATTGAAATCTGTTGCTTGAGGCCCAGAAAATAACTGTGACAATACTGAACCTGCTTTGTACATGTACCTTTTATTAAGCATGAATAGAAATACTTTAAATATATTTTCCTTGGGCAGAATTGCAAGTATTTTTTTTAAAAAAGTTAGAAATGATACAATCAGCTCTCTCTCTTTTTATTCTCCTGAGTGATGTCTGTTTCCCTCTAAGCAGAAGGTTAAAAATAATTTCAGTGTGAACTATCTCTCATATCAAATCTTGTTTTTGAATCTGCTAGGTAGCAACATTTGATTTCTTTTTAACAAATATCTTTAAGTTGGATGCCTTTTTTATAACAAAAGATTACATTTGTAGTTTCAGGCAAAAATACTCTTTAACAGTAGCCATAAATATGTGCATATTTAATGGACATTTCTTTTGTAATGCAAAATTTTCATTTTGCGGGGGGGGGGCATCACATTTCTGTTCTGTCTTTAAACCACTGAAGTTACAAACCCACCTTTTGTTCCAAACCTTCCCTATTTGCTTTCAACAGAGGAATCAAAGAAGGAGTCCAGAATTAATAAGTGAAGAGGAAATGCCAGAGACTGTTAAAAGACAACTAAATGGCAAACAAGAGATTTCATGTTCAAATCCTCTGCCTAGAAAACCCCTACATATCCTGTTTATTTGGAAGAAAAGAACTGAAACAACAAATTAAGATACTACTATTACTGGTCTTATAGATTAAGAGTGTGTCAAAAATGAACAAACATAAATTCTACCATTGACACAAATCGAAGACACTGAATCAAAGACCAAAAGACTATTGATTCTGCCCCATGATTATGGCAGAGTTTAGCAGTTTTATCATTATCTCCTTTATGGTTAAAATTATTTGTTTCCATATTGCACCACTTCAGTGATGCCTGCTTCATCTTCAAACAGAGTCATCTGTTATCCTATTGGGGATGGTCCATATACTCACAGAATTTTTGTTGCAGAATGAAGAGTAGCAGGACCAGCTACCTCTGTCACTAAGTGTAATGCGTGACAACAAATTTTCAAGTTTATTCCATGTTCTCCTTTATCTTATTTATGCATCAACACCTGCACACTTGCTCAATCACATGAAGGATGAAGATGGGTTTGGTGAGCTCTTTGTATCTTTCTTGATATGGCCTGCTAATTTCATACTGGCTTTGCATTGCTATTTTCATTGCATGTAGCCTTTAATTTTCAAGCATATCTTTCAGGAATTCTAAACTATATATTAACTCAGTAGACCCAAAGTCATATTATATCATATCATATCATGCACACAGAAGACTGAGGAGCATATGCTTACTAATACATAGATGAGATCATATGTACATTAGGCAATTAGTTCTTGTTATGTGCCTTCAAGTTGACTCCATCACAGAGTTTTCCTGGCAAGATTTATTTAGAGGAAGTCTGTCATTACCCTCTTCTAAGATTGAAAGAGTATGACTTGCCCAAGATCACCCAGTGGACTTCCTCCGCTCAGTAGATATTTGAACACGAGTCTCACGGTGTCCAAGTCCAGCACTTAAGCCACCATTCCACACTAGCTCCTTAACAATATCCAGATGAATGCCTTTTATCTGTTTACCTCTAAACAGATAAAAAAGTTAACAAAAAGAAGCAAAAGGGATCAAGATCTTGTTTGCATGAATAGCTCAGTACTTACTTTCTGTAGGTTCTTCATAAAAAATATGCCAGATCTACGGTTTCTCCTTTCCTTTCATGGATCTTTGATCCTGATATTTACAAACAACACATGAAAATATCAGCTACCAAATAACACTAAAGGTCTTTCCGCACTACACTGTTATAATGCTATTATTCCACTTTCAATATCCTGTGGAATCCTAGGTTTTGTATTTTACTGAGGCCAATTAGCTGTCTGGCTGAGAATTCTAAATGCCCTTCTGTAAACTGCAAACCTCAGGATTCTATAGGATGTTGAAAGTGGAATAATAGCACTATAGTGCAGAAAGGCCCTATGACATCATACCTCTGATGTGCTCTTTTATGTCACAATAAGATGCTTAATGTGCTGCAGGAGTCTAATTGTTTAGTTGTATTACATTACCCACATATGTGAGACATTCCTATATTTTTCACACTGGGAAATTCCCTGTGTCATCAGAAAAAGTTCCCTGAAAAAGAACATCTCCTGAAACTTTTCAGAAACCATTATGTACCCAGAGCACACGATACTGAACATCTAAGCTCTTTTAAGAATCACTATAAATGCAATGACATTGGCACAAAATCAAGAATATTCATAGCAGAATTATTCATAACATCAAATATTCTGAAAACAATTTTTGAAACATATCTCCAAGTCTTACAATTGATATCAGACTTGAAATGATGGCTAGCCATGAAACAACTGAAGTTACCTAACTAGAAACAAACGTGCAGCATCACAGAAATTAAATTTTCAGTTATGCACCACAAAATATGTATCCCTATGGTTCTGAAACAGGTGTCCTTATGGAATATTGTAGTCTTGGAATCAGTATCTGTCCCTGGAACAAAGTGATTTAGACATTGACAGAACCTTATGGTATATTTTCCTATTGTACTTATGTGGAATCTTTGGTCCTTCCAGAGTTGAACCTCAACTCTCAGCAGCCATCAGGAGGGCAATGTTATAACTGTAATCCAAAACAACTGGAGGAACAAAGATAAAGATATGCTTTGCAAATATAAAATTACGTGCCACAGTACTGTGTAATTCCCTATTTTATTTTATATTCCCATAGTGATTATGAGAACAATGGAACAACAAACGGGAACATGTGAGCAATGCAAGTTAGTAATTTTCATAGATTTTTCTTTCAGTCCTAAATCATTAGTTTGTACTTTGTATCATATTGGAATCTTATTTGAGACACATGGATCCTAAAAAAGTTTGAGAGACCATCAACATTTCTCGAACCTCTGAACAAGAAACAGAGTACAGCACTGGAAACAATTGGGGATTACTGGACTTAAAAGTCTAAGAAGTTAGAAATTATCCATTCTTCAACTCATTTTCTTATATTATTGATTATTTTAAAAATATTGCTAGTATACACTCATGACAGGCTTTTGACAATATTTGGGGATGGGGGGGAATGAACATACAGGGAAACAATATATCAAAGTTTCCATAAATGAAAGCCATCTGAAATCTAAGATTTGCCCTTGCTAATTAATACATATCTGTACAATGGTTTCAGATTCCCAACTGTTCATCAAAAGCAACAACAAAAAGCTTCTCCACTCTTCTAAATTGGGCTCTTCTTAATGAAAGAAAATTGAGGCCCTTTCCTCATCGTATCTGGATCCCACAACATTCCAGCATCATCCATTGCTGGGATGGGAACATGTTGCAAACACTCCCCTCCACACCCAGCTGGCTGCTGGTGGATGGTAGCATTCAGGACACACTCCTTCCTTCTGCAATGCAGCTGGCCTCTTCTTGTGCTGCACTGAGAAAGGTAGCACTTTGACATCACTTCCACCCTTCCCACATGGTCCCAGACAATGTGATCATCACGCAAAAGGGGCCTATTACCAGATTTTTTTCTGGTAACAGTATAACACGTAATCACAACGGCTTGGAACAGGACAGGAGTGGGACCGTGATGACATCGTGTGATAGCACATGTCACAGACTGCCTTCAATGCATCCCTATGCTGGGATGGGGCTGTAGTGTAGAAATGGCCCCGGAAGAAAAACATGAGTAAATTATTGTGTGAACAGATGTTGAATTCAGTTCTGGTACAGAAAACAAATTTGTCAACTGATAAATGGTGAGAGATGTTCTGCTCTTTAATTGTAAGTATTTGGTTGGTCTCTTGATCACTCTTGGCTTGGGCTGGTGGATCACACAGAGTTCTAGCATAAACAGAAAATAATCTCTTCTCTACTACTAAGTATCATATAATGCAGCTCCATCCATTCATCTTCATATTCCCATACGCATGATTAAAGCAACAACTATCTATTGAACTACTTGACTTGACCTTGCTCCTATTAACCTTCAAGAAACTTAGTCACCCAATCCCTCACCCCATTCTGCTTCGCTTCATGAGATTAACTTATGTAAAGCTAAACTATGAGCTTCAGATGAGAATCTCATTTATTTAATCTTTCAAAGCACCATGTATTGCATAGATTTTCATAAAGCATACATAGCACTGTTGGTAAATATGTAATACTTCACATGTTGTTGCTGCTGCAACAATAATATATAACCGTAAATAGGAGCCAAGTATAAGATTCAATATACAATGAATCATAATTAAAGGACAGGTCAGAAGCACATGACAATATCAAATAGCAATGCAAAGCCAGTATGAAATTAGCAGGCCATATCAAGAAAGAGACAAAGAGTTGTACAAGTTAAAATTGGCTGAACAATATGTAAAAACTCTGAAAGAGAACTCAAAAGAAAAGTATCAGTTTCGTAGGACATATATTAGGTTAATAATCTGATCAAGGAAGATCTGCTAAGCATGATGGGAAGAGAGAATAGAATGAAAATGTTGACAAAGGCAGTCTCTCATAAAATGAAAGATCAGGTCCTTGAAATATACTGTGTTCTTCTAATATGGGAGGCAGAAGAATTCATAGGAGTAGCATTTTTTGCACTCAGAATTGTCTCTGACATTGGTGCAAATTTAATTGCATGAATTAACCACCCTCGAGAGCACACAAATGTTATACAGTAACATGTGTGTAAAAGCAAAACTAACCCACTCAGCTTTTTCTACAAATAATAATCTGGGACACTAAGACATCATGGTAAAAGTTAATCTAATAAATCTCTCATTATCCTATAATACTTTAAATCTGTGCTGTTAGCTAAACAGTTGTCAAAGAAATTCTGAGCCCTATTTACATGAAGCCAAAATAGAGAGGAATAAACATAGAGATTGTGTGTTGTGCTCTAATTATGAAAAACAAATTGTTCTTTTTGCAATCTATCTGGAAAGGTTAGCAGCTTCTCTTCTGAAACAAATCTCAGGCAGTCTATCACGTCAGCTACATAGATTGTAAGATATCTGTAGTGGAAAGTCATACCACCTTACCGGGGAAAATAAGTAAATAAATAAATAAATACTAAAACCATGTTTTTCAAGTGTCAGGAAACCCTGATGATAAGAATCCTGGACTGAAGAAAATTTTAACAGTTTAGAACTTATTCTGTGAAAATTCACGAATGTTTTTTTTTCACACAGGTTGTGTGCAAAATTTTGTGTGCAGAAAAATTTTGCATAGACTCTCCAAAACTGTGAATAGCCTTCAAAATCTATGTAGCTTTCTTGACGATTTTCTCACAGTGAGAAGAACATTGCTAAAATTAGCCAGTGCTTCCTTCTAGAATGAAATGAGTAAAGAATTGCATCCCTATACCGTACATAACAGATTAGCATCTGACTTAAAAGAAGAGGGTGGCAGAAAAGGGAAAAGTACTTTCTCATGATCTACTTCATCTCAGATTCAGCTCCTTTCTGCATTACACTGTTAAAGTGCTATTATTCAATTTTAAACATCTTGTGGAATTCTGGGGTTTGTAGCTTATAGAGGCCAAAGAGCTCTCTGGATGAGAATTCTAAAGGCTCCTCCCTAAACTGCAAACCCCAGGATTCCATAGGATGTTGAATAGTAGCATACTCTACTTCAGACAGCCCACCTACTAGTGAATATACTCTAAATATTGTTATGTATCTCAGTGTTGAAAACACATGAAGTAGTAATCACTACATCCAGGTTCATTTATTAGATTAACCTTAGGCGTATTTTTTTACTAAGGTGAGTTGGACCACCTCAGATTTCAGAAGGAACTGGGCAGCATCATTTCAGACTGCATGTGGGATTTGGTTAGTATCCCACATGCATGCAACTATAGTTCTCCCAAAGGCAGGAAATCGGTTCTCACCACTGAGCTAAGAGAAAAGGCAAAGCCCCAAGGACAGGAGGAAGGTAGAAAAAAGGGATGGTAGTGTTGTTATTTTGTTGCTGTTGTTGTTGCTGCTGCTGCTGCTTCTGCTCCTGCCTTTCCATTTCCTTTGTCTCTAATAAATGAAACATATCTGTTTGTTGAAGGAGGAATCTTATAGCTTGTCTTCCCACAAAAATTTTTAAAAATAAAAAAATGGATGGGACAGTGAGGTGTTGCCCTCCAATATCCTGCAAGGGTTCCTACCCTGCCCCTGAAAGTTGTCCATTCCTATCACAAAGTAATCCTCCACGGGCAATCTAAAGTGCTCTAGATAATAAAGAGGTTTGCCAAATCACTAAGAGCAAGGCCTTGCAAATTCCCTGAACGTGCTGCAAATTATCTGCTTGAAATGTTGAATGAAAGGAGGATTGCATCACTTTAAACAAAAGTTATCTACAGACATATTAACCAGAGTCCCAAAGAAAAGGGTACAATAATATCCCCATTAAATCAGAACTCAAGGGATGTCATTATTTAAAAGCACATCTGGTGTGAAGAGTATGTCTGTTAGTCAGGGCCAAGTCCCAGGAATGCGCAACTAAATTCAAATACAAACGTACTGCCAGAATTCTAGTTCACAGTTCCTTAAGCCAGTTTGTGGAGGAAAATCTAAGGACACATCTGACATGCAGCAGGCAAAAGATACTTCTCTTGTGACTGGAAGAGGGAGAACTGGACAACCTAGAAGCTTTATTTTGTTCATCAGTCACAGGGCAGAATTCTCTGTACTTCTATTCTCTCTCTTGCCTGAAAGGCCTCTTGAAGCCTAGAGGCACACAATCCAAGAAAGTTAATGAGAGTACATAACAAATTCCTTACTATTTCCTGCTCACGTATGCATCCTATTCAAAAGGCTCCTTGCTAAGAACATTGTGGATCCTTCATTTAGCAGGTACAAGACACTTGTAGCTTCTTTTTAAAGAAAAATGGGGTACAAAATGGAGCAGGCATCATACACATTAAACCCGGAGTGCATTCTTCCTGCAGTGTGTTACTGCAGATGCAAGCAAGGCAAACAACATATGTATATGTGTGAAATGTGTATTGTCCTTGAGGGGCATTGCCTAAATGTCAGAAGAATTAGTCGGTGGTTGAAGGAGACAGTCTGGATAAACAAATCCTCTGAAGTCATAGAAAAGTGAATTAAAATGACTCTAAGCCTTGCAAACTATAGCACAGAAATGCCTTGTAATGTTTAGAAAAATGAAGAAGAAGGTGAGATGTAACTTGCTATTCCTTCCTCCCTACCCAAAGACTAATCAACCTGGTCAGAAATACTGGGATCATCCCAGCATCTTATTTATGCACTATACAAAATAAGCCCTGGGACTTAGACAAATGTAGGGTATTCTGCAGGTATCCAATGCATTCACAAATTATGGTAATAATCTGCTAACCAGTAAATGTGAGCCATAACATTGCTCCACAGGTGTGTCGGAGTCATATCAGTGATACTATATTTGCCAAAAAGGAATCACAGCTGATCTATATAATAATAATATTAATATCTGCAAGAGGGGGAGGAAGAAGTAGGAGGATGAGGAAGAAGAAGAGAAGTAACAGTAGCACTACTACTAGTAGTAGTAGTAGTCCCTTGATGGCCACAAAGAGGGAAAACAGTTTTCCAGGTACCTGAGTTATTTATTGCTACCTGAAGTATACCTAGTACCCCAAAGTGAGTACACAGTGCCTCCTGTCCTCCTGCTCCTCCCATCCCTTTTTACCTGAAGAATCTTATCAGGAATACCACAGAGAGCCTTTTTTTGTGTCCCTGACCATTCTTTAACTTCAGGAGTCTTAACAACAGTATCTCAGAAAATCCTGTTCTGTTTTCTAGCCCTTTAAAAACATTTCTAATGAGTTATTAAATCTCTCCTTTTCTTTTTAAGGAAGTCTCCTTTTTGAATTTCAACTTGAAACTTGGAACTGGAACTTGGACTACAATCAAAAAGACTCTATCAGCTTTTAAGACATCTACGATGATTTCCCAAAGAGTTATAAAAGTCACTCTTCTGCTTCACTTACCTCTCCTTTGAATTTCAATGGTTTGATTTGACCCAGTGCATTGCAACTTAGGTAATGATAACAAATACACCAACAATTTTTTATATTTACCACAATTTCCCAATAGCTCTTGCCCCAAAACATGGGTGACTCAGGGGTCCATCAATGGTGCCAGTACAGCTGTGAAAAGGCAGAGAATATTAGCTCAAACAGGAGGCCTGTGAGAGGGGGGTAACCAAATGAGATCTTTTACACCAATGCCTACTGGTGCTAGTGCAGGGAAGAACCAGCCAGATATCCAAAGTAAGCTTAATTGTTTTACTGGGGAACTGCAATCTCTCACACACAAGATCCAAGCAGTCACACACTAACATAGGGCTAAGTGAAGGAAAAAGGAGGAAAGTTTTGGATAGAGAGATTTTCAGTGGGTGAAAAGTGGGTGATATTTATGAATCCAGAAGAGAAGTGAAGAAGCGATGTGGCTTAGACATGGGTCTTAGGACAGTACACAAATGAGAATTATAGCAACAGAGTGACAACCAGCAATTGGTGTACTGTTAGTTGGCTGGTCAAAAACTGGGGTTTAAATATTCTTTTTCTGCCTGGAGGGCTAAGGTGATAATGGCTCTCTGACAGAATCAACAATGGAGTCCTAATGGTCTTAGCATTAGGTGACAAAGGGCTAACGGTAGTCCTGATAGCTCTTTAATTGTCAGACAAGTGTGGGGACAAAAGGGAAGTTTGCTTGGTCAGAGGGAGAGGAACTAAGACAATCAGCCATCTTGGGGGAACATCTCGTTTGCTATTGTCTCTTAAAAATTGAGGTAACTGTAGGTCCATTATCGCTGGAGGTTCCTGGTGATTTCCTATTTTGACCTGGTTGTGCCTTGAGGTCTCTTTTGAGCTGATCCTGCAATGCAAACGTCTGGCCAACTTTACCTTTACCTGGCCAACTTTAGCCAGTATGGTCATGAAGCCATAGCAGGATATATTTAATAGTATGCCATTTAATATAGTTTGCCAATGAAATCATATCCAAGCAAGGGGTATACAGCCTACTAACACAGCCACATTCATTTTTTGCTTCCATTTAAACATTTTGTTTGAAATTTGGCTTTGCAACTGAAATGACAACCAAAATCTACCTATAAACAGAGTGGTATTTCTGAGTATTTGACAAAATTGAACAAAAGTTCACCTTTGGGGAAAGTTACATTTTTTTTTCTGTGCAACCCACAGGTTACAATTTCAGTAGCCAATTGGTTCTAGATGGTAGTTTGCAGTACAGGAAATGGACAGAGTAATTCTAATTTGGAAAACCATTTTGGTTTCCTTCCTTCTTTAACTCTATTTACCAGTCAGGGAAGTGCATTAGGGAAGAAGATATACTTGTGTTTTGACTCTCTTTTTTGTAATTACTGATGAGATATCATGTGCAATTTATTTAAACAAACAATTTCACATAGACAAGAAGAGATTGTCCCATTCCCTTTCTTGTGCCTTCTTTCTCTTTGAAGCCATACCAACTTTTTCTTCTTTATAACAAAGCACATATTAAATGGTATTGGGAACTAGTGAACATATTCATAGCTGAATATAGTATGCACTAAACAACATTTAGTGCCTAACAGCAGCCACTGCTGATGGAAAACTGGTATTCTTCTACAGGCGTATAATTTCTTTCTTGGGATAAACATTATTATCCATGCAACTCAATACAATTCACTTCCTCAGCAAGTTCTGCCATGGTGAGAGCAGACCACCACTGTCATGCTATAAAGATTTATTTTATATGAACCAGTCTCTGCTTGTTCAGTGCCAGACACAGTAAGTTTGGGATCATCATTTATATGATTTGCTTATCCTGCATCTTAGTTTCAATCTATATTTTTCCACTGTGTGCATTTGGGGTCCAAATTATTAAAGACAAACTTGCCAGAAGGCAGGCTGGAGGGGGGCAGGAGGTGGAAATACAAGAAGATAATTATTACAAACACTTCTAATCAGGAAAAGTAAAGTCTTTTCAGATGCTGACAATCTGTAACTCTTATTTAAATTATTGTTCTCAAATTACTATGACAATCAAGAAGGAAAATGCATGATGATACTACATTATGATTAAGCTTTAATTTATGATCTGGAATGGGTCCCAGAAGGTGGGTTTTCTCATGATTTAGTGCAATGCCACCATTCTTTTATGTAGTCATGTGGTGTATTAAACCTGATAGCTTAGAATACTTCAAAAGCAGTTATTCTGAATACTGTGTGTGGGAGGAGAATATTGCTGATAAATAATTCTTTGGGATTTTGGAGCTGCGTTGCATTAACTACAGTCTTATAAAGAATGTGAATTTGGTTCTCAGGCCTTCCAACACAAAGCCACTTCTTACACATGCACAAACAAGCTACTCAGAGCAATCCCCTGAAACTGAATTCTGTGGAGCGATAGTGTGATTCCACACTCCTACAGAATACTTTCCTCTGCTGATTGTAGTGCCTTGGACCTCAGCATTTTGGGGATTTATTTTACTGATAACTTGCTTTCTGCCTGGAACAGACATGAAATGAGAATTGTCAGGCAGTTTTATGGAGCACAATATTTACATCCATCTTATTTCAAAGCAATGCTAGAAAATTGGCTCTTTCTTCTTAACCAACCAAAATTTCTACAGGCCTGTCACCAAGCCCAAATATTTGTTAGTATGTTAGTGTCTAAATTCTTCCTTTATGTTATAGAGATTTTAGAGACTTCCTCAAAGTGGGTACCTCTAAAATATTCTGGCTAGGGATGTTCATGTGTTCATGTCCATTCCATCATTATATTTTGGGGTCTTTTTGTTTTTGTTTTTGCTTCTTTCTAAATTACCAGAGCATTTTTAATCTATTCTATGCCTTGCATATATTAATTACTCCCACTGACTAAAGCAGGATTAAGCAGTGTTTTGTGAGCATCTGAGACATGCACATTCTTCTAGCTGCACTTTTCAATTATGCACATTTTTTTCAGGATACACCAATGCCACTCATCAATGATAAGATGCCAGAGCATTGATCATATCTGACTTGTGGATATGCTGGACTAAAATTAGATTTCTTAACATCCTTACCTCTGATCCACAAATTGCACATCCCCTTGACTGAGTGGCCATGCTGGCTGTGGCTATGAGAGAAGTAAGCCAAAACATCTAGAAAGACCCAACTCGGGGAGGGTTAAACTGGATGTATATTTGGCCCATCTCAGATACTTTTGATCACGTCCATGACAAATGTTCCTAAATAATTTAGTTAGTGATAGCAAGAGGTTTCTTCCCATGGATGAGTAACTGCTTAAAGAATAGGAAATGGGGGTGGAGGTGGAATTTTAACAGTAAATGAAATTTTTTTAAAAATGGGATCTTTCGAGGATCTGTGCTGGGATAAAAAACATCAGAAACATTCACACCAAATAGGAATAATTATTTTTAAGTGCAGAGGCTTTTGCTTTCTTATTGCAAACAACCTTCTAAATAAATAATATCCCTAAGTTACACCTTATGCCATTTTAAGCATCTTGTGATGCTCACAGCTGTAGTAGCTAGAAAGAGATTTTTCAGCAATATTAAATATAGAAAGAGTAACAGCATTCTAAAATCTACTATGAGCCAAGGCAAATTCCAGGATGGCAAAGCTGGATACAGTTTAGAGCATTAACACTTTCTGGTACCACCAATTACCATTCTCTGTAGAAATCATTTTATTTTAAAATGCATTATAACTACAGTCATCTCTCCACATTCACTAGGGTTAGGGCACAGGACCCCTGTGAAAGTGGAAAAACCATGAATAACTCTAGGCCTTCCCAAACCATATTTAACATGCAAAAAGGTATGATCTTCATATTCAATACACCATGGATTCCTTCAAGGCATCAGGGCTCCTTCACAAGGCAGAAGTGACTGACTGGTGGGGCTTACTGCCACCTCCACTGCTGCCTCACACCATTTTTAATAAGGACTTACAAGCTTTGCTTGTGGTTTCTCAGTCTCACAAGTCTTGCAGTCCCTACTAAAAATGGCATAGGGAGGTAGCAGAGGGGACAGCAAATAATCTGTGAATAATCAAATCCACAAAAGTGAAACCTGCAAATATGGAGGGCTGGTTGTATTTGTTGTATTTACTACTAATTTGAGGGGAGAAGCTAGGAATGTCTATTAACGGCTTACCTTATGATGGCTTACCTCTTACAATCTAACCCATTGCGGTCTCTAACTTATATTCTTCCCAGTAATTCAGAACACTTTCTGAAACTATTGCTCTGCATATGGTAGAACTTCATCTGAGTAATGGTTTGCATAGACTCTCAGTTCCAAGTTTAATTCAAGAAATATGAAGGAATCACAGAATATATCCATATTCTCATGGAATGCTAGAACATGACTCTGGAACCCTTGGAGTCTTGGCTTTCTGTTCTCTGCAAATGCAGCCCACATCTTTCAATAATTACCATCAGCCTCCAACAAATCTTAGATTAAAGAAGTGGAGTTGTCAAAATATGTGACTTCTGACAGTATTTGAGCCCAGTTTCCTCTAAAATTAAGTGAAAGAACAAATGCATAGTAAATCTAAAGGATTAGAAGCATGTATCTTCTGAATAAAGAGCTAAAGGAGAAGAAAAGTGACAAGAAGAAACCTATTCTTTCCATTAAACGAAAAGCAGCTCAAGAAAAAGAGATGAAAAGAACTATTGAACAAACTTCAGTTGCGTGTTACTATCATTTCCGTGAATAGTCTACAAAAGAAAAAGCAGGCAATTAGACGTACTTAATTCCTAATTCTTGCAAATCTACATCACAAATCCAAAAAATTAAGACTCATTTAAAGCTAACCAAGTGGGCAATTAACAGCTTGTTGAACCCATCAATCAGAAAGAGATGTGGGAGGAATTTAAACAGATGTACAAACTGCCAATCCTCAAGTTTGAGTCTTCTCTTCTTTCTTCTCAAACCCTCAATCTGGTAAGGAAGAAAGATTATATTCATTTAGATGAGTGCCATTTTTTTTCATTCATATGTGTTAATATTTGTGCTAAACGTGATTGCTGGGTGTGTAGTTCCCCTTTTCAGAAGGAAAGACAAACACATAGTACCTGCTGGACTTAATCCCCATTTCCCCCACTGCCATTCCCTTTCCTTTGTGTGTGTTGTCTTATTTACATTTTGAGACAAGGATACTACCAAATTAACAATTTGTAAAATGCTCTGAAGGCCTCTGTAGCTGAAGACCAGGTTATAAATTCTCTAAATCAGTCATTCTTAACCTGGGCACCTGGGGACCCCTGGGGGTCCAAAGAATCCTCATGAGGGATGCCTGCAAAGCCTGGCTGCTGGACACAAACAGCAGGACCAAGGCAGAAAGGAGCATTTGCAGCTGCTGAAATTGTTCCCTCATTTGCACACGTATCCTCACTGCCATGTTCCCGATGAAAGAGAATGGTGGCAGGCATGTACGTGCACCCAAACTATGACTCTGGAGACCAGGGTTTGAATCCCCAATCAGTCATGAAATCCACTGGTGGACCTCAGGCAAGTCACATTCTCTCAGCCTCAGAGAAAGGCAAAGGCAACAAAGCTTGCCAAGAAAACCCCTATGATAGGTTTGCCTTAGGGTCCCATACTTCAGTTTTCAAAGGAGAGACTCATAATGGCTAGAGAAAACCTCCCCCATCAGCAGTACTTTATTGTTGTGTGCCTTCAGATGACTTCTGACTTATGTCAACCCTAAGGTGAGCCTATCACAGGTTTGTTTTTTGTTTTTGTTTTTTGCAAGATTTGTTCAGAGGGAGTTTGCCTTTGCCTTCCTCTGAGGCTAAGAGAATGTGACTTGCCCAAGGTCACCCAGCGTCTGAGCAGGGATCTGAATCCTAGTCTCCAGGAGCCATAAATAAATAAATAAAAAATATTTGAAAAATTAAATATTTGAACATTTAAATCTAAATCTAAATATTTAAATTTTGAGTTATGTCCTGGGGTCGCCAGCAACAAATTATATTTGCAGGGGATCCCTGGTAAAGAAAAGGTTAAGAACTACTCCTCTAAATGCAATAAAACCATTTGTCCATACATCCATAATTTCATGAAAGTGCTCTCCAAATGATAATCAGAACTGAAATCTGCCAGTTTTTAGACAGGGATGATGAATGTGAGGCCCTCTGAGTGATGTTAAACTCCAAGCTCTCATCATGACTCACCATGTGCCATGCAGGGTGGGGACAGATAGGAGCTGGAGTCCAGCAACATCTGGAAGATCATAAGTTCCTCAGCTGCAGAAGAGCAGCAGAGGTATTGGCCACTTAACCATTTCTCCTATCATTGTTTCTATACAGAAAATCACCATGCCCGAATTGATTTTATCCATACAGGAAGAAAAAAAATATATATGAAAGACCTCAGAATCTTTCCTCTAATGATGGTGAATACAGCTGGAGACACTTTTAAATGGAAAACTGAAAGAAAGGAAAAAGTAGATTATTCTATTCTTCTACTGCCATCTGAAGACTATTATATTGCTTTTTGGCTTTTTTTTTTTTTTTTTTAAATCACATCTAGTTGGGGATGTTCTATAAATTCTCTCAAAATGTCAGGATAAAACATTCCCAAAGAAGAGAGACATGTTAATTTGATCCCTCACAACTGTTACTCTTTCAGTCTAGAAGCTTTTTTAAAAAAAGAAAAAGAAAGTGAAGCGGTAACTGTTACTTGTTTGGAATTGTCATAGGCACAATATATTGTTGTACACATTCTAGCCAGGTTTTTACCAATGATAGGATCTCAGTATCATAAACATAGAGGAATGTCGTATAACAGCTGTTCTTAACAGCTTATTTTGCTAACAGAAATCCCTTTGCACCAACTTCCAGTGTCTTGCAAGAGGTGGCACCTGCTGCAGTATCACCCCTTCATTTCATTTGGCCCCACTCTGAGTGGGGCGGCCAACTCTGAAGGACAGCTGGCCAAAGAATAGTGGGGACAAATGAGAAAAGGGGGCACTGCTGAAGTAGGTGCCACCTACTGGCAAGATATTGGAAGTTGGAGTGAGAGATCACCATTGACAAAATAAGCTGGCACTCAATATTTTTTCCCTCCATCCCTCCTCTCCTCTTAGGCCCTTTTCTTATGGCAGTGTACAAGCGAAAGGGCCCCTTGAGTGTTGCGTAAATGTCGGGGTGGTCTGCATGATGCACTCCCATTTCCGCCACGCTCAAGGCCCGCAAGCACAGCAAATACGCATTTTCTTATTTTCGGCTTTTAGCTGAAAATAAGCTGCGCTTGCGCATCGCTCACAAGCCTAGGCTGCACTCACCTGCAGTGCGGAGCCTCTGGAACCAGACGTGTCGTGCATCCTCTCCTCAGTGCAGCCTACAACTCCCAGGCTGCACTGCGGAAGGAAGGGGCAGGGCGCGGGTGGAGCTCTCGCGCAAGCAGGAAGGAGCTGCAGAGCCCGAGCAGCAGGGAAGCAGGAGGTTTGCGAGAGCCTGCCTGCCCAGGCTTTTCACACAAGGCCCACACTCCAGTAGCATGAGAAGGTAAGCTGCGGAAAGGGCCTTAGTGAAGAAGGCCAAAAAAAAAAAAAAGGATTTATGTGTGTTTGAGCATTTCTGATAGTACACTGAACTTCTCTATGCTGGAAAGGAGGGGACAGAAAGAGAGAGAGAAGAAGTGCAAACCTGACAAGCTGGCTGGCTGTGAGCTCCACTGTCACTTAGATGCTGAGCCCACCTCTCACCTGCAGTAGAGCAGCCACGTGACAGGCAATGTGCACACCCAGCTAGCCAGACAATCTGCCCTAATGCCTCCTTTTGCTTTGTTTCCTGTCATGTCACCACTCCATTGTGGGGGAGGAGATGGGTTGAGCAGCCTTCCAGCCTTTCACGGACCCTCTGTGAGAGCATCACAGATGCCTGGTGGTCGACAGACCCCAGGTGAAAAACCACGGTCATACAGTATTCCCAAAATGTTCTTCTGCATACACTGCAAATAGGAACATGTAGTTATGAGATAATGCATTCTTTAAAGAACCATTCAATCATAGTTTTCAAAAGAGATTTTTTTTAATATGCAGACTTACATTTCACAATAGCCCTCCTTAAAATGCTGGGCTTTAATGTCATTATAAACAGCAAACTAATTGTTCCCAGAGAAACTCATATTAATTTTGCTTTTGAAAAGTTTCACATGTTCAGGCTGCCTTTAGCACAAAAGAGCTTTAAAGCAAACTAGTTCTTTATATTTTCATCTATTAGTGCAAATAATTATAAAATTATGTACTGTCATAGTGAAGGTAGGACTCACATATCACTACAGCCCTGAGCTGTACTATCTTCTTCTCTGATCAAATCTTCCTGTCTTCACTCATTCTAATGATGCTGAATTTTGTATTGCCCGTATTTTAAAGTCTGCCAGCCTAACAATCTGTACTCCTGGTACTAAGATGAAAGTCACAACATGGATATCTTGTGGTTTCTCTGAATTTTGTGATGCAGATCTTTGCTCACAAATTGCATTTCAATGGGCATGTTTGATAGAAAAATAACATATTAGCGAATGTTATACAGAAAAATTGACGTGAATTTTATTCTTGCTTTAAAAATAGTAATATACAGTGATGTGGAAACTGGTTGGAATAGACTTAGAATAGAATGCATAGGAAACTGACATGGACCAATAAGATACTGTGGAATCCTTTTCATGGGACTGTTATGCCAGCAGAGGTTTTGTGGGTATAAAGTTTTATAATAATGAATCACAGCTCAGAAAAGCTACTTTTAAGACCATGATTCCCAGAAGACCCAGCCAGCATGTCTAAGGGTTTGGGGAATTATAGAACAAAAGCTATCGTCTCCAAGTTCTGGAATATTTCTTGTTATTTGTTACTTATGCAAATCAAAGTCACCTGATTTTTAAGGTAAGGTACCTCTTCCCAAAAGTTCTTAGTTTGCCATCCCTGACGAGTAATGGATTTTCTTGGTATGGTGTGTGTGTGTGGGGGGGAGGTAGACATGTTCTCTGCAATATCATTTCTCCTTAAGTAATGAAAAGGTATAGGCCAAATAATTTCAATATTCCAATAATTACATTTTAGAAATACCTCTATTTTTAGCTTGGTGACATTGCTTCAGCTATTGCTGTCGTTTTTGTTCCTCCTTTTTCCCCATTCAGGACTCAAGGCACTGTACAACAGTAAGAACAAACATGATTTCTAGTCTTGTGGGGAAGAAGGGAAAGAAACAAGCCTAAAAATAAGCCAAGTAAGTCATTTTAGATAGGGAGGAAGAAACAAGACAGTGATAAATATTAGCTCCTTTTTAACTCAGCTGTTTATTTACAAAATGGATATTATATACCAAGGGAATGCTGGTATGGAATAGGAGTTTGAGTGCTGGATAAAGATTCCAGGAGATCAGAGATTGAATCCCCAACTCAGCCATGGAAACCCCCTAGGTGACTCTGGGCAAATCACACTCTGTCAGACTCAGAGAAAGGCAAAGTCTCTCTGAATAAACCCTGCCGAGGAATCTCCGACATTCATCTTAGGGTCACCGTAAATTGGGAATAACTTGCAAACATGAGGAATAATATGATATGCCAGTTAAGAAAACCATGAGCTTCAAAATTAGGGAAGACCTATAAGTATTAATTTGCAGAATGTAGGAGGCCAGGCTTGCAGTCAGCTGCATAGTAAGAGAGACCCTCTATCAGAGAAGGAGGAGGGGGAAGGGGAGGAGGAGGAGGTGGTGGTGGAGGAGGAGGAGGAGGAGGAGGAGGAGGAGGAGGAGAAGAAGAAGAGAGGAAGACGTTTTTACACTCCTAAAAACATTGGAATATCAAGTAACTACACATATTTGACATGTCACCACTGGTGAGCAGTAATGTTTGAAGCTTATAGATTAAATGACTAATGTTGCCAGCACAGATGCAACTAGGCTGTACTTGCCACATCTTAGCATTCAGAGTGAGGCCACTGCTCACAACACCAATTTTGCCTTGATGATAACATCATTTAGGAAAATCCAATTCTCTGAAAAGCCCAGTGTTTTCATGTTAAAGAGTGGCACAAAGGCATCAGCCTATCATCTTGCCTCACAAACTCAAGATTATCTAAAACTAATTCAAGAGCCAGGTCAAAATCAATAGGGCTCTCCCAGGACAGACGCTGAGTTCCACTCACTGCACACAGAGACAGCTGTGTTCTTCTAGCCCAATGAATCCAGATGGCATCCAGAGTGAAAGTGTCAAAAGCTGGAGGGAAAAATTGCTCTTCAGTTGCTAGCTGTTGCGTGAGAAAAGGCCTCTCCTAAGAACCTAAAATAAAACTCAAATGGAGCAGAGAACAGACCTTTCCATAGATGGTACAAGAATTATCACGGCACAAAACCTTAAAGAGCAGACAATATTTCTTCCCTGCCTGAAGACAACTTTGACGCACAATGCCCCCCTTCAGGAAGTTGATTCACTTATTTATTTATTTATTCATTCATTTATTTAAATTTATATCCCACCATTTTCCCAAATGGAATCCCTACATGGCCTGGGATCCAGCTGTGGACCTACACTAGAACACTTTCTTCATGTTCATGCAGGAAGGAGGATGCAGTAACAGGAGGAGACGTTTCTTGATTGACACTTGTTTCCTTAACATCTCGGTTCCAGGTGATTGACAGAGCCAAGGTGTTATGGGAGTGGTTGCTTGAACCCTACATGTCATGTGGCTCTTTTCTTTTTCAATACAAAATTAAAATCTGCTCCTGAGTTCTTGATATAAATATTAAGGATGCTGCCTCACAACAGATCAAGAAATTTGTCCTTCTAGTACGTATCATCTCCAGGATCTCAGATTTTTCATATCATCTGTTACCTGATCCTTGAACTAACAAGCTAGAGGTTTTGGAAACTAAATTTGGGTTCTTCTACATGCTCATCTACATGTCGCATGTATTAGAGTCTGGAAGTTAGTTTTAAAAGTTATAGGTTCCTGTTTTGCATTAGGATGCTAAAAAGGGGGAGTATCTGCTTTTGTTCATTACTGTGTTTCAACCAGTAACATATCTGTTTGACTTGCTGTTTTAAAATATTGTAGGTTTGATGTGAATGACATCAAATCTAAAAAATCACACTCAAAACACTTCTCAAGTACCTTTGAAAAGTGACTGGGAGACACTAGTAATTGAACCAAAAAACAAAACAAAACAGCCGTTTCCACTTATTTGAAATGGACCCTCGTTATACTCTCATTAACAAAGAAACAACTCATTACAAGTAGTTGTGTTACTCACAACTCATGCTCTGTATTGGGGCTTTTATTGATAAACTAAATCAATAGAGATGAAGGGAAAGAAATGTGGATGTGTAGTAGATAGAATGACAAAGTGCTTTATGAAGGATGGCAGGATGTTGATTGAAGTGAAGGGTGGTATGCCCCTCCTTACAATGCTGTTTGAGAAGATATCTGAGTTACATAACTTCACTGTCTGTGCATGTCTCTTACAAAAAGGCCAAATAAGACTGCAGAAGAAATTAAGAATGGAGGTTTGCCAAAGTAACTAAATGCATGGATTTCTCAAGTAACTGAGTGGTAATGTGGCAAGAAAAAAGCATGAGAAGAAGTAAATGGGGAAGGGTAGAAGAATTTTATGATGCATAAAACAATCAAAAGCCCAACTTAAAAGAACTGTGTAAAAGATTTACAGTTGATGTCACACACTGCTAAATAAGAACATGAGGAGAGCACTGACTGAACAGACGAAAAATCCATTTCATCCCAGCTTCCAAAAATGGCCAGCCAGACAACTCCAGAAAGCTCATCATCAAATCCCAAAAGAATAGCTTTCTCTACAGTTATACATATTATTTGGATGAGTTTAGAGACACATAGCAAGTTCCCTTTATCTGACATAGCTAGTGGTTGTTGATCTGTTCTCTATAAATTTGTCTAATTTACCTTTTCAACTGTCTGGGTGATGCCTAGCAGCAGCTCGCAATCTGTGACAGCAGTCTCTGTTCAAATTAGGAGGATGAAGCATATACTGATCCCTAATCTGGCATGGAGTATCCTCCCCTCAATGACCATCATTACATCTTATGGCAATGAATTCTGCAGGTTAATTAAGCATTTTTTGGAAAAAGCACTTCATTTTGTCTTATTGGAAACTACTGCCAATCCATTTCCCTAATGACTCCAACTTAGAAGGCACATTCTATTAGTGAAAATATCTCCATTTTTTTTTCTGTCCAGATTTCTATCTATGGAATAAATATCCTACTATTAGGGTTTCAGCACTGTTAAGCCAAAATATTTATGAATGATGTGACATACGAATGTCTTATGTTTACAAATATCAGGCACCACGGCGTTGGAATCAGAAAACTATTTTCTGACTTGTCTTCCCTTCATTGTGGAATTGGAATGTTAGTATGGAATCCAAAAGTGTGTGCTCAGAAACCTGGCATCCTTAACCATCTAATCAAGAGTGGACTCATGTTCCCTCTGTTATGGGCTCAGCCATAATATTTCTGCCATAACCTTTGAAGTCTAGGTTGAAGCTACTATGGTTATGTCTAGTAGGGTCTGTAGAGATGATGGAGACCATGATTATTAGGATTTCTGGATGTTGCTAGATATATATGTACCAATGTGCCCATCTCTGAGATATATAAGGAGAAAAGGAGAGTGGGCCTGTTACACATGCTGGTCAATCTGTTCTATATTGAATTATCTCCTGTGCAGACTTGGGGGACATTTTTTGTACATCTCTAAGAAGTTGATCATGTTTGACAAATGTTTAAATTCCAAAAGCTTTGTCCATTATATGCACGATACCTTTTATGAGCTAGCATGGAGTAGTGAGTGGAGTGGTTTCTGGGAGATGAGGGATCCAGTCTCCACTTAGACATGAATACTCACTTGGTGATAAGTCACACTCTCAGCCTAAGAGGAAATGGAAACCTTCTCTGAATAAAAGTTGCCAAGAAAACCTTAGGATAAAGAAAACTCACAAGTAAGGGCTGACTTGAAGGCACATAATGAGAGATTTAGGAATAGGACAAACCTTGTTCTTGTGCTCTCATTAGAGGCAAATTCCAAACAGAAGATTTCATATGCATAAATGATTTATTTATTTCTTTGTGGCAAGCTGAATTAAATAGTCTATATTCTGCAAGCTACATCTCTGTGATGTAGACATGATCCCTATGATTTCAGACAGGAAAGTTATACTTCCTTTGGTGCAAGGCAACTTGCCCACTAATTCAAGCAAAGAAAGAAAGCTCAAATTACTTGAAAATGAGAGGATCTCCCTGTCAGGAGTCCTCAAATAATGCACTGCCTAGGGGAATCAAGGCAGGGAAAATACATTCCTCTGCTATACAACTTGTCCAACTGATGAGATGCTTGGTGGTTTGCCAATAATTCTCCATCTTACAATGTGGTAACAGTACATAGGGTCATCTATCCATCATCCCTGCCCTTCCCAATGTGGTAAACATGGCACTGCATGTGTTTGAGATGCCAAGGTTAGTGAGCAGAGGATTTACATGACTTGCCTTACGTACTGGTAGTAACTAAAAAAATTCAATGAAAGGCCTATAGCCAATTATTCCACTGCATTGCTGTAAGGCCCAGTGTGATAATGACTCCACATTCTCAGAGCTTGCACAAGGACAGTATCCAGTTGTTCTTACTGCAAAAGCAGTAGATGCACAACTATTATACAAGCAGCTGCAGTTTGCACAACTACTTGCAGGAAGATGTAATTCTTTCCCTGCTAGTGAGTTGTGTTTTCTCTGTTAGTGCTACATTGTAATTTAGTATTTCCATGTGGCAAGTGAATCCTACAACAAAGTCGAGAGTGTAGAAACTATTAATTGCATGAAGTTAGTGAAATGAGTCTTGTTAGTTAATTAATTGGCTCTATATTTTTTCCCATTTCTTTCCTGTGTACACAGGTGTTTCAAAAAACTGTTGCTACTTAGGCCTAACTACAAATACTTTTACTTGGGTGGCAGAGGAGGTGTGAAAGTAAATCATGTATTTTAATTCTCACAGACGCAGATTTTTCCAACTAAATAAAATGTTTAAAATGAGCAAGGCTGTAGCTGAATCAGTGCTTACGTTGCACCTTGCTGACAATTTTTATTACACTTGCTTTCATAGCCATTATTCTGAATGTCAGAGAGCTATTTTAAGTACCAACTTAGTTCAGCTTGAAGCAGGTATTAAAATATCTACATCTGGACTACACACACACACATATATAAAAGCAGCTGAGGCAAAGGAGCACTTTATTTTGACAAAAGCAGATGTTTCCCCACCTGCCTGATTACTAGCATTCAGTATTGTTGCCATGGAGAAATGCCAGTATAATTGAAGCTGTCAAATCCTCCAACCTGAGACAGGTGGCAGGCACATCCTACGACTGCACACCCAAGCCAAATATTCTTGTGCAACTCCCATTCAATTTGGTGGGAGTTCCAGGTGGGGGAAAGGAAACTTCTTGAAAGATTGTTTTCCAAGTTGTTATCTGTTCTCATGTTGCCAATCTGAAATGATGCCCCAAAAGTGCCACCTTAAGGAGCTTTACTTTACCATAGAGTAGAGCCACTGAATGAGGATTACAATACACCTTCTCACATCATCTAAGAAACAGGGATTTCTATTTTGTTAGAGCAAACAGAGGAACACAGCCTGGCATGATAACCAGATGGAGCCTACAGCGTGGTAAAAGGAAAACCAATACCTATCTTGTGAGAACTGTTGCCCTGGAGCATTAATCCTTACCCTTTTGCCACATCTATGTAGTATATTTGGTCATGACCCTTTTTTAAGTAAGAGATATAAAATTACAATACATGATAAACACATAAAGCTGAATGATAAATGACACTGAAAGAAAGTACAGTCAGCTCTCCACATTTGAAGGTTTCACTTTTTCAGATTTGATTATTCACAGATTATTTGCTGTCACCTCTGCTGCCTACCTATAACATTGTTAATAGGGACTGCAAGCGTCGTGAGACTGAGAAACTGTGAACTGCTATTAAAAATGATGTGGGGCAGGAGTGGACGTGGCAGGAAGCCCCACCAGCCACCCACTTCTGCCTTACGAAGGAACCCTGATGTCTCAAAGGAATCCATGGTGGGTTGAATATGGTGATCATACTTATTGTGTGTGTGTGTTAAATATGGTTTGGGAGAGCTAGAGTTATTCACATTTTTTCCACTTTCATGGGGGTCCTGTGCCCCTCACCCTAGTGAATGTGGAGGGATGACTATACTCCTGGGCATGCACATTTTCTCAGCAGTGAGTGACTGTAACCTATTCCACCATACTCAGGTTTAACAATATGTGGTGTAAGAGCTGTTCCAGTGTTGCTCTTTCCCTGCTCTTTGTGTAAAATAGGAAGCTGCAAGTCATGTGATGTGATCCTTCCTACATAGCTGCTGAGTAAGTGCTTCTCCATTTCTGAATAATTTAAAAATATGAATGATTCTGTTTAGATCTAAATTAACCTACTCACGGAGACCTTTCAGAGCAAAGCAAATTTGCTGAAACATAGATTTTCAACCCATCAAATTCTAGTATCACAGGTGAGTGCTGGAGCATATGAAGCCAAAATAGCACCACAAGTGAATATGAGGAGGCACTAGCTGCTTCAGAGAACTCTGGGAGGAAAAAAAACAACAACCAAGAAAATATTAAGAAAACACCCACCAAGTCACCCAACAAGATTAGAGCTCAGAAGCCATGGGTTGCTGCCTAATGAGAAGAAAACAAGAATGGGAAAATAGAGATAAAAAGGGGAATGCAATAGAAGGAAAGGCAGACAGCAGCATTCCATACTGCAACATTTTATTGGAAGTCCCTCTTGTTCATACTGTAATAGGAATATCTTGAGATAATGTACAGCCTTATGAAGTTTTTGCACTGCTGTATGAATGCCACAGAATAGGCATGTACTAAATGGACACAACTGAGGAAAATGAGGGAGACACGATCTCAGCAAGAAGCTACCCTACTGCTAGCAGCAGTGCCTATTTGCTTGTCTTGGGCAAATCAGACAATAAATGCTATAAAGGTCCTTCTAACATCTATATATCCTGAGCTATTCTTTGATAGAAACCCAGCAGGATCAACTTTTTATGATGAGGTTATTTAGAAGAAAGAAAATAATGCTTCATGCTCTTTCTTGGAATGCCCTCATTGGCTTGCCAGAAGTACAACCTTCTTCTGTAATCGGCATCTGTGATCGTACTGATCAGAAAGCAGAAACTCCTAATAATGAGGCTGATGCTGAGATGCACACCATGACTCTATAGTTCAAATAATAATACGTGCTGAGTGATGGTGAATGGAACTGGGCAGTGTAGACAGCTTCAAGTGCCTGCAATGCATATTTGTTTGGATTTAATAAGACTGTGACTGTATGTTTATTGAATGCCTACTGATTCCTAAACCTATTTGCCAAGATTAATAGTTGTTTAAAGACTCATCTGTAATCAATGAGCACAGGAAGTGGCTTCTATATTAATATCATTATCAAGTGATTTAAATCAAATTATTTAAAGTAAACAACAATTATATTTTTGTATCACACAACTATCATAATTTATACCAATTTTTAAATTTGACTTTTTTAAAAAAGTTTTTTTTTTTAAAAAAAAAAAACTATTTCAAGTTTTTGGACATTTCACCAAATTAAGTTACATGCTTTTTTTTTCCAGTTTAAGTTCACAAATACTTTACACTAATATGAGGCTGTTTTTAACTGTTACAAAATTAATGATAAAAAAGGAAATATTTAGCTGCATAATGGATTTTTTTTAATGCGATATTTTGCTAGCATCTTGCTCTTCCATTTAGAAGGGAGATTTAAGGGAGTCATCTGTCCATATCTGCCTCTTTTTGGTATCTGAAGTTATGCAATAAGAGGACCAAGGATGACAAGTGCATTTTTATCAACAAAATAATCTGGTCTGGATATTCTTGAATCCACAGAAACCTCACACATGGAGGTTTCTTGTAGCAGGGAGGAAAATGCTAAAATTTTACACATCTTTTATCTGCATGAATTGACCCTAGATCTTATTTGAAATTCTGATTGCTCAATTCAAGCTTATGTGATTGAATTTTTACATGTTAATTCTCTAATCAAACATTATCCCCATGTATTAGTGATCAATAGTCTTGAAAGTGGGCTATCACAGGGGATGGGCAAGGAAGGAAGGCTTCCTCGCTTTATTTTGAAAAGAGCATCTTCCAACCATAACTTAAGGGAGCTGCAGAATAAAAAGGAAGAAAAGAAGATTGGAAGGAAAAGAAAACAAAGCAAATGGGCTTTTGCAACTGTTTTCTTTGAAGCTTTAAGCTAGCGAAACTAATTAGAATAGTATAGTATTTCATAATGTGTGAACAACCCAGCCAATTTAAGCAACTTCACCTCTCACTGATTCAGCTGAAGTCTGTGGGATTTAGAAGTGCTTATCACTGTGCTCTGGATGCTTGTCTTGAGGTATTTAAATATCATATGTTGTGCTAGAAACAGAAGCAGTCAACTGAATATGCCAGGTATTGTCTTGTACAATGAATGATTATACTTCCCGAAGAGGGCAGGAAATTTCTATCTCTTTATGTCATAAATGCACCCTGTAGGCTGACCACACATTCTGTGTTTGAACTGTCTGTGCATCTCTCCATGTATATAGGCAACAAAAATGAAAAAGGCACATGAACTTTAAACCGAAATTCATAAACTTAAACATTCCTCCATTTGGGTACCTTGTCTATAAACAGAAGGTATAGGTTTCTTTTATGTAAGAAGCAAACAAGGTCTGACACACAAGTGATAAAGTTCTTTAAAATTAGTCCAAAGATTGCATGAATCTCTCTTATATCAGAATGAACATCTCTTATCCTTGGGTAACTGGTTTGATTAATTCAAGGGACTGGATGAAAACACTCTTATTTTTAAAATATTTTAATAACTGCTGGTGTTTAGTATAAATGAGTTTACAGATGGAATCAAATTTAAATGTTCAAATTTCAAATTTGAACTTAATAATTCAAAGTGACATAACTTTAGAATACATGTAATATTCCTGAAATCTAGCTCAATACTTAGATCTGTCTTCTATTGGCCCTATAATTTTTGAGGATGGAAGGTAGATATAGTAAAACAAGAAACGGTAATATGCCATGGTCTTAATTACTAAAACACACTGCTGTATGATATTATCAAATCACTAATAATCTGCATCTTCATTATTTCCTCTAATCTTTTCTCTTGCATTCATTCTTCAACACACACCCTTTTTCAACACAGTTGGGAATAAATTTCTATCTCAAAGTAATCTTTGATCCTGAGTCTATTTCACATTTTTTGGAGTGTTCTGCCACTGTTGATTGGATCTAGTAAAATACAAAATTAAAAAACTAAGCATCTTGAAGTCCATTCCACCAAGCAATGCCATCAAAATCAAATAAGTCTGATATTAAAGTAGATAAGTGGTGATACAATGGTCTCTCCCATTTTTGCCTCAGTACTGATACTCACGTTGCATTACTAAAATTAAAGCAAATTCTGATTAAATACATTAAAATACATCAGTTTTTTTTAAAAAAAGACAAACTAACTAGGGATATAACTCTTCATTAACTGTCTTCTCGAAGCATTAACTGTGTCCTTGAAGAAGAAATGAGGAATTTTAGCATTTTTCTCCTTGCTACAAGAAAGTATTCAGAAACCTTTCAGTTTTCAAAGCCTACTTACAATTTAGGAGTTATTCTGTGCAAAGTTTGCACATGGTTGTTTTGTGCAGAAACAGCATTTACTGCACAGAAATTTATTTTTGTAACAGAAAAGCCAATTTCCTGGGCACCCCTCCCCCGTTTTCTGTGCAAATAAACTGTGTGCAAATTTAAGTCCCCAGTTACTGCATTTTCTCCAGTGGAAACAGATTCTATACAAGAAATAACATTTCTGTGAAAAACATTATTCTCTGTGCAGAAAATGCATGGTAAGTTCTAACTGCAGAGATTCTTGTCAATCCAATATCCTCATTGTTAAGGTTTCTCAACACTCAAAAATGTTTCTTTGACATTTTTTCAAATATCTTCAAATACTTTTGTCCATCTCTACTAAACACTTATAAAATTATTTGATAAAAAAATACAAATGAACAATCTATAGAAGTAAAACCATTTAAAATCCATTGAAATAGAAAATATACAACAATGAAACAAAACAACTATTAAAAGCCCATAATTCCTAAAAGCCATTGGGACAGAAAGGTTTTCACTTCCTGGTAGAAGGACAGCAAAGAGGGTTTCATGCTACCCTCCTTAAGAAAAGAGTTCCTGAGTTTGGGAACAGCCATTGAGAAAACCTTCTGCCATGTTCCCTTCTAGGAGTTCCAGGGAATGTGGAGAGATCAAAACTAGGGCCTCCCCTGCAGATCTTACACTTGGACAGGCTCATATAGGACAATATGGTCCTTTAGGATGCCTAGAGAAGACAAGGGCTTTATAGGTTATAACCAGCACTCTGAATTATGACTGCAAACAGACCACCCAACCAAAGAAGTTGTTGCAACAAGTAAATTTACTGTCATGCCTTCTTCTGAAGCATTCAAGATAAACTTCCTGAAGTTATATACTTTATTCCAGCTGTCATAGGCCCTTTCCACTCCACTCTTCCAACCCACCATAGGGACAGGAGAAGGACAGAACCACAATGACCCTTATGCATGACATCATCGTGGTTCCGTCCTACTCCTATTCCTAGGAGGCACAATCTGGCTGCAATTCACTGACATGTTTTCTCAGTCAACAACCAGCAATCATGCTGCCATCCGAATGCATACCTGCACTTACCTTGCTTGCAGAGGTCCTGGAAGCACAATGACTGCACTTCCTACCCCAGGACAACCTGGGACAGTACCCGGCTGTGCTGCAGCAGGAAGAGGCAGGGCTATTATGCTTTCTGGATCCTGGAGAGAGTCAATGTGGAGGAAAGCCACTTCTGTCATGCTCCCCTCTGGGCAGAGATGACACTGGGGACCCACACTAGATGCCTCTGTGATGATGTAAGGTGCAAAAGGGCCATAGACCACTGTCTTCTCAGGATTGTTTTGAAATGCCCAGCCTCATCCCCAAATGATCCTGATAGGGCAATGGCCTACGTGGCTGACGTAGGAAACATGGATCATGTTTTTTCAGAAATAATAAACATTGTTATTTTGACACATTATGACAGATACAGAACTGTGACTACCTAGGCACGAAGAAATATCACTTCATCAGAACTGTTTAAAGTATCTGAACTGACAAATTGTCAGGAAAAGTGTGTTCATTATCATTATAAAAATATACCATAGAACTGAAATGTAGGACGATATAAAAATAATGTGCATGGATGATTTAGTAACATTATTATGGAAGAAATTTGATAAGGCATAGAAAAGTGATGTGACACTGGTCCTAATTCAATGATGGTGCTGAAATTTCTGTCATTCTTAGCTCCTCATGCAGGACTAGTTTGCAGGGAAAACAAAATTCCTTGAATTTCAGTTGTTGGTCATTGACTGTAAAAATAAAAATTGACTGATTGACTGAGTCTGCATTTCAGATTTGCTGCAAGAGCAGGAGCTGTGAGCCAAAAAAACCTGTCTCAAGTCTTACCAAACCTTCAAGGAAACTGTTCTCTCAGCCACAACCCAAGAACAGTTACTTGGGGACATAAATATCACCTTGGTACACTTGGTTGTTGTAGGGATTGCCAACATAATGTATGTGAACCACTTTGAACACTTGAAATGTGCTATATAAATGCTAAGCGTTATTGTGATCCTGATAGCACAGTGACCTTAAGTGAACAAGTACATTAGTGCTAGATTTACCTGCAAATATATAGCTGAGTTTAAAGCTACACTGGATGTCCTTATTTCTCTTTCCATAGTGCCTGGAGCAAATACACAAACCTTTCATTTTTTTTCTTTTTTTCCCTTTTTTTCTGGCACATTTGTGGTTGGTGCTGCATAATCAGCCTGGATGGGTTTCTCTGCTGCTGGGCAGCTCAGATTATTCATATCGCTTACTCTGCCTTTGAACTTTATTTGGGCATGCAATGCCCTCAAGTAATTTGACCAAAAGTGGCTGCTCAGGTTTTTTTGTTAGACAAAGTCTTTGGAGTTGGGCGGGGGGACATTTTTTCTGCAAAAGAAGTCCGATATCTCAGGCTGAAGATAGATGATAGTATTTAAAAGACTCAGAGATATTACAGAGCTATCACTAACCAGGCTGTACACACTAATTTTTTCCATGTACATTTATATACTCCAACTGTCAAGTCAGGTCAAAGATTTCTGACAGATTCCTGAAGCACTGCATACGAATCAAAGCCTGCTTACTAAAGAAAAACCTAAGACCTTGATTTATCACAGGGGCAGAGAAGAAGGGAAGATCCATTGTTATCACCGTGAACTGGCCTGGCTTCGGTAGACATTAGATATCATTCTGATATCACAATTCGGTCTTATTTTGCCACCCTCAGCCAAGTGTTTGTGAGGCCCCTGAACAAGCACAGAGCTCGGCATGGCTATTAAATGCTGAATCATTTCTGTTTACACCTAAGCAAGACAGACACAGCCAGATCTTGCTTTAGGAGACCTCCCGAAACAAATACTTCATTAAGGATGCACGCTAATACAAAGAGCCCCTTGCCCCGAGCAGGCACCCTGGCGAACTGGACACTCCAACGCCCAGGCAAGCTGCATCTGCATACTGGCCATCCCATTGTCAATTCGAACTTAATCATGTTAAATTCTGACCTTTCGGAGACATTGTCTCTCGCCCAAACCTCATTGTTCTCTCCCAAGTACAGACTAGCCCACAGTCATACTTTCCCTATATAAACCCCAAGCTCCGAGAGCTTCCTCAGATCGCTCCGGACTTCCATCCAGCCTTGCTGCCGCTCTGTTGAGAGAACTCCCCTCAGTTACTACACTGAGTTTCTTCACTTCCATCTTCAATCTCTTCAGGACTACGAGAAAGGTGTCGTATCACCCATTTCCCCCGAAACTCTCATTTCCTGTTTCTTAGTTAGCTGTGTGTATGTGTTGTCTTATTTGTTGTATGTCTGTTAATAAAACATCATTTTGTTACTTTAAAACCTGTCTGGCTACTCTTCTGACCTGATGCTGTATACACAGGGTTAAAAGATCCCTGCTAAGTTATCCTGTCTCTCGTTTAGCTTAAGAGAGTGCTCCAGTTAGTTTCCTCCATCTTTTGTTGTTGTTGCTTGGTTATTTGGGCGCCCCTCCTGGGACCCCCAGCACACAGGGTAACACCATAACTCCCTCCTTGGTCTGATATGGATACCCTTAGTGGCTGGAGCAGCTACATGGTCTGCTGGAGCTTTATGTTCACTGTGCTGAACTGAGGTCTCTGTCATCCTGTGAATTTTTTTGTGGGGGGGGGGGTTAATATGCAGACTTCAGAAGGCAGTTTCCCTCCCTGGTCTGCCTATCTTCCATAAAATCAGGCTGTAGATTTTTCATTCAATTTCTGGCCGGCAAGGCTAGCAACAAACAATAGTCTCTGACATCATTATCCCTGCTCACACAATTTTGTCTCCCTTGAAAGGATGGGAATAATATTAAAAGGTTGAAAAGTATGTTTCTCAAGCATTGGGACTTTTTCTATGCAAAATTTCCCAAGATTGTTTTCTTCAGGAAACCTCATTTTATACATGAGAAAACTTCTATACAGAAAAATAATATTTCTTTATAGAAACGTTATTTCTATTCTTATTCTCTTGGACCAATCCACATGTTTTATATCAGTTCTGCTTTAATTTCTCTTGTCATAGTTCTGTTGTGAGCTTTTGAAGCATTCAGACTGATTAATTATAGGGGTTAGCAGATGAATTTCCATAAAGGGGCCCTAGGGGTAGAGACTTCCAGGCAAATGCCCAAGTTGAGGACTATCTTACCAAACTTAGGCACTTTTTACACCCTACCTTTTTGTGAGGATATCTGCTGTGGATCCTAGCATTGGCTTTGCCGGGAGGGGAGTGTGACAGGAGCACTCCTCTCTGGACCAATTGGCTTTCTGTGAAAGGGAACACAATGGCCACACCTCTTCTTTCCACAGTGCAGTGGGGTACCTTCCCAACCTTTGCTGGTGTAAGAAGCACAGCCATTGCACTTCGCAGGCTTCTGCAGGACAGGTAAGTCCACAATGGTGGTGTGATTGCGGGTCATTGATAGGGAAACCCATAAATAATTTAATTCACAGTTGTACCACTGGGAGACTGTACTGGGGGACAGGAGAAGGACGGGACCACAACAACATCATGCAGAAGCATCATTACAGTCTTATCCTTCTCCTGTCCCCATGGTAGGTCAGAAGGGTGGCACAGAAAGGGCTTTAGTTTAACAGCAGGAGAAACCCACACAAAGCTTATGCCGACTTGGTTCCCATATTCTGCTATCCTGTTGGTTCCCAGCAGGCAGGCTGAGAAGTATTTTGTCTGCTGCCAATGACTAGATATGTTGTCCCATAAATGTCAAAAACTGTAGCTGTAACCAATGACTTACTGCTGTTTTTAATCTATTATTTAATCTAATATTTTCTTCCCCTTCCATTATTTCACCACAATAGTCTCTGAGAACACAACTGTGGGACAAAGGACCCAAAAGATCATGGCTTGAGGATACAGCAGCCTTGTTAAAGCTAAACAGGTCTGGAACTGGTCAGCTCTTGGTTAATAAACTGCCTTTGAAACCTGTCTAAACTAGTTTGAGTTCCATGATGGGAAAAACAGAGTACATCAATATAACCAGTTATTCAGTATAAGTGTTTAGACCATAAACAGTTATGCTTTTAGCATAGCACCTTCAAGCCTATCAGTTTCCTCCAGCTTAGTCTTTGATTTCTCTACACTTTATGACTAGAAGCTCAACATATGAAATAACTCAACTGGAAAATATTGGGTTTTGAGATAATAGGAGATAGTACGAAAATTCTCTCTGTCATTATGGTTTCCTATTCATCTATGATTGGAAATAAACCATCAACTGATGTTTCAAACTGAAAATGTGATGAACAAAATCACAGTTTTCCTGCGTAAAGTCCAAAACATCTTCCTCTCTTCCTTTCACACTGATCCCACACTGTAGTTTGGGCCATTCTGAATTAAAATCAAGTTTTTCATTTCCAGAGCCAAAGTCCTATTCTATGTTAAGACAGTACAGCTGAGCCATGGCACTGATGCCCCTTAGCTGTACCATTCTGTAATGACAGAATGTGATGTAAACATTTACTTCAGAGAGAAAGGAGAAAGAAACACGGCATGGCAATGCTTTTGTGACTTCCAGTTTGCCAGCCACTTGTATTAAACTAAACTTCATCACAAACCAGTTTAATCCCATCAGCTTCCACATAATTAGCAATTCAGCTCAAGCACATTACTTTATAATAGTTTAATGAATGAAGGTGTAATTGACTTAAATGTAATTCTACTAGGAGAAGAAGAAGAAGAAACACCATGTTGTGTTGTTGTTGAGTGCCTTCATGTCATTTGTGACTTATGGAGACTCTAAGGTGAACTTATCCTGTTTGTTGTTGTTTTTTTCCTCAGCAAAATTTGTTCAGAGAAGGTTTGCCTTTGCCTTCATCTGAGGTTGAGAGAATGAGACTTGCCTAAAGTCACCCAGTGGTTTTCCCTGATTGAGTGAGGATTCAAACCCTGGTCTCTAGAGTCAAAGGCCATTTCCACACTATACTGTCATAGTGCTATTATTTCACTTTCAATATCCTATGGAATCCTGGAATTTGCAGTTTAGGGAGGGGCATTTAGAATTCTCAGTCAGAGAGCTCTTTGGCCTCAATAAACTATAAACCCCAGAATTCCACAGGATGTTGAAAGTAGAATAATAGCACTATAATAGCTGAAAAACTCTTAGGCCATTTCCGCATGGGGCGAGGGAATCACCCATGCCGGTACTTACTGGACTTCTTGGTTCCACGCTTGGGTCCTGGCTGGTCCGGAGCAGTGCGTGGCCACTGCTCCACACTGCTCCGGGGACAAAAATGGCAGCTTCCAGTTGGTTGAGGCTCTCCACCAACCACTGAAGCTTGCTAGCCTAAAGCCTGCCCCCGGCAGATCGCAGGCTCACACTGGTGCGAGCCTGCAAATCTGCACAGGAGTGCGGGCATGGAGTGGCAGGCCCCATGCTTTTGAAAGACCTGTTTCAAGCAGTCTTTCAAAAGCATGCTGGATGACCACTTCAGGTCGTTCCAGAGCGCGCTGAGGTGCGGAACTACACTAAGTAGGTCTGACTCCTAGGTGCAGACGTCCTCCCTGGAGGACGCTCTGCACCATTTCTTTAAGCCCGTGCAGAAATGGCGTTAGTCTTCCTGACAACCCTGTAAAGCATCCCACTATAATTAGCTCCACACTACAAAGCAGAGAGGTGAGTAAAAGCTAAGGTAAAATAGTAGATGGATGAGATAACTTCTGGCTGAGAATCCAGAGAGTTGTTCTCAGACAGAATAGGTGAGATAAACAGTCTGGCTTACCAGTATAAATAAAGCCATTTCCTCTGCTCCTGAGGCCAAACAGGTATCAATTTGCCCAGGGTCATCTATCATGTTCTGAGATGAATTGTGCTTTGAATGTTTCAACAAATGTATTTCCAGCTCATAGGTCATGAATTCAGTCACTACAGAACACTACAGACCCTTATAAGTTTTGGACAACTTTCTGTTTTTCTCACTCAAATGAGCAGCTCTGCTGATTTCAATGGGAGAAACATTAGCAGAAGGCATCCCTAAATCTGTATGCTATGTTTGCATAATTTAAAGAAAGATGTTTTGATGTCACAGCACAGTTTTGTTAACAATAGAGACAATTGCCCTCCATTTCTGAACTGCACAGCAGATGGAAGGAAATGTAATTTGGCACACCACTCATGGGAAATTATGTAGCATTTGCCCCTAACACCATGTAGTCACAAGCAGCCCCTTCAGAAGAAATTCACAGCAGATCCTCTGCATTAAAAAGGGCATGCACTTTCAGGAGGGGGAGAAATTGAGCATAATATCTGTTACTCATGGCATTTTTCCAAAGAAAATAAAATTAACACCGACATTACAAAATCCTTTCTGCTTTCAAGAACAGCAGATTCTGAGAGCACTCAGATGAAGAGAGTTTATAAAAGACATCAGCTGAATTTGGGGGATTCTGAAAGTACCATTCAACTCAGGGGAAAAAAATATATAAGAACATAAAAGTAATGCAACTAGGGCTGAGTGAAAACATAGCTCAGTTTGGGGTGGTTTTTTTTAAATATAGCTGTGTATAGATTGATATATGAACTTACCAAAATTTATAATTATTGCTCATAAATCTGATGGCCAGAATTTAAGATTTAGTTGTGAGAAAAATCAAAACTGATAGATTTGGTCATCTAGATAGATGATTTTTTAAAAAAGGTATTACAATTCCTGCATATTCAAGTACACATATGAATACACTGTGCATTCAACTATGGGCTTTTCCACACTACACTAATTATAGTGCTCTTATTCCACTTTCAATATCCTATGGAATCCTGGGGTTTGAAGTTTAGGGAGGGGAATTTAGAATTCTCAGCCAGAGAACTCTTTGGCCTCAGGAAACTACAAACCCCAGGATTCCAAAAGAGGTTGAAAGTAGAATAACCAGCACTATAACAGTGTAGTGTGGAAATGGTCTGAGAGTATTCATAATCATAGAATGCAAGTGATGGCTTCCCCATACAGCCTCTGAACATGAGGACTTCATGCACCTATTGACTATGCTGTACAGTGGTACAGTTATGCCACTGTTCTAAACATCAGGACATCCAAACCTATTTTATGATTACTAGTTCATTCATTTCAAATACTTGGGGATAGAGTTTCCAAAAACAAATGACATACTTTGCCAAGCATATGGGAAAATAAGCACTCCAATTATTTTCACACTTGAGTACAGAGGAGTACTCTAGTGATTCAGGTAGGGAAAATATTATGCAAGAGGCAGTGAGAAATGATTTCTTATAAAGACAGCTCAGCAGATATTTCCCATACATCCCACCAAACAGCATCTCCCCTAATGATACTAGTAGCCAGGAAATATGAATTCCTGCAAGGAAACCACAAAGGAGAAATTCTGTTCTCACCAGTACTGTTCACTTCTTTCGTCAACAGCATCCAGCTGCTTCTGTTTCAGCACCTTGGACAGATTTCCACTAAAATCTCATACTCCAAATTCAGTAAGAAGAAATGCTTATTATGCATCACTCTGAATGTATGTGTGTGTGTGTGTACGTGTGTGCATTCATATAGTGTAAATCTAAATGTCTGTTAGTTTCTACTTTCCATGGTGGGCATGACAAAAGATGACAAGTGTCTTGAACTTTGAACAGTTGTGTAGAAGAGGACATTTCAGCAGATACTGTTTCACACTTGCTGAAATTCCCACTTAGAGATAAACTAGTCATAATGCAATAGACCTGTCAATTTCTGCAATGGAACTAGTTAAAATATATTCTTCCCTTTTAAAAACTTTCAGCTCTGAGAACAGAGATGGACCACAGGCAGAAGTGCCCAGACGTTTTGAGCCGGTATTGTTGGAGGAAATATTCTCACCTACTGAAGATAGTAGAAAGGAAGATGAGAGGCAGACAGAAATCTCTTTGTATAGATTTCAGGTATTTCCAAGAGCAGCTTGAAATAATCCAGTTGACCAAGGTGGAAAAATACTAATACTAATCCCAATAGTAAGCTTTATTAAAATGAATGCACACCATACAAGAGAACTTCAGACAGACTATCCTCCGTGGATCTGTTCTCTGAGTCTTTAATTTCATTTCTCTTTAAATCTGCCACCTGAGGTGACCAGATGATGGGGTCAAGTCTAACCGGATATGATGACAGGGCCAAGTCTGGCTGCACCCAAACTTTCCACATTCCATTTCTATTTCTATACCTTCATTTAATATGAGTATGACTCCTTCTCTGTCTAAGTATTGGCATGTATACTAAAATGCCATTGTTTTGTGCCAAAACATTAAGCAGCCCACACACATCTTTCTAGTTCTGCACCACCAGCAGCCTTTCTCACAGACAAAGACACTGGGGATGATGCAGTTTAAATTTTCCCCTTCTGTGCATTTTTCTTCAGAAAGAAGGACATGGCCCATTGTCACATTTAATTATGTGCATATTCTAATTCTGTAATTTACATAACTGGATACACACACGCGCACATACACATACAGACCTGAAATTTAATTCTAATGGAGTTCCATGACTAAGCAAGTTAAGTAGGTAGATTTTCATCTCTTTTATGGAAATTTTCAGTTAAGGCATTCTTTAGAATGGTAATGAACTTGGTAGTTTAAACTGGAAGGTTACAATCATATTTGCTTCTCCATCAAATGTCAAAATGCCAGGTCTACTCTTCTCCTGTGTCACTGTGAAAGGAATGATACTTGCTGCACTTTACTCAAACTGCGTTGTATGTAGCCCAGTGGGAAGCAGGATCCTGACTTCAGTAAAGATAAATGTATATAGATTACTGTTCTAACAACTAGTTCCTCATTGCAAGGCTCATTGTGAGTTGTCATAAATTTAGTTATAGTAAGAGAAATGGCTGAGATCATAGACCTATAATTCTCACCACTCTTTCAAAGCTGCAGTTTTCAGTGAAAGATCTGAATGCTGACAATTACAGTGATATAAATCTAATATGATGTGCACACCTAACCCAATTGTTACTTGCTTCTAAATAATAATTATAATAACAGGGCTTCATATAATATTTTAGAAAGTTCTTAAAAAAGCAAGGAAATAAAGAAAAGCATATACGAAACAAGGAACGACAACAACAGCAAAATCTAGACATGCACCCTCTATTCATAATAACTTGAACTGTTAGATGCAGATAGAACTGTTTCCCAATTCTGCCACTATTCTTGCTAGGTATAGCCTTGGATGTAGCTCAGCTTTTCTTCAAGTGTCTTGGGATGGTGGCCAACTATTTTTGGCAGGCCTGAGAGCAGAATCAAGTGCAAAACCTATTTTTTTTCTCATTTAAAGTTGTTATTTTTTTTAAAAAAAAATTCCATATATTATATTACTATTATTACATTTTTACAGTTGGCTATAGGGATCAAAAAGAATTTCATTGGCACTCAAGTGTTCAATCCATTTTGCACTCTGAAGACCTGTCATGAGACAGAGCATGCCTCAGATATCTACATATTTGTGAGGCCTGAGATGTACTTCAGAAAAATAAAATATGCACAAAGCCATGTGTAAGAAAAATGAATACAAAAATACTTTTGAATTTTCATGCAGGAAGAAAAAATAACCAATCTTTTCTACAACCTAATGCGAAAAATAATAATAATAAAAATCAAATGCAGGTGAGATTGAGAAAAATGCAACAATAATAAGACTGAATTTTCCACAACTCTCGTTGATTACTTAGAATGAAGAATCAGTGAACTGATAACCAAAAGTGGGGAGGGAGACGAATAAAATTCTATTGGATAAGCAGGGCAATGGATACTAAATCTATACTTGGGGTTTATTCATCAACAATCCAGTCTCCAATCTTCACTGCAGTTACCTGACTTAGATGGAAGTGAAGAATGGGTATTACGTGCAAGTCCTAACATATAACAGCAAGGCAGTTTCTTACCTGACCTTGTTAGGGGTAACCAACTTGGAGTGGATGGTACTCTTGGACATAAAGTTTCTTAGGTGGAGTCAGAACAAGGAGTGCAGTCTGAGAACTATTCTCATTTTGGGCACAGAGAGAATGAGAGAGAAGATGTTCTGTCCAGGGGGAAAAACCTATGGGAGGAAGCAATGGTGAACAACATTTCACAGGTTGTGTCATTTTAGAGTGGGACTCCCAAACTAGGCCACACTCACAGTTAGGGAGGCAATCACCAAACGGTGAAGGTTTTTTGAGAAAGTATCTCAATTTACATTGTTTCAGAGTTCTAAACTGACTCATACCACATGATCCCAAGATTTCCTTGCAACTGGCATGCTGTGGATAATATAAGAGTGGGAGGGAGTGCTGATTTATGTAGAGAACCTTCCCAATAGCTACTGGGCTAACTTCCTTCAAGAACTTTAATTTTAAATTGTTTCTTATTTCTTTTCTTTAAGTATGAAATCTTACTGAATGATGACTAAAATCCTAGATCCCATGTGTCAAACACAAAGCCCATGGGCTGAATTTGGCCCATCAGGCCATTTCACGTAACCCTCACATCTCTTCTTCAGCAGCAGCACTCCCCCCACCTGGTGAGCCTGATCCCCACATTGTGGGTTCCAGTCTGCCGGTATTCTGAAGAGGGGCCCAGCAGCCAGCACTGGTGATCTACTTCTACTTCCTGACTGCTCCTCTGTCCAAGTCTCACCATCAGAGCGTTGCTGCAGATTACCAGTGCAACACTCTGCATGGCTCACAAGAGTTGGACAGAGGAGCAATGTGGGGATAAGGCTCACCAAGTATAGAGGGGCAGGAGGACAGAAAGAGCCACAGGAGAGGGGACAAACAGAAAGAGGCACAGAGAGGGTCTGGGAGGCAGAAAGAGGCACAGAGAGCGTCTGCAGAGTAGAAAGTGGCACACTCTGCATATACTGACTAATTCTATGTCACTTTACAGAGGTATAGGGACCATAAACTACAATAAAATAGCCCCAAAATGCCCAAGTATGACAGGGCCAGGCAATCTCACCGTACCAACTTCATATGCACATTAGATCAGAGCACAATTATTCATTCTGTCTGTTCAACTGGGACCAGAAAGTTAAAGAAAGTTAACATAATAAATGGTGCTTGGTAATATTTGTCTGATGATTAAAAAAAATCTGATTTTGAAACTCATTTTTTTCAATAAATTGTACAATAGCTGTGTACTTGAATATCTGCTTGCCATTATTTTTCCTAGACTTCTAGTTTCAGAGCTAGCTATTACTAAAACCAGTAATAATTGAAAACAGAAGCAATTATTTAATATGATAAAAGAGTAGATACATTTATATAGTCCTACAGATACAACTGGCCCTTTGAGAACAACCATAATGCTGATGCAGCCCAACATGAAATTGAGTTTGACTCCTCTGTCCTAGATCATCTACTTGGTTAGGTATACTTAATTATAAGTATACTTAACTAATAGCATCTCCTGGCTTGCCATGCCCCATCTGCTTTAGCAGGCAGCAGCCATTGCAGGTGATGAAGGTCTGTTCTCCTGCTGATTGGGGTGCAGCATAGTAACCTTTCCTCTCCCTCCCTTCAGGGATGTCTGGTGTGACAATCAGAAGCATGACTCCTGTTGCAATTCCTCCTCACATCAAAGATCACTGGCGGTGGTGGAAACATTGGTATACTGTGCCCTGATTAGTAAGAGAAAATACCTCCATTGCCTGCAAAGGCTGCTGCCCAGTGAAGTTAGACTGGGAGACTTTTATGATTAGTTTACATGGCCATAACTGAGCCAGTGAATGCCAGCCAATGTGTCACTGCTGTGTATAGGACATTGAAAAATTACTTGGTTAATATTGTGTATAAATTCAGTCCTCTTCTTTAACATCATGAGTGGCCTGAAATTTTAGAATTTATAGCATTTTCTTATTCACAGTCAATTTGGAATACAGAGATTTTTTTCTTGTTTTATTTTCCTTTAATAGTTAGGACCTTTCTAGATAATTGCATATTGCCAGTGAGAAAGGAACCAGTGGTAAAACTTGAAGTGTGTGTGTGTGGGAGGGCTCAGCTATGGTGCACGGAGGCATGGCCATGGGGCATGGGATGTGGCTGTGGTGCATGGGGGCGTGGCCAGAGCATACAGGGGCACGGCTACAATCCAGGATGCCTCAAAAGTGCCCCTTCCATCCTATTCCTACGCAACTGAAAGGAACATCAACTCTAGCTAAGGTGCTCAATTCATACCAGCTTAAGTGTCATGTTTCCCCACCACTATCCACAAGGAATCCTGAGAACTGAGTGAAGGTGATGAAAACAGTAATGAAAATCAAGATCTCTAGTGCTCTACCACCCTCATAGAGAGCTAATGTTCTAAATGTTACCTACTGTTCTTAGGGTTTCCGCTACATTGTCACACTGATCAATGAAATAAATATGTGTGAGTCAAAATTCAAAATATTCATGAAAAAGATTCAGTTCATAGGCTATAATCCTGTTGGTGACATAGGCTTTTGTAACCTGGTTATCATGAAAGGAGGTACTGAATACCTTTTTCCATAATCCCTCTTCTCCAAGTCAGTTTCCAAATGCTGGTGCACACTGCATGTTTATGTGCTACATGTTTAGATGTTATCTATTTTGCTATTTTTATATAAAAAAACCTGTGAACCAGTTTTATCTTTTTAAAAAATTGGGAGATTTTTAACAAAAATAAACAATGCACAGTTGACATGATTCCTCTCTAGTGAACATCCACAAGTCTGCTTGATTTCAGTAGCAAAGACTTGAACCTCTGCTTAAACAGTCAATCAGAATCAGTGGGATTTGAACAACCTTAGCCTTTAAGCTTTAATCTCCCCCCTCCTCCATGCCCAATATTATTATGGGTTTTCTTGATATTGTTCGGCTGTATCAAGGCTTCATAAATTCAAGATGCACTTGCTGAATGAACAGAAGAGGCTATTTCCATCAATGGCATATGGTATGTTTATGCCATAAGTTTCCTGATGTATCAGAAGCAACCATTTTGTTTCTCTGGAGTGATACAGGTGACATGACCTCTTCTAAATATGCCCCAAACATGTATCTCTGCACTCTGTGACTGCAGCTCAGAAAATGAACTCTCTAGATGGCAGAGGTGAAGCAAATCTGCAGTGCTGATGTTGGCTTCTTGATTAGACTGATGCTATAGATTTCGCTATGCTACATAAATGGGAAGCTGATGTTGTTGCTGTTGTTGTTTCAAGGTGTATCATCTTTGAAAAAAAATCAGAAGAAACTATCACAGTTTGATGGGAAATATAAAACATTTCTTTCTGAGTTTGTCTCATGGATAAAGGAGAGCTCTTGTAGCAAAAATATTTACAAACCAAAGCAGACTGTCATTGCCAGGTTGGATTCAGATCAGGACTCTTGAAACTTTATTCCTGAACAGACTGTAGAGCATAACAAGATACTGTAAAACTCTGTCAAGCTAGACAAAGGTACTTGTTTTCTTTTAATTTCCAAATTCCAACTTTCAGCTATAACTGTAACTTCCCAACATGGCTCTTGCTGTCAACGCCAAGGCCTGGCGAGGCCAAGAGAGCCGATTAACAGGTCTCTTCTTCGCAGATAAGACCGGCAATAAATCAAAGAGCTTTTCTGCAGCAGGCAGACGGTAATGAACAGAGAAGGCAGCAATAAATTAAGGAGCTTCTTGCAGTGAGGAGGTTCCCTGGCTGTTACGTCACAGCCAGGCAAACAGCAACAGTCCACGCACCAGAGTTTGTTTAAGCAAGAGGAGTTTTCCAGAGCCGATCCGAGTTCAAAGGGAGGCGACGTTCCAGCAGATCAGGCAGCATTCCAGGAGGCAAGGCAAGGATCCACACTAACGCAAGAAGCACACCAAAATGGACAGTTGTGAACCGACAAAGACCCCAGGCTGAGTGAGTTCTCTTATAGGCAGGCAACTCCTCCAGGTGCTATCTCAGCTGGAGCCTGATTACTTGGCGTTTTCTACTTAAACGCTCTGACCTCCTGAGTGCACTCTTTTGCTCCCGATGCTGCTGGTAAGTAGGCACCTGCTCTTGAACCTCACTGTCTGACTCTTCTGGCTTGGCTGGGTCTGAGGCAGCCCCTGGCTCTGCTGCTGGGGCTACTGGAGCCAAGGGCGCTGTGTCTGGGGCAGCCTCTGGGGTGGGTTCTGCTGGTGCAGCAGGTTCCATGGCCTCAAAGCCCTCTGCCTCTGGCTCAGACTTGGAGCTTGTGTCCTGGAGTTCCAGGGTCCTGACACTTGCCTCCTTGGTGGACAAAGGAATGGGACAGGGAGGAGTGCCCAGCATTGTTGCTGTTGCTGCTGGACCTGCTCCCCTCCCCATGTTTTCCATCTGTGTGACAATAGCTGTGTTGGCAGTGGCTGAAAATCATAGTTTGCAAGGTAAGAGAGGAGAGGTACCTTCATTCAGCTTGACAGAGGTTCACGATACCTTATTCGATTCAACAATCTGTTTGTGATTGAAGTTACAGTAACTCCATCCCATATCCAGCCTAGCAGCACTACAGCACTGTGAATTTATATTGTAGGTCAGGGGTAGGAAACTTGTGGCCATTCAGATGTTCCTAGACTGCAGTTCTCATCTGTTATCTATAATGGCTAGAGCTGATGGGAGTTACAGTCCAACAACATAAACCTCAAAAGGCAGACTTCTGCCTTAAAGCTCAGGTACATTTGAAAGACTTAATGTAATTATCTGTCCCTTACTACCTCAAAGCCTGTGTTAGACAAAATCCAATTAACAGGTTACAAAGAACTTAAATATCTCATACGGTGTAAGTTTAAACAATAACAAATGGAATTTTGTGAAACAAGGAAATTCAGGCTACAATGCTCTAAATCAGAGTCCTAGGTATGTGAAACAGGCTTTGTTTATTATATTCAGAAGAGGAGGAGGAGTTGGAGCAGATGATGAAGAGAGAAATCACCTGATATGGGCAGACAACTTGTAGGAAATATGCACCAAGGAAGAATTAAGATTTCACTGTAAAATAAATAAATGCAAATCCTGCTTGTTTATAACCTAGAGGCAGATATAGCACTTACAAAGAGTGAAAAAAAAATCTAGTTTATGGCTTTAGAAGAAGCACAAAAGTAGAAAACATTTCATAATTTTTCTTGGTATTATTACTAGCCACCAATGAAATTACATTTGGGATTCCCCATCCCAACTCCACCCCGTATTCTGGACACATTTTGAGAAGAAAAGAACTCTTTCTCTCCTGTTAGTGTCTTGCTTACATTCTTCCAACAATTAAATGAAATTAGTATGGAATAGATTAGTTTCTGCTGAACTTATTAGTAAACACACTCATTTTGTCTGATAGAAAACAACATGCAAAAAGCAGTAACTTTAGCCATAGCCAGAAAGAACAGTGGCCAGTCTGTCAAGCCTTACAAATTCTGACTTGAAGCAAAGAAACTGTCCTGTCTTTGAAATTGATTCAGGGACCATTTTGCAGAGAGATAGGTGTGTGACTTGTGTGTCTGTATGCCTAAGTGAGAATAAGAGACTGAGGTGGGGGGAGAGAGAGAGAGAGAGAGAAAGAGAGAGAGAGAGAGACAGAGAGAGAGATGATACTGCCTTGGGCATTGAAACCACTTTGAAAGTTTCAAGCTCACTGCTTGAGCCACTGCAATAGCATGACACAAAGCTTCCTTCCCTGTTTTATACTCTGAAACCAATTCCTCAAGTGAAAACTGAAGATATGCCTGACATAACAGACACTCCACTCTCCTGATTTCTCAGTGACCTGGCCAATTAAATCTCTGTCATCCTACTTTTCAGCTGTTTTTAAAAAGTCCTAATTTCTCTCCTTGTCTCAATATGCTACTTTGTCTTCAGCTTACTTCATTTGCTGAATTCCAAGTATGGAAGTAGTTTGCACTCAACTCAGCAGGAGAAAAGGAAAGGAGGGGGAATAATCTTATTAATAAGTTGAGGAAAAAGCAAACTGCTGTCCTTACTCAATAATAACCTTTGCCATCTTGACGACACTCTGAGGTTGCTTAGCCACATCTGTACCAGTTTTCATCTCTGAAATGTTGGGGAGTGTGCATTACCTGTCCTCAGAAACCAACTGTCCCCAGTAGGACCCTTTAAACTAGGAATGGGTAGTAATTTTGTCCATAACGACACTCCAGAGCTGCTCCAAATGTCCCCTCCCCAGTTGGAATTGGCTGGAAGTCCACTTCTGGATTTCAACAACTTAATTACTTTTGATGTTAAATAGTATAGGGGGAGACTATGGTTTACTTTAAAACAAACAAACAAACTGCTGCCCTTGAAACCTTCCAACAGGCATAATTTTTTTCTGGGACATAAAAAGGTTGTCCAATGCAATTGTGGGGGGCAGAAAAGGAGCCTTGGGAGATGCATATGACACTTGCACTGCACTTTATCCGTGTCTCCTTTTATCTGTTAGGAAGGCAGATGGATGTCCCTGAAGCATGTCCATTCCCTCCATTCCCGCATACATGGGAGGTCCAGGCTGAAGGGAGGCAAATAACCTGCTAAGGGCTTGGAACTGTGTGCTGCTTTCTGATGCAAATATTCACTTGTTTCATACATACATAGTCTGGACTTGTTCTGATGTTTGTTGGGTGGAGGGGGGGCAGGATCCTTTTCCTTCTTCTTTTCTTTCACCAGCAGAATAGTTTTTCTGCATGGCCTTTCCTCACAATGAATTACAGTGACCCATTCTGTTCCTCTTTTACCTTCCCCCAAGATGTCCAGGATGTTCCCAAATGGAGCATCCATTTTAATAATGTCAGAATTAACAACCTCAGTTTTACTGAGGAAAGGAAGGAGAAGACACGAAAAGCATCTAATGGGAATGTTGCACCACAGGTGAGAAAGTGAACAAGTTTATATTGGTTTTATACCAGTTTCCCCAACAGAACATGGGAATTATAATTTTCTGATGATGCAGAAAATCCCCTAATAGATGCCTCTACAATTCCCGTGATCTCTTGAGAATAACAAACTGAAGCTTCAGATAGATGTAGTGTAGATATAAACCCTGTTCAGGTGTTCAGTGAAGGTTAATCTTAATACATAAGAGGCTAGTTCTGTGCCATTCATCGCAACTGTCTTCATGGAGTGGTAATCATAAAGTGAGATCCTCTGGTATATACTGAAGCTCTTCACATAATCCAGAAGCCTGGCATGGTGAAAGCATATGTAGTGGAGGTTCTCACTGGGCTTTTCCGCACTTTGCAGGGGAAACGGGGCAGTCCGTTACTCACCGGATTGGCACGCTCCCCCGATGATCCACGACGATCTGGAGCAGCGCGTGCCCGCGCTACACACTCTCCGGAGACGAAAATGGAGGTTTCCGGTTGGCGGAGGCTTTCCACCAACTGGAGAAGCTCACCAGCCGGAAGCCTGCCCCTGGAAGATCTGCAGCCTCGCGCTGGTGCGAGCCTGCAAATCTACACTTAGGGCAGCGATGGACTGGGGTGCACCGGGCTATTGAAAGTCCTCTTTTAATCGGTCTTTCAATAGCATGGGGAACCATCAGTTCTGGGCGTTCCGGAGCGGGCTGAAGTCCAGACAAACATTAAGTAGTCCGGACCCCGTTCGCCCCCAAGTGTAAACGTCCTCGCTGGAGGACGTGCCGCCCCATTTTAAATATAGAACGCGGAAAAGGCCTCTGTCAGACTGTCTTGATAATCATGCAGGGTAAAGCCAGCCCTCTCCTCTTCCTCCTGCATTCAGTTTAATCCCAAATGCCTGTATAAGGATTCTGATAAATCCTTAAGGCTCAGGTGTACACACACAAACACATACACACAGACATGATCCAATATGTCCACAAACAGCATGCTAGTGTGCAATTTTGGAAGGAGATGTAGTTTTCTTCTCGTCTAATTTCAAACCACAGATTATCCTGATTTGACTCAGGGAACCTTAGAATCTGCCCAGTTTAATGACAACTTAACTTGTATCCCTATGCTGCACACATGCACATAAGATGTAATCAATGAAATCGTGGCCATTTTTATTGCCACCAACAGTGTGTACAATACTGCTAGAAGCCACAGTGACTTCTTACGCCAAAGCAGCTGCTTGATTATGCTCCTGTCAGTTACATACTACCACAGCATCTTCATTTTTATTGATGGTGGCCACATAGAGTTGTATCCATTAACTTAACACTCTTGTTGTAAGGAAACACTATTGGTTTATGTGACTACCACTCTAGCCCAGTTGGAACAGAAGTGACTAGACAGATTTCTCTTTTCATGTTCACTTTCCTGCCATCTTTCCTACCTCTACTGCCATCACAGAATGCTAAGGCAGCAAACTTCTATCAGCTAACACTAGGACAAAAGGCAGTTTTGCACTGCTATAGACACTAATCAAGAAAACAAGATCCAAACCCGATAACATGGTTTGGTAAGGATTCTTTTCTTGGCTTCTTTTCATGGGGACAATGTCTAAATAAGGCACAAACAAAATGTCAAGCTGAACAAATTCCCTTAAAGAGTAGTAAACATATGGAAGGAGCTGCTTAGTAAGGCCACTGAATCAGAGAGCATAAATAAGCTTATGAGACAGCTAGACATTTTTATAGAAAGAGTAGGTAGAGGCTTCCTACAGAAAGCTAGAGTGAAAAAACTTAAAGGAGACATGCACGCTTATAGCACGAGACTTTCTGTCCCAATGATTATGCTTTCTATTCCAAAAGCCTTTTCTCCTTTAGGCCACCTGCCAAGATTTATCAAAGCACCCTCATTTTTTATTCTCTTTTCTTTGTTTACTATTACCAAGGAGGCCAGTACAGAACAACTACTGCTGTCTGTGGATTTCTTTTTCTAAGCAACATTTCCTGAAGACCAGTTATTCGTTGCCTTTTGTCTTCATTATTCCTTCTCCTTCAACCAAATCTTGTCAAGTGAGATGAGAATAGGGATTATGTTTATTTAGCTGAGACACGAAAGATTAAAGCAAACATACATAGGTATTGTCAAGCATCCTAAACCCAGTTAAGAGATATAAAAAGGAAAACAACATAAACCCTTCTCCCAGGATAGATGCCCACAAGATTTGGCCCTCAGGCTATCTCTGTTATGATCCACTGGAATTACAAAAACCAACATGTCAACCCTTAAAGGTTTATTACAGAAGAAAGATTCACAACTTGGGACAAATCCCAAAGCACTTAAAATCCTAACCCCAATTCAGACTTGATCAGAACAATATTTCACGTTGTTATTTCATATCTTCACCTCCTTTTATCAGAATGAGCTGCCATGTATGCAGTAAGCTCAGCCTTTAACCAAAGGAGAACCTGAATTTTCCAATCCAATTCCCTTTCGGTTTTGGGCCACTTCATGGTCTATAACAAAATTATACACATTCATTTAGTTTCACTCCACTTACAACCAAGTGGAGCCATTCACTGCTGACTACAATGTATGAAAGGGCATGCAGCCCCATTACCAATACAGGGCAGAAATAATATACAACGCATGTGTGCCTTCAAGTTGCCTGTCAACCTATGGTGCACTATGAATTTCATAAGGATTACTTAGGCAAGGAATGATCAGAGATGTTTTGTCACTGGCTTTGTCTGAAATGTAGTCTACAGCACCTGGTATTTTACAAGGCAAAAATTGTTACTGAAACCAAAAGAGGAATTTCAAATTTCCCTCCTTATCAAACAGTGCTGAAGAATATTTTTGAAAACCATGTTTATTCCTCTTTGTCTTGACAGATGGCATTTGGAATAGTAGAATACTCTGGAGATTATCCCATTCCTCCAGGGTTGCAACACTGCTGGAATCAGTGCCTCAGAGATTCTAGGTCCCTGAGTCCTCCTGGCTCTGAACATTTTGCTTTGTTTCATAAAAATCATGTACTAGCTCTTAGGTTTGAGAAACTACCCAGTTTTCTGGGCTATTTGGTTTGTCTGTGCATGTTTTCCCCACTGATGAAACACTCTCACTCTCTACAGCCCTTTCCACACCATATCACAATAGCACATTTTTCCGTTACAATCCCACCATTGCCATTTGCATGATGGTAGCAGGTTTAGAACACTCTCTTCTACACTCTTCCACCTTAAGTGGATGAGTGACATATTGCCACCAGTGTTTCTTCTGCAGTACAGTGTCCTTGGCCACTCCATTTCCCTACCTTCACTCCACTCCAGTGCCCCTGATTATTGTGGTGTTGGGGTTTTTTTGGTAAGTCATACCTGTGCAGCCACATTGTAACCTCATGACATACTGTTACGCTACTGCATTTGTGTGCCATAATGCTTAAAAAAGCATGTAAAAAAATATAAAGGAGAAATTTAAAGCAAACACGGAGAGGTGGTGGATTCCAAACTTGCCATGCCATGGGAGCTGCTGAGGGAGAGATAAGCTGGACATGCCCACATCCCACCCACTCCTGGATCTGTGATTATAGGAAGCACTATCAAGCACTATTGCAGTACTGCACTGAGCCGGCTGCTGGAACTGAAGCACTAAGGGAGGCTCTTAACAGATTTTTTTCTGGAAATAATATAAGGCAGTTTTGCAACACCTGGGAACATGATAGCAATGATGTCATGTGGTAGCGTGACTCCTGGACTGGAAACAACCTGCTGCTGTTGTAGGATAGCGATGTTGTGTGGAAATGCACCCCCCCGTCTATATATGCAGTATATATACACATATACACAAACATGCACATACTTTTACCATTTCTAATGTATGTTTTTATGTCTGTAATTAAATTATTTTATGTTTTTGCTTTTTTCCTCCACCTTGCTGATGCAGCCATGTCTCTAGCCACACTTGAACATTAAGTGTGGAGGTTTAGAAGGAGGGACCTGATTAAAAAAAATCAAATCTTTTATTTTAATTAAATAACAAATTTCTACTGGAGCAAAGCAACAAGAGCTCAAATCCAACAGGCATCTGAAGAAATTTCTCTTTTATTCCCTTTTTGGCCTATCCGGAAAGACATAAAAGAGGATGTACCATTACTCCTTAAACTACACCTATAAAATACTTCTTCTTGTTGCAGGAATATCCAGACTATTCCTAGATTTTCCTCCCTAGCACATAAAACTGATACACTTGGACAATGCATACAAGTTCCCATAAGCACACAATTATTCATCTGCTCATTCACCACAGCTATTCAAAACAGAACAGATCAGTCCAGTCTATATGCAAAAAATGAGCTTTTTTTTTTTTTTGATAAATAGGATCCCTTACCTAAAATACAAGGATAACTATAATTTTTTTTCCAGAATAATGTGTATTATTGTGCATGGAAATAATAATAATGTTGACTAAACCTACTAATTTTATTTTTATTTTTAGACTATGCTTCCTATGGTAACCTACAATGTTACAGGTGTTGCCTTTCACATACACTCCCACTTCAAATCTTACTTTTTCTTTTTTGGGCCTGTGGGGGCCTGTGACATTCCAACTTGTAATCCCTTGCAGGAATTTGAAAATGTACCACATCCAACTTCCAGCCTTCTTTGCTTATGGCTAGCTCTGGCCCATGCATAGCACTTGCCATCTTCTGGCAAGCAACAGCAGCTTCTGAGTAACATGTTGATAGCTCCTACCCCCAGTCTGCCTCAAAAATAGTTTAGGCAGAGCATGTTACGTATGTGAACTTTATTCCTCTGTAGAAACAAAGGTCTCCCTTTGGGGAGTGCCAGGATCCAGAAGCTTCCACAAGGTTCTCAGCCAATTCAAGTGGTTTTGACATCTACTGAAACATATTTTGGGCAATTACTCAGTTCCACCAGGTATGTGTTGAAAGTGATACTTTCAAAGAGAAAAACTGATACTACATTTTCACATAGATCAGCGTCCAATTATAAGCAGAGAATCATTGCACTAAAAGGATGGGGGGGTCACCTTTTGGCCTTTATTACTGAAGATAAGCTATGAATGAGATCCTCCTTGAACACATACAAAGAATAAATTACAAAACAACATCCTAAATATTCCACACAGCAAAATATTATATTGGATTCTTGACATGATCAAGAAAATGAGCCAAGCATGCATTTGCTGATGAATGTGATACAACTCTGACTGTGCTGGAGGCAAAAATCTAGTTCTAATTAATCACCAATTAATAGAAAGCTTAGAATGTATTTCTGCTTAATTATAAATATAGCTTCTCATTAAGAAAGACTTAATTAATCAATTTTTTAAACATCCTCAATGCTGTGAATCATTTTCCACACATCAAGCTGAAATGACTAACGGAGATGAGAAGCTGAATTCAAAATAATTCTGCTGTGTTCCTCCTCACTGTCTGGAAAAGTACAAGCAAAAAGTACAACAGAGAGGGAGAAAGAGATACAGCTGGCGTACTTGGTTTAGCTGGCACTGAAATTGTGGGTTTCTTTTGAAATAAACAGCAATTGCAATAAGCCAAATCAGACACAGATTTTGAAGGAACAGAAATGCTTATATCTCTCAAAGTATGAGCCAACTGAGAATATCCACTATTCTGCTTTAAACTACCTCATTTGTGTCACAGTCTGCTACTACTGACTCCTTCCTTTTGTAGAGTGTGGATGATTTGAAAGATGATTGTCTCACTAGGGGACAGTTTATAAGTGCATTCTATTGAGGACTTGGTCTATACTGTCATCACATATTGAGGCAGTGTGTTTCAAACGGAAATTCAAGAAATTCTGGGTGGTTTGGATGCTCACTGGGACATCTCAGTGAAACCTTTAATGGTGGAAAAGTTCGCTGAAAGGAGAATTGGCCATCATACTGATCTTCTTCCCCCATGGATAATTGCTGGTTGTACTGTAGAGTGCATGCTTAATTCACACAAGCAAGATTAAGTCCCAATGGGCCTTGTATGACCTGTTGATGCACTCTGCAATGTGATTCCACTACAACATGAAGATCTCAGGGTGCCTTAGAACACCAGGCATTGAGGAAAGTGCTTCTTTAAGACAGAAAAAGAAATACAAACAAACAAAAACCACTGAAATCATCTGCCAGAATCTGCTGAAAAGACAGAAATACAAAGCAGCAGTACATGCTTTCATGAACCTCTGTCACCATTTGACTAACTGGTAGTCCAAGCTTAACCTCACTTATGTGAAGCCACTGCAGTGGATCTTACTTCTAACTGCAGCCTTGGGTATAAGAAAACTGCAAGGTGATTCTTTATTGGAGTGATTGTGGATTTCAAAGCTTTATCCTGCCCATGTTGCTAAAAAATGGAAATGCATAATTTCACCATGGGTCATTCACATGTTCATATGTTTGTCACATAACAAATGCAACTATCACAGAACAGTTTAGTTAGTAATGTTCTAACCATAAACTTATTGTCACAGTGAACCAATTAAGTAAGCAGCATTCCACCTATGCAATGGGAAAGGGTAAATGTTGTAAGTCAAACCATGAGACTGGCCATGCAAGTGGATTTTGACTTTTCCATTCACACTAAGGTAAAATGGCCGTATGCGACACATTTCTAAACAAATACCCTCAAGAACCACAAACATACATGCCAGGATCCAAAGAGCTGCTTTGCAATTGCCCAATGATTTCAGCAAACCCAGTTAGATTTTTGTCATTTTTTTTATTTTCAAATAGCAAGACTTTATGTTATATCACGAAATATTTGTGAGAATCCCATATGACCCATAAAACTAGTCATACAGGTTCTTTGGTTCCCACTTACAAAAGTTCCTTCCTTATTAATAGCTTTTTCTTGAGACCAGATAGCCAGGATAATTGTGTGTTCTATACGGCATTTTGAGTGTACGCACTGTGTATATGTAAACGCATGTATATCTGTATGCGTAAATCCACACACACTGTGTATATATAGACATACATAGAGAACACACATACACAAACACAGCATGTTTTTGCTGTGAGATAGCTAGAAAAAATAGCATTTCCTCTGCTAGCATTATCAATGGACTTGTCTAGCATGATAAAATGCCAGCAGTAATAGGTTTCTAAACATTGCAGACTTTGCACACAGTCGTCGCTTCACTCACCTTGTTCAAGTGGCTGGCTTTTAGTTGAAGTCGTTTTCATCTTGAGTGCCTCCCTAACCGACATGTCGCAACAGGAGCCTTTGTTAGTATCTTGGTCACTGTCAGCTTGGTCACTGTCCCCATGCCCGCTGTCTCTCAGACTGGCTCGCTCAGGGTCCTTGAATGTGGAGCTACTGTTATTTGTGCATTTTAAAAGAGAAAGAGAAAGAGAAAAGAGGGAGGGAGGAAGGGAGGGAGAGAGAGAGAGAGAGAAAAGAAGAATGTGTTAAACTTGTATTTACTTCCCCCAGTTTGAATTGTACTCTCTGGCAAAGCAATTTTGACAAGAATGCAAATAGGGAAGCCCAGAAAAGTTATTTAATAGGCCTTACCTTTGAACAAACTGCTGCCTGCTGCCCATGTAATTGGGCTCTGCGGGAAAATTGTCTGTCTGTGAAAGAAAAGGAAAAAAATACATCTAGTTGTACACTGGACAAATCTCCTGCAGAGCAACAAGACTTCCTAGAAGAGGAATGATTAATAATTCAAAAAATAATTTTTCCCCTTAATCTTCAGATTTGTACATTTTAATTAAATTGAAAAATGCTGTTATATAATTATGTACTCAGAACAATTAAGTAATCCCAGTCCACAAATTACCAGCTAAAACAAGCAAGAAAGATTTACACAAGTGACATAAAAATATGATTGGTGGTTAGGTGGATACTAAGCTTATCTTAACCTTTATTATTACTAAGCAATTTCAGATGGCAACATTTTGCTCGCAACAGCTTACCATCATTCATTGCCCATCAGAGTCGCAGCATTCTCATATATTCTCCAGACAAACAGTCTGCCATGCATTTTTTAATGAAGTATTTATCTATAAACTCTCAAACTAGATGTTAATGCTAACAGCTAGTTAGCCTTTACACTGATATAGTAACTCTCTGTGCATAATATTACCTTTTCCTGAGTATATGTTTAGTCATGCAATTCCTCTACCACAATCCTGTGCACTCTGAGGTAGCATACTCTAGCAACCACTATACTATATAAAGACTTATTCTCAAGTACTTGTTAATAAACTCAAAAAAAAATGGCCTCAGTCAGGAGATGTTCTCAGGTAACAACAAGCTCCTCATCAGCTACTGAAAAGAAGTATCCACTGTCATCTTCTATGAAACTACTTGCTTGAATATCTGACATAGTGTTAAACTGAAAATATGATATGGATGCGTGTGCTAGCTCTGCTGCTCCACAGTTTCTGTCCTCAGACAGAGAGTAACTGAGCAAAAAGGAGAGCCTGAACAGTTCCCAGTCATGCAGAGTATCCTCACACTCAGAGAAGATTTTCCGCTTCAGACTGTCGTATTTTTAAAGCTTGCTTTGTGTGTCAGATGATCAACACATGAATTCAGCAACTTGGCACACAAATTTTGGTCACTTGATACTATTCAGACAACACATGATCTCATAAAAGAAAGATCAAGTAGATTAAGTATGGATGGAATCTAGATTGGAGTCAATAAGGCTGAAGTTAAATGAATGTTTTTAGTATAGTAGAAGTTGTTTGAAGCCACATTTCTTGCACTGAGAACTAGGGATGGAAAGTATATTCAAAAATTATTGTAAAAAATATTCAAAAATCAAATTTTTCAAGTGCCAAAAAAACCTGATGAGAAGAATACTGGAATAACAAGAATCTTTGCAGATCTGACAATATTCTGTGCAAAATTTATACATGACTTTTTTATGCAGAAAACAGAAGTTTCTGGACGATATGCTGCATCAATTTTGCACAGATTAAATCCTGAACTACAAATAATCTTCAAAAACCATAGAGTTCACAAGATTTTTTCACAGAGGGAAGAAAATTGCTAAAGGTTGCTTTTTCAAGAGCAAAATTAGTAGAGAATTGTATCTTTACAGTGAACACATTTGTTTTGAAGATATTGAATTTTTTTTAATTCAAATAACTTCAATTATTTTAAATATTTTTCAATTAATTTAAACAGAGAAATAACCTACTCAATTTTTCCTTGCTTGAAAGAGGAAAATGGGTATTTTGCACGATAATGGGGTTACAGAGCTCAGCATGACTGGAAATTTGAATCAGGTAGAGATAATCATGAATCCAGCTGTCTTCTTGGTATACTAGTTTGGTATGGGCTGGAATTTACTTACTTATATATTTTTTTGTATTTCATGGAGAAGCAATTCACTCTATTTTATACTTAATCTGTTCTTTCAGGAAATCAGTCTGTGACCATGTGAGCTGTTTGTATAGGTGTACTTTACTGAATACAACCTTTCTAAACAAGTCCAACATTGTGCAGTGGTTTGAGCGTTAGACTACAACCCTCTTGATTCCCTGCTTGACCATGGAAACCGAATGAACGACCTTGGGCATATCACACACACTCAGCCCCAGAAAACTCTGTAATAGGTTTGCCTTAGGGTTGCCATAAATCAGAAATTACTTGAAGGCACACAACAACAAAAGCAACAACAAACACAGCCAAAGGGCAACAACGGTTGCTGCCATTCTCAAGAGTATCATGTTCTAGCACCCCTATATATTTAATAACTTACTACACAAATGACAACATTCCTCCTAAGTCACAAACAATGATTTCAGGCTATTTAGGTTGCCAGCTTGTGTTAAAAAAAAATCCGAGGAAACAAGCACTAGAATGATGGATGTGCTTGATTGTGAGTCTCTAGCAAACCCTCATTGTGCTCTTAAGTGCTTGGAAACAGTGGCTTTGATACAAATACTGCATATCAAAGAGTTTGGTGTTTGTTTTTAAAAAGTTAGCTTTCATCACTTTAACCAGGAAAACAACCAGCTGGGCTCATCCTAGCCAAAGTTAAGATCCATTTCAGAGGGATGTTACTGCATATTTCCAAAATCAGTGGATCTTCTTAGAAGTACTTAATTTTGGCTGGATCAAAAGATAAAGCTTTAGAGTTAAATAATCACTGATAGCCAATTTTGACCAAAGTCTCTTGGTTATTTCTGAGGTGATATAGTTGTCATGTATCAACTGGAAACATGAAGAAACCAAAAAATATTCAAGAGGGCCTTTTCTGCTAAGTTCCAGTGGTAGCTTTAAAATTTAGATTTTTAATTATACCATGCATGCTTAAGTATAAAGCTCTGCAAAGAGTCCAAAGGAATCTCCATTAAAATATTGATAGTGCATATATTTAGTTACATTGCATCAGATACATGTAACTGGTTAAAAATAAAGGATTTGCTGACAAAAATATCTACCTTTAATCTGCTGATAACCAAACAACAAATGAAAATTATGAGCACAATCCAGGCAAAGACAAGCAACTCTGGGTTTCACTGAACAGTTACAGTGCAATGTTGTACCTTTCTACTTGGGAGCAAGTCCCATTGAAATTGTTACGGCTTTATTATTCTGAGAAGACACACAAGTAGTTGCACTGTCAAACATGTGCTTAAGTCATCATGTGAAATCAACAGGATTCAGAAAGTCTTATCACTGGGTGGATTGTACCCTGGGTTTGGTAATACTCCTGTTATAAACTGCTAAACAAGTACAAAATAACTAAAGAAGAAAGGACATTTACAGCATTTGTGGAAACTGGCCAAAATTGAAAACTGAATCACCCTTGTTTTATCTTCTGCTAGAATTCTTTGGGCCAAAGAGAGTGAGAGGGAGCTGGTATCTTTCACAGAATTCCAACCACAGTATATACCCGTCACTGATCTTTGCAGCTGACTTGGTGACAAGGCTCCTACTGTGTTCTGCATCACTTCATGCTGTGCCTCTGGGCTCTGCTGCAGCTATGAACTCTGCAACATTATCTAAGGCCATGGTGCTCAACGTGTGAGGCAGACACAGCAAGTTGCAAGATGTGCTGGACTGGCCAGGACAGAACAGGAATTGACCGTCCTCTCCAGCATTCAGGAGACTCTTTGTTCTGAATATTTAATGTGCATGAATAAAATAGTGTACAGTGTTGGAACCAGCAGCTCTGAACTGTCTCCAGGCTTCTGCACAGACTTCACCCATTGTAATGTCATTCTGGCTTTTTTGGGATAAGATTATGTGCCAAATGAATAAACTAAAAAAATCACCTGTATCCCATTTACTAATAGCGAGTGCATCTACCAAGTGATCGCCTTTATATAATCAAAACAGCATTATCCATGAACAACAGCAGACTATCAGTCTGTTTGGGAGAATGCTATGGTTCACAGAAATGCTGAAAACAAAATGAGGAAGGGGTAGAAAAGACAGCTCAGGATCAAATAGCAGGCATAGAGGCCAGAAAACACTGACTATCAATTGAGTAGGGATAGATGATTGAAAACTTAGATGCTTTCTTGTAAGATATGGTGCAAAAAATGGTAGTCAAGCACTTGGCATATGATAATATACAGCTGATGTGTGCATGAACCTGGCACAGAAACTCCATAACCCTATCTTTCCACTGATAACTCCCCCCTCCAGCCCTATTAGTCATAAACAGAGTTGCAAGGATCAGGTGCATCCTGCCAGTTCTACTCTGCAGAGGTGTGGTCAGGATACATTATTACTCAATTACTTTTGTGGACATTTACAGAACATCTGGAAATAATTTAGCAGCACCTTTATATTCACAGTATACACTCAGTTCTACAACCAAAGGCCCACTTTTTTGAGGGGATGGTCCTTGTAGTCAAGTTAAAAATTGTTGTTGGGAGGATGGTACTCCAGAAAGGCTGGGCAGCAGGTCATCATATTACTAGGCAGTGAAACACTTGCCATGGGAAGTATATAAATATGGAATCTTGTCAGTAGTGCCTTAGCCCACAGTAATTTAAATGAGAGATTCAAATCCCTGCTCAGCTATGGAAACTCATAAGGTGATATTCAGCAAGTCACATTCTCTTAGCTTTGAAGATAATGGCAAACCTCACCTGAATAAATCCTTCCAAGAAAACCTGATGACAGAGTCAGCACAAGTTGAAATTGACTAGAAGGCATGTGTCAACAACGAACCATGGTATAATATACATTTGCCAAAGCTTTTCATGGTGATATACTCCACCCACCCACAGACACATGTTTGGGATATTTCTCAATATAGGCCTATACAGATTTTCAAATAGGTGCCCGAATCTCCCAGTAGAATCCTTACTTTATTTTCAGTGTTGCTGGCCTTCTTACCATTGGTCCTCTGATCCTTACCCAAGAACAGTTCATTTAAGAATGACTTCCAACCTGTTCAATCAGCACAGCAGGGAACTGTTTTGCTTAAACACAGCTTGGCTTCTCCAAATATCTAGGGCACTTTTCTTACACCGTCTTATTCTGTACTCACAAGGCTCCAAAGGCCCAGTGACAGCACCCAGCAAGGTAGAGCAAACACTGGAGCCTTCCTCAATTGAGGATGGCTGCCTTTCCTTTTCATTTAATTCATTTAACTCCTCAATCTAAAACTACCTCCTATACTTTTCAAACAAGTGTTATTTTTTTTAAAAAGCATCAGGTGAAAGAGCTATCATCACAATTTAATTACCCCAGAATACCTCTGAATTCTGATGACAATGGAAGTTTCTGCTATTGCAGCCACCTTACTCAAGAATTTTCTGCTTAGCTCCTCTTTGCAGTCTTTCGCTGATACAGCCTACCCTCTCCGACCACTGGTAAAGCTGTGAGCAGCTCCTGGAGAGTTTTGACTAGGGAGACATTTGCCCAGAGTCCCTTCAACCTGGCAATGGTGCTGAGCATCAGAGCTGCCCACTATGCAATGCACCAAACCAAATCTTGCAATCCATTCATTAGTGTGGTCTCTAAAGCACTTGATAATCATCTGTATCTGACTCTGGACTTCAAGGAAGACAGTACAAGCAGGATATTTATGGGAAACCAGCACACATGACAAGTCAGCTGCATTTCACTTAGAGTGGCACTAGACAGGCATAGCAAATTGATAGGTTCTGCTAGGTTCATCTGTCTGGGCCTGGCCTAGGACAAGTCTAGGCACATGTTGATCATGCCACTTGTCTGTGTTGACCAGTTTGGATTACTGAACTGTTTCATGTGGCAATTTTACTCTTCAACTACCTCCCACCAGCCTGGTGGGAAGCTTCAAAACATTGCTTGCCTTGCTTAAGATGACTAAGTTCCTTTTATGAATATTATAAGCAATAATCCTTTTCCCTTTTTTGGTTTTAGGAACATAGATGCATTTGCATAAGTGAATAGCATCTCTGAAACTATCTGCAGATATAATACATGATGACACATGCAAGCCACTCAAAAACCTGAGAACTTTTGGCATACTATTGGTCTACTCTAGATGCAGAAGGTGAGATGATCACTAATCACAAATCAAAAGTAGCTGAAGGAACTTGAGTGGCGGAGTTGTTATTTTATAATTTATTAAGTCTTACAACTTAATGAGCCCAACAAATGTGAGAAGAACTGCTTCCACGATTTATTAATCATGTTTCTTTTTTTTTCCACTTGAATCTTTCTTACTACATGAGTTGTCTTTTGCTTCATGTTAGATTTGCAGAATTTTGAGATGAAAGAATGAGGTGCAAAAACACCCCTGTGTTTATGTAAGGAGCAACCTGAACTAATGGCATACAGATCCACAACAACCCATGGGCTAATTCAGTCATAAACTCAGCTGAGTATACCGTGGTTTATAAGCATGCAGTCAATATTCTTTATTTCCCAGCTGGTATGCTGGTTTTAGCACTTCCAAGTAGCTTAAACTAACTATTGAATTTCCTGTTACACTGGAACTAGGAAATGGTGGGTTAGCAGCAATTTATTTATCACTTACTGTAGTTTCATATGCTATTCAGCATAGAAAGACTGAGTGAGTTTTCCAATGTAATGGGAAAATTTAACCAGCACTAAAGCTGCTATAGGAAGGGGTGAACACATGGGTCCAAAGCTTGTCATTGTAAGCATGGTTTACTAAATGTTAGACCTTAAAAGAGTCACTGAGCAGCGACAGTTCAGAGAACACTCAATTAAACAGAAAAGTATGTGAAGACTGCAGACCTGTACTTTGGAACAAGGACTGCACAAGCCGTGGAAAGAGAACAATTTCAAACAGTGCAGGCAGATAGAAGAACTGAGAATTTTCTTGTGCTCGCCACTTTTCTCTACAACTCTTTCTTTCCAGCCACAGTCTCCTGGTTGGATTCAAATTACAAGAAAAGAAATTCCACCCAAACTTTAGAACTTTTATTACTTCAGGCACTGCCCAACAGTAGAACAGACTGCCTCGGAAGGTGGTGGTTGATACGACTCAGGCGTTATCAGGGTGTGACTACGAATTTATATAGGAGAACACCTGTTAATCATAACAAGAATATATCATTTAGAATCTAATAATGGGAAGACAGGAAGTATTATAGAATATGTACCACCCAAACTATATTGTTTATTGAATGAAATTTTATTATATTATATTCATTATTACCTTTATAGGAGTGACTTGGTGAATAATGGTAATTGTATATATTACATACATATACATGCGAAGGATTTTTCTAGCTACCATTACTTTAACCGATATTGAGATTTTAATCTAAAATTTTTTTTCAAAAGTATGTGGTGGACACCCCATCTTTGACTGTTTATAAACAGAGGTTGGATGGGCATCTTCAAAGGGTGTGTTAGCTGTGTATTCCTATGGAGCAAGATGTTAGACTAGATGTCCCTCATGGTCACTTCCAGCTCTATGACTCAATGATTCTTAAAGCAAGAGACAAGAACAGTGAGCTTTGGAAGTTGCTGAGCAGTTTGCCACTTGCGTATTGTTGCCCACACTGAGGTTACTTACACATTTATCTTCAGGAATGTGCATGATTCTTAAGAGTCCACTCCTGCCTTTAAAAACATACTGTCAAGGGCTTCTTAGTACTGGCTGATCATCAGATGTTGTAATCATAGAACAACAATTGTAAAGAAGGTTATGTTCTTCTATTAATAGTGCAGAGAGATTTTGTTCTGGCATACTTTTTAAAAAAAAGAAACTGAGATGCTATATTATGGATTAGTCACTAACAAGCACAGGCATTCCATTCAACCAACTTATTATCATTCTTGGAGTATAAACGGAATTATTCATACAGTTTGTATCAGTCCTTGACTCTTCATTTGGGAGAGCCACTCAGTTTCCACCAATCATTAAATACATTGATTCATCCCCTTTTTGCTCGCTATTTCCAGCAAGCAACAGTATTTAGTATTAGTATTTGCTATTAACTGTTAGTTATAATTTCTTTTAAGGGAATGCATATTTAGCATTAATAGTTTTAACGGAATTTATGTTACTGTGTAGGAAGATTTTAAAATAAATTAATTCTGGGGAAATGTTTTCATTTAAGGCACTGCAATAGGAAAAATATGAAAAAGCACTTGCATTTAACACATTTCAGCAACTATGAAATGTAGAAAAATATGAACATTTTGGCTTTTGACAGAAAAAAATTACTTTGAAATACACTATAAATTCATTTGGGTTTTTTTTCTTCCTTTTTTAAAATTTTCTATTTTCTAGTATAGGGGAAACACTAAATATTTATGATTTATTTATTTATTTATTTATTTATTTAAATTTTATAATGAAGACAAAAGCCTTCCCATAAGAATTAAACCTTAGTCCACTGCATAGATGTCTGGCTGGTCTGTTCACTGGTCACTTCAATGATATGTTAATCTTTGACTATTTTAGAGCCAGTTCATTTTAGCAACATTCATGTTTGTTACTTACTTGAGCGTGACCTAGGCCCTTTCCACAGGAGCCTCCCATCTCAGCATGGGCACGGGAGAGGAGCAGGTCTGCAACAAGGTTTCTGTATGATGTCATAGCGGTCCTGTCCTTCTCCCGTCACCAGGTGGTGTGATCGCAGTTTAAATCATAGATGGGTTTTCTCACGCCACCATCCTGTACTTACCTGATATAGGGTAGGCTGTATCAGTAAGGGAGGCCCCTCTGGCTGTGGAGAGGGAGAAGGGCCAGAAGAGCAATGGAGGTGCTTCCTGCCCCACCACAGCCTGGGAAAGTGCCTGGCTGCACTGTGGAAGGAAGCAGTGTGTCCACCACACTTTCCTCGGCAGGGAGCCAGTCAATGAAGAGGGGAGCACTCCCATCACACTTCCTTCCCAGCAGAACAGCTGCCAGGATCACCACTGGAGAACAACAATATAATGTAAGGTACCTAAAGGGCCCTAATTTCTGGATGCTTAATTATTCAGAATTATTAAAGTGCTATATGTTGTACTGCACCTGCACTGATCCTTTCTTACATACTAATCACTTCTTAGTCATCAAATGATGAACATGCTTGTAAAATGTAAGCTACTTTCCACCATCTCTTTCTGCAGACAAATCCAGGTCTATCAGCCAATATTAAATAAGAGGAGGAGGAGGAATTAGTACTGCCAATATGATGCAAGTGAGCTGATTTGCTGAGTTATTTTTTATCTATGTGCAAAAACTGTTTGGGAACTCTTGAGGGTGTGAAAGCCATATCTCTTGAATTTCGTAATTCAATCAAAGCAATACTTTATCATCAGTTAATTGACTATTCAAAGCCTTACCGACTTATTTTATGTTCCAGTTAGCATCAAAACATAACCAAATAGAGTCAAGTATCCCTTTTTTTGTCAAGGATAGTCAACTATGTTTCTTATTTGTACACCTGGAAATCTTCCTCCAGCTACCACGCTAGTCTTTTGTTAGTTTCGTCTTTCCAACACTCTGAATGGTGTTATGATTTCTCAACTCACTACGACTTTAGGATTATCTTCTCATTGGCATAAGGTCTGAGGTTCCATCTCTGTACTCAGACTCCTAGTGTTCACTTTCTAGTAAATATTTTCTGTGGCTGACAATGCCTGTTTTTCCTGCTTTCTTTTTTGGATTCATGCTGATTTTGCCACATCCTCATCACCAGTAAGATCATAAGAAGGTAAAATCATTAGCGTTTATGTTATTCTCTCTCACACACACACCCATGCCTTCTCCAAGATAGCTTTCAATATTTAATTTTTAAATGCCTCCTTTTCTTCAGTAAAACTCCCTTTAAAATGACATCATTGAAGTTGTCCACATTTGCATGTACCCTGCAGTCCATCTGGCATTGCCAGATAAAAGCAGAGGGCTGTGTCTATGTTGTGGCTCTGCAGACTTCTGGAGGGGAGATGCTATGCAGCCAGGCCTGAGATACTGGAACAGTTTGAGTAGAACAGGACCAAACCATCACAATTTGAGGCTTTCGGTAAACCAAATTAACTGAGTCAACCACTCAGCGGGACAATCTCTATTAGGAAACAGGTAAACCAGGCCTACATCCTCCATAGCAAATGAATAGTCTAGGAGATGTCACAGCAGAGCAGTCTGATGAGAGTAATAAACCAGGTCATGACATATATCCAGGCAATGCAAGGCCCTCACCAAATCAGATCAAGGTTCTTGGTAAAAGGCTGGTAAGACAATGACTTGGCTAAGGTGGAGCAGGGAGACAATCTTTGGGAAGAATTCTGGATCAAGGCAGAGCACGACCTTGTCTCTGTGGAAGACCAGACAGGATTGATCACTGCTCGGAGTTTCCCTGTTTTGAATTTGAGTTTGTTTTAAGTTTGAGAATGCAGAGGTCTGTGGTGACCATAGGGTCAAAGTGCTTCTGCATAAATTGGGAGAAGACTAGAGAAAGGGACCAAGATTTTATCCATTGGCATAGAAGGGAGACCTGAGGTCTGGGTGAAAGCACAGAAACAGTTCACTTTGGAGGGCAGAATCAATGTGTGGCTTACGGGAGGTGAATAGGATAGCTTGGATATGGTTATCTAGCATATGCACCAGGTGGCAAGGCTTGAGGTCCTTGCCCTGCCTCCACCCTGGATTAAGAATATTGGAGAGAATGAGAGTTATAGGTACACTCAGCAAAACATCTGTAGGAAAGATGAAAACCAAGATTGTCTTGAACAACAAAGGGTGACTAAGATACTGTCTGCTTATATCTTGACCAATACTCATGTCAGCAAAGGGAAGCTGAGAAGTGATATAGCGGGAGTCCAGTCCAGAACTGAAGAAACACATCTCCCTGCCCTAGCCTCCCCCACTGCAGCAGAAGGTGCACTTGTGGTTCCACTTGGAAGCAAACACATTACTGGCAGGAGGACTCCAATGGCTCACTATAAGGCTGAACATGCTTTCAAACATTCAAACTCCAGAATCACAAGACTGAGAGGGTCTACCAATTAATTGTCTCATTCTGGGATATGCCAGGCCATTGGGATGACCAGTTGCAGAATACACCAGTCCCACAGCCACTAGGGTGTTCATTGTTGAAGATGTAGGGCCATCTTCTTTATGTAATACACTGTGGTCGAGTTGTCCTACAGCAGTTGTACTGTTTTGCCCTGAGAGAAGTCTTAAATGCCCTGAAGGCCTTCATGACAGCCACCATCTTCAGGGCATTGATATGAATATTCTGCTTTTTGTGGGATCACTTGCCTTGGACAGTGAGATCCTTACAGTGTGAACCCCAGACTAGGTAAGAGGCATTAGAGGTTACAAGGACTCTAGGCTGGAAAAGGTGGAATGGTATGCCTTGGTCAGGTAGGAGGACTGGAGCCAGCAGTGTGGTATGGAGTAGATGAGTAGGGGAATCCGGAGCAGTGAATCCTGGCATGGGTTGGAATACAAATGGAGCAATGGACAGTCCAAAGGGGATTACTTTGTACTGGTATAGGTTGTGACCAAAAGTGAAACACAGGTACTTCCTGTTCTGGGGACAGATGTGTATATGGAAGTAAGCATTTTGGAGTCAAGGGAAGCAAACCAGTCTCCTAATTTGAGGATGGATGATAAGGTGACCATACAAAATTGTCTGGGCCAGATAGGTCTGATTGAACTACTCCTTTTCAGTATAGTAAAATAGCAGAAGAACCCACTGTGGGCAACCTTCTAGAACACTCATTTGATGGCATCTTTCTGGAGGAGGGTAGTGAACTCCTGACGAAGGATATGTCATGACAGGATATTTTGGATGCAGGTGACTGAACCCAATAGCATAGCCAAGGTGGATGATGATGGGGGCCCAGGAATCACAGCAGATTTGTTGACATGTGGTAAGGTGGTTTAGCAAGTATGGGCGGTTGCAGGCAAGGAGGCAGTGGCTCAATGGCTGAGGCAGGAAAAGCAGCAGTCTGAAAGAGTCAAAGGCTCTGTTCGATGGGGATGGGGTTTCTTGGAGGCGAAGGTTGGCTGATAACTCAACTGTCTAGAAGAGCTCTGGGACTCTTCTGAATACAACCCTGTGAATACTGTTGGAATGCAGTGTGTGACCTGGAGTAGGAAGAAGGCAAAGTAGACCTCCACTAGTAGGGTCTGATCTGTTAAGAAGGGTGAATGGGTGGTCCAAATCCCATTTTCTTGACTGTTGTATGGGCCTTCAAGAGGCTATCCAGAGGTTCATCAGTGTGGGAACTGAAGAGGTCTTCTCTCCAGTTAGAAGTGTCCTCAGTTAAACAATCAGATCTCACCCAGGTGTAGCAGCAAAGACCAATGGAGGTGGCATCACTTTTAGAACATAATCAGTGTCATGATGTGCTACAGGAATTGTGGCTGGCTGTCCTTTGAATCTCCCATTGGAGGGCTGCCACAAGGCTGATCTGGAGATGGATGGTCAGGTTGAGCTTGGATGCACATGGCAGCTCTGAAACTGGTTTGTCTTCCTGGATTGACTCCTGAACACTGATCAAGGATGGGAGGCTTGGAGATAGTGAGCAACTGTCAAGAATCTCTCCTGCCGAGCCGCAGCCAGCAAGGGAGGAGGGAGGTCAGGAATATTTTCAGGGAGATCTCCAATATACCAAACACAAGGAAAACGCAAGCCATGCCAAGTCAAGGTCCAGTCCAAAGGTTCAGGAGGCAGAGATACATCTAGAGGTTTCAGGGAGCTGGAGACATGAAGGTTGGGAGAGCTTTCTAGTAATTTGCTGCAAGCAAAGAGCAGTCACGCCAGCAGACTTAAATAGCCACTGTGAACAGATGCTGCTTGTTATTGTTTCCTCAACCTAGTCCATGCACCCTCTCTCTGAGCAGCCCATTTCAGCCTTCTTTGTGATTGAGGGCTGATGGGCACAGGCGGCTGCAACTCCTCTGCATCACGGCTGATTCCCTCTCCATCATGAGCTGGCTGGGGCAACTCTGTCTCTGTTTGACCTTCCAGAGTGGGAGATATTTGCAAGTTGACTTGCTCACTCACTAGCCCAGTCCTTGGCATAGTCAGTTGCTTCTCGATCTCAGAGGCATCATCTATCCCACTCACTGGCTCGGTCCCAGGCACAATCAGTTGCTCCTCAGTCACAGTGGCATCATCTATCACAGCAACAGGCCAAAGAGACTGCTAATACTGACCTCAAAACCAAGGTTTCTGATATTGGGCAATCCTTGTGTTTGGCCCATTTCTTCTCTTTAGGAGTTGTACAATTGGCAATGCTCCTCTTTCGCCCTTTCTCAGACTTGGGCCATACACTGACAATCTGCCTGGGGTCAGATGAGGCAGGATGGATTCTGGAGCAGTTTTTAAACACGGCCTTCAAGGCCATACAGAAACAATTAATCACCAACAAAGTTGGGGAAGAAAAATGGGGGAAAGGGGCAGAAAGGAAGGAAAACTAAATAATTTGAAAATCTTGTACATATGAAGAAAATAAGATTGAGGAAAGAAAGGCTACTCAGCACTAGCTCTTCCAAGAAGAATCACATGATGAACAGAAAGGAACTGAGAAGAGCAGCTCTTGGTGCTATTTATGTTCATGGCCAGACGGATGGAGGTTACCACCAAAAGCTACTCAGCTTTGGAACATTCCATAGATGGATCTGTGCAGGTGCACGACTCATTTCTCTGAGGTACAGAGAACACAAAGAAGAACAAAACATTAGTTTTCTGTCCTTTTCCAACAGAGGAAGCTGAAGAAGAGGAATCTGTCAGGGTGAAGCACAGTCAACATAATATCATGTACACCATTTAAGCAAGGGCTTTCACTTTCTAAACTTCCTCAAATGGTCAAGAAGCTGTCAGACAACATTAGAAAAAGATGGAGGATACTGAATAAATCTGGATATGTGATTGCAGGAATTGTCATATTTATTTACAGAATATTTACAGAAATGAGAAGTTCTAATCTGAAAGGTACAGTACATTGTTATGCACATCTGCTTGGAAATGTATTCTACCATGTACAGCCATTAATTAAATTGTTGAATGTTCTGCAGCTCAAGAGTGTGAGCAATTTTTTCCATAGTGCACAGAACCCAAAAACAAAATGGTTGGGTACCTACCTTCAACTAAGCAAATGCAATTACTAACTCACTACAAATAGAAGAAGGAAAGTCAGCTATGTAGCAGGTGTCAAAGCTCCAGGAATGCATAATTTTATTGTTACACAAACCACTGTCAAATATAGTTTCCATTGTTGAGCACTAATAAATCCAGGACAGAAATCCCTACAATTCCTGCACTAAAATGTCTATCATTCCGCAGTTCAACTTACAACATAAGCTTTGTCAATGAGCCAAAGTGAAGGATCCTCCTTCCTTTCCTGGACCCTCAGATTATATAGATACATCACATTAATAAATCCATTTTTAAAACCAGAAAGCAGAGATTGTAATAACCAGGACATAAATATTAGGGGTCTCTTTTATTCACTAAAGTTTTGTGCTGCTTGATCTACCCACTTTTTTGCTTGCTTGCTTGCTTGCTTGCTTGCTTGCTTGCTTGCTTAATATTTTTATTCTTTTCTTCTGCTGAAAAGTCTCCAAAAGGGACTTTCAGGTCAGTAGGAAACCAAACATGTTACACAAGAGAAAAAAGAGATGTGGAGGGATGAGGAAAACAAGCAGACCCAGAGATTAGTAAATCAAAACTCTTTATTCTGATTTTACTGAAATTCTATTTTTATTTTCCTTTCATAATTTGTGTTTATTGTTATGGAAAAAAATAATTTAATTTTGGTACTGTACAAGGGCAGGAGAGTTTTGATGTGGAAAGCACCCTTTAGGCTCGCTCCTGCCTCCCCATATCAGGTAGGTCAATACAATCGACTCCTTTGTGCGATTTCCGACTATTCAATATTCACACAAGCTCCTTTTCATTGCTAAACTAACAACATTAATTGTCATATTTTGCACCTTTTTTCCTTGCTATTTCAGATCCTGGAGACTTGTAAACGAAAATTAAGATTTTTGATGTAATTGCAATAGGTGTCTACTTCTGTCATACATACAGAGCTCCATAAATCCATAAAGATTAAAAAAAAAAAAGCTGGGTCTTTGTTAAAATAAGCACTTCACACAGCTTACATATAACCTGCCCTGAGTTCAGGAGTCCTGCCTCCACAGAATCCAAAGGCTGACAGCAATATTCCTACAAAACATGGCGGGAGAATTTTCATCTTCAAAATGCACCCAGAATGAATTGTCTTATTAGAGAAAGATTTATTCTAAAATCTAACAAAGATTTAAACATTAATCAGATTTATGAATATGAGGCTGCTGGAATATTCATAGTTTTTCCTCCAGAATTACAAGAACAAGTATCACATTTTCAAAATGTATGATTCAGTGCTGGCTTTACTGCAGGTAGGTGTTCATACCTGAAATCGTAATAAAGCAAAATGTCTTTGCTGACTTTAACTGCTTTTTAATTAAACATTACTAGGAAAAATGAAATGGAACATCTCTACCCTTTATCAGGCTGCCACTTAATATCTCATTGAAGCATATTCCACATCTTCCCCCAGAAAATTTAATTCCAAGTACTTCCCCTTCACTGCCACAGTAATTTTACATTATGGCAATAGCTCTGCAAGACAAGAGAAATGCATCTTGCCAAATCCAGTTTGAAAGAACAGACAACGACTGAGGTTTTCTTATAAACTGTACATTTTGGCTCAGAACAAGAGAAAGAGTTTTATCCTCTCTCAAGGAAAAAAGGTAGTATAATAAACATGACTTTGAGTATATACAGATCTTAGTTTCTTGAAGAAGGGAAGTACCTTCTGTTTTACAAAATGGAACAACTCTACCTCTGAATGCCTGACTTTCACTTCTGGCGGGGAGTGGCTTTAAAAAAAAAAGGAGAGCGGGGGAGAGAACAGTGTTTCTTGGCACACGCAGAAAGCTTTTATTCAGATGTCTTCTTCCCCCTTAAATACTTTTGGTTTTAAGTAAAAAGTAAACAACAAAATTGTTGTGATGTCCCTTTCTGACTAATGGTAACCCTAAGGCAAACCTATCACATAATTTTATTGGCAAGATTTAGTCAGAGCGGGTTTGCCTTTGCCTTTCTCTGAAACCAAGAGAGTGTGACTTGCTCAAGATCACCAACTGGGTTTCCACGGCCAAACACAGATCTGAACCCGGGTCTCCAGAGTCTTAGTCGAACTCTCAAACAAACTAGACAATACCAAACACTGAAAATCTATTTGGGCACTATATCTTTATGTTAGAATGGCCAGAAGGTTATTTGGTTACTATTAGCATTTTCTAGCTAATCCAAACTATAAACTTTTCAATTGTGGCACCTCAGTCAATCAATCCTCTCTCAAAGGAGCCTCTCCTAGCGTCTCTCTGTAATGTCATTCTGGCATCTGAAGGAATTTTTCCCAGTCTGGGGAAAATCATTCTGCCATGTGATTTCATCCTAGTTTTATACATCGTTATGTAACTTTGTTTGCTGAGTTTTAACCATGCTGTGTTCCTTCACATAAGTATCCAATTTTTACCACCCTCCTCAAAAGAGAGAGAGTGAGAAACTGTTTAGAATTTGTACCCACAGTTAGCAAACACATGAAGAGGAGTTGAATTGTGGATGTTTTCCCCAACCTTTTTTTTTTGCACAGGCTAAATAAAACGTCTAAACAGTGTCTACACATGAAAAATCTCTGTGTAGATTCTGTACTTTTCAGAAGTGATTCTTTGAGCTTCTGTTCAAGCAACCATGCCTGTAATAGCTGTATAGTCTTTCAGTTTAATTCTTTTAAGTTCTTTTAAACCCAAGATTCAGTCCATAGGGAAACCTGTATTTTCTTTTCCAAATTCAGTTGTTATACAAGATGGCTGAAAACAAAAATATTTGTCTTACCTGCCTTACCTAGGTGAAAATAAACCAAGAACTTTTTGAGAGAATTTCCAAAGAACTCTGGTTTCTTATTTCCTACCAAACAGCCTTCAATCCTCACAAAAATCTTAGTCCAAAATCAGAAAAGGAAAAAAAAAGGTGCTTTGACTGATTAAGTGACATGAAGATAGATCTTATGGTCTCTCAGTGGGGCTTCTTAAGATAAACTACTCTTCTGAGAAGGTAGCTGAGGTTCCCATAAGAAGTGCCAACTATCATAGTATATAAATATTTCTAGTCAGGAGAGAATACAATAGCTTTCCTTCAGCCATCACCCAGCAGAGTCAATAAATAAACTTAATGAAATTCATGGCACATTATTATGTTACTCAGTATGGCTGCTATTCATTTAAAAGAGAGAGAAAGAGAGAGAAAAAAACTGAAGATTTTTGAAATAATTCACAACATGTCAAATGCTCGCGAGTGGCACAGCTGAGATGGATGTTTTTAAAAAGCTCTATGAAGACTATGTGACAAAGCTCAGCTTCACTGACATCAAAGTTAAGATGGGAGAATGGGAAGAAGTAGCAAAATCTATTTCACTCTAACCTACCTGCATTTTTTGTATGAAATATATCCACATAACTCACCACAGGTATATATTATTTACTGACACTGCCAATAATAACCACATTAGGGGGGAGGAACTGTACATCATGCTTCCCTGTCAATTAAGCCGGAGATAGATTTTGTCACTCTAGTTTCCCCATGTTAGTTTAATATATTGGATCATATTAAGAGTACTGGGCTTGTCAATAAGGTAGTTCAGAATCCTATTAATGGAGCCAGCCTGTCAATATAATTGGCCCTCTGTTTATTGAACGATCTACTATTTAGAGGATGTGAGCTGTGAGATGTGATTAAAAGGTACATGTATTCTGACAGTACACAAATATTGCAAGAATTTGTTCCCATGGATTGAGAGAACTAATCACTTTTTTATTCACTGCATGAACTTCAAACAAGAAGTACATCTGAACAGCTAGGACACACAATCATTGTCGCTTATCACAGTATGTGGCTGCTGTCCCCAGGATTCTACGTATTTTTACAAGATATCTTACTTGTGTATCACAGGTCAAAGAATGTCTGTATGTGTGAATGTGCATGCATGCATGACTAAAGAACAGGGGTATATTCCCACACTTGTTTAAACTAAATCTTGCACCAACAAAATACAAATGAAGTCAGAATGAAGAAATATATTGGAATTAATACCCACCAGGCCACATAATATCAGTATTTATTCTATTCTAGTCCATTACTATTCTGTTATTATATTTATTCTACATTGTGTCACAGCTAGAATTCTCACTAGAACAAGAAAATATGATCTTAGTGTAAAAGAGCCAGGAAATAATTTGGACGGGTAGAATATAATGCATTAAGCAACATTAAGAAGTTCAGGAACTATTTTGCTTAAAGAATATCTGAATCAAGTTGAACATGTAACTAGCTTGGCAGAATATGCAAACAACTCTTAAATTCCCCTCCCCCCAAATACACACACACACATAGATATCCACACACATATATACAGAGAGAGAGAGAGACAGAGACAGAGACAGAGGCCATTTCCACACTAGCCGGCCAGCCCCTCCAGAAACCACAAACCCCAGGATTCCATAGGATGTTGAAAGTGGAATCATAGCGCTATAACAGGCTAGTGCGGAAATGGCCAGAGAAATGTCAGTGTGGTGTAGTAGTTTGAGTGTTGGACAATGATCCTGGAGGCCAGGGTTCAATTCCTCTGCTCATCCATGGAAACTCACTGGATAGCCTTGGGTGTGTCTCACACACACTCAGCCTCAGGAAAACCCTGTGCTAGGTTCACCTTAAGGGCAAGTCGGAAACAACTTGAATGTGTGAACAAATGTGCATGCGTCCGTGCACACGCACAGTGGCTCAAACAAAGCAAAGGATTAAGTACCACAACTGCATTTTAAAAAGTGTTGGATAGTGCTCTAACAGAAAAAAATCTCAACAGTCTACTATTTAGATTTGAAATGCTACAGTACAACAATACAATTAAATGCCTGTGAACTATGTCAATAGCAGAAGACCTAGAATCTAAGTTCTACATCTTCTTATATCAGGACAGCCTAGAGAAGGTGTGACAAATCAAGTCAAATGCAGTCCTCTTGCTGTCTTCTTGGGATTGTCCAACTGTTTTTTGAGATTGGCAAGTACCTGGTTGGCTACACAAGTGGTCTACATATATCTTAGTGCTGACCTGTGTGGTCACAAGGGAAACCATAGGATTCCCAATCCCTGTTTATCTCACAATCTGAATGAAAAAGCAAGAAAAGATGTGGTGAATCAGGAACTAGAGTGGAGGATTTTAACACTTCTCTCATCCATTTTTCTCTCCTACATATATCCTTGTATTCTTTTCCTTTGAAGTCCAAAACTAGAAATGATTAGAATGACATTAAAAAAAAAAAGAACTACTCAGAATTCATCCAGTTATTTCTTTTAAACATTAGTTTTCTGCTCCTTTCCATTGAAAAAGACCCTGAAAATCCATTTCTCTTCCATGTTCACACTCAGTAGATAGGATACCTACCTAGAGTACCTGGAATTTTCGATAAGTGCTAGTTTGACAAAACTTTTTTCCAGCATCAGCCATAGTCATTGTACAAAAATAGGTAGAATTATGCACACTTCATTGATACTTGAATGCATCTATTTCTTCTAAACCTCATTTAATAATATAGGCGGGACTGTTCTGATTGTTTTCCAAAAGCAGATGATTTCAGGTGCACTATTTCACAAGGAAAATTCTCAAAAATATCAAATGCAAAATGACTAGAGGCAGAATCCTGTTGGTAGTCTGAAAAAGAATAGACCAACTGTATTGATTTGTGAACAGTGTATCAAAACATATGAAAATCTCACTGATTAAATTATTCTAGTTGGTCTACCAACAGGATTCAGGCCAGTGTCCAAAACTGCACCAAAAATTCTGAGGGTCAGTGATTAAATATAGATATAGCCTTGGAGCCTGCAAATCCCACCAAAAGAAGCAACAGTTGCTGTAACTGCCTTGTGCTGCTTGACTTTGCTCTTCCCACCAAGCATCACTCCTTCAAAGACCTCTAGAACTTGTAGTACTTAATAGGATGGACCATTTCTGCATCTTCAAAGCCACTTCCACATGACGTTGCTATAACACTTATAGCAGCGGGTTGTTACCTGTCCAGAAACTGTGCTTCTGCACAAAGTCATCACTATCTAGCTGCTATCCGATCCCCAAGCGTTGCCAAATCACCATATTCTATTTCCAGAAAAAAATCTGTTAAGAGCCTCCTTTAGTGCTTCAATCCCATCAGCTGTCACAGTGCAATACCATTTTAGCAGTTGATAGCACTTCCTGTTATGGAGGATCCAGCATTAGGCGGGCTTTGGGTGTGCCCAGCAAATCCCTCTCTCAGTGATTCCCATGGCATGGTAACTTTCTATCACCTCTCCCTGTTTATTTTAAATGTCTCTTTTGAGTCAGAACCTTTTAATTTGTTAATACATTTTTAAACAGTATAAGGCAAAAGTGAAATAGTATACTGGCATGTCATGCTGTTCCAATATTGCTGCATTAGTGCGGCTTCCAAAAAAAAAAAAAAATCACTGCCCAATCGGGGTGGTGGGGCAAGGTGAAGATGGGGCACGGAAGTGGCCAAGAATGCTGTAACGCAGAAGGAACACTGGTGGCAATACTGCTACCCATCCGCTTAAGGGGGAAGGGTGCAGTAAAGAGTGGCCCTAACCTGATGGCATCATGTGAATGGTGATGCTGCCCTTATGACGGTATAACGCTGTAATGGCCTCTAGTGCGGAAATGGCCTTAGTCTTACACAGTCCAATTTAACTGCACATCCACAGACATGATCAAGTTTTATCTTGATTTTTTTCCCCACACAATGGCCATTTCTGTATGACAAAGCTCTTCCGCGTTGTCTCACTGCAGTCCTGGGTCCAGAAGGGAGCACACCAGCACTGCTGCCCTCTGCACTCACTTGGTCCATGCGGAAGAGAACGCAATGGTGCCACGTCTTCCTTCCGCAGCACAGCCAGGCTTTTTCCATTGCTGTGTTATGGAAGGAAGCTTTGCCAATGCGCTTCTGCATCTTTTGCATGGCCAGAAGTGACGGGAGCGTTGTGTGATTGCAGGTGTGAAAAGGACTTTTTCTGTTTTGCAAAAACTGAGCAAGTGCAATGCTCCATGACAGGATGGCAGCTAGACAGCAACGACGTCATGTGGAAGTGCAACCTGCCGACCACTGCCATCCTGTGGCAAAAATGCAACAGCGATGTCATGGGGAAAGGGCCAATAACACAGTGTGATGAAAGTGCAGACCTACACTCTTGTTTTTCTGGCTTTCACTCCCCTCCCCAGCCTGCACTTGTACCTAGGCAGAGAGTTCATGCCAGAACTGTCATTTTAGCATTCGTAACAAGGTTTGTTATACCTAATGGAAGCCACAACTGAATTTTATTATATACATAATTCTAAGATAAATTTTCAAAAATTCAGATAGAACATCCAAGCAGTCTTGAGCATAAAAGAGTTAAGAGAGGCCAATTATATTTCTATACTGCTTCTTATTTGCACAGATCCCAAAGTGGTTTACAACAACACCAAAAAACAATTTAAAAAGACAAGTAAAAACCAAAGTGATATAACACAAAAGACTTCAAACAGGTTAGAGCTGAGAAAAATCAGAGGCAAACAGATTTTTCAGTAAAGGCCTAAAACACAGCAGGGGTGTGTCTTGACAAATAGCAAAAGAAAAACCATTCCATAGTGTGGGCATCAGAGCAGAGTAAGCCCCTACCAAGATCTCTGCAGCACCAATATCTATAGGATATGTTTTCGACAACAGAGTCTTACGTGGAGCTGCTAATGCCCTGGAAGGTATAGGATTTATGAGTGTGGTTGAGAATATTTGACAGGCAGAGTCAAAAGACAGGCATCTAGCCACTTGTCTGCCTGTCTAGATAGGTAGATACACATCCACCTACGCGCCCACACACGTATATACAACGTTAAACAAAATTAAATATGCAAAGTAAGGAAAAGAAAGCTCCTACCATGATGAATTACAGAGAAGAAGAGGAAAACTTTTTCACCCCTGGATGACAATCTGTCCCTGATAGAATTCCCTATTTTGCACACCTGTCACAAAGTAGGCAGTTCTCTCTTTCCGTCTAGACTTCTTACAATATAATAGGCACAAGAAGGCCACACAGTTATCTATTAATGACTGGTTTTAGTAATAGTGAATGTAAAACAAAGGAATTAATTAAAGCAATAACAGGCTTTGGGGAATGTTTCAGAAAATGTTGAAAATTTCTTTTTAGAGCTTCCTCTGAAATGTAAAATACAGCTATTATCTTGGACTTGCTCTGTCCTTTTAATATCCGACTCTGCTCTCGCTGTTGCTTTTTCATCACTTCTATATCATTTTCATGGATCTCTTCTTTGTGGTTTAACACTCATGTTGCTCCCTGGGGGTGCGCCATTCACACTTTATTCTCAAGGAAATATAGTTGTGGTTATTCTATACTCCTTTCTGCTGTTTCCGCTGAAACAACAGAAAGGTCACAAAGAGAGCGGGGAAGGGCAGAAACAAATACAGATTTCTATAAAAGTCCTCCTTCACCTGCTCACTTTCACACACATGATCAGATATAGAAAAGCTAGGGAAAATGCCAGTTTTTGTTCAGAAGTATAAGTAAAATAATGCTACAGACATGCACATTTCTAAGCATTATCATTTATAACGTGGGTGAGAATAATATAAACTCTCCAGATGCAGTTGGACTGCCACTTTGGCAGTCCTAGGGAGCATAGCCTGTGCTGAGAGATGCTGAGACTTTCAAGTTCAGCCATATAAATCCCATACCTGATTTATACCAAGACTCAGGGCTAAGTCCAGTTGTTACTTCCAATTAGTACTGATCCAGTTAATCAATAAGATTTGAATGAGTGGTGGCTTGCGACTTCATATGAACTCAATGGGTCCAGTGTAGTTGAGACAAACAATGGGATTTAGACCTTAAAATAGTAATCCAGTAAGGTACATCAGTATTATTATACCTGTATTCTAGAAAACAAGCAGTGTTGTCTTATTGCAGGTTCTTGCAGAAGCAGAGACAAACAAATGATTTGCTGTTTCTTTCTTCTCTGATGCAAGAAATGGTTGCTGGAGGAGAGAGTAGGCAGGTGCGTGGCACTGGGAGATAGTGGAAGGCTATGCAGCAGCTGTCATAACCAACAGCTGCTACAGCTACACATGGAAGCTTATTTATGGAGCCCATACAACCCAGTCCTAGGGAGAAAACGTTCCCTGAGGGGAACTTATTCTACAATACAGCTACATGCCAACTTCCAATATTTATTTCATTCAAGGGCACCATTATTGTCTTACAGCTATGCAAGTAAGCATAGTAAGCAAATTGCAAACCCGACTATTTTTATTTCTATATTTCCTTATTAAAACTTAGGTACTTAATTAAATCTCTAAAATGGATAATACAGAAGAGACATGGTGCCAGATTATCCAAAATTAGACACAGCTTAATACATTGTTTGGTAATGCATTATTTTAACCTATTCTCCTACTAATATTTTGGGTTTGTGTTTCAAAGCCGTACATTTTGCAATCTTGCCCTGGTGTCTAGTATCAGCAGTTAGTACCTTTGGGCAGCCCCGATAGTTGGAATACAGAAAATGTTCCATCAGTCAGTGCAGATCTTGCAATTAACCCAAAATGACAGCTACAATCATTTGGTCCTGTAAGTATTGTATTAGTGGCTGCTTATTTCTCAAGTGTAGTTAAATTGCCTTCATCACTTTTCAGCTTCCTCTGGGCAGCCAAGATCGCACTTCTTTGTACATAGCCCTTAAAATCAGGCTTAGGTTTTGGACTGTTTTAACTGTGCATTTTAAAGACTGACTTTATAAACAGCGTTTTATTCATTTTTTAAAAAAAGTATTTTCTCCCTTTTTTTGGTTGTGAATTGCTCCAGGGACCCTAGCAGGCTGAGAACCAATAAACAAATATTTGAACAAAAAAAAAAAAAAGCTGTCATTTTTTCAAGTTATTTTCTTACAGGTTGTAGATGCCAAGTGATTGTATCACAAGGGAATCTTTTTTGTACAGTGATGTTTTTGTAATCAATCTAAAAGAAGCTACAAAATATACCATGTATAGAGATGTGAATACCAGGAGAGGGAGAGTAGGAAAAAATTCCCATTTTTTACAATGTCCTATATTTCCAGGAAAAAAAAATGAATTATGGATTTTCTTTTAAACTTTCTTTTAAAATGATAAATAAAATGTTTAAGGCAAGTTGTTCATATTTTTATTCCATTCCCACATTACTTCCAAAAACTATGTAGCAGGTAGATATTTATTTAAGATTATATATAGCTGTGCTATTCAAAGTGGGAGTCTATAGACTGGTGACAGAGTATCAGCCGCTGGCTGCCAATCTGGATTTCCCAAAAAGAATGTACAGTTGTAGTCAATGGACACAAATTTGGTACTGATCCTTGGTTCTTTGTATGAGAATGAGTAAGGAATCCTTTAGGGACACTATGGTGGACTAGAAGAAACAAAATAATTGTTCTTCTATTTTCTAATCTTGATGTTTTCTTTTGTTCTTACTGTTGCTTAATTGCCATAACCTGTCTAAATCAAAGAAGTATCTGATAGTTCAGGTCTTTCATACAGTTCAGGATCTTCTAATTCCAAGCGTACAGGAAAAGAAAAAGCAAATTGAATTTGTAATTATTTTAGGAATTAACTATAATTTTAATACACCAGATATGATAATTGTATGCCAAATAAAATTATACATAACAAATTTTATATTTCAGAATTAACAAATTTCAATTTTTAAAAGGAGCTGATATTGCACGTTTTCCATTTTTTCAAAAAGAATCCTTTTTTAAAAAAAGAAAAAGAAAAAAAATCATACTCCCCATCCTCCAATCTTTTCAAAGCCTTTCTACTAGTATGAACAGTCAAGAAGACATAAATAGAAAAGTGGCTTATCACCAATGGATTGGTGTTATTCTGGAAAAAAAAGATATAATGTAGAACCTCCAAATCTGAGGATACAATAAAATGGGAAAAATTTCATTAAGTACACATAATGTTACAATTCTCCACTCCTAGCACATAGTATAGTCATTATTTTCCAGTAATACACATTCATTGAAAGATGTGTCCTTACCACAATGTTAAAAATTAACACTGGCTTGAGATACAGAAAATACGTGTTTGTTCTTTTCTGGAGTTATACTTGGATATGGTAGACTAGCAGATGTAAGAAGCAGAGGTTCTCACATAGCATCTTCGCTTTGTCATTCTGTAGCCTCCAAGTTCAGCTGAAGAAGGCTGGAAAATGACAGGCAAATCCAAAAAGGTAAAATTCCCAGAAATGTCGAAGCTATATGAAGACTAATTTTGGAGGTTGGGGTGAAGTTTGCTTCCCAGCAAAGGGAAAATGCATTTGGAAAATAATATACAATATTTTTTTAAAAAAAGTTTTGAGCATCTAAAGTCACTCTACTAATTTAGAATTTTTCTATAACATGATTTGATTATAATATTATTTTGTTTGAGTACATATATTTAAAATTGTAATTTATTCAAATAACAATTAGAAATTTACAATTTGAATTTACTCTGAAATATTTTAACTTATTACAAATGGAGCTGTAAGCTTCTGAACTTATCTTAGTTTTTGCAGCAAGCCAGGTTAAAGCTTAAAACAAAAATCATCAATCTTTTAGTAAAATAAAGGAACTTTACATATTCTGAATGTCAAGCAGATAAAAAATGCACTCATTTAAAAAAATTCTAAAAGGGAGAACCTGAAATTCACTGACTACTAATTTTGCTTCATATAACTTTGCCTAAACAGTCTCATTTCCAAACTATAGTATTATGTTTTACACCTTCATTTTTATAACTTTCAAGAATGCACATATATTGATGGTCTCCTTGGTTTAATATAAGCTTTCCAAACTTTCCTATACCAATTTATTTCCTGATTTGCTGTTATCCACTCTCCATATATAGTCTGTCTTCTTTCACATGCTGTGCAAAAAACTGAAGCAGGTGAGAAACATAATCAGATAGAAAATGTCCAGCAACACCTTGCCACCATGTTGTATGAGGACAGATGTAATCTATTCTGATGTAGACCATCCTACAATGTTTAAAGTATCTCTCCAACATCATGCCCTAAGTTTCAAGAGGACTTTACAACTCCTACCCAGACACAGGCCATTTCTGCACTAGACTGTTATAGTGCTATTATTCCATTTTCAACATCCTATGGAATCCTGGGGTTCAAAGTTTAGGAAGGGGATTCAAAGTGGAAAAATAGCACTATAACAGTCTAGTGTGGAATTGGCCACAGTATTTACATCTCTAGGTAGAGACTGCTCATGATGAAGTTGGCACATCCAGCCCCACTCCACTTGCTCTTGTCTGTCTACTTGTTTAGGCATAACGTTTGAAAAGAGCTCTTTTCAACTGTGGACAGTTTCAAATGACAGAATCCATTAAAGAATGTAAGAATTGCACTTCACATGTAAAGCAGGATTAGACTCAGAGGAAGGAAGTGAGAAAACTGGAGGAAGGAACACCAACAATTTAAGATATGTAGGTGATGCCATGCTATTAGAGGAAAATGGCAAAGACTTGGAATGATTACTGAAGAAAGTCAAGGGAATAAAGTGCAAAGGCATGTTTACAGTTGAATATTATGTAAACAAAAACAATGACCACATACGATTTACACAACTTTAAAGTAGATGATGAAGATGTTGAAATAGTTCAAGATTTTCCAAACCTTGACTCAGCCATTAATCAGAATAGAGATTGCAGTCAAGAAATCCAAAAAAGACTAGGACTATGAAAGAACTAGACAACTGAAGTGTCATTGTATTTCTAAATTCTGTATAAGGCTGTGAAAGCTGAACAATGAAGAAAGCAGATAGAAAGAAATCAACTCATTTGCAACGTGATGCCAGAGAAGAGTTCTGAGATACTGTGGACTGCTAAAAAGACAAATGAATGAATCTTTGAGTAAATCAAACTAAGATTGTCATACTTTCGACATACCATAAGAAGACATGATTCATTAGAAAAGAAAATGATTCTCGGTAAGGTAGAAGGCAGTAAGAAAAGAGGAAAACCACTTTATGGAAGCCATAGCCCTAAGGATGCAAGACCTGAGCAGGGCTGCTGACGATAGGGCAGCTTAGATATCTCTCCTTCATAAAGTCTTGATAAGTCAAAGTCAATTTGACAGCAATTAACAATTACTCTTTATTTTCCAAGGAGCCTGCAAATGGTTTCATCATTAATGAAATTACAGTTTTTCTTTGAACCTATAATAGGATGTACTGTCTGGCCTTCAAAAGTGATACGAAAGATTATAATTCATATATATATGAATGCATCTAAAGGCACAACTGAGGTTAATACTCTGTCTGAACTTCAAACGTCTTAAAAGGAAACCACAAATGATCTTCTTTCCCCCAATATCCCATACTAGAGTCTACAGTCCACCAGACGAAAAATCATGGTAACACACACCAGTGTGTCAACCATGAATGATGCATGTGCAAGAGAAAGCATTTGCTTCCTTGACTGAAAACTCTTTTCAACTGGAGATCTGCCTAGCATGAGTCTTAGCATCTTCTAGATGTAAGGCACAATATACATATATATTTTTTTTTCCTTCTGAGGAAGTGTTAGATAGCTGAGGATTAGTGTCAGAGAGTAATGGAGAAGGGATGTCTCAATTTCTAATGTTCGAACATTTCTTACACTTCATCCTGTCCCAGAACAGGATAACACTACTGATTCAGTAGTACAAATCACTGAAAATGCTTCTCTTTCATCTATAAAGGGCCTTATACTCTACAAGGCCAGATAAACCAATATGCTAAGTATGCTACACAGAGTCAGTTCAAAGGCAAATTGTGATGTATGCAGAGCTAAAATTATAAATGAGCCATGCTGTTTAACTGTTGGACTATGACCTTGGAGATCAGGGTTTGATTACCCACTCAGTCAGGGAAACTCACTGGGTGACCTTGGGTGTGGCCATACTCTCAGCCCCAGAAAATCTTGTGATAAGTTCACGTTAGGGTTGCCAAAAGTCAGAAACAACTTGAAGGCACATAACAACCGCAATGCAATTGTAGACAAAGCCCCCTCCCCCACAGCTCAAAAAATAATATTTCTCTACCTCTGTTATCATCCCATTAAATATACAGCAAGATGGGAATGATCTGAGTTGCAGAAAACAAACAAACCAAAGATTCCACACACTTACATACACACACACACACACACACACACAAAATAAAACAAAATAAAATTGATCCCATTTTAAAGGCATGGAGGAAAGAAAATAAATAAAACAAGGACTACACAAAATCTCACCTTATTTCTCAGATAACAGAAACTAAATGCTGGAACAGGACTAAAACCAGGACTTTAATTATTAACAGTGATTCATTCTATATCTCATTTGGTACCCTAAACTGGTTATCTAGATTTCAAAGAAGGAAGGTAACAGAGGTAAGAGGGCAGAGTGCAAAGAAGAAAGAAAAGCAATTCCTGTGATCAGTTATACATATGCAGTTTTTGTTTCATCTAGCAAACTTAAACACTAAAATCTAAGATATTTGGCTCTGTATGTTTTCTCAGAAGGAATGTCTACTGAACAAGCTAAAACATAATTAACAACATTACATAAAACATAGAGAAAATGTTTTAGGGCTGCTTCAAAAAAAAAAAAAAGCAACACTCTTCAATATTTGATAAGTTGTCATAATGGTCTCTGAGACTTCTGAAAATCAAATAAACCAGGAAATAGCAAGGCTACAGGGCACAAGTTTAAAGGTTCCACCAAATCTCATGTTCAGAATTTTTCAAACGTGAGAATTTTTTTACTGACTTTAAATACTAATTTCAGTTACACACACACACACACACACACACATATATATATTTCTTAAAAAATATTCCCATCCACTTTAAGAGTTACTTAACTTGGAGTTTTATATTATCACTTACTGTTACTGCGCTGAATGGCCACTGCACTTATTTTGCATGTATTTAACCTTTTATTGAACTGTCACTCTCTGTACTCTGGATATTTCAGTTGCTATTTATATTTATCTTCTATACCCTTATATAGAAATATATCTTCAAGATCCTATCCTGCCATCTTATTGGGTTTGTGAAGTCTGTGCCAGTAGAATAAAAGCTCTGCTAGCCTGTTACTGTAGTTTCTAGCCCAGACTTGTGGGATAGTAGATATCATTTTGATATCAATAATTTGGCTTTCTTTACTTATTCTGCTCCACGTGCTATGAGGTCACCGGACAAGCTTGCATACAGGCATGGCTGCTTATCGCTGTAATATTCCACACAAATATAGGCAGGCCAGAAATAGCGGTCATGCCACTTCAGGAGACCTCAAGGCAAGTACCGCATTATGCATGCACGCCACTTACAAAGAACTCCCTGCCCCGAGCAGGCAGCTTGACGAGCCAAATACTCAACTATCAAGCACACCGCATTTGCGTACTGGCTACTCTACTGACAATTCAGACTTAACTCAACCATGCTAAATTCTGACCTTTTGGAGGCTTTGTCTCCAGCCCGAAACTCATTGTTTTCCCCAAATACGGACCAGCCTACGACCACAATTTCCCCTATAAGAACCCATGACTTTGAGAGCTTCCTCGGATCGCTCCCGACTTTCATCCAGCCTTGCTGCAGCTTTGCTTGGCAAGCCTTCCCCTCAGTCCCACGTACTAAGAACCTCCATATCCATGAACTCTATCTTCAGACTACCCGGGCTTCAGGACAGGTGCAGTATTTCCCATACCAAAAACCTCCTCTAAAAATCCCTCAACCCAACTCCAACCTTTATTTCTCTAGTTATCTGTATGAGTGTGCTGCATACACTTGTTTGATTGTATTTTAATAAAAACAACAATTATTATTTCACTTCTGTTTGCTCCTTGACTCGGCCTGACGCCGTAGATGCTGGGTAAAAGATCTCGCTCCGTTGCCCTGCCTCTCGCAGTGCTAACTTGTGCTCTTTGACTAATTTCCCCAAATTGTATAATTTGGAGACCATTTAGGTGTCCCTCACAGGACCCCCAAAAATCAGGGTAACAAACCTGTATGGGTTTCAGGACGCCTTTGGTTTTCAACATGGTTGGGAGACTATGGCCATTTCCACACTATACTTTTATAGTGATATTATTCCACTTTCAACCTCCTGTGGAATTCTGGGGTTTGTAATTTACTGAGACCAAAGAGCTCTCTGGCTGAGAATTCTAAAGGCCCCTCCCTAAACTGCAAACCCCAGGAATCCTTAGGATGTTGGAAGTGGAATAGTAGCACTATAACAGTGTAGTGCAGAAATGGCCTATGTGTCAGCTATTTAAGGATCAGTCCAGCTCGGCCCAGAGAAATCCATCTTAGGAAGGTTATCCACCAGGTAATGATCTGGCCTCAGTCCATAACTACATAACTATATTATGGGGGAAAAAATAATTTACAATGGTGGGGGAATACCATCACAAAAGTTCAAGGTACGGAATATGTGCACCTGCCAGTTGAAGAGTAAAATTTTAAATTATTAAATTTTTCCAGTTTGCTAGCACATAATCCACAACACAAGATATTAGTCTTTAAGGCAGTCTTTCCATACCTACTTCTTTCCACATATGTTGGATTAAAAACCTCACCTTTTCCTGCCATCCTGCCTACTGTCCATACATGACATGGGTTCTAGTTCCACACATCTGGAGGGACAAAAAGATGAATACTTCTTTAAGTTATTGTGGAACAGCTTACATGGCTACTCCAAGGACATTGCTGCCATCAATCCTTGTGTAGTTTGAGCCAGACTGAAACTCTTGAACTGGAATCTGCATTAATGTATAGGGCAATAAATTGTTGATTAGGTACTGCTCTCAGATGGAAGCTCTCCCTTTAGCTTCTATTTGTTGCTTCCATGAAGGTAGATTGTTAACAATCACACAAGTATCTAGGACAGGTTCGCTTTTGCTATACACACACACACACACATATATATATATAAAAAGAAAACCACTGATGATGGAAATGCTGGAAAATCCTTCCCTGCAGTATACACATAATTAATAAGTTATGCCAAACTGCAAGCATCTCTTTAAATGCCTAACCATTGGCCTGGCTTGCCATGAATTAATCTGCCATTTCACACATCTGCCCAAGGGAGGCATTGTAATTGCAAATTTTTCCATGTCGACTGCTGAGAGTCATAACAATTATATATGTGTGCTTCTTTTTAAAATAGGAATAGCCACAGGTGGTTAAAAATGGGTTTTGAGATGGGAAACTGGGCATGCATTTTAATTAACCCAAATTACTTTGGGAACTGTTTTGATTAGAGGGGGAAAACACAGCAGAAAACCCATTGCTTGAAATGTAACTTGGAAAAAAAAACTCTATCTTTTTCAGCTCCCTCAATTCTTTATTATAAAGTTTCTTTTCTTAATATCTGCAATACAAAAGAACTCCAAGTTACTGGCTCTTGTCAGTATCAGCCAAGAACTCCTGCAGTTTACATTTGTTTAACAAATGTGCTTGCCTCTCACTTTACCTTCATGCACGGATAAACAGTTGCCTTATTGAGCGGGTCAAAAACTGGCTAGTGTAGTCACTAATTGTCAGATTTTTCCTGCCAAAATTTAAAATGCAGGGTTAATGTGAGGAAGCTCCTTCCCTTCCCCCCAATTTAACCACGATAAAATAAATTATATTTCTGGTGCCTGAACTCCTGCCAGTGTATTGAAAACTAGTAGCAAAGGAGCTTTCTTTCCTCATAAAATCTTTATTTCATGACATTGATATTACTGTCAATGACAAAAAAAAAGCCATGCATAATAGTTAGATCTATGAATGAACAGAAAAGAAACAATTTTGAATGGCTTTCATGCTTTCAGATTTAGTCACAGAACTGTAAAGACATACAAAGTCATTTAGTTAAACCTTTGGAATAACATAACACTCATTCACACATACACCTATGACAGTTGGATACATGTAGACCAGTTACTGGTCAGCTGGCTGTGTGGGCATCAATTTGTGGTAATGGAAAATGAGTTGCATGTGACAATCAGATATAACACAGCACTGAAAGCCTTGTATACACAGGAAGCAGAGGAACATGGTAGAATGAAAAAGTGATAAGAGCAGACCACATCGGACTACATACTAAAGATGACAATTTTTAAAAAGTTCACTTGAGGAGGAACCTTCTTCCCTATGCTTAAGAAAGGCTTGTATTTAAAGGGAAAAGACAGTAACTTAGCTATAGTAAAGGAATAAATTCTAGCCCTTCAGAATTCATTTCCACTTCAAACTCTGTTCAAGAGTCTACACACCTGGACAGAAATGGCCAAAAACAGCACAGTGGGAAACGAGGGGCACACATTCACATCCCATCCTCAGTGTCTTCCTACACATAGGGTCCTCATCAGAATTTTCTGTTTTGATTATAAAAGACCAAAAGAAAATTTCTAAGCTTGGCTAAACATGCATGGAAGTCTCCCTCCCATGAAATGAAATCTGCAAAGGCATATGTGAGACTAACATAGGAGATTACATGGAGCTCTGAAACAAGATGTTATTTCATGTTGTTCTATCTGTGATGGACACATTCACAGATGGAAGTCACATGTGTAAACTAGAAACTGCACCACTCATGTGCAGGAGGTTTATCAGCAGTCTTGAGAGAATTGCAAAGTTGGTATAAACTCAAGTACAAAGTTCTTCTCTTCAGGAAAAAAAGAGGGCTGGGGGAAGAAACCAAAATGGTTTAGTGAGGACTGAGCACATAGAATGCTTACTGACTGTTGGAAGAGGGTGCAAAAAGTGAGGTGGTGGTGGAATAGGGCCCCCTGGAAACTTGAACAGAAAGCACTCAACAGAAAATTTGTATGACAATCTTGGGTGGGTGTAGCCTACAATTAACTGGGTACTAGGTGAATGGCAAAAAATAAATATTATCTGAAGATTGAAGAACTCCAGTGCTGGTACCAGGTTACCACATTTATATCTAAGACACATAGGAACACTTCAGAATTTTGCTTTGAGCAGGACACTAGGAGTATTGTGAACAGGGGCATTTGTGAGACCTAGTATCTCTGCAAAAATGCTTCTTGTCAGCCGGACTGGGGCAAACAGCACAGTCCTGCTCATAGCCTTTCATTTCCCCTCTGTACCACAGGAAGAGTTATCACAAGCCCAATGAGGGAAGAAGACATTAAAGCCTGTAACACCCAAATGAGATCCACTCAAAAGGTTTAAGCTCCATTCACAACCACTGTTCTTACAGAGATACTTCTTCAGCGATATGTTGCATCGCAGATATAGGAGAGCAGGAGAAGTATTCCAATCAAATTGTCTCTTAGAAGGTCTCAGGTAAACAAATTGTTTCTCAGAGTCTGAACTTTATGTGTGATATGAAGGCAATAATAGCCAATATTCAGGACTTATGCCCACAAATATTACTTAAAAAAATACTATTTTTAGGCTCCAAAAGTTGTTATTGTGATAATTATTTTTTTCAAAAAAAAAAAAAGGAAAACAATATTTATTTTCTTACTATTCAACAGTAATAACACTATTATTTTCACTGAAAGAAATAATAAGAATGCTACAAGCCACTGGTAATAAGCCCTGGTTGTGTAGTGATTAAAAGCTGGTACTACAGCCACAACATTCTGAGTTCAATCCTGCAGAGCTGCAGGTTAAAACTCAGCCTTCCATCCTTCTGCAGGTTGGTAAAATGAGTACCCAGCTTGTTGGGGGCAATTAGCCAAACACATTGTAAACCACTTAGGGAGTGCTTAGCACCAATAAGTGGTATAAAAATGTAAATGCTATTGCTATTGACTTGTGGTAAAAACATACCTAAGTATTGAGGCCAGTCCCCCAATAACTGTAAGAGCAAGTAAATACACTGTCAAAGGAATGCTACTATCCTTCATTAAGTTACATTAGTACAATTCTTCAGTTAGTAAGTCTTAAAAGAATTACTAGTAACTCATTATTTGTTCTTTCTAGCTCTAAGCGCTATACTAACATGAGTGAGAGGGATGGACCAATTGTACTAGCTTTAGCTCCAATATTCTGCAAAGTGATTTTTCTCACATTCACCCATTTTATTGTCTGAATGGCCAGTAAATCAACTTATCAAAGTTCCTGGTTGCTCAAAATATTCTACAGGTGAGCATGAATAGAAGCCCTCTGCAGACCACCTCACTCAGTATGTAGACATTTGGAAGTTAGAGGAGTACAGAGAAGACAATGGAAGCAGGGCTAACACTTATCACATACTGTCTTCTTTGTGTGTGCTAGCATACTCTATTGAGGTATAAAATCTAAACAGGATTACTGCTTAATTACCTTATATGGTTTATTATTTTATTTTACACTTTTGCCATGCCTTTTCTCCAATGAACTCAAGAAAGCATATATAGCTTTATTCTTGCTTTTTATACAGATATACAGAGGAATACTCACACACAACAACCGTGTGATGCTGCCATGCTGACAGAGAAAGTAACTAACCAAAGGGCACTCAAGTTGCAAGAGACATTGCACTACATTGGCTATCTCTGAACCCAATCAAGAGTTGTGCAATGGCTGCTGATACTGTGTGCCTGCTGTGACTAAGGCCATTTCCACACTAGACTGTTATAGTGCTATTATTCCAGTTTATTATTCCAACATCCTATGGAATCCTGGTGTTTGCAATTTAGGGAGAGGCCTCAAAGGAATTGAAAGTGGAATAATAGCACTATTACAGTCCAGTGTGGAAATGGCCTAAATGTCACAAGTGAGGAGTTCTTCCTTTGTGGTCAAATTTTGACTTCTCCAAAACACTAAGTATGGGATGCACAGTAAACACACAGTTCTACAACTTTACAGGTGCACATATACATCAAACGGAGGGAAAGGAACACAGTTTTCACTTCTCCCCAAAAAATATCCAAGATAGTATCTGCCCCCATCAAATTTGTGTAGAGGATGTTATGTAAGAAGCAGAAAGTGGGCAACATCTTTTCTCAGGCTGTTTAATGATTCTTCACAGGTCACACAATATCACCAGAAAATGCTATTAGATGAGCATTGTTAAGTGAGATTCTTTTCCCATTCATGCTGAAGTGGATCTCTGCCTCCCTTTGAAGCATACTGTTTCTCCCTCTTTCCTCTGACTGCACACATACATTTATTTTTGTTTGAAGTATGGCCTAGATATTGAAATAATTTCTAAGGGATTTTTAATGCCATTAAAAAGAGGGGTGCTTTGAAATCCATTATTTTCTGGGTACTCTAAATTCAGCTGTACTCTTACTGTCATTTGATCCAGCAAAATGACAAAGAGATCTGGAAAGAACACAGTGGACAAGATTTTTTTTTCTTTAGCAGCTGTGGTGGGATAATCTTGTCCCTGATCATCAAAGCAGGGCTGTGTGTAATGGTGATGTTTTTTGTGTGTGTGTTTTTAAAATCATCTTCAGATCTCCATCTCATTTTACACACAAGTGTATGCAAAACAGCTCAGCTATCAAATTGGCAGCCATGGGGATTATCTTCACAGAATACTACAGAAAGCACTTGGAGGATCCTAGTTAAAAGGTAGAGCCGTGCACCATTAAGAATGTACTGCACTGATTGCAGTAACAGGAGGTCTCTATTGAGGCAGAGGGGCCACAAACTTGAGGGGCCACTTTGCTAGCAGAACTAGGTCAAGAAATAAGTGCTTTCAAGGCCTGGACCTTTCCAACAATATTCCAGTTTCTCAAAGGAAGTCATGATTTCCAGTTTGAAATTCTGTCTGAAAGGGTTGTATTACCAACTGCATTTGTACAGGGTGTGAAAACAAGGAAGGACAACTGTTAAAGTGTGACATGTATGTACAATGTGCAATTTTTCTTTCTTTCTTTTTTTTAGCTCAAGAAACTTGTGATTTACAGGACAAGCATGATTTTCTGCAAAATACTCCATTTTCTATGTGCAAATTACTTTTCATGCAGCAAAAAGGTTTGTGCAAGCTTTCAGCAAAATTTTTTCACAAAAAAATGTGAAAAATGTGAAAAATTCAACAATGGTTGACCATTTTTCTGAAGCTTTTAAGACAAACATTTCTCATTAAGGAGAAGAAATATTATAAGTGTTATAAGTATTCCTTCCATCAGGAGTCTTTACACAAAGGAGGTAAAACTGGCCTCATCTAAAAGCAGCTTTGTTGAGTTATTTCCAGAATCCTGATAGGTTTATCAGGATTTATAGGTTTATTTATGATTCCACTTCAGCTGCTCTAGTTCCATCTTACGGAATTCTGAGATAGGCAGTTTTAGGATTCTCGGCTAGAGGGCTCCTCTAGTACCTCACCAAACTACTAATGCCAGGGTTCCACAGGATGTTGCCATGGAATTGGAATATAGCACTACAATTGTGTAGTGTAAATTGGTCCCTAGTTTCTAGTGTATCTAGGACATAAGAGTTATTAAAACATAAGAGTTAACAGTCTACCTCTAAGGAATAAAGACAAAGGATACCTGGCAGTCTGTCCCACCTCACAAGGTTAGAAGTGCAGGGTCGTTAGCTTGCCAGATCCCATCATCCTAATAGTCCCACTGGAAAATTATGGGATACGACTGGACCAGAATTTAATATCTGATATACCCTGTTTGACCAGAAGTAACACTTTTGGCACTGACAAGTACAATGTCTATAAAGGGACACACTGAATTGCCCAGCACAATCTCCTCAGTATTGTACGTTCTCAAGTATATCCAGACAGATGCATTGACAATGTGTTTAATTCTTCTTTGAAAGCAAGGCCCCTCCCTAACCTGCAAACCCCAGGATTCCATAGGATGTTGAAAGTGGAATAATAGCACTATAACAGTCTAGTGAGGAAATAGCCCAAGTCTGGCTGACTGTGGTTCTCTGGGTCAAATACAGCTCATAACAGCCATATATAACAATGCACCCACAACCCAATTAACCTCCCCTTATTGCTCCAGGCTTGGTAATGTAAGGAACAGAATGGGGAGGAACTGCAAGCAGGTAGCAGGTCACCACTCGACCTCACACAGTTTGCTATTTTGGACTTTGGCTCCTAGAATCCTCACCCAGCCAGATTCACAATATATGGCCAGAGGGCAATGTTTGCATACCAGGTTGTACAGGCCTGTTCTAAAGAAATAAATCTTTTAATAAAACGTTTTTTATATACAGCTCCAAAGCTTCCATTGGCATGTTCTATGGAAGGGCATATCAATAATCCTATGAAAAAAAACTATTCAATTTTGTGAAAACAGAGAAAATAAAAAGATGTACAACATACTTCAAAATTTAAAACCTCCATTGTGTTCTTCTGACAAAAAATAAAAACAAAAACCCATCAGTGATAATAAGGTGGAAGCAAAAATATCAATAAAGAAAACAGTGGAATAATCCCCTTTAGTTACACAATATTCTCTTAAAAGAGCAACAACTAACAATTGAAAGGCTCATGCCACTTAACAGCAAATGATCCTTTAGCTATTATTAAAAATACATTAAAATCCTTCAAAAATTTTGATGATGCTATTATTTACCTTTTGTTTTTCAATGCAAATGTCAAGTAGGTTCCCAACATTTTTGCTGTTTTTAATATAGATATATATATATATATGTATCCGCAAAGGAAAGAAGTTTCAACAGCTTTGAAGACTTGCAATTGATTTTTAATGCAGCAGCTTTCAGATACTACAAAGGCTGTTCTCCTCTGATAAAGACAGTAAACAAGAAATTGTCCTTTAAACGTTCCCTTTAATGTTTTTTTTCTTTAATTAAAAATCAATCAAATATCGTGCAGCAATTTTATTTTTAAGTTCAAAGGTTTTTTGACAAGTCAGTTTATACAAAGATGAAGACGCAAGATTGTTGTAGTGGCTTCACTTGGAAACCTCTACTGTTTAGTCCAGAAATGAAGAATATATGATACATGGGTCATATGCAAACCCCTTCCCCCAATGTTTTTGGACCTACACTACTCTTTCAGTGTCACACTGAAATTTGGTGGCACTGTGGCAGTGACAGATTAAAATGAAGCACCTGCACTTTATTCCTAAAACAAGGCATGTTGGAAACATGTGGCTGCTTTTAAAGAAGAATCACATTCCCAGAAGCTTTTGAGAAGCACAAACCTCTTTGAAGCTGAAAAGAGGAACAGTTTTTAAAAATTTCCAGTGACATACACCAGAGGAGTGTGGTGGTCAGAACTGCCTTCTTGAGCCCATCAAATTCACCTGCTCCTGTTTAGGTCAAACTATACAAGACACTCATGGATCACACTGGGCCTCTGGTAAGAGCAGAACCCAATTCCAATGCCCAATGTACACAAAAATCTCTGCAATATTAGGGTCCTTATGAATGGTATATAGCTTGACTTCCCTATCTAAGCTACCTGAGGAACTTCCTCAATGCAGCCATCCCATTCCCTCTGCTAAAGAAAGGACAAATTGGCAGGATCTTAATTTTCTCCTACTACCCACAATATCCCAAACGGATTCTGCCTACAGGTCCATTATGAACATTTTATTTCTTATACATTTGTTTACTCAGTCTGATTCTGTGTAACTGTCAAGAGCAAATAATTATTCAAGGTCTTTCAGATAGTTTATGCCTTAAATTAGTCCCCGCCCCCCCCCAAAAAAGGGCAGACTCTGATATAATTACTTATTATTACCCAAGGACTACTGACTGTGGAAAGAAACCAATGTTCGAGACAAAGAACAATCTTAAAATGTGATACTTTTGCTTTTTCCTTTATACTTCCTTTTTTAGTCTGCTGATGGCAGACATTAGTAGTGTTGTTATTTCAGCAATGCATTTTCACATTGAAAGCAGGTTTTTTAATAGAAATGCAACCAATAACAGAAATAACTTGCTGTTTCAAAAATGCAGTGAAACAAAACAAATTTTTAAAGTACGCCCAAATTATTTTAATGTATTCTGCTCTTCTAATCAGACCAAAGCCTATTTATGTAGATTAGTTACATCTACAGTCTCATTTATCCAACCTGTATTTATCCTTTGATCACAAAGCTTGTTAACTTAAATGATCTTTTATTGTTATGATTCGTTTTCCCATAATTATGCAGTTTAACTGCCGGAATTTTTTTCCTGAATAAATACATGTAAACGTGCCAATCATATTCAGCCGTATTATGCTAGATGCTCAATGAACTGGAAGAGCCATTTCAGTACAATAAAACTGTCTGGATGTGTTCCAGGCCAAGGCCTGCAAATACTAGTAATCATAGCATCAGAAGAACTAGAACAGGCAAATGGAAGGCTGACACATGATTCTCAACAAATTGTCTGAAACGCCATCCGAAACTCATTTTGTATGTCGATCACTCAGAGGAAAATGAATTTTTAAAAGATGCAGATGCCTAATTTCTCAGTGTGGGTGGATCCTTTATGGTTCTTCGGCACTAGAAAATGAACTTTGTTGCTACTTATCAGGAATTTATTATATAGCCTTGGATTCCTGATGGCCTTGAAAACGTCTTTATTAAAGATAAGTTGTATAAAACTCTTCCTAGTCTTCTCAAGTCCAGCTGACTACTTTACCCAGGTTCTACAAGTATTGTGGAGAAAAAGCTGGATTAAGAGACTAAACAAAGTACCACAGTTCTCTATCACTTCCTTTCTTTAATTCTTCTTTTCCTCTCCTCACATTGGGTCCTGTGATGGAGAAGGAGGCAACGCTTCTTCAGTATATTCCCTATTCCCACTTGGTTTTCTGGAAATGTTCTCAAGCAAATATTCTAGAAAACTGAGTCCAGTGCGATGATTCTAAGCTTAGTTGCAATCACTAAAATCCATAAGACTTAACTTGTATGCACGACCAGGCTGGATTCAAGCCACAATTCTACGGAGCTCTCCAGAAGCCAATGATAAAACATTTTTTAAGTAGGGACAATTACTGCTACAGGATAGTGCACTCAATTATTTTCTGTTTTTTTAACACCTTAAATTGTCTGCAAGTCAGGCTGGTTAAGTATAAGCAAAAACAGAAACTGGCTTTCTTTGAAAGCTATTTGCAACACAAATATTACCTGCATGACTTGCCAAACTTCTCTGTAATTGGAAATTCTAGATTTCTACTCCAGATCTTAACAGCCATGTGTATGTTCTGCTACAAGTTCATTCATGCAGTTCTCAGACCCTTCATTACAAAACAAAATTTATTTACTTTTAGGAAATTAAGGGCAGAACTGCACACTTAATATGGATCGATTTGTGAGACCTGGACACATTGTCATCATCATCATCATCATTACTACTACTACTACTACTACTATTATTCTACTTCACCTCATTTCAACTGTCTAATGACAGGACTCCAGCCCTATAATCAAATATACAGGATATGCTCTATAATATAATGGTGGGCATTATAACATAATAATGGTGGGAAATGGTAGAAGGCTAGGAACTTGCATTAGTCCCTCAGAAGAACGAGGAGGGCTCCGGTTCTCCACCAAAATTGCTTCTGGGGGTAAAAAATGCTCCCAAACACCCTTTAGGTATTATCATATTCACCACGTTGTGGGATATTCCTGGGCCATTTTAGGCCCAGACGAGGCCTAGGCCAAAATTTTCCCAGAGGGCACACAAAATGTGATAGAAATGTGCCCACACCCCCTAGAGAATATTTTGGGCAAATATACTTTTTGAAATATTTTGCAAAACTGTTTTAGATCTCTGCAGGTGCAGGGAGACTCCAAGCATGGTGGAAATGCTCCCCCACACTACACAACCTAGACTGCATTTGTGGACATTTTTGGAGCAAAAAAAAAAAAAAAGATCCCTAGGGGCCGTGGGAGCTACACATTGCCCATACCAATATAAATATTTAGATGGGAGGGTGTAATCACTGAGATGAGAAAGAACTGAAATGTGAAACCAAAAATTTCATTACCTTACCTCTGGTAATTAGCAAATGGCAGCTTGCCTAAGTGAGTTGATTGACTGTATTTAATATAGGATACAGTTTAATACAAGGCTTAATCCAACATTAGTCCCAACCAGGATACAGCCATTGAAATCAAAAGGACATACATAAGTGGTGAGTAACAAGTCATATTCATCTGAGTACATTGGCTTTAGTTGGGGATGACATTGAATTAAGCACATAATTTGTTTAACTGTGTTTTAATGTCACAACTTATTTTAGCTTTATTTATGCTTCATTTTAAATACCTGGAGCCCCATTTTGGGTGGCAGGTGATATAAATCATTAAGTGTTCTTAAATGTTTGCAAAACAGATACACTCAGTGGTAGTCTTTGGCACAGCTATAACTATAATGCAACAATTCAAGAGGTTTTGCACCTTCAATAACATGCATAAAAGGGAAGTGTGAAAGACTGCAGAAAGCTCTGTTCTGTTTGGTCAAGCTGCTAGCGCATGTGCTCCAAGAATACACACTAACACAAATTTCAGAACAATAATACAAATCAATACAAAAGAATGAACATCTATTTAGGCTGCATAAACAAGTTCTTCTCTTTCTTTTGTTATTTATTTTTACAAAAAGCACTGTTTTGAGAGAAACTGTTGACAACGCTAAAGACCAGTAGAGCAGGTACCAATTTCAGCAAATGAAAACTGAAAGCCTGAGGGACTTCTTGAAATCTAAATTAACGAATCTATTTTGAAAGTTGAGAATAGCACAGCTTTCATTCTTCAAGTTCCTAACCCTCATGGTTACAGAGAAAATGCAATTAAATGCAATGGAAACATTTGCTAAAGGCTCCAAATCCAGACAACATTATCAGCATAATCATGTTTCCCTGTGAGAACACCCTTGAAAAGAACAGACACTCTTTATGCACACTTTTTTCAGTGGCAACTGAGGATTTTGTATGATTGTGCCCAATAAAACAGACACTGGGAACCACATTCAATCCTGGTTTTAAATTATTCATACAGAATTAAAGTAATTTTAAAACAAAAAAATGCATAAAGATTCACTGCTACCAAAGATATCTCAAGGGATTTCTTCCCATTTTTAATATCACTCAGAAGTCTCATGTTTTTCAAGAGATTGACAGCGTTACTTTCTCAAATTAAGAAATGCAAGACTTACATGTGAATCTAGTAGCTGAGGGCAAAAGGAAGATATGCAGAATATCCATTCCTCATAAGGACAAACCTGTAATCTTTCTGCTAATGAGAAGCTAAACTAGGCTGGTCCAAACAGATGCCACCCACAGGTATAGATCAACACTGCTAGTAGTGTATGTGGGAAAGCTGACCAATGAAATGTAACTGTTGGTACAAATTGGTGGTTGTAGTATTATGTTTTCAGCATCTGGATGCACATGGTTTAATACAGCCTTTCACAGTCTGATACTTCTAGATCATTTAGCCCAAACTCTTACTCAATGCTGGCAGAATGGAAATGTCGTATAATGAGATTGCCACTGTTTATCCTCAGTTCAGGTGACCTGCATGGAATTTGTTTGCCATTGATCAAAGGAGAATGCACAGCATGGTCCAGGTTGCATCATTGGGTAGATAGCAAAAATCTCAGAACCACTCACACTACAGTCCATTGTGCAAGTGAATGGTCTGACTCAAAATGATCCTGATCATTGACTGCAACTCACAGTAGCCCCATCCAGTATCCAGCAATTCTCAGGAAAGACATAGGGTCCCATACTACTAGAAGGGCAAGATATAAATTAAATAGATAAATAAGTGAATAGCTTACCACATTTGAGGGAATCTGGGCTGGTATGTGCATGCTTCATAGATTCTGTATAATGCAAATGAAACTCCAGCTGTGGAATCGGAATCCATGGACCTACATATGATTTAGGTGACTGTTCTAGAATTTCTTCATTTATTTTCAGCCATCTTCACTCCCTGCCACATGATGCTATGGTTGAATATCTTTGGATCAAGGTGTGATGTTTGGAAATAATTTTATCAGCTAATGTTTTCAGCGCATAAAATAGCTCCTTATCTCTAGAAAGGAAATAGCAATATTACTGATTTAATAAGGTGGGCTTCCATCTCAAATGCATCATTAATTCTCTATTCTCACAAAAGTAATATGTCCTCTCTTTGTTATATTCTCATTTAGCATAGTTACAGTATTCTAACAACTTAAGCCGAAACATAGCAGCAATGATGCAGAAGTTTGCTAAGTTGCTTAGATGTCTTTGAAGATTCATGAACACTAATTGATAGGGAGATAGGGTGAGTTTTGATGAGGAGAAAGAAATGTCATGTAAGAGTTAGGATAAATAGTTGTGGTACTTTTAGGTAAGGTAGCTAAGGGCATGAATGAAGTATCAGAACAAAACAAAGGAGGGCTGAGTGAGAAAATGTAGTTGCATAAAATCCTCACACCTAGAACAGGACGGAAAATATTCAGACCATGTCAAATCTGGCTCAAACGGTTTCCAGTCAGCCTACATATATGTTCTGCTGTTGTATCTTATCAGGATTTGGAAATGAGTGTCCATTTAAAAGCCAGGAAGCTGTTGCATGAAACAGTCTCTGATTTGCATCCCAAATAACTGATGCATGGAACTGAGTTTTGTATTGCAGTTCAGAAAACTTTTACACTAGGGCTTACTCCTGAGCAGGCACGTATGGAATGGAGATATACTTCATATATTTGATGGGGAAAGTTTCAAATAGATAACATTTGCATTCAGGCTCACCCAATTCATTCTGGCCCTTTCTTGTGACTGTAGCTCCATCCACAGATAGAAAACAGTTCAAGATACTTAACCAAATTGGAATCTATCTTTCAGGCAAAAAAACAAAACAAATGTTCAGCATCAACACCTGACATACAAAGATTAGTTGCTACTGGAAGCTGAAGACAAATATGGGAAACTTTGAACTTTAGTAACTGTGGGTCAGAAGGCCAATGATGTGTTGATTCCCAAGTGTGCACTGCAAAGAGTTTTTTCTAGAATTTCAGAACTGAACAGAAGCTGCGGTTTCCACATGTGGCTTCTCCCGTTGAAGCTTTATAGTGAACTTTGAATTGCCAAGGAGTCTGCCAGCAGCAAAAGAACTCAATGCTAGGGAAAGAGGGAGTGGCTGTTATCTTTTTCATTTAATTTTGTTGTACACCACTTGAGTTACAGTTTTGGGAGAAAACTAGAACACAAATCAAATAAATAGATACAGGCATATGCTAGGACAGCAAATTGATCTACTTTGTGGACACTCTAAAACTATGTTATGATGCTATACTTTTACATTTTATTAGGGTAACCCATGATTTTATTATTGTTAACAACAACAACAGCAGCAGCAGCAGCGGCGTCATTCCTATCCTACTCTTCCCACCAGCTTAGGATGGTAAGCTCACGGGTCACTCCTCTTTTATTCTCAACACAACCCTGTGAGGAAAGATAAGTTGAAAATGAAGTGTTTCCCCAAAACTACCCAGTGAAGTTTTTGGCTCATTGAGGATTTGAAACCCATGTTCTAGCTCAATATTCAAAATGCTATAGCACAGCAGCTCACATCTCCTGTTACCCAGCTTCAGAGAGACATGGATGACATATTTGAAAATTCAGTTGTTTGTTCTCATTGTCATTTATTGCAATGAGAGGAAGTGCAATGTAGAGGCTAAGCCATCAAGCAATATGCTAGCAAGTCTCCAAGTCAAATATTGCTTCTGCTATGCACTCCTCAGATGAATGCTATTAACCAGCCTGTTCTGCCCTCTCTTCTCAGAGCCCACCACACCTGAAATATGAGGTTAATAACACCAATCTGAGAAGACTGTTGTACAGATTACAACACTATAATAGACCTGAAGTGTTTCAAACACTTTGAAGTGTTATAAAATTCCAAGCATTCGCTGGTGTCAGTTTGCCTTGCAGGTCCAAATAGAGTGGAGTGGGTAGAAGGAATGCTAATTTGCACTAGCAAATCCATTTAAAAACAGAATCCACAGACAGTTTCACAGTTTTTAGATGCCCATTCAGCTTCAACTGACCCTGATAAATATAGGGAGAAATTGGAACTGTTAAGGCGCATGTCAAAGCCTTGAACTGGACCATGTAATTTTTAAACTCCTCACACCCAAACAGCCATCATTCTACTCCCTACGCACCTATCCCCCCACCACCCCAGCACCAATGCTTCTAATTCCCCTCACTGTCAAAAGTGCCTGCCCTGGCAGCATGTCTGGTGGCGGAGGACGAGGGGAGGCTTGACAACCCTCCTTATTTTGTCACCTTCCTGGAATTGTATAAAGGCAATTCTATGCCAAAGAGGCAATTTAATGAGTGGGGCAGTTGGCTTTTGGGTTCAGAACTTGCACAGGCCAAACTGATAGCCAGATATCCTATTATGTTGAACATGTCTGCATTTAACATTATCTGTTTTGTTTGGGGGGAACTGCAGGGAAAGACCTGATCAAGACTGCTGCTTAAAAGAGGGAGTGTCATCTTCCCCATGCCTCCAACTCAACACTTTCCTTCAGTAAGATATTACTTGCTATGCGTGACAAAAAAAAAAAAAAAAAAAAACCATGCAGACCTCCCTCTTACGGCAATTAGTAGCTTCTAGGGGTGATTTTTATAGGCACAGTTTTGTAGGATAATGAGGTAAAATCCTTTCCCTCTGTATCACCGTCCTAACACTGTTTGGATCTTTAACTACTACTATTTTTTTAAAAAAAGATACAACAATATTATCAGTTATTTAAACTATATATATTTTGTCCACTAGAGAGTGTTCTGATATTTTAGGGAGGGGGGCACTGCAACATGTTTAATGTCCCATTAAAATATGAAATTCCTCAACCAACATGTATGAACACTAGCATAGAATGTAAGAACCTTGACTGTGAACCAAGAAGTCCCCAGTTCAAATCTTGTCCATCATATTAACTAACTGGCATACACTGGTCCAGTTTAGACAACCACATATTGGGTAACTACGAACAATCTGTGATGGGCTTTGGGCTCACAGGGCCCTATCTCTTTTCTTCCTCCGTCACATACAAAAGGAGCCTGAAACCTTTCTCATCCCCTTCAAGAACAAACCACAGTTGTGCATGACATCTACTCAGGGAACTGTGGTTTGTTCTAACCAATCTAGTTTAACCAAATCAGGATCAAACCATTTTCCCCCAGAGCTGATTGGTTAAGTAACCACAGTTGCAACAAAAAGAGGTTCCATGGTTTTATTATATTTATTAGACAAAACGCAGAAAGAACTCTTCTAGTCAAAATGGGGGCTCTGTTCTTTTTTATGCACAGAAAAAAAAGGGGAAGAAATTTGTGCGTGTGCTGAAGGCAGCTTTTTCCTGACACAGTTCTCTGAACTAAGTGAAATTCCTACTGCTGAAGCACTCTAGCTATGCTAAGTATTGTTACATACAATGAAAAGCAGGCGGTGTAACCACACAGATATATTCAATGGAATACCTAAAAAGCTGCTTTGAAATAGTCTTATTCATTCTTTTTATAACCACACTGTTTGTAACAATCAGAGTGACATTTTCCTGTCATTCAATCTAAGCCAGAAGTTGAAGGGGAAGATACCCACTGAGAAAACTGCCTCTACCAAGAGGATAAAGAGAGGGAGGTCATATCCCCTTTCCACTATAACACCTCTTACACGGTCAATGCCTATTCTGGAGGATGGGTGGGAAACCTTCTACAATTCTGTGGTCAGGTTGCCACACTCAACACTAGAGAGGGCTCCTGAAATGTTAAGGGATGTGCAGGGGAGGAAATTTAAGAGGTGTTGCTTGTCATGCAACCAGATAACAAGTATCAACTGCTGAAAAGCTCTCTTTTACTCAACCATTACAGGTACAGGACTCCTTTCCAATTTTCAGTCTGACAACTCTACTCTAGAGCTATGTTTTAGGCTATAGGCTACAGAGGAGGGGGTGCTAATGTAATGCCAGGGCAATGCTGGATGTTCTTAGTGTCTTCTACATTTTCATTTAGTTCCACATAAACTGCAGTTTTCACATGAATTGCATTACCAACCAGTAGTTTTTGATGGAACTATTCAGCAACACACATACTTACTACTGAAATGTGAAAGATATACTTCTGAGTAAACCTACATGTTAGAGCTGTGGCCTTGTTTTTCATTTTCTAAACAAAGGATTGTGACTCAGAGTTCTAAATCCATCAGTGAATGTCACTAATGTCCACCAAATGCATATGGAAGTTCCCATAGGTATAAGGAATAAAAAGCAAACTAAGAAGAATTTGACTCTAGAGCCTAGATTTCAAAATGGCTAGAGCAAAACAGCCTCTTAAAACATTTCTCCTCTCTTTTCCCCCGTTGCAGTGTTCAAAAAGCAGATACACAGACTTTTCTTTAAAAGAAGCAAAGGAACAACGACACATAGTTGAACAGCAGGTATACAGCTTATGAGTTTTTTTTCTTTTCCCCCTGAAATCTCTTCTCTTCTTGCATGCTATGAAGGACACCTGGTGATGAGGTTGCATTGGGATTTGACAGTAATCTGTCGGCACATGGTAAACATCAGGTGCCTGGAAGTATTACGAACGATCTGTACTTTATCTTAAAATGTTACAGGACTGCCTACCACAGCAAACTGTGGTGATTCTCAGCTTGAGGGTTTCTTGCAAAATGAGCTTTTTTGTTGCCAGTGTTCAATAAAAAGCTGTAGCCAGGCTTCCCTTTTTCTGTCTCTATGCCTGCTGTATTTACAAATCTCTCAACACTGCTTCACAAGTACAATCGTAAATATTCTCTATGATCATCAACACGACTTGCATATGTAGATAGTTTTCTATGCTGTTGTTGTGTCACTTTAAAGAACCTATATCTCCTGCTTTCCCTTTATCCATCAACTCTTTCATCTGTTTCAGAAATGTGGAGGAAAAGAAAGTGTGGCTTGTTTGCCAGAAATAACAAAAAACAAGCCTGTTTCCTGTTAGCATGAAATTATTGCAGTTATCCACACAATCCCAGCACACACATCTCACCCAATTTTACATACAAGTGTGCTTGCATTTAAAAGAAGTAGAGCAAATCCCTCTTGCTTTACTTAGTGCAAAAGAACTCAGGAACTGCTCTGATGGAAAAGACTAAGGTCCACTTTGTTTCCAAGAGGCTTATGGGAAAATGCAGGCCATGTCTTGTTTCTATTGTCCATCTCCTGGAATTCCAATAGATACTGCTTCTAAAATGGAGGTTACACCACATAGAGCTAAGTTTTGGATAGACAACAGCTTCTAACCCGCTCTCCCTACACCTTCCAGAGCCATGCTGGCTAGGTGATTTGCTGAGTTATATCCCAAAAACATATTTTACCCAAACTTTGGGTTCCTTTTTGCTAACATGCCTTATACCTCTGTCATATCCCAGTGAATATGAGTAATGGTTTCTTTTTTAAAAAAAATCACCTAAGCTTTCTGCTGGCTGAACATTCCACAAGGTAGCAATTCTGTGTGTGTGTGTGTGTGTGTGTGTGTGTGTGTGTGTCTGAAAAAAAAATTCTCCATTCTGAATTTAGTACTGATCACTTGAACCGCTGCCTGAGATCTGATATTATAAAGGAGAAAAATGTACTTATTTTCACTCCATTTATAACTTTATCTTTGCTATTGCGTAGCAGAGGCCCCCTTGGTAATTTTTTTTCCACACTGAAACTCAAACACATGGAAAATATATGGCCTTGCAGAATGTATTGAACTATGGTCCCCATGTCCCCCATTGACTCTGTCAGCTAAGGATGATGGACATTATAGTCCAGCAGCATCTGTAAAGCAACAGGTTCTCCACCACTGCTTTAAATTCTACTAAGTTTTAACATGTGATTTCTTCCCTCTTTCTCTTTTTTTCTGTTCTTGTTACCCCAGTCTTTAAGTGCATTCTGACCTGCAGAAACGACCCAAGATGGAAGTGACCCCAAAGGTCATCTAGTCCAATACCTGCAAGTAAAAGAACTCTCGGCTAAAGTGCCCTCAAGAGGTCGGCATCCCACATCTATTTCAAAAACCTAGAATAGAGTTCAGCACCTTCACTTGCTGAATTCCTCAGGCTATTCTTAAAGACTGTTAGTACAGAAAGAAAGGTAAGGACTTTCCTAGCCAGATGCACCATGGCTCAAAGAAACAAGCACTAATAACACCAATCCTTTGCAACTCAGATCTTTCTCACTTCAAATATTAAGTGTAGCCACTGCCTAAATTTGACATAGAGCAACGTGTGGGGTGGGGGGATGAACACAGAATGTCACAGAAACTATAGTTTGCCCTCCATATTTGCAGGTTTGACTTACATGGATTTGATTATTTTTTAGTTTTATAGCTACAGGAGTTATTGTACTAAGGTGTACTTTGCAAACCCAAGGATAGGTGAGCAGGCTAATGCTGTTTTCAGGTGTAACAGTTTTAGATTTGAATGTAAAGGAAGTAACTAACTACTTGTGACTCAGAACTGAAACTAATTACTTTAAAAAGTAACTTTTCAGGCTCTGAGCTGTCAATGACTGTTAGCCATGAAGGCTAAATATTTCCAATATCATTACAGCTGGTACTTTTCCAAACAACAGTTGTTCAGAACACAAGCAGGAGGAATCACACATATGTCTTGCCTATAGCCTTCCTACAAACAAATAGGTTGACTGCTGAGTAAAAGGACTACTGGGCAGATGGAACTTTGGTCTGACCCAGCATGTGTATGTGGTATGAATATCTAATACCACAGGGCCCAGGCAATACACAGCAACAGTTTCTTTTGGTAGTTGGTCATAACCCCAGGATTCCATAGGATGCTGAAAGTGAAATAATAGCACTATAACAGTCTAGTGCAGAAATGGCCTTAGTGTATAACAAGTTAAGCAGTCTTGCCCTAGGGCTGAGAGAAGAACGAAAGATTTCCTCTTGGCACCTCCATTGTGGCTCTGTGCTAACTCATATCCAGAAATCTAGCAAGTGTAGCTTTCACAGCAGCTTCATCTTCAAGTTAGAACTTGCCTAAGCATTTGATTGAGTACCTATTACAGACAGAACAGCCGGGCCAGGAAAAAAGGTGGCAGTCTTAATTCAATGGTTTTTTTTCTCACCCACTAACCATACTGGGTCTTATAAAAAGTGGGAAAATGAAAAAAAAATTAATCTAGTGAATTTAAATTCTCATGGTTCAGCTTACACAATACCCACTAACTCAAGTACAAAGACAGAAATCCCAGAATGTTAGTTTATACCTCTACACAAAAGTACACAAATAAGTGTGTCCAGATATAACACTTACTTGAATGTCTCTCAGACTCCTTCTCCAGTACAAGAATGAGCTTCTCCCTCATCTTTCAGCACAATTCAAGAACAGAACCATTTCCTCCCATTTTCACTAACTATGGCCTGTTTTTACAACTAATCCCCTCCACCCCAAGAAACCTATGGTTCTTTTAACTGTGATTTATATCAAGAGTGAACCAAGTGACACTTTGGTTTACAGGATAACAGTGTTGTCAGCCTGCAACCCTTAGCATCATTCACTACTGGCTGTGCTGATTATGGCTGAAGGTTGCAGTCTATCAACTTTTCCAAAACAGCATGATATGTCCCAAACAAACTATCTATACAAAGCAACCTTCACTGCCTGCCTCTGTTTTATGTAAGCAGGTAAACAAGAAACAATGGTTCACATTCCTGGCTTAGTTTTCTTAACCAGACTTCTCCATGTGATATGTTGTGACATACTGGATAACAACTCCATCCATCCCAGTCAACATGGACATTGGTCACAAATTGTGGAAAATATTATGAAAAACAGAACAAAATAAAAAAAAAAATAGAGCAGGATACTCTAAACCAGAGATTCTCAGGTCATTTCCACATTATACTGTTTGTGTGCTATTATTCCACTTTTAACATCCTATGGAATCCTGGTATTCACAGTTGAGGGAGAGGCATTTAGAATTCTCAGCCAGAGAGCTCTTTGGCCTCAGTCAACTGCAAACCCCAGGATTCCATAGGGTGTTGAAAGTGGAATAATAGCACTCTAACAGTGTAGTGTGGAAAGGCCCTCAGTTTTTAATGAACTAGGTTGTTTTGGCCCTCCCCCAGACTCTCTGACCAGGCCTTCTGGGACATCTGCAATCTAAAAAAAAAAAAAACTGGAGACTCAGCATTTAAGAATCACTGTGCTAAATTTAAATTCAAACACACATACAGAGAAGAAGAGGAAAGGAGAGAAAATTTGTGCATGGTATAGAACTGGAAGCAACTGTTCTCGATGAAAATCACCCACATGGGAATAAATCCCATGGAAATTAGTAGGACTTACTTCTGAGTAAACATGTATAACGTTGGGGAATTCATCTACTGTTTATGCCAGCCACCTGTTACAAGCTATAAAATTCTGAGCTAATTGTGTACAAGCAGCAAACTACAGTTATACTCAACATTCCACAGGTAACTAGATTTTTTTTTTAACCAACGCAAGTACAAACTCTGCCTCACCAGCTTCCTCAGCACTGAGCAACTGCACATTAATAAGATATTACACACCCAAAATAAGGTTGAATTGAAACTTGGTTCTTTCTCCTCTTCATTACCTGGATGTGTGAAATGACTACCACAGATCACTCTCCCTTAGCACATCAGATGTTTCCTAAATCAGGGAAAGTGCCCAGCTAATCAGTCTATGATATGCTTGCTAGCATTTGCATTTCTGTGAGAGTTCATCCTAAAAGTAAAGGGAATAGAACAGAACTCTCTACTGTACTCACTTACCATGTTAAGCCAGGTTATTTGGGTTTTATTATTTACAATGTATTAACTCTTCTAGACTTTCTAGTATTACAAAGCTGCACCATACACTGTAATTAGACTAGAACTTTGAAAGAAAAACCAGGAGGGATTTATGGATAGATTTTTTTTCCATAGGAAAAAAAACACACACACAAAAACAGCCAATTAAACAGGGTTGGAGAGCACAGGGCTCTCCAGCTATTTTTGGACTGCAATTCCCATCACCTTAAGCCATCATAGCAATGGTGAGAGATGTTAGATACTGCAATGCCACATGAGGAGAGATGCCTGTTCCTCACTACTGATTTATGATATAAATGTTCAAAGGAACAGGGGCCCAAATTCAAGTATTAGTTGTGACTAGGATGGATCTATTGAATCAATGAAAAACTTGGTAAGTAAACACTTATGCAAACTTAATTGATTCAATGGCTCATCTATAGCTGGGGCTAACACTTGGATTTAGACCAGAATTTATTCTTCAAAAAAATATACAAATTATATTTGATCTGTAGTGATTTAATGTATGGCCACTTACAACATTGTGATACATACTGCAAAATGCCATTGTGATATCAGATCAGATATACTGGATATACTTCAGACATTTGGATGTTGTGGTATAGGGGAAAGAAAAACTACTCTGTACATAGAAACCAAGCACCTAAGCTTGTTTTTTTTTTTTTTTTGTAAAAGGCAGGTTCACTCACACATGCTCAGAGGGAAGCATTCATATATGAGCTTCACTTGCCTTGTTGGTAGTTTGTTCTTTTTGTTGTTATGTGCCTTCAAGTTGTGTCTGACTTATGGTGACCCTAAGGTGAACCTAGCATGGGTTTTTCTTGGCAAGATTTGTTTAAAGAGAGTTTTATCTTTGCCTTTCTCTGAGGCTGAGAGAGTGTGATTTGCTCAAGGTCACCCAGTGGGTTTCCACTGCCAAGTGGGGATTCAGCCTCTGGTCTCCAGAGTCATAGTCAAATGCTTAAACTAATACACCATGCTGGCATTCTAGTGTGAGATGGTACACACCAAGAAATGCTGTACCATGTGATCTGACTACATGAGTAGATTGGTTCTTGGGAAAGACCCCTAAGCATATCACTTCTTGATAATACAGCCTCTTATCATTGAAAAGCCCTGTTGTCTGAGGAGATTTTTTAAAAATATATATCTTTATTGTATCAAAAGACATTTTGAAGGATAGTGACCAACTGAATTGACAAGCATACCCATTTCTAAGTATTTTTCTCATCCAAATGTCTGTGCTTCCTTCCAGGTTGCCAGAAGAATTTAGCCAGCTGTGTTTCCATACCTTTAAGTCAGGGGTGAGATATCAGCAGCCCTCCAGATGTTGCTGTACTGAGTTCCAGAAGACCTAGGGTGGGGAACTATGGGATTTTGCACTTCAACAATATTTGGAAAGCTGTACAACCCCTACCCTTTCTTTAAGAACAAAGGAGGGGAACCTCTGGCTCCCAGGTGTTTTGGATGTCAAGTCCCATCAGTCCTAACCAGTCTGGCCAGTGGTAAGTGAATGCTGGAGTTATTCTCCAAGCCATCTGAAAAACTAAAGGCTCCCTATCCTAGCTTTAGCAGCTTCATAACAGGAAGAAATTCAACAGGTGAAGCGTTCCCTATCACAAGGTTTCATGCCCCCTAGAAACAAAATGCCATATGTCTACTTGTCACCTGCCATTAAAAGATAGCAACTTTTACTAAAGATAATGGCTATCTTTAAGGGATTCTGTGGTTCTGAGAGTCTTGAAAGGACTAGACGAGTCCCGAGACAACTCCCATTCCAACTCCCAGGTTTTAGGTTTCCATTACTCTCTGAAAGGACTGGAAGTAGCTATCCAACGTTCACTCATTTGATCTCATAAACACATATACTTCACAAAATAGTCATCTAGCCACTTGACTGAAACATCTTAACTTCTAAAATGTGAAACACTAGAGTTACTATTATTTATGATCTAGACTTCTATGACCCTGATTTTTCAAAGCGAAAAGGAGAACTTGGGCCATTGACTGAGTTATCTTCCTTGGTATTGATTTGTGTCATACTATGTTACAGACTTTGCACTTGTAGTAGGTGTTATCAGATATTACAGCTACTTCCCATTCATAGTTGGCATTTTTTTAAAAAAAAAAAAGTAATAGAAACCACAGAACACTTTTTAAGACAAGATATTCCTCTTTCACATTTATATAAATCTCAGGGAAAAAAATGAAATTATACAGTATACACTGTTCAAAAAGGATGTTTACCAAATGGAAGTTTACACTGCATTAAAAACTTTTAATGATTCACCATTGATACATATATCATTAGCTTTAGAGAGAACTACACCATTTTAGCAAAATAAAAGTCTCCACATTTAACTAACTATTACACTGGATAAAAAGTTTTCGGAAAGGAGGGGTGTTTTTTAGAGAGTGGTTCAGTATTCTGAATATTCCAACCCTTTAAAAAAAAAAAAAGACATAACTTAAACAACTGCCATTGGAAAAAAAAATCCTTTTAAATGCATGAATTATAAATCGAATTACCTTCAGTTCTGCCCTAACCTAATATTCTTCCTCCAAGTGTCACTTTTTGTTAAAATCATTTTCAGATTTTGAGTTTTGCTCAGCCCACCTAATTGATAGCAACACACATCCATGATAAGCAGAAAATGAAATTGTCCCTGCAACACAGCTCAATAGTGGGTTGAAGAACAGTTTGCAGTGACATTGCAATGGAAGAGTACGTTTATTAGAGGACATCACTCTTTTAAAGGAGAAAAAACTCAGTGATGACAATTTGAGGCCTAGGATTTGTCAGGTAAGTACCCTTATCCACAATCCATCCAAGTGTTTGTTCATGATAGACAGGGGAAATGTGGATGGAAGGCTAAAGAGAGATGGGGGTTGGAGGCCCCCTAGAGCCTTTCTGGTGATAGCAGAGGTAATGAGCAGGTTTTGCCCTTGTTGAGACATTTCTCCCAACTGTTAAACATCATCTTTCCCCATAGGAATGGAGAAGGAGCCATCCACCTACACAGAAGAAAGGAAAGGGACAGCAGCCATTCAGCAACATCAGTGGGATGGGAATTAAATCTGTTCAGTCTGTACAACCACATTTGAAATTCTGTTTCTTGGTCATACTAGAATGTGACATGATCACTTACAGGGGAAAGGCAGTTGTGATATGGGCCTTTGCCTTCTGATCCCATTCATATTTACAGTGAGAGATATTCCATTATGTTTAATGGAGCTTTCTCCTACATAAGTAATCACAGGATTGCAGTGATGAGCAGAGAACAAATGTTAAGTATGGTGCCTACAGAACTACGTGGAAGAGGAATCTCAAATGTCCATTTCTTCTATGTACATCAAGAACAAGACAACAGCTTTTCTCTCATTAAGCATAGGACATTTAAAAATAAAAAAGAGTCTGTCACTTTTGATATACTCAGGTCATTCCCCTGTGACTCAGAACAGAATATTAGATGTAGCGCAGGACAAAACATATGACATTGTCAAGTTAACAGCTATTATCCACAGTTTGCATTGATTGCATTTTGAAAGCAACATTATTCCACACCTTCTCTTTCTAAAGAGAAATAATTGTAGGTCGATTTCTGCTCTACAGCCTGTCAATGCAAACTGAATTCTATAGGGCTTAGACTCAGTTTCCACAGTATGCAGAATAAGATGGAAGATGTATACCAGTTCATATCTCAGGTAGAGTTGAAATGGTTCCTTGAATGCAGTACAGCTGTATGATAAACTCTACCCCCCCCCCCGAAATACTTACTAGTTTACAAAGGTGCAAAAAGGTGGTTTTAAATATAGAAGAGAATTCAAAAAAGTTGTTCCCTGCCTGCAGCCTGAAGAAGCCCATCCTAGCATGTAACCAGTCTGCACCAAGTTCAGATCAGCTCTCAGTAGCCAATGATACACGTCAATTAAGCTCAGTGGCTTTATTTCAGCTAATTCGGTTTAATCTCTCTGCTCTTTTTGTCATCAGCTGGTGACCCCACTGGCAAATTGCAGCCTAGAACCCACCTGCTAGAAAGGTGGAGAACGTGTGCCCTTCACAATGTTGTTGCAAAACTCCCATCAACCCTGACCCAGCAGAGCCATTGGTGAGTCACGATGGAAGCTGCAGTCCAACAACACATGTTCTCCCCTTATCTATTGCAAATCTATTTTTTAAAAAAATCAGAGCCCCACTTTTCAAACACATACAAGGCCTGAAAGATAACCACAGCTTTATTTTGAACCAGTAATTTTTAACTCTCCATAAAATCTTCAAAAATGTTTTTTTTTTCAAATGAACCAATCCTCCTTTTAATTTGTGAATAAAGGTGTCAGAAAAATATAGGACACCACCCAACTCAAGACAGGCATGTTTAAAGTCCATTAGTTTCAGTGGGAAAAGTTAGCTATGTGCTTAGATTCCTACCATTATATGGGACTTACCCTTTCTATAGAGTTTACTCACTGATTGCAAGTAAAAGCACTGTTTAGAGGTATTTTTAGCATCATTTTTTTTAAAAAAATAAACTGTCTAAGGGCTGGTTTACATATCCATGGTCATCACTAGGTCTGTATACTGTAGTACTTAAGAACCAGCAGTTAAAAGGATTCCAAATAAAAATGCAGTTGTGCCTGAAAGAATGCTATTTATTTTGTCTTCAGTCTGTAGTAGCAATTCACACCTGCAAGTCACTTCTGAATCTGCATTCATCCAACAATGAACATTTAGGTATGCAGAACCAGCTCTAAGTCTTTTACAATAAAGCAAAACAATCTGAATGTCAGGTCAGAACCACTCAACACACAGCTTTCCTAACTGGGGGCACAAAGTATGTTCTCTCCATTTTTGCTTATGAAATTTATGTATTAATATATATATGCCCAAACTGGAATACCTCATTTCATTCAGTCAATACTAAGCACATCAGAAACCCACTGACTTCAACGAAAGGGTTAGTCATGTGCTTAAACCTTTTTTCTGTGGAAATCAATGGTACTTTGAAGTGTTTAAATGGGGGTAGAATGTGGCCACGCTATAATCTGCCAAATCAAATGGTAGCTAGATTTTTTTTTCCTTTTTTAATGCTTGGATTTAGTATCCTTGAAGAAACAGAGGTCTATCAGTACAGTCCCAAGAGATAATATTCTGTGTCAGAAATAACCATCTGTATGGATATATCCACACATCTTTTTTTAATAAGGCATTCTAAATGTGGAGGGAAAAACATACATTTGGCAAACGCAGTTCATTCTGACGTACACAAATGGAGAGCTACATACACTGCATCTGCAAGTGCTCTAAAATTAAACTTCAATATAAAGTAGATATATATCATATACAGATTGTTATCTATTTATAGATATCCACGCTGTATATAAAAATGTAGATCACTCCGTGGCCTTTGTTGAACCTTCCCCTACTTCCCCTAAGGAACATGATAGTGAAACCTGTAGGAAAAGGAGAGAAAAAAAAACAACCTTCCAGAAAATACTAGATTGACATAAGGGTTATATGCCTTATAAAGGTGCCATGCTACTGCAATGCTCTGCTGCTGTTTGAATTCTCATATTGTTTATGAGTGTACCTGATACCAATGAACTAACCTGAGAATCAGTCCTGAAGCTGGACAGAGGTTGACCCCTGAACCCATAGCTTCACCTCTGTGGATGCCTCTGGGCAGGTTTCACTGCAGCCCCCCCAATAAAACTTAGGAAGGAAGGACAATGCCCCAGGGAATTTCTAAAATTCTCCTACCTGTATTATGGACATCCGGCTCGGAGGAGCCTCAGTGAGGTTAGTCCCTTGCCCCGTGAAGCTGGTGTGGCAGCCCACATGTCCCTGGGGTACAGTCAGGTTGTTGGAGGCAGGTTTCAGGTACATCACCTCAGACCTGGGGGAGCTAAGGGGCAGGCGGGTCTGGTAGTCAAAATACATGGGCGAGGTGGCCAAAGAAGGGCTGCTCACCACATTCATCACGTTAAGGGGCCCTCGACTGTCCTCCCCTTCGCTGGGCACAAGCATGATATCATTCTTGCTGATCTTCTTCTTCTTGCCCTTGCCCCCACCATTGCCTCCTCCCCCACCACCCCCACCACCCCCTCCACCAAGCTGGGGGTGGCTATACTCGGCAATGCGGCAATTGTAGGTGCGGATCTCCTTGTTCTCCCGCTTGCATTTGACAGCAATAGTGATCATGGCAGCCAGCAGGATGATGGATACGGTGCTCAGGGTAACAATCAGGGGGAGGGATAAGTCCCAGTGGGGTCGTCGGTGCTGCTCTCCATTCACTTGGGGCTCCCCTGCCTCAGGGAGAGGGCCAGCCAAGGCCCGGACTATCAGCTTGGCTACAGCTGACAGGCTGGGCTTCCCATGGTCACTGACCTTGACCACAAGTTCTGCCACAGGGCTCAGCTCCTCCCAGTAAGGGTGCAGGGTGCGGATCTCCCCACTGGTAGGGTCCATCTCGAAGAGGTGCTCCTCATTGCCTTCAACAATCTCATAAGTGAGGCGCCCACTCTCCCCAAAGTCGCTATCCAAGGCACGGACAGTGCCCACTGGGTAGCCCACACCTGCGTTGCGTGGGACCTGGAGCTCAGCAGTGTCATTGATCAGGGCTGGCAGAACAATCAGGGGGGCATTGTCATTGACATCAAGGACAGTGACACGAACGGTGGCATTGCTCTCCCGGTGGGGGGAACCTGAGTCTTTGGCCAGCACATGGAACTCAAAGTGTTTGGTCTGCTCATAGTTGAAGCTGCGCAAGGCATAGATGGCACCGTTGGTGGGGTTGACAGAGACATAGGTGTAGATGGAGACATCGCCCACATGCCCAGGCAGAATGGAATAGGAGACTGTGCCATTTTGGCCCAGATCTGGGTCCTTGGCCAAGACAGAGCCCAGGTACTCACCAGGGATATTGTTCTCAGGCACCTGCAGGACATAGAGGCTCTTGCTGAAGCGGGGTGGGTTGTCATTCTCATCCAGGATCCTGACTGTGAAGGATTTGGTCGAGTTGAGTGGGGGGTTGCCCCCATCCCTTGCCAGGATGGTGACGTTGTACTCATCCTGCACCTCTCTGTCTAAGGGTCTGTCCGTCACCACAGTGTACAGGTTGTCGTAGTTCTCCTCCAGCGTAAAAGGCACGGCTCCCTCCCCACTGCTGCCATCTCCTTGCACCCGGCACTGGAGCTGCCCATTTTTCCCGGAGTCGCGGTCGGTCACCCTCACCAGGGCAATGACGGTACCCGGGGGCGCCGCCTCGCTCAGGGCCCCCTGGCGCACGGAGACGAAGCCGATGGTAGGCGCGTTGTCGTTGCGGTCGAGGAGGCGGACGGTGACTTTGCAGTGGGCCGGGATGGGGTTGGGTCCCAGATCGCGGGCCTGGACGTCGATTTCGATGAGCCCCCCTTCCTCGTAGTCAAGGTTGCCTTTCACGCGGATCAGGCCCGTCTGCGGGTCGATGCTGAAGAGCTCCCGCACCCGCTCCGGGGTGTAGCCGCTGAAGGAGTAGAGCACCTCCCCATTGGTGCCCTCGTCGGCGTCGGTGGCGTTGAGGTCGATGACCGCCGTGCCCAGCGGGGCGTTCTCCGGCAGCTCCACCACGTACGAGGCGGCCTCGAAGACGGGGCTGTTGTCGTTGGAGTCGATGAGGCGCACGTTGAGCTGCACCGTGCCCGAGCGCGGCGGGTCGCCGCCGTCGAGGGCCGTGAGGACGAGAGTGTGGTGGCTCTGCTCCTCGCGGTCGAGCGGCTTCTGCACCACCAGCTCCGGGAACTTGGTGCCGTCGCCGCGGGCTTTGACGTCGAGCGAGAAGAGGCCGTAGTCGTCGCGGGTAAGGAGGTACGTGCGGAGGCCGTTCTCACCGGCGTCCGGGTCGTGCGCGCTGGCCAGCGGGAAACGGGTGCCCGGCGCCGCGTTCTCCGAGATGTCCAGGTCCACCTGGTCGGAGGGAAAGGCCGGCGCGTTGTCGTTGAGATCCTGGATCTCCACCTTGATCATGCAGATCTCCTGGTCGTTGGCGAAGACCTCCAAGGAGAGTTGGCACTTGGCGCTCCGGCGGCACAGCGCCTCGCGGTCGATGCGCTGCTTGGTGTAGAGCAAGCCGCTCTCGCCGTCCACGTCGAGCAGGTGCGGCGCCGAGTTCTCCAGGACGCGGAAGGTGGACTTGGAGCCGCGGGCGCGCTCCACGGACGGCAACCCGCCGCCGGCCCCGGGCTGCAGCCGGGCATCGCGGCCGATGTTGCCGATCACCGTGCCGGCGCCTTGCTCCTCCGGCACCGAGTAGTTCAGGTTCTTCAGCGTCAGGGCGGGAGCCCAGCACAGGAAGAAACACCAGGCGGCAAGGTACATCCCAATGGACGGCGCGGAAGCCCACCCAACGAGTCCGCCTGCTCGCAAGCCGGGCTTCCTTCTCCTCCTTCGCCCTCGCCGCCGCTCCCCCCTGCCCTTTTTCTTCTTCGTCGTCGTCTTCTTCCTCCCTCCCTCTTGCTCCCCCTCCCTTTCCTTTCAAGTTCCTGGACCTGTTGCTCGGAAATATCCGCAAAGCCCCGGCGCCACCATGGACGGCGCGGGGAGAAGGAGGGCGAGCAGATCAGCGGCGCTCGCTGGAGGGAGGAAGGGAGGTGGGGGTCTTCCTCCCCCCTCGATATTTTCTTTCTCACTCCCGCCTCTTTTCCTCCTCTTCCTTCTCCTTGTTGCTGCTGCAGTTCCCCCTTGCGCGGTCCAACTTCACGGAGGAGGAGGGACGAGCAAATACAAAGCTAGCTTCTCTTCTTAAGGGGGTATATAACACAGAGAGAAAAATACCCAGCAATGTACCGAGTTGGTAGATTGACAGACAGATAGGGATTTTTAACAAAGGGGGAAAAATAAGCCACATACAGAATCAAAACTGAGAGGCGTCTGTGAAATCCCACCAAAAAGGCGGGGGCAGCTATCCTGTGTGTGTGTGTGTGTGTGTGCGTGGGTCTGTGCGTCTTTTCAAGGAAGTGGCGTCTGGATCCTAGGCGACTTGTAAACAGCGGAGGCTTCTTTGGAGCGCCCAGGGTGGGAGGCGAGCGAGAGCCAAGGTGGAGGAGACGCTGCTGGAAGTCGGGGTGGGGGGAGAACAGTCACTCGGCCAAGTCTTGCCGGCTGGAACGGGAAGGCGACTGAGGCTCCGCAGACTTGTATTTTTTTTTTTTTTCAGGGAGCCTTTTGCTGCATTTAGCGATCTAATCTCAGCTGCCTGGTTGCTGCGGAGAGCCGCATCTCGTTGCCTGCCATCGGGAGATCGCTTTGCTTCCCTCTCTCTCCAAGGCAAATCCGCACGCAGACACTCACACACGGCTTTTGCCTCCTCCGATGTCGCCAAAAATAACAGCTGAGAGACAGGAAGGAAAACTGCCCAGGCCAAGAAGCAAAAGACGAGGAGTCCCTCCGGATTTATAGTTCCTCCCGACCAGATTTCTCTCTCGGTTCTTCTTTAGTGGAGAAGTCGGGGGGGGGGAGAGAAAATCCCTGCACAGACGATCCTCCTCCGGATTTTCAGCGGATCGCTGAGCAGAGCGGCAGTGGGTTCAAAAATTCCGGGGAGGGGAACCCAGCACCGTCAAAAAGGCACGCTCGGGGGTTCCGCCGGGGAGAGCCGAAGCCGCCGCCTCCGCCGTTGCTGCTGCTGCTGCTGCTGGTAGTGCTGGCGCCGCCACCGCCACCGCCACGACCACATCGCCCGCCCGCCCGCCTCTCGCTGCTGCCTCTGTGCGTGTCTGGAGGAGCTTTGCACTTTTCACTCGCTCGCCGCAATTTAATTTCAGTTTGCTCGCCTCCCTCGCTCGCCCTGCCTTTGCCAGTCAAGAGGAAATCAACAGGCAACTCATGGCTGGGCGTACAGATTAAAAAAGAGAGCTAGGCGAGAGAGAGAGAGAGAGAGAGGTGGGGCGGGCAGACAGAGAGAGAGACACCACACACGCGCACGCACCCTCCTCACACTCTCTCGCTCACACACGCAGGCACACCAAGCTGCTCTCCCCGAAAAAAAGGGAAAACAGCCTTTGCATTCAGCAGGGAGCGCCGTCAATCGCCCTTCTCTTTTTTCCGCCTCGCCTGAATCGCCTCCCTGCCGCCAGAAAAAAAAAAAATGCCACTTTTTTCTCTTTTGGTGGCTACCTCGCCGCTTCGCCCAGATTCCAATTTTTTTTTTCCTTCCTTTTTTTTTTAAAAAAATCGCTGTCAAAAGCGGGTGAGAGAGGGGGAACTAGACACCATTTACTAGGCGGCAGCCCCTGGGGCTCCTTGGCGCATTTTGTCGTGATTGTATAGGTAGAGGGTGTCTGCAAGATGGGAACAATTTTTTTTTCTTTTTTTTAAGGCAGCCTGGATTTTCTTTGGGGTGGGAGAAATAACGCTTTATTGCTGGTTCATGGAGGATTTTTTTTCCCCCTCTACAGAAGAAGCACCACTAGATATACGGCCGGTCGCCTGGATTTCGGTTTAGAGAAAGAGTCCATCCAGCCATCCACAGCCCCAACTGCAGGTGTCTCAAGCTGGCTGGGTGAGTCAGAGCGGGCCAAGCAGGCGAAAAAACAGTAAATCAGTCCGTCCCTACTGCTTCGTGTTGCTCTCTCTGTGCAGACGCGTGTTGCGGCTTCTCTAGCTCAGAAGGCACACACACACACAGACACGGAGACCGGGGGGTGGAAGGGAAGCTCAGAGGATGTGATTTAAAATATATATATATATATATAGGGCGGGAGGCTTTATTTTAACGTTCTTTCAAAAAGAAAAAGCACAAGGCGAAAGAGGGAGGGGGAGCCCGGAGGGAGGGTGTTGGCCGCCGATCCACTTTTACTGTACCTCGTTCCTTTTGCCCCTCGCCCAGAGAGGAGCCAAGGGGAGCAAAAAGGAGTCTGGAACACCCGACAGCGCTTTGCCTGTTGCCTCTCTCTCTCTCTCTCTCTCTTTCTCTTTTTTTCCCCTGAGTATTACGTGTGAAACCTCCAGAGTTCAGACGGGGAGGGCAACACACCTCATAGGCGCGCTGGCCCGGCTCTAACACGCGTCTCAGCTCTCGGAAGTTTGAGCCCAGGGTGGCGCTGCGTGGGCAGTCCTTGTATTTTCCGGGTGTCTATGTAAAATGAAATGTTTTAATAAAATACGAAGTCCAGGGCTCGGTCGGATCCTGCAGCCTCTCGGCGAAGGACGGCTGCGCGGATGCCCCTCGCTCCCCGTCAAGCCTCCTCGCCCCGATGCTCACGGACGCGTCCGTGCCGGCCACCAGGCAGGAGAGGCGCGGCTCCCTCCGCAAGCCAAGGAAGGCATCTGGGTCCGAGGAGTCCGCAGGTAGGCGACGACGCGGCAGCCGGCGGCCCCGACGCAACAGTTGGCTGGAGCCCGGCGAAGAGGCTTCAGCAGGAGCAGCGGCGCCTCCCCCGCCCCCCTTTCTGCCGCATTCGCTGGGGTCGAGCAGCCCCCTCGCCCGCCATCGCGCCCGACGCCTCCGGCCGACTGACTCTATTCACCTCACGCCGCGGCTTAAACATTGATACTGATTCCTCGCCAGCCAATGGCGGCCGGGGAAGAGGGCCCTGCCTCTGAGGCCGCCTTCCAATGAGGAGCGGGTGCCAGGCGGCCGGAGGGTGGGCTCAGAATCCCCCAGGCTTCGGTGTCATTGATAAGATCGGCTCAGATTGGCGAACCGACCGCGGCGGGGAGGGGGCGCGGCGGGGGAGAGGGCTCGTTCGTTGCGCCCAACGCCGAGCAGCCTCTCGCTTCTGTCTGCGCGCTCCGCCGCCGGCGCGCCTTTGCCTCCTCAGCCCCGCCCCTGGCGCGGAGACGGGGATTTCTAAGGCCGTTTCCGCACTAGACTGTTGTAGCGCTATTATTCCAGTTCCAACCTCCTATGGAATCCTGGGGTTTGCACTTTACTGTGGCCAAAGAGCTCTCAGGCTGAGAATTATAAAGCCCGCCCCCCAAAAAACCTGCAGACCCCATGATTCCATGGGATGTGGAAAGGGGAATAATAGCGCTATAACAGTCTAGTGCGGAAATGGCCTAAGAGAAGTGTGCGGGAGTCTTGGCCATTTCCGAACACAACTGTTCTAGTGCTATTATTCCAGTTTCAATATCCTATGGACTCCTGGGGTTTGAAGTTTAGGGAGGGGCCTTTGAGCAAACCCCAGGATTCCATAGGAGGTTGAAAGCGGAATAATAGTGCTAGAACAGTCTAGTGCGGAAATGGCCTTGTTATCGTCTAGAGAGTGGGCGTGTTACCAGGGGGCAGGGAAACGGGAATGCCAGGCTCCAAGAAGCATCCTCGAATGGGCCAGCGGGCCTTCGCTCTTTAATCCGGGGTTAAAAAATCTTTACTCTGCAAAAGGCTTGCTCCTCCCTTCTTCTACTGGGGAGCTAGAGTGAGAAAGGCAGGTGTGAACGTGAAAGGGCTGCGAACAAACGTTTAATCGAAATTCGTACGAAACTCAGGCGACTTGTGCTCGAGAGACAACAGAAGCAGAACTGAAACAGCAGGGACTGGGTTGGATAAACACTTTCACTAGTAACTCTTAGTGGTAAATCCCCAGGCCAAGTAAAACGCCAGTCGTGGGAACAATAACAAGGAAGAAAACAGGATGCTAATCTAGCCTCGAAATGAATTTAGCACCTTGGATAGTTCCTGTAAAGTTCAAGCTAAGGCTGTTTCCATACTAGTCTGTTATAGTGCTATTATTCCACTTTCAACATCCTATGGAATCCTGGGGTTTGCAGTTTAGGGAGGGGCCGACTGGAATAATAGCACTATAAAAGGCTAGTGCGGAAATGGCCTTAGTAAAGGCGTAAAACATTCAAAGTGGTGTGTTGTTGTTGCTGTTGTTGTTGTTTAAACCCCCGGTATCACGATGGTGGACACACCCAAATAGTTTCCGGCTGGATTTGTACCGGCCTTGCTAAGCTACCAGGCACTTTGTGTCTAGTTGGGCAAAGGCGGAGGACGTGTGCTCAGAAGCGGACTCCCGGGCTTTTCTTTCGTCTGCGGGGTAGCTCTAGTAACAGGTCAATGTGAGCGATCTCACGGACTCTTGCCATTGCAAAGAAAAGGTGAGCGCAGGGTTCTGGTCCTCCTTGCTGGGGAAAGGAAGAGGCCTGGAGATCACGGTCGGCAAGAAGCGGAAGAAACCAGGGCTCCCGCGCCAGGGACCAGGCCAGCTCCTTTCTCCCGGTTGTTACCTGTTGAGCCGATGCCATTGGCGCTGGCCAGCCGAAATGTCGCCTGGTGACTTCCTCGGAGAACCTCGTAAAGAAAGACAGGAGGAGCACTGGCACTCTGCACATGGTCCGAAGTACAGTATTCGTGTCCTCAGAGGCAAACTCCTGGCACGGGAAAAAGGCTTCTTGGCTGCTTAACCTCAATGGCCATGAATGTCCCTGAGTTCCTCTTTCGCACAGGGGGCGGGGTGGGGGGCTGAATAATGCATACAGTGAATGGCATCTTTACCATCATGTTTTCCTCTCAGAACTGGGAGGTGGGGGAGGTGACAACCTATCTCGGCTATAAGTCGAGCCCTCACTCTCTTCCACCAGAGGAAACAACCTAAAAGGTGATGTATGGCTTCTCACTTTACTCATTAAGGATCCCAAAGGGAATTTGATTGAGGTTTTGCCATCTGGAAGAGTTAATTTCTTGGGGTGGGGTGGGAGTGGCTAGGAGAATCAAGCTGTAGCGATCAAAGACGTCCACGGACAGGAGAGAGAGAGAGATTTGGAGAGGCGGGACAGACGGATTTATGCAGTCTGAGCCTACGTGAGTGTTTATTTTGAAGTCAATCTCACGTTTCCGCGGGAAACCCCGCAGGATCGCTGCCTTCCAATCTGCCCCCCCCTTTTTTCGCACCTGCATCTACCGTCTGCCCTCCATTGCAGACCTCACCAGACCTCACTCTCCGAGCACCCTTCGTTCAGCTGCTGCTGGCGGAGTCGCTAATTTTGAGCTGGCAACGGAAAGCTGTGAAAAGAAGAAAGGAAAAAAGAAGAACCCAGCCAACATTCCCTTTTCCCGCAGTCCTGCCCTAACCTAACCTCAGTTGCCTAGGCTGCAATTAAACTGAGGAAAGGTGACCGTTCCTCGAGTGGCTTAAAGAAGGAAAGAAAGAAAGCAAAAGCATTGATCTCGGGATTCATGAAGACGAAAGCCCGGCTGCCATTTATAAATTGTGAATGACTCCCGTGTAAAGTGACTCGCATGAATCATTTAGGACGGGGAGAAACGGTGGGGGGGAGGCGAAGAGCAGGAGGGGGAATCAAACCGTGAGGGCAATTGCAAAACCCCCTGGAAATTATCTAAAGGCTGTGGGGTGGGGGGCGCTGGGGAGAGGACAGATTTCTTTCAGAATCATCTTCAGTTTTTCTGGCTTGAGAAGGAGAAATGCCATTTTTGCACTAGGCTGTTATAGTGCTACTATTCCACTTTCAGCATCCTATGGAATCCTGAGGCCCCTTCCTAAACTGTAAACCCCAGGATTCCATAGGATGCTGAAAGTGGAATAGTAGCACTATAACAGCCTAGTGCAGAGAGAGAGAGAAGAGGCTGTGCATTGTTTGCATCCAAATCCTCGCTTTCTCCTCCCCGCCTGTCCCTCTCAGCCCAGGCTCCAGCCTAAAGCCTCCTCGGCGGCTTTGAAATGAGGAGTTAGCCATGCAGAACGCGGCCGCCGCTCACCATTATCAAGCCAAGGCTGTGTTTAAAAAAAAGAAAAGAAAAGAAAAAGAAAAAACCCGACAAGGATGGGGAGGGAGAAAATGCAGGAGAAGGGAACGGAAGCCGATCCTCCGACCCGGGGAGGGGGTGCGAGAGAGGAGAGGAGAATGTGATGTTTCCCTTTCCGATATCAGCTGCGGCTTGGAAAATCACTGAACAGAACGCGAGGGTTGCGTTGGGAAGACGACGAAGCAGAAGCCAGGGGATCGGGGCGTTGATTAAAGCAATCGGGTCGTTTCCCCCCCGGGGTGTGTGTGGAAGAACTTGCTAGTTGTACCTTCTTCTTCTTCTTCTTCTTTTTTTCATCTTCTCTTTCTCTCCCCAACCGCTACCCTATTTTCTTTCCCCTGCAAACTTTACTCCCATAGACGCCAGAAAAACCAATGCATTTTTAATAAAAATTGGCTGGCCACATAAATGTCCCCTCCTATCGTCCTTACTTTAGACACCCCTGGCAAAGGTCCCCCATGCCTTCCTACCCCCGGGGGAGGAAAGGAGACCAATATTGCAATTGTGTCCTGGCTCCCTCTAGTGTACCCAGCCCATACTGCTACCTCTGGGGCACGTTTGCCAATAAAAAGCCCTGGAGCCTGGGCCCAGGAGTGACTATATTGATAAGAAAACAGGGGTGAGAAATGTAAATCATTCGCTCACACAGAGGTGCACACAAGCAGGATAAAAGGAAAAACACAAAGTTTATTGTTTCAAGAGAATTTTCATGCAACCTGAGCTGCCCAAAATAAAGAATAACTTGCACTAGTATACATCAGGTACTTGGATTATCTTCAAAGAGAAAAAAATCCCCTGGTGCATGTACTTTTTCCAGGATCCAGATTATATATTTCCAGCTCTTTGACTGAACAAGGCTTGATCCTGGTCTGCCATATAGTGATGTTCTTCAAGGGCTAGATAAATCCTGTAATCACATAGATAGAAGAGAAACCTTCAGCCCTCCAGCTTCATAGGAAGGAGTGAAACTGATCAATGAAGAGTCCCAAGTTCTGCCAGTCAAAGCTAGTAGATCCTATACTGCTGTAACTGCCATGGCAACATCCTACAGAATTTAGGGCTGGCACTTTTGGGAAAGATATTTAGAATTCTCAGTCAGAGAGCCCCTTTGGTGTCTTTGGACAAACTACAAGCCCCTGAATTCCATAGGATGTTGTCATGACAGTTACTGCAGAATCATAGTGCCATAATTATGAAGTATGAAAAGGGCTCTGGTTTTAGCCAAACTTTAAAGGGGTTATACAAGTCACTGAACGTTCTTTGGAGACATATCCAACAGGCTGGATAATCCAGGCCGTCTAGTCCATCTAGAGTACCTACAGGACACTACTGAAGTGGGAACCACTGGCCACCTCTACCTCTTGTGCTCCAAGTCCTCTCCCAATAGGCCTTGAGGGAAGAGAATCCTTACAATTCTCACCAATCGTGACTGGAGGCAACATGGGGCCCCTCTATGTGCTCGTCTCCCTGCCAGCAGTGTGTGAAACCAGCTATGCTCAGCTGGCATTTAGAAGCAATAATGTTTCTTCTTCCTTTTCACCCAATAAGGAAAAAGATCAGGAAGTAAAGCCAGATGCCTAGTCAAAGCACTGGATGTAAAAACTCCATCAGGCATTTCAGCTGAGTAGCTGAGAAAATCAAATCTGACCACACTTTGGACAGCATGGGCATGACTGACCATCATCTAGCCCAAGGCAGGTTGTGGGAGAAACTTTCCCCCTCATGTTGATGTTATGGAAGTCTCTTAAATCTTGGAACCCTGCAAAGTGCACTATGCATTACACTTACTATGGGAAAATCAACCCATTTCTCCATGGAGCAAGTGGTACCTTGGGCCAGTTACAGAACTGTACAAAGTATGATAAAGTTTAGAAGTCTTTTAAATCTATAGTGTGTGAAGACTAGGGATAGAAGAATATTTGCTGCTATTCATTATCCAGCAGAATAATGAGCTTTCTCTCACTCAAGAAACCACTGCAAGAAAACTAGAGCCACAGAAAAGATTCTTTGCTTTTTATGAAGGCTTTGGGGGGAATTATTCTGTTCCAAAATAGGTGTATTTTTTTCTACACAGGAAACTTATTTTTGCACAGAAAATGTTTGTTTATGCACAGGAAAAAAAGTGTTTCCTACCCAGGAAATTGTGCTTTGCATCAAACAATGCTGTTTCTGCACACTCCAATTTTATTTCTGTGCAGAAAAAAAAATAGGTGTGTTTTTGTGCAAGGTAATTTCCCCAAAGACTTTTGAAGATATAAATACCTTTCAGGAAATATGCAGAAATCTTCACTTTATCCTGCAGCAAGGAGAATATTTATTGTTACTTGCAGCACTATGAAGATTGGCTGATTGATTGATATAATTTAAATCCCACCTTTCTGTCAATAAGGAAGCCAAAGGCAGTTGGCAATATGAGTTAAAATTTGATTAAAACAAGAGATAACACAAAAGTTTTTAAAAAAGTTTAAAGCATATTAAAAGCATAAAACAGTTTTAAAGGGCCTTTAAAATGTAAAAATATACAACACACATCATTTAAAAGACCTTCTGTGTCAGACAGCAAACAGTCAAAGGTGTGAGTGAACTAAAAGGCCATCTTTACTTGCCACTGGAAAGAGAAGAGGGAAGGCTCCAAACTATCTTCCTATGGCAGGGGATGCCACAGACTGGGAGCAGCCATTGAGAAAGCTGTCTCCTGTGTCTTCATCAAATGTACCTGGAACTGGTGGTGGAACAGGGAGAAAGATCTCCTCCAAGGATCTTAAAACTTGGACAGGATCCTATTGGAAGATTTATATCCCTACTGCCATCTGGCAAGTTTAGAAGTCTTCTCAACTGGACCTCCAATTTTGAAGGTCTTTTTAGGGCTTTTTGGTCAAAAAGGACCAGAAAGAAGTGAGAGATAAGAGGACATCACTTTGCCTTTGGGTGAAGAACTTCACTATATATGAATGACTTCTGCAGAGGGAGAGCAGAGGGGAAAAGTTATGGCTGTGGAAGCAACATCTGCTTTTGATGCTTCCTCAGCTGTCACTGCATGTAACCATTCCATTCTCTTTCATCCCAACTGGTTGTTATGAGAACTGGTCTCTGAGGTGGCTCCAGCTCCCTTCCTCTGCTCCTACATCCATTTCTCATCTCTTTTCTCTGCTATGTCCTGTATTTTAGATTGTGAGCCTAAGAGCAAAGACTGCCTTTTCATGGATCTGGGAACCTTTTCATCTGAAGAATGGAATAAAAAAATTTAATTAAATAAACAAAATCATACATTGATAGTATGATTAGAAAAATAGTTCTATGAGGAGCAGGCTGAACTCACTACAGCCTTTTTCTTTGTGCTGGGGTTTTTGTTTTCTTTTCATTTGCAGGTGATTTTTTTTTAATGTGAACAAAAGTTTTAAAATTAGTATATGACACTTGCAGTTTGAAATGACACAGTTTCCACTGCTAGCTCAGGATTCTAGCATCTCATGCTATTGCGTATATAGCATGTAAGATCTGAAACCTCCATATGAAAAACAGAAACTAACAGGAGGGATTTGAGTTGCTTGCTGACCTTTTCTGCCACAACTTAGAGATCAAACTGGGCAGTATGCATAGTACATGTTTAGAAGAAGTGTTTTCTCATGTGGTGAAAGATGTCTGATTCTACATGGCATTCCTCAGCAATGTCACTTTCATTTACCATGGTTTGTTTTGTGATTGAAAGGTAAACATAGGTGTAATGAGCAACTCGGGAAAAATGTATCTTTCAGTCAATCCCATGGGTGGAGTGGCTTTTTCATGATGAATATGAATTCACCTTAATATCAGGTTTGACCTTAAGATCAGCACAAACTTGGAATGTCAACAGCAGTACCTTTAAGGGATTGCGGGCAAACTTATATGATCCTAATGTTGTGAAGGTGGCACTGTGCCTTAGCACACAGAAATGACTTTTTGTATTATTGAGATAGAGATAGATAGATTACAGATGCCTGAACAAACACACATAGAGAGACATATGAAATATGTCAAAGTGAAGGGTTTTCTCTTATGAATAACACCATCTTGCTATTGTAATATGCATAGGCTACCTAACTGCTCTGCTAGGTGTGTGGGATAGAAAAATAATTTATTCACGTCAAACTCCACTATTCTGTGCAGTTTTTATTTGTCTGTAGAGAATATATCTAGGTTCACAGTTTAGTTCACATAGTCTTTTGAAATAAAATTCATTAGCAAATTGCAAATGTGAAAAGGGAATGGTAATTCCCTCCTTCCAAACCATCTTCTGCTCTGTTCCAAGTAATCTATAATACTTCAAGCATTTTAAAATCTCACTGAACTGGAGTCGTGATAAAACTCACACTTGGGAATTATCCAGAAGACCAGCCTGTCTGGCTATCTGAAAGAACACATGTGACCCTACTTGAATTTTGAGATCCTCGGGGAAAGGCTTTGTTTCAGTTCCACCACCAACACTGGCCCATTTGGTAAAGACCTTAGTGGCTGCTCTCAAGCTATAGTGTTTTCTCTCACACTTGGCTACAGTGCCTACCCTACCCAATTCCTGTCTTCTTTCAGAAAACGTGACCCTTTATTGGAGAAGGATTTTGCCAGTAAGTGGTTGTTGCAGAAAAACTTGTAATGCTGGGGAGGGAACATACTGTGCCTTCTTCTCCCTTGTTTTTTCTTACTTGTTTTTAGTTGATCTAGTTGGGTTTATTTTATTTTATTTTTTTTGTGAGGATTGCTTTTAGATTATGTACTGTTATAATTTGAGTTGTAAATAATTTTGGATTCTGTACTGGTAGAAAGGCAGTGTATGAATAAAATCTAATAAGTATGAAAGATGTTCCCTTGACCTCTGCAAATGCTAACCTTTGCATATATCATGCACATATTCCCATATGCTCCAGGGGTGTAAGATGTAGAAACCTATGAAAAATCAACCTTGAATTTACAACAGTGATCAGCCAGGTGCTTCTACAAAAGTCTCCAGAAAGACATGAAGTGTTGCCCAAGAAGCTTTCCATGCTCCTAAATGTATAGACACCACTATTTAGTTAGGATAGTAAATAGCTGCTGATAGACTTTTCCTTCATGGATTTGTCCGTTCCTTTTAAAAAGTCTTTCAACCTAGAGATGGTAGATTTGTGGTAGCAAATTCATCCATCAACTGACCACATGTTGTCAGCTGTAATCCATTGCAAATTACAGTACAATCCTGTGCTTGTCTACGGGAAAGTAAATCCCACTGGGTGGGTTTGTGGGTATAATTCACATATATGAATAGAGGACTCCAGCCACAAGCTCATTAGATGACTGTAAGCCCTAATATTATGAGACAGGAGCAAAATGTTCTTCATTCACAGCTATACTGCAAAACACTTATGCTGTTTTCCAGTACAAACAAATGCCGGAATTTTAACTGCTTTTTTGAAGGTTTTACATTAAATTAATGGTTTTAATAAAGATGTCTATTTGATTTTCTAAAACTTTTGTATTATCCAGTATTTTAGCTATATTGGTTTCAACTTATATTACAAGCTGCCTCAAGTCCCATACTGGAAAAAAAGTGGGATGTAAATAAAATATAATAGAGGAAGGAGAAAGAGCTTCAGTGGAATTATAGGAGTATGTATAGTGATTTGGTCATAAAGATGGATGATAGTCCCATGAATGAGACTGAGGCCATTTCCTTACTAGCCTGGTTATAGTTTGAATATCCCACTTTCAACTTCCTATGGAATCCTGGGCTTTGCAGTTTAGGGAGGTGCCTTTGTTGAAAGTAGAATAATAGCACTATAACAGCCTAGTGTGGAAATTGCCTGAAACTCTTCTGATAAACAGAGGTTTTATAATTTGTAATATTCTAGCAGTTTTTGTAACTGAGTTACACTGTGTTGATCTGTAAGCACCTCTCCATCCTCAGACATACAGACACAACAGAATCTTGGGTTACAGTGACAACGCAAGGTTCTTTGGTCCTTTTTTGGTACCAGAAAAGGGATGGATATCATTTCTTTGTACATAGATCCACATGAAATGTAGATCGTAATACTAACGGAAAATACATAAATAAAAGAAGTAGTTGATTGTTGTGATGGTGATCTAATTAGGTCTGTAAGATTTATGGAAGTCTTACAAATTTGATTAAGAAGCAACATGTGGTTTACAGGCCAACTCTAACTCAAATTATGCCAGGTAAAATGGGCGGGGGGGGGAAGCAGAAATCCTAGAAGTGAACCACATGCCATTATGGCCCCACCTCCTCTGAGTAACCACCATACTGATTGCCCAACCATTTTGCTGTAGCCCGGGTTGGAGGCAGGATTTTTTTTTTTCTATCTTCCTTACCAGGCCTGCTGCATGGTTGTATGAGAGGGACTGAAGCATCTTTAAATGTGCCTATGTCTTCCACATTCCACTTTTTGACTTCTTTTTGCATGGAACATCTAAATTAAAAGAGTTTTCCGTTGGTGGACTGGGAGGCATCTGGGGTCAAAACTGTCTTCCTACCTGTCTCTTTCCTGGTACATCAGTAATTCTGTTGCTTCTTAGGGGTCCTCAGCCAGTTTTAAAGTGGGATTAGGATTGTTCCTCCTGGTGTTGGGTTAATTTAGAGCTTAGATAAATGTCTCTTTGGTGTAGGGCTCCAATAAGTAGGATCTCTAAGCCTATGTGATCTCATTGGTTTGGGTTTGGGGAGTCTTGTAGTCCAAAAAGTTAAAATTTCTAATCTCTATGTGAATTGGAATATGATTATTAATTATAGTACTTAATTTATTATCATTATATGATTGCTAATAGATACCAAAGTTCATGATAGTTAGTTTTTATAAAAAAATTTAGTTTAAACTTTTGTCTTTAATTATGTCATAAAGAAAAATAATGGCTATTTTTTTTCCTGTAGGTTTAGGGGTTTAAAAATTAGACCTTTTTGCAATCAATTGATTGAATTATTGTCTAAGAACTTAGATAAACTGAATTACCCTTGTTTCTGGAGGGAGTCAGACATTCCACATTTTTAATATTTATAGGACTTTTATAAAGAAAAAATTTCATTTTTTTTGCATTTTATAGATTAAATTATTGCTCATAAGAACTTAAGAAAAACACCAATAGCCTTGTTCTGGACCAGCTCATGACATTCCACAGAATTTCATATCAAGTCATTTATGGGCACCATATAAAAGACACAGTTTCATTCTGTTGTTTGTTTTACCAGGGAGGTTATAGCAGCAAGCTAAAGACTTCCCACTGATCTCAATCAATCAGAATAAAGCAGTGTGTTACCTGTTTACTGACTCTTGTAAACATGTTTTCTTAGATTGGATGCACCATATACACAAGGACAGAGTATAAAGCCCAAGTCTTATTTCTTAAGGGCTCATTAAAATTTGAATCCCAGAAGTACTTCCATGAGGCTATGAAATACATGGAATGTTATACATTACTCAAGAAAAAAATTCTGTTTTAGTGCTTGATTACACTTGAATCATGGAACCTTTCTGCAATGCACTCCAACACCTCTCCTTTTTGCTGTTGTTCTTTACAATAGCTTTCCTCCTGATGAAGCTTGCCAGCCCTTCAAAGCTCGCCAGCTATTTTATAACTTTTTGGTTGATCCTGATAAAAGTACTGTCCTATAATTCATTTCTTTTTTTTTTTAATTCAAATTAATCAATGCGTCTGCACACTTTTTAAATGACCTGAAACTCTTCCTCCCTGCAGGACTCTTTCATTGTAAACTCATGAATTATCATTTTGTGCACCTTCATCTTCAGAAAATAAAACAACTGTACTGTACTTTTCTAGCTCCATAGTAAGGGCTGACTTATTCAGTTTCTTCCAGTTTCTACCACAGTCACTGGCAGTGTGCAAAAAACTCTATCACATTATGTATACTTTCCTGAAAATTAGTTGCAACCCTTTTTTCTAGATCTCAATTAATAAGTGATGACGGTTAATAGTATTCTCTAAAAGCATTTTAGATTTAGGGTTCCTTAAGAACATTCTCATAAAGCTCTGTAGGGTACTCCCAAAATAGGCATTGATAATCTGAGTTAGGATTATGGATTTGGACCCAACACATCTGGATGTCTGAGTTTCTTCCCTACTGTTTTTGTCCTGGGCCTTTCACAACAGTGTTGTTTGATATAAATCATCCATCAGCAGCCATTCATGAATGCTGCTGAAGAAGTAGGGATGGACACTCTGGAATTATACTTACCAAAATGTTGTATTGTAAAACACCATGAAATGGTATGTATATCTCAACTTCAAAAAAATAATGGTGACCTGTATGATTAAAGGCTAGAATTCTTGGGACATTCAGGATGGAAACTCTGCAGAGGACTAATTAGCACAGAAGTGTATTAATGTCCTATGGAAGCAAAATATTGCTCAAGATTTTATAATAAACGTTTCTACTATATGCAGAACAAGAAATGCCAGATGTTCAACCTTGGTTCAAAAAAGGAAAAGGCATTAGAAATCATATTGAAAACATATGTTGGCTAATAGAGAATACCAAATGATTTCAGAAGAAAATCAGACTATGCTTTATAGATTACAGCAAAGTCTTTGATTGTGTAGATCATCAGTAATTACGGATAGCTGTAAACATATGAGCATGCCACAACACTTGATAATCCTGATGTGTAACATATACTCTGGACAAAAGGCCACTGTCAGAATAGACTACAGAGAAACAGGTTGCAATTGACAAGAGGTCTGACAAGTCTGCATTTTATTACACCATCTGTTTAATTTATATGTAGAAATCAGGATTAGACTCAAAGGAAGAAGGTGAGAAAATTGGACAAAGGAAGACCAATAATTTAAGATATGCAGATGGCATCATACTATAGGCAATAACTACTTTTGAAAGTCAACACAGAAAGCCTGGGTTCCAAAATTTTTGTCAGCTTGAGCTATATACCAAGATATGTATGTTAAAATATCCAGCCAAGTGCAAAAACAGGGTTAAAGCTGAACATTAAGAAAACAGAAAATAGTGACATCAGAAAATTTACATAATTTTAAAGTGGAGAATGACAGCATTGAAATAGTTAAAGATTTTTGCATACTTAAGGTAGTCATAAATCAAAATGGAGACTGTAGCTAAACAATCAGATGAAGATTGACTGAAGGGGCATGTGAATGAAGGAATAAGATCCTCAAGTGTATAGATGTATTATTAAATAACAAAATCAGCATCACCCATGTCAAGTATTACCAGTTTCTGTGTATGCTTCTGCAAACTGAAAGGAAATGTGGTGCTGAAAAAGACAAATGGATCCAAAAGCAAAGCAAGCCTGAACCTATATTAGAAGCCAAAATAACTAAACTGAGGCTTTTGAGCTTTGAGCATATCATGAGGGATTCTGACTCACTGGAAAATATGATAATGCTTGGTAGTAGAAGACAATAGGACAAGAGGAAGATGATGTTACAGATGGATTGTTTTAATAAATGAAGCCACAGCCTGGAGTTTGTGAGAGCTGAGCTAGATTGTTGATGATTGGGGCTTATGGAAGTTTCTTATCCATAGGGTAACCATAAGTTGAAACCAACTTGATGGGAACTCTGTCCAGAAAAAAAAACTATCTATCAATCAAACAAACATCTCTTGGTCAATAAATGGGGTGCCATATTAAGGAACATTTTACTAAGTTTTTAAAATTATTTCTATTTTTATTAAAAAACATGAGTGAATTAACAATCAATTGCCCATTTAATTGTGTTTTAACATGATACTTAGGGTTTTGTCATACTTGCATTTTGTCTATGTTAGCTCTGATTTTATTGTGTGCGGTCTTGGATCCCAATTTTGGAAGAAATACAGGATATAAATAAATAGATAAATCATGAAAAGCTACTAAGGAATTATAGATGGCCAGATAGCAGGGCACTATGGAAGCCTGAGTAGCATTGGGACTGGCATGGGAAGGGAAAGGTTAACTCTTTCTCTTCCTGCCTCTCTAAAGCCACTATTTGCTTTCCAAGGTAGGCCTCCATTATTCCCTTCCCACGTAATACTATGCTGAGCTGGGCTGACCCTTACAAGATTAAATTAATAACTGTCATAGTGGTAGGACTGCACAAGTGTTATTCATATTTTAACTGCTGCTCAACATTTCAAGAGGATCTGGATCCACAAGGAAACAGTATGTCAACTCAGTTTAGGATTGACACAAAAACATTCAGAATATAGACATCTTCAAGTGGCTCAGAAACCATTTTCAGAACAAGTAGTGTTGAGACTCAATGGAAGCCTGTTGAAGGAGTCATATGCCAGAAGGGATGGATCCAAAGTCAAAGCTGGTGGGTTCAAAGCTAGCAGTGGGGTGAGTCATCCTTCTCTATCCTCTTCTCTCTCAAAGAGCAAGGAGAGAAACAGCTGGGGGCAGAAACAAGGCAAAATAACAGGATTCTACAACCTTTCCTTTAACTTTTTCCCAGTAGGCAGTGAGAGGTATCCACCCCAGGCAGATTCACGCTGTTCCGGAAGAGAAACAAATTGTTACTTATTTACAGTGCACTTCTAGGCATGTCTAATCAGAAATAAATGCCATCAACATGTGTTTTACAGGGCAGCAAATCCCTGTATGGTTTGTTATTAATGTATTTTTGGTGTCAGAATGGAGGTTAGGTATATGTAGAGCTGTCTGTCTCAAGTCAGAGACAGTTGATATCTCCATTGTCAGTGGGGTAGTAAATCTACTTCAGGATTTAATATAAAGGACCTAACCAAGGCGGTGAAGTATAGTTGGAGTATAGTTAAGGACTTAGGGTAGCTCCCTTAAAGTTCAGACTAAAACCCAGAATGGATTCCCCAGTCCATAGAAATAGAAAGCTCCAGCCCCATTAACTGCATCACCTCAGATATATAATATCTTGGTCCAGTCTTGAACTTGTGGTAAATGAATCCATTGTCTTTCAAACCTGTGAGGAAAATTAAAGCGTTACACTGAGTGCCAAGATTACACTATGCTCAAAAGTTACCACTCAGTGCTGCCACAGGGTCTGTAGAGCTCAAGGAAAAAAGAAACAGTTTTGTTTTTAGCATAGTTGCTGAAAACCAACTGCCAGTGGCTGTTTAAGCATTTGTTGAAACAACCTTTTAGCTTATACTTTTATTTGATTTCTTTCGCCCTCCCTGATGTTTGTATATTCTTGTCTGAGTTTCCAGCATAAACAAAAAATGGTAAAGAGCATACTGTAGATAAGCCTTCAAATTGTTATGTGGCATTTTACCCACATATCTGTCAAGTAAAAGGTTAGAATTTTCACTCTTCTGAGGAAAACATACCAATTAGCAGCCAGGCAATCCTGTTGTAAGCTTAAAGCTTGGGGAAAAGTTTGACATATTTGCAGATACAGTCCCTGCTATTTGTGATCATACATTTCTATGATTAATCATCTGGCTGACCCAGACCTTGTGGTGCTAGTAAAATGCCTGGTTGCACCTAATAGGATAGGACATGGTCCAGTCAAACATATGTGCTGTGTAGAGAGATCACCAGCATTTTTATACTGGGGTCAGTGGCACTGATTTCAATTGAACTTCCTCTCTAATAAGGGTGCAGACTAGATGTTAACTATGGATTACTATGCATGTTTACTCATACATAAATCTGGTTGAATTTAATACTTTTAGATAAGTGGGTATAGGATTGCAGACTACATTACAATGGGCCTTTCCTCACTACACTGTTATAGTGGTATTATTCCACTTTCAACATCCTATGAAATCCTGGGGTTTGTAGTTTAGGCAGAGGCATTTAGAATTCTCAGCCAGAGAGCTCTTTGGCCTCAGTAAACTACAAACCCCACAATTCCACAGGATATTGAAAGTGGAATAATACCACTATAACAGTGTAGGGCAGAAAGGCCCACTGATGGGAAAATTAAGAGTGTATTTAGTTCCTTTTGAAATCAGTGTGATTTCAGAGTAGCTTGGTCCTGGCTCAAGCTTGCTTGCTTTCTCAGTAAAATCCCACTACCAGGGAATGCTGCAATCTGTGCACCAGACAAAAAACATGAGACAAGTTGTCATTTCTTACCTAGTGGTTGCTCCATTGTTTTTGATAGAATCAACTGGCACATGCAATTTTAGAGGCTGTTTCCAGGTGCCTCAGACTACAAATCGCATCATTCCCTGTCATTTGTGGCCCAGCACATCTGTAAAGTGCCAAGTTGGGTGAAGGAAAGTTTAAAATGAAGGTGCTGATAAGAAAATTTGCCACCAGAGGTCAACAGTGACAATTCACAAACTAATTCTTCATAAACAACTTGTTTTGAAACTGAATGTGTTAAAGGGCAAATTACCACAATGCAGTAAGTTAAAGTGTTTCACCTTGTCATTGTTAATGACAATAACACTGATCTTCAATTTTCAGGTGTTTAGGAATAACCAATTAATTTTCAAAGCTTTGGTCTGGATTGAAACCAGAGTATTAGTGTTGCATTCTCCTACTTAAATTTCCTGGGTATTAAGGGAGATCCTTCATTTAGTCCCATCTCCATAAGAAGTGGGTTTGGGTGAGGATGCAAGAGAGAACTTGCTTCCTTGGAAGCATTCCCAGGTTCTAGAAGGGCAGGCAGCCTACCTGTAACTGGAGTTCTTCAAGTGGTCATCTGTTAACTCACACAAAATGGGTCTTCTGCACCTGCGCAGTACTCGCTATGGAATCGTCTAGATATCCATGCCTAGTATTTTGGCAGGAACCCCGCTCCCTTCCCCTGAGGCTATATAAGGCCCTTTCTCGGTCCTACCCTCAGTTCTGTGACTGCCACAGCAGTATTGGCAGAGGGGCAGGGCAGGACACTAAGAGGAGAGGAAGGGTGGGATTGTGTGAATTCACACTTGACCACTCAAAGAACTCCAGTTACAGGGCGGCAACCCGTCCTTCTTCTTCATGGTCTATGTGACCCACACAAAATGGAAGACTGGCCAGCTACAAAGAAGGAGGTGGGAGCATCAGTGAAACCTCATACAGGAAGTAGTCACCCATGCCCTGACCCACCAAAGGTAAATATATTAGGCAGCAATGAGAAATTATGTGGTGTTTATCAGTTAACACATAAAGAGAGTAGATGTCGGGGTCTCCGGCCCCACCGGCCCCGCCGGAGCCTCGGAGGCCGCCGCGGAGATGGCGCCCGAGGCCGAGGGCACGCCGGCCTCCTCGCGAGTCGCGGCAGAGGCCTCCCGTGCCGAGAACGGCCAGTCGGCCACCGATGGGGCCTCTGCCGCCGCGGAGGAGACCGCGGAACAACCCACCGCCGGGGACGGTCGCCCGGTCGTCCCCACGGGTCCCACCACCGGGGGGGAGGCTGCGGAACCTACCGCTGTGGCAGATGGCCGCCCGGACGTCGGCTCGAGTCCTGCCACCGAAGAGGAGGTTGCGGAGCTGCCCGCCACGGAGGACGGCCACCCGGGCACCGCAGCGGATCTCGCTGCCCACCCAAGGGGCTGCAGGACCTTCCGTCGCCGAGGGGGAACGCCCGGACGCCGCCAAGGGCCTTACCACCGGGGAGGAGGCCATCGGGCCCCCTCCCACGTGGCGACAGCGACGGCAGGCCAAGGAGGCCGCCCCGACGCTCCCGTCGGCTACTGGAGCGTTGGGCGGAGAGCTCACAGCTGGCTGATCATGCGCAGCTGTGAGGCAGGCAGAGGACCTGCAGCTGCAGGATTGGTCGGCGCCGGTCCAGGGGCCCATTTAAGGCCGGAAGGAGGGCAAGTTCGGCACGGGGCAACAACCGTCGGGATACCTGCGCCGTCGGTCTGTCCCGGGACCCGTGCCCGCCGAAGCTCCGTCCGGAGGAACTGCCAGCCAGCTGCCTCTTCGTTACCAGGGTGAGGAAACCCCTTCCTTTTGTTACTCCGTTTGCCTGCTGCAAGGTCTGCTTTTGTTTGCGGCACTGCTGGCTGGAATTCCGAGGCTAGCCTCGGCCTGAGACCACCCTAGCCTGCCCGGCCCTGCCCTGTCACCGACAGATTGTTGCCCCGTCACCTGCCGGGCAGGATGGAGGGAGAGAATGCGGCCTTGAGGGCCCAAGTGGCTGCCCAAGCGCAGGAGAACCAGAACCTGCGAACCCAGGTGGACCAATTGACCCAGGCCCTGCAGAACCTGCAGTTCCAGGTGGGGCAGCTGCAAGCGGTCCGGTCTCCCATGGCGAAGATTCCGATTGCTGTCCCACAGCGCTTCTCAGGGGACCCGACAGATCTCGAGACCTTCATTGCGAACTGCCGCCTGTACATCGAGGTACGTGGCCAGGACTTCCCGAACGAGCGGGCCCAGGTGGCGTTCATCATAAGCCTGCTGTCCGGTTCCCCCGCCCGGTGGGCCACGCCCTTGCTGTGTCAGAACAGCGGTGTCCTTGATAGTATAGCGGCCTTCCTGCAGGCCTCCCAGGAGGTCTGGGGCGACCCCGTGTGGAACGAGACCGCTAGCCGCCAGCTGCGCCAGCTGCAGCAAGGAAGGGGATCGGTGAGGGAATACACCACTACCTTTTGCTTGTTGGCCCAAGACCTGGACTATAATGATGCCGCCCTCCAAGACCAGTTCCGGGCCGGTCTGGCAGCCGAGATCCTGGATGAACTGGCGCGCAGCTCACCGCCCCCTACCCTGGAGCGGCTGATACAACAGGCCCTACGGATCGACGGGCGGCTGGAGGCGCGTAGACAGGCCTGCCGGACGGCGGTGCCAGGCACGCGGTCTACGGTTGGGCCCGGCCCGGGCCTGCTGTGTCCCGGGAACTGCCACCTGCCTGACCAGGGGCTGGCGCATCCAGTAGTCAGTCAGATTTGGGAGAGCCCATGCAGCTGGGCACGGCTCGTCCGCGACTGTCCCCGGAGGAGAGGGAGCGTCGCCGGTGCGCTGGGCTCTGTTTGTATTGTGGGCTCGGAGGGCATTTTGCCCGGGTGTGTCCTGCCAAATCAGTTCTGGCAGGGAGGGCGGGAAATGCCCTACCCCAGGTTGAGAGGGCCTGCGTGGCCTGGGGGAGCTTGACAACCAAGGCCCTGGAAGCTCATCGGTGCCTAAGCGAGATCCCCTGCTAGTGGCCGCGACGGTGACTTTCGGCGATTCCGTGGCCGTTCTGGTAGGGGCCATGATAGATTCCGGCCGTCCAACAATTTCCTCGACACCCAGTTCGCTCGGGACCTCTGCATCCCGCTGGAGCCACTGCCCGAGGCCCGGCCAGTGGAGACGACTGATGGACGGCTGCTGCGCTCGGGACCAGTCACCCACCAGACCGCCCCGGTGGAGTTGGAGATCCAGGGTCATGTCGAGCGGATCCGCTTCCTGGTGTCCACAGTTCCCCACTTCCCCGTGGTGTTGGGCATGCCATGGCTCTCACGCCACGACCCCCATATCTCCTGGTCACACCGCGAGGTGCTGTTTGCGTCCCCCTACTGCCAGGAACACTGCTGGCCGGAGCGCCTGATGGCCGTGCTGGAGTCCCCAGGGGCCATGTCCTCAGTAGCATTGCCGCTCAAGTACTCGGGAATATGCGGATGCCTTCGACCCGAAGGAGGCCGACCACCTGCCTCCGCACCGGATCTATGACTGCGCCATCGACCTGGTTCCGGGGGCCCTGATACCCGCAGGCCGGATCTACGCCCTCTCCGAACCTGAGTTGGCCGCCCTGAGGGACTTTCTGGAGAAAAACCTGCTCCGAGGCTTCGTGCGCCCCTCCACGTCTCCGGCAGGGGCCCCTGTACTGTTTGTGCGCAAGAAGTCGGGGGACTCCGGCTCTGCAATGACTCACCGAGCCCTCAATCGGATCACCATCTGGAATCGTTACCCCTGCCGCTCATCCCGGAACTCCTGGAACGCCTGCGGCATGCGAGGGTGTTCACGAAACTGGACCTGCGGGGGGCCTATAACCTAGTGCGCATCCGTGCGGGGGACGAATGGAAGACGGCGTTCCAGACCCGATACGGGCATTACGAGTATACAGTGATGCCGTTTGGTCTGTGTAATGCTCCGGCGGTCTTCCAACACTTTGTGAACGATGTGTTCCGTGACCTGCTTGACCGGTTTGTGATTATCTACTTAGATGACTTCCTCATCTACTCACCAAACCAACAGGTGCATGATGAGCACGTCCGCACGGTCCTGTAGCGTCTGCGGGAACACCGGCTATACGCCAAGTGCGCCTTCGATCTCCGGGAGGTCGACTTCTTGGGCTACCGGGTGACGCAAAGGGGGATGAGATGGATCCGGCCAAAGTAGAGGCGATTGTGTCGTGGCGGTCCCAGGGTGCTGCAAGGATGTGCAGCGCTTCCTTGGATTCGCGAACTTCTACCGGAAGTTCATCCCTGACTACGCGGCTTTGGTGGCGCCCATTACCAGGGTTCTCCGGGGCAAGGCGCCATTCCGGTGGGGTCCTGAGGCTCAGCTGGCCTTCGAGCATCTGAAGACCCAGTTCGCGACGGAGCCGATCTTGCAACACCCCGGCCCCAAGCGGCCGTTCGTGCTGGAGACTGACGCGTCCGACGTGGCCGTCGGGGCGGTCCTGCTCCAGCCCGCAGGCCCCGAGGGGCAACTGCTGCCGTGCGCATACCACTCCCGGCAGCTCACTCCTCCCGAACAAAACTACACCATCTGGGAGAAGGAGCTCTTGGCCGTGAAAACGGCATTCGAGGCCTGGCGCCACCTCCTGGAAGGGGCCCAGCATCCCGTACAGGTACAGACGGACCACCGTAACCTGGAGTATTTACAGACTGCCCGCAAGCTGACCCCACGACAGATGCGGTGGGCCCAATTCTTCTCCAGCTTCGACTTCCAGCTGCAGTATGTTCCCCGAGCTTGCAACCGGCGAGCAGACGCCTTATCACGGAAGCCCGAGTACGCCACCACCGGGGAACTTGAGGCTTGGTCCACTATCCTGCGCCCAGAGAACTTCGCCGCCACCGTTGATATAACGGCCTTGTCGCAGCGCATACGGGCAGCCCAGGCTGGGGAGCCGTTCCAGGAGAGGCTACAGGCACCGGATCCCGCGTCCCCATGGTCCCGACGGGAGGGACTGCTCTACCACCGCGGCAGGCTGTTCGTGCCAGCCGGACCCTGCCGCGAGGAGGTCCTCCGCCTCTGCCATGACGGGAGTCTGGCCGGGCACTTCGGACTCTTTAAGACACTGCACCTGGTTCTGCGGAAATTTTGGTGGCCCCGGGTACGGAGCGATGTGGACCGGTATGTCCGCTCCTGCCCTGTGTGCCACCGGGCCAAATACCCTTCTGGAAGGCCTACCGGGCTGCTGCAATCCCTGCCCACTCCAGCCGGCCCCTGGCGCTTGGTCTCCATGGACTTTATTACTGAATTACCGGAATCCAAGGGCCACACTACCATACTGGTAATAGTGGACTTATTTACCAAGATGGCCCACTTAGTGCCGTGTCCAGCTCTCCCCTCAGCCAAGGAGACGGCCCGCCTGGTCGTACAACACGTCTTCCGGCTGCACGGCCTGCCAGAAGGAATAGTCACAGATCGGGGAGTGCAATTCACGGCCCGCTTCTGGCAGAGCTTACTCCGGCTCTTGGACATTAAACAGCTCCTGTCCTCAGCCCACCATTCACAAACAGACGGCCAGACGGAACGAACCAACGCAACCTTGGAGCAGTACCTCCGCTGCTATAGTTGTTACCAGCAAGACTCCTGGAGTGACCTTCTTCCGCTGGCCGAATTCGCATACAATAATGCGGTCCATGCCTCGACCCAACAGTCCCCGTTTATGGCCAACTACGGGTACCACCCGAGATGGTTCCCGCCCATCGGGGTTCTGTCGGCTGTGCCAGCTGCCGACCAGTGGTTACAGGAGCTCCACGCCTTGCAGGCTGTCCTACGGAAGCAGCTCGAGGAAGCCAAGGAGGGGTACAAGCGTACGGCAGATGCACACCGTCAGCCGGGGGCTCCGCTGCGGGTTGGGGAGCAGGTCTGGCTATCCACCCGTTTCCTGCGGTCCGACCGCCCCAACCATAAGCTGGATGCTCGTTATATTGGCCCTTTCATGATCACAGCTCAGATCAACCCTGTAGCCTTCCGTCTGCAGCTCCCTTGCTCCCTCCGGATCCACCCGGTGTTCCATCGCTCGCTGCTGCAGCCGGCCGCAGGGCTGCGGCCTGACGTCAGCCAGAGGGCGCCTCCCGGCCCGCTTACTGTCGATGGGGAAGCAGAGTACGAAGTAGCGGAGATCTTGGACTCCCGCCGCCGCCATGGCCGTCTCCAGTACCTGATCGACTGGCGCAGTCACAGCCTGAGGAACGGTCCTGGGAAGACGCCTCTGGGGTTCATGCACCCCACCTGGTGCGCCTTCCACCGTCGGTATCCGACCAAACCACGGCCGCCCGCGGGGGGGAGTATCCGTGGAGAGGGGAGTGATGTCAGGGTCTCCGGCCCCGCCGGCCCTGCCAGAGCCTCGGAGGCCGCCGCGGAGATGGTGCCCGAGGCCGAGGGCATGCCGGCCTCCTCGCGAGTCGCGGCAGAGGCCTCCCGCGCCGAGAACGGCCAGCCGGCCGCTGACGGGGCCTCCGCGGAGGAGGCCGCGGAACAACCCACCACCGGGGACGGTCGCCTGGTCGTCCCCGCGGGTCCCACCACCGGGGGGAGGCCGCGGAACCTACTGCTGCGGCAGACAGCCGCCCGGACGTCGGCTCGAGTCCCGCCACAGAGGAGGAGGTCGCGGAGCCGCCCGCCACGGAGGACGGCCGCCCGGGCACCGCAGCGGATCTCGCCGCCACCCAAGGGGCTGCAGGACCTTCCGTCGCCGAGGGGGAACGCCCGGATGCTGCCGAGGGCCTTACCGCCGGGGAGGAGGCCATCGGGCCCCCTCCCACGTGGTGACAGCGACGGCAGGCCAAGGAGGCCGCCCGACGTCCCGTTGGCTACTGGAGCGTTGGGCGGAGAGCTCACAGCTGGCTGATCACGCGCAGCTGTGAGGCAGGCAAAGGACCTGCAGCTGCATGAGGGCTGCAGGATTGGTCGGCGCCGGTCCAGGGGCCCATTTAAGGCCGGAAGGAGGGCAAGTTCGGCACGGGGCAACAACCGTCGGGATACCTGCGCTGTCGGTCTGTCCCGGGACCCGTGCCCGCCGAAGCTCCGTCCGGAGGAACTGCCAGCCAGCTGCCTCTTCGTTATCAGGGTGAGGAAACCCCTTCCTTTTGTTACTCCGTTTGCCTGCTGCAAGGTCTGCTTTTGTTTGCGGCACTGCTGGCTGGAATTCCGAGGCTAGCCTCGGCCTGAGACCACCCTAGCCTGCCCGGCCCCGCCCTGTCACCGACAGTAGAAAGGCAATGCATAAATTGGAAAGCAGGTAATAGTAAGGAATATAACATACTCATGGAATACTGAACATTAAACATCACAGGAACATAAGCAGTTCTTAGTGAATGGAGGCAAACAGCACTACCCTGCTGAAAATGGTATCACTAGAGGATCTCTAGTCAATCCTGTAGTGTGAGATAAAGGTTGTCAGTTGTGACCAGATGGTAGTTTTGCAAATGTCCAGTATGGGGACATCCTTCAGGAAAGCAGCTGAGGATTCTGGTGGCATGGCTTCTGATTTGCGGAGGGGGATTTTTCTCCTCCAGTTCATATACAAGTTGGATGGTGGAAGCCACCCACTTAGAGAGTCTTTGAGAGGAGATTGGCGGTCCTTTCTTCACATAGGAATAGCCAAGGAATAGCCTCTGTGATTTCCTATGTTCTGCAGTGCACTGAATGTAGAAAGCAAGAGCCCTGCAGACATCCAGGGAGTGCAGGACTCACTCTAAGTCTGAGAATGCATTCTGGAAGAATACAGGAAGAACAATGTCTTGGTTCAAGTGGAAAGCTGAGATGACGTTTGGTAGAAAGATGATGTCAGGGCGGAGGATCACCTTGTGGGTGTGGAAGCGAAGATAGGGTTTGTCTATCTCAAGGGTGCACAGTTCACTGGCTTTTCCAGCTGATGTGATGGCAATGAGGAAGCCCATTTTCCACAAGAGGAGGCGGAGGTCACATGTGGCCATAGGTTTGAAGAGTTTCTTGGAGATTAGGGAAAAGACCTGAGACAAGTTCCAGCCTGGGGTTGGCAGGGCAACAGGTAGTTGTAAATGCTTGTAGCCCTTGAGATAGTTGTGAACCAGGGGGTCTGCAAAACAGGAAGGTCTCCACAGTTATTGAAGGTGAGATGATATCTCAGACAGACAGCAACAGATCTATGAAAGGAGGACAGGAACTTGAGGAGGTAAATGGTGTCAAAGGACTTGATACCGAGTCTTCGATGTCAAAGAAAGTCAGTGAACCTCCACAGCTTATAGGAGTAAGAGTGGAGTGTTGAGGGTTTGTGTGCTGCCTTGATAACCTGTCGAACAGGAGGAAGGAGTGAGGCTAGTGGAGGAGGCTCCATGCTGTTAGTTTGAGGTTTTCAATGTTTGGGTGGTCGACTGTGCTGTTGTTCACAGTCAATAGGTCTAGTCTTGGTGGCAGCCTCTGATACCGATGGCTTGACAGCAGGAGCAGTCGGGTGAACCAGGATTGGTGGGGCCACCATGCTGTGATCATGATTGCTGAGGCCCTGTCTTGACGAACCTTCTTTATGACCCTTGTTACCAGAGGAAATGGGTGGGGGGAAGTAAACAGTTGGTCCCCGCCATCGGTAGAGGAACACATCCTTGAGGGACCTTTTGTGTAGTCCATTCCTTGCACAGAAAAGGCAGCACTGTGCATTCTCTGGAGAGGCAAAGAGGTTGACCACAGGTGTGAACCATCTGGCAAACATGTCATGAGGCACCAAGTTATTGAGCTTCCATTTGTGGGAGATCAGAGGAGTGCAGCTCAGCCAGTCTGCCACAGTGTTCTCAGTCTGGGAAGGTGGAGGGCCATTAGTAGGATATGTCAGGCAAGACACCGCTTCCAGAGACAGAAAGCCAGACTGAGCAAGGTTTGTGACCGAGTGCTTCCCTGCCTGTTCATGTAGTAGGCAACTGTGGTGTTGTCTGTTAGGATCTGGACTGTGTGGTTGGAGACTACATCCTTGAAGGCTTTGAGAGCCTTGAGGTCTGCTAGCATTTCTAGACTGTTGATGTGGAGAGTCCTGGTTGATTCTGTTCATCTGCCACAGACAGTGAGATGTTGAGTGTGGGCACCCCATCTGTCCTGCGATGCATCTGTTGTGATTGACATCGTGAGTTTCGGGAGGTGGAATGGCATGCCTGCAAGAACATTGTGAGAGTCCTTCCACCAGGACAGGGATTGGATGAGATACCTCAGTTCGAGAAGTGGAGACGGGGGTTGTCGATGAGTGGGTTGAAGATCTTCAGGAATCAGCTCTGCAGCAGTTGCATGTGGAGTCTTACCAGTGGAATGACGGTTGTAGTGGAGGTCATTCGGCCCAACAGCACCTGCACCAAGTGGGCAGTGGTGTGACAGTTCCTCTGCAGAGTCGATACCACTTTGAAGATTTGGTCGAGGCAGTCTCTCCGTGGGAAGTTGACGAGTTGAGTCTAGATCACCCCAATGAACTTTATGCAGTGGTTTGGGTGCAGTCATGATTTGGCAGCATTGATGGTAAGTCCAAAGTGTGGAGAAGGTGACAGGTTACGTCAAGGTCACTGTAAAGCTTCCTTCAGGAGTGAGAGATGATCAGCCAATCACTGATGTATGGGAACAGGACAATTCTGCACTATCAAAGAGCCGCCGCTACTACCGGCATCCATTTGGTGAATACTCTAAGGGCTGTACTCAGGCCAAAGGGAAGGACATGAAATCTGAAGGCCTGTCCGCTGATGGCAAGGAACTGCCTGTGGTCCAGCCAAATGAGGATGTGGAAGTATGCATCCTTGAGGTCCAAGGTAGCAAACCAGTTTCCTTCTTGGAGGAGGGGAAGAAAGGACTTCAAGGATACCATTCAGAATTTGCAGGTTCTGATGTAACGATTTACCCTCCAAAGGTCTAGGATGGGAAAGGTCCAGCATGTCCCTCTTTGAGCCCAGGAAATATCTGGAGGAAAAGCTGGTCCATAGGGCCAAGGAGAGGATTGGCTCTATTGCAACTTTTGTCTGAACGATGTGGATCTCATCTCTGAGAGGGGTCGATGGGTGTGTTATGTGAAGGCAGCTGATGGGAGGTATGGAGGTGAACTTGATTGTGTAGCCTTCAGCCATGATGTCAAGGACCCGGAATCCATCATGATCAACTACCAGGCATCAAAGTGTTTCCTGAGAGTGGACCCAAAAAAGACTTGGGAGAATGGAAGGGGTTGCCCTAGTGCCACGGACATGTTGGAATCTGTGGTAGTAGGCAGGTGGACAGTGGATGAATCTGTAGCAGTGGCAGTTGATGAGTTGGAGTCGTCCTGTGTAGCATCAAACCTGGTGTCTGGAGATATGGTTCTTCTTGTAGGTGGGTTTTTGCGGCCGTGAAGGAAGAAAGCATGGAGGCTGAGCTGGGGCGAACTGGGAAGAGTGATGAGGTATGTATGGGCTGAAAGTAAGGTGGGAATGTAGTCAGTACTGATGGTAATGGTACTTCGATGAAAGTTACTGAGACTGCATATCGTACTTTTGTACTGAGGAGTGCATTTTGTGGGTGTGCTTGAATTTTTGATCAGTAGTCTCATTGAACAGTCCAGTAGAGTCAAAAGGAAGAGTCTCAACCAAGGTCAGGAAAGATGATGAGAGGCCAGAGGAGCACACCCAGGAATGGCGATGGATAATGACCGAGGAGACAAAGGCCTTCAAGGCACAGTTGACTATGTGTCTCACCATTGTGATCTGCTGGGTAGTGAGCCATCAGGCCACATGGAGGAAATCTTCAAAGACACATTTCTCATCATCAAGAAGCCTGTTGATGAAGACTTTAATCTTGTCCCAAAGTCACTGATCTTAGGTGGACAGTCATGCTGAGTAATTTCTCATCTTAAATATCAGGGCAGCATTGGAGTAGTTTTTGTGGCCAGTGGTGTCCAGCCGCCTGCCCTCTTTGTCTGGAGGTGTGGAATGTAGGGACTGGGAAGTCTTTGTCTGGGCTGCATCCACAATGATGGAGTTGGCTATAAGGTGGTTTTGGACCCACGGTTCATCAGAACTGATCACCCTATATAGTGAATTGGATTTCTTTGACGTAGCAGGGGCAGAGGTAGGTGTAGACTACGGTTTCTTAAAGACTTGCAGGAGGTAAGGCAGTAGCGGAATAGCTGATACTGAGGGGGCCTGCTCCTGAGGCTGGTAATAAACCAGGTCATCGATAGTCTCCTTAGAGGCTTTGGTGGAAAAATTCAGGGTTTTGGCCATCCTCGAGATGAGGTCAGAGAGTGCCCTGATGTCATTGGAAGGGGTTCCCCATGGGAGACAGATGTCTCAGAGGGTTTGTTGTCCTGTTGATCCCCAGAGGGAGGTGGGGATCTGGAGAAGGATTGCCAGGCAGGGACATCAGGGATAGCACTCCTGGAGTTATCATGGCCCTGCGTGACCAGAGATGCCATCTCTGTGGCCTCTGCCAAGGTTGGGGGTATCATGCCCTGCTTCCACAGCATGGACTCTGATTCAGAGTCTGAAGTAGAGGGCATGCCAGAGGCTGGCACAGAAAGTATGCCAGGGCCTACTGTACAGAGGGAGGTTGCAGTGTCGGAAACAGAACAAGGAATGGTGCCAGCTCCAACAAAGAGTCCTGCCTCTTCAGATACAGAAGAACACCTAGACCCAGCTTCGCACAGCACAGGAAGCAAAGAGAGATCCAGCAGCACTCTTTCAGAATTTATAACTGGCAAAAATCAATCAAGGCACAGCTGCCCTAGACTTTGGATCTATTTAGCTGGTGTCCTTCCCCTCCAGCAGTTGTCAGAGCTTATCTGACCTGCTACCTTGCTGTATGCCTTGACAAATGCTCAGATTAACCTTGGACACTCCCTTGCTGTGAAAGCCTGTCAAATTCTGTTTATGTTGGAATTTATTTATGACTTCTTGCTCACTGCCTGGAAGTAAGTAACAATTTGGGAGATACACAGTTTGTTTTGTTTGAATTATCAGCTGTGCCAGAACTGAGATAGGACAAGGAGAGAGGTTGTTCCTGAGATGTTTCTGTAGTTGGGTGTAGTCTAGGTCATTTCAGTGGAAGAGATGGTCTAGAGTCAGAGTAGGCCGGTGTCAGAGATCGATGTCAACATCGAGTAACAACCTCTTCGTAGTACCTGTGCTTCCTATGTCGATGCCAAGGTATGTAGATCTCTTCCAATGAATATTCATTGGAATAGTCAGACGGTGAATAGTATAGGTAAATACGGCATCGACGGGAACAGGAGTACTCGTGATGGGCGGCTCTTCAGCATTGAGAGTGGTGATAGTGGTCAGATGAGGAGACTGACTTGGATCCCGTCCTGCTTCAACATGAACTCCGTTGATGCCAGTGGTGGCAGCAAGGGCTGATTTCAAAGACGAGCAGGATTGATGTTGTTGGGACTGATGTATAGATTAATGGATTGGTGATTTGGAGGGCCCATGATGGGTGGGGAGGGACAGGTGAATAGTCCTTCTGAGGCACCTCTCTAACTGGTATCACCTCCAGCTGGACATTGTCCAGGGGGAGTCCTAGTGGGTGTTCGGAGCAGGGGTATGCTCGATGATCTCTCCATCAGACACCTGAGAAGGGATTGAAGGTGAACGGGAACAACGGCAACTTTCAAGTGCAGAGGCCTGGAGGAGGGGATGCCTCTGTGGGGACTCTGTTGGTACAGCTGGATCTGTCTCAGAGATGGTAACCATGGTTAGTGGTTCCACATGAGTCTGGGAAGAGGATACTTCCCTAGTTTTCTTCCTCCAGGGCCTCATTGTGTCTTTTGCAAGGGAGTGACCAGGAGTAGGGGGCAGCAGAGGTGATGATACCACTGATGTAGAAGCCAAGGGCCTTGATCTGCTTGAAATTGACACTGAAGACATGTGGTTTGAGTGGGCAGTAGATGGTACCAGGCTGAGTGGTCCTGTTGTACTGTCTTTGAAGGAAGGTACTGAAAATCCTTTGAGGAGACGTGACGGCCCACTTTCTGTGAGGTTTCCATCCTAAAGGTTCTTGCAGAGATGGCCTTGTCCAGTGGATAAGTGGAAGCAACCGAAGCAGACGGGCCAGTTGGCGTTTTCAAGGCCTGTTCGTAGAGGATGGCATGAAGCCGAGTCTCTCTGTTCCTCCTTGTCTGGATGGTAAAGGCCTGGCAGTGGACACAAGCAGCCAGATTATGGGCTTCACTTAGGCAAACAAGGCACCTAGAATGCCCGTTACAGTCCAGTATCTTCACATTACACAATTGACAATTCTTGAAAAAAGTTGTTGATGCCATAAAAGACAGAACCAAAATCGAAAGACGAAGATGATGTCAACAGGAAAAACAGGTCAAAACTGGGAAGGCTAGATAGATGTTTGATAGAAGCTCTGAAAGGTAGCTTATGTGGCAGAAAAAAGGAATTGAGGGTAGGACTGAGAGAGGGCCTTATATAGCCTCAGAGGAAGGGGATGGGGTTCCCGCCAAAATACTAGACATGAAGCTCCAGAAGATTCCATAGTCAGTACTGCACGGGCACAGAATTACCCATTTTGTGTGAGTTACAGAGACCATGAAGAAGAATTCCTGCTTTATGCAACTTAGGCTGTTGTCGTTCTTCTAACAGTGCAAAATTTTTATTCATACATTTAAGCAGAATTGCTGCTGAACTGTTTTTAACTGGTTGGATTTTTTAAAAAAATATTATTGCTGAGTTCTTAATGGTGTTCGTAACCAATCCTAATATTTTTATCTATTTTTACTTGATTTTTTTTATTTTTAAAAGTTTGGTTTTACTTAACTTGTGCTCCTTTTCCCACTTTTAAATCAGAAAGGCAGGCCAGAAATTTATTGAATAAATAAACAGTCCATCCAAGCATCTCAATGCACAAGTTTGTTTCTAACAACATCAGTCATTCCTCAAAGGTGGCAATGAAGTTTAAATGTGGCAGTCAATGGGCACAAAAGCATGGGTTATTGTGGATGTCCTGAGAAGTTATTGCCATGAGATATCTGAAAACTTATCAAAATTAGGACGAGTCTTTCCTATTTGCTTCTGGCACCCAGCAGTCAAAGGCTGAGGGTACCTTCACACATTACATTCTTCAGTTTCTAGCTGAGATATATGAAGAGTACATCTCCAAATGTAATGCACAGAAGTACCAAACACCTGTATCCTGTTCCCACAGACACAGTAGGGAGGCAGATTTGCTTAGCTCAGTGTCAGACCTGAGTTTGAAAGTACTAAAAACCTCTGAGCACAACTACTGTGAGATACCAGCTGATGCCTTAAACCCCCATTGATTTTTCAAACAGATATTCAAGCCTGGTTTTGCTATTGGCATATTCTTTTGCTGACATAATCCAGACTCTTCATTATCTCATTATACCCCTCTATCCTGCTGTTTGCTAAGCACTAATAGCATCTTTGCTCTTACAAATAAACAAACAGAAGGTTTCCTGACCGATCTCTCCAGAAGTTTAAAATTTCATTACACATTAGCACCATCTGAACAGTCATGTCATCACTGTTTGGTTAATACAGTTTGTTTCAACAGCAGCCTCTAAGCCTGTTGCAAGCTGTTTTTCTAAGTGCCCCCCTCCCCCTTATGTGAGAGCAGCTTTACTGTGTACATTCTCCATGGGGAACTTTGGTTGGCTATTTTGTGGATTTTGGATTTTGTTGTATTGTGTATTTTTTGTGTGTGTGTTTTCCCTTCTAATGTATCTGTGGTTGTAGACATTTCTTTTTCATTCACACTTTTACAGTGTGCACCAAAATGGTCTGATTTGGCAACAATTATCCATGCCTTGTTTATGGCACATCTACACTTCCACTAGGACTACTGTGTAGGTATACCCTTAATGAGTATCTGGAAGATTCAGCTGGCATAAAATGCAGCACATCATAGACTATTGAAAAGGACACTAGCATGCAGGAGAAGGCCTTCTTCTGTGTTACTCTCAGATTATGGAATACATTTCGTTCTCCCTGGAATTATGATCAGTGTATACTCTCAGTGCTTTTAGAAAAAATAATCACAAGACACATCTTTGTATCCATGGCATAGAAACACTTGGGTCAGACTCTATAACAATCCAGGATCTCAGCTCTCTAGCTTGAATCCTGGTGGTGCATGGTACTGGAAGCATGTATGGCAGAATCACATGGTGGTTGTGAAAAAAGGCAGATGAAGCCTGCCTCCCAGCAAGTTATCTCTCCAGGGCCTCACTTGGTTTTCAGCTGCAGTGCCCACATCCTCCTAGCATCTGCTGTGGCCACCTACATCAGCATAATTACACTGATGTAAAACAGTCTCTATGCCTTGTCCAATATCACGATTGTAAGATTTTACAATGTTACCCACAACATCAGAGTTGTAGGAATATTTGGTATCTTTCTATCAAGCAGAGTGCAGCATAGCCAGTGCAATGTGAACTTTAGTAATAAACAGAAGAAAGAAAGAAAAAGTCAAGATGCTCTTGTAAGATAAAAAAGAAAAACACAAACTTTACATTTATTGTTTCAGGAAATCCACCTTAGGCCCTTTCTGCATGACATGACTGCCCCGCAGTTGGGACATGAAGGCAGCACTCCGTGGGTCATGTTTCCACATGATGTCATCACCGTCCCTCTGCCATCTTGTCCCCGTGCATCACACAAGCACAGTATTTGTAAAACAGAAAGAAAAAATCCGTTTTACACCTACTATTGCATCATGCTGCTGCCTTTCCCAGACATGTGGAAGGGCCAAAGGGTGCTGGCGATGCCTCCCTCCCCAGCACAGCTGGGTGCCTGGCTAAGCTGCGGAAGGGAAGAGGTGAGGCCAGAGTGCTCCCCTCTGCAGTGACTGTGTGAGTTGCGGAAAGCAGCATTCCTGGCATGCTTTCCCTCCTTGCCGTGGCTGCAACGAAAAGACTTTGCTGAGTTCTATTGTGTGGAAATGGCTTTAGATAGGAAAGACAATAGATTTTTTTTTAAGAAAATAAAGGTTTCCTAATTTTTATAGAAAAGACCTAATAGTTGGCTCTCATGCATGAGAGGAAGGCCTCTTGAACCAGGAGCCTCATAGATGCTTCCTTCCCAGACAGAGGACTAATTTTTGTATGAAGGGGGAAGTGCTCTTTACAGGCAGGAGAGAAGCAAAAAGACTTCAGAACACAGATCAAAGAAATAAATGGAGAGGTGAACTAAAAGGGCAGGCATAATCTCTGGAACTCCCTTTCGCTAATCTATGTAAGTGTTGATGCCTCTTTGCTTCAAACAAGAGGTTCATTTACTTGCTCATCTTACAATGACATACATTATCTTCTTCCAGCAATGTTCCTCTTTTCTCTGCATAGAGCAAACTGTCCAATTTCTACATTAAAGAATAAATTGATACAAACTGACATCAATAATGCAACTACTAAAAAAAAATAGTTGGAAGAACCTCCCAAAACCTGGAGAAGCAGTTGCAGAACACAGAAATTTTTAAGTAATATTAGAGTAAGAAATCACTGAATGACAGTTTGGTAGGAAGTTCTAGTCTTTCAGCAGAGGTTTGAATCAGGAAAATGGGTTCTTGTCACACTACATATGTTAATTAGTTCACTTAATGCCAAGATACTTGTGCTACTGAAAAAGATTTGGTGATTTGTCAGTGTTAAGAGGGTACTGGTCCTTGTTATTACTTTCTTAATGTGATTTCCTTCAGCCTTGCTGTCTACGATACCCGCTGTCTCTATTGTATGTATCTACCCTGGATTCAAACAAACACAACAACCAACAAAAAACAACACATCTGAGGAAAGAACACACAGTCCATAAAAAGCTCATGCTATAACAAATCGATTGGTTGTTTAAGATGCCACAGGACACTGTTTATTTTATCAGTAGTGGCATTAATGTTTAAGCCATGAACAGACAGGTCTTTCTTAAAAGATCAAAGTTTAACATCCAGAGATTGCTTCTAATGAAGATTTGTATTCGCAGAGAAAATAATAATATAAACACAGAGATACAGAGACACACGACATCATTTGTTTTAATTTGGCACATACAAGTTTTCCAAATGGTTAACATAGGACACTTGCCCATATCTTTTATGTGTTTTTCATTGCTGAATCCCTTGTGCAGTAAAATAAAGGGCAATACATTGTTTGGAAGAAAAGTTGCATTTTAAATTGTCCTTCCCATTGAGTCATCATAGAATTTGGTTACACAATTACTGTACATTAATAAAATATGGGAAACTCCTAAAGTGCATTTACCTAGTCTTAACTGTGACTTCTTAAGGGTTAGTATTTTCCCTTTTGCTCTTTATCAAGGAGCAGTCAATAGCCAAGATCTAAACATGATAGTATTCAACTCTAATTAAATGCATATTTGGGAAACTTAATGTAAAGTGCTAGCCCAAAAGGTTAGTTAATTTGGCTGTAAAGTGAAAACCATATTGATTGATGCAGGCCACACTACTGACATGAATGCCTCTGAAATATAGCATTTGCTGTCCTGACTATTTGAAGTACTTCAGGTCATCAAATTGATGCAGAGGTTATTGAACTCTTAATGCAAAACTTAATTACTTGGAAATCTGTTGAATATGCATCTTTTTTAAAACTTACCTGATATTTTATGCTTTATGGGACCATGACCTCTTCTGACCTTTGCCTTGCAAGAATGAAATGTCTTCATCTCAGATTGAAGATGGCAGGTTTCCTGAGCCTGCAAATACTTAATGCAATGTATTCATTTGAGTTAAAGGGCCCCTCATGTTGAGATAGATAAGAGTGTATTTAGTTAATATTTAATTTTGTGTGGATATACTCTAGGCATGATGAAAGAATCACCTTGATCTAGAAAGAAAGAAAAATGCTCTTATGTGTGTGCATGTGTTTGCGTGTGTGTGTGTGTGTGTGAGAAAGAGAATGACTTGGTATACCCACCTGAAAAAAGAGAGGTGGGATCACAGAGACCATCTGGAGACTGTAGGAAGGAAGAGGTTGCTGTTTGTTTCTACTGGCTTGGATCTCTGGTTCTGAGACTCTGCTCTTTGCAGGACTGAGGCCCTGACTCAGCAGATACTACTCCCCATCCAGCATAGCTGCTTTGCCTGTCTGGGACATAAAGGTAGGGGTAGATCTGCCACCAACAGGGGTTATCATGAGAGTGGATTATTATCTTTGGGTGAATCACTTTAGAGGTACATGAGGGTGAAGTCTTGTCCTTTTGTCTGATGGAGGCAAATATTTGTCACCTGCTTCTGCCATCTGCCTGTCTGTACATTGTATTGATTGTTTTAATAGCTGCTGCTTTGTCTGCCCAATAGAGAAAGCATAAGTTTTCAGAACAGGGAAGGGGTACACAGATTCACAGAACAGCCATTGAAGTCATATATGGCAGAGGGAGATATGAAAAGAGGAGATAATAATGATATCACAGAAGACAGTAACATAACAGGGTGCTTGTTGCCCCCAAAGAGTGTCTCCGGTCAAGTAGCCTGGATAGCCTTGTGACTCTTTTCCTGAGTTGAAAACGCTGCTGTTGAATGCCAGGCTGGTAAATGGAAAAAACAAATGCTATTTAGGATTTGGTCCTGGAAGAACATGTCTACCTGGCCAGTATTATAGAGACCTGGCTGGATGAAACTGAGGGTAGGTGTTAATCTCTCTTGGCTCTGCCTATCAGGTTCTTCTGTGCAGCAGCAGGTGGCACCTGTGGGGAGGGATGTGGAGTGATTTATTGTGATTCCATCATCTTGACCAGGTGCTCTATCCCACAGCCCAGAGGTTTTGATGATTTACACCTAAAGGTGGGTAGCTGGGACTGGAGAGAAATTCTGTTGGTCTACCACCCAACCAGTTGCTCAAAAGCCTCCCTTACAGAGCTCGCTGGGATAGTCTCAGGGTTAGTGTTGAAGTCTCTGCAGCTAGTAGTGCTGGGGGACTCTAACATCTATGTTCAGACTGTCCTGTCAGGAATGACTTACAACTTCATGGCCTCCATGACAATCATGTGTCTGTCCCAAATGGTATCTGAACCTACACATGCTGCTGGACAAGCTCTGGACCTTGTTTTCTGTGTTGGATGGGGTGATGGCGATCTTAGTGTGGAGCGACTCAGTAGTTCCATTGTCATGGATAGATCATTACCTGGTCAGGGTTAGACTCATGGGGACTTGGAACCTCAGCAGGAGTGAGAGACTGATTAGGATGATCTGTGCCAGGAGGCTGATGGAGCAAGACAGATTTCTGATGGGATTTTTCTAAGCAGGTAATTCTGTTGAAGCTCTGGCTGACCTCCAGAACAGGGAATAGGCCACGGTGGTGGACACAATCATTCCTGAATATCCCTCTTATGGAGTGGAGCCAAACCTACTGATTTTCCAGGGAGCTAGAGGTAATGAAGCAAGTGAGACTACAGTGATGTTGGCCGAAAACTCAAAGCATGTCTGACTGAACACAGGCTAATAATAACAACAACAATAATTTTTTATTCTACTTTTGCTGGAATCATTGCATCTGCAATGAACCATCCACAGAGCTATTTTGAGTGGGCAGAGGTCTATTGCACACTGGCCTTCAAGTAGAAAATACAGACCACTTAACAGCCACCTGTGAAGAATTTGCACGGCACTTTTCAGATAAAGTTGCTCAGATCCACTCAAGCTTTGATGCTGTAGTTGATACGGTTCCAGTGGATGTAACCTTTGTTCCTGCTTGCCCATTGTTATTGGATACTTTTTTAATTTGTGTAGCTTGAGGATATGGACAGAATCACTGAAGAAGTGACACCCATCACATATGAGCTAGACCCTGGCCCCTCCCTGGTTTATCAAACAGGTCAGACGGGGACTGGCTGAATGGGTAAAGGGAGTAGTCAGTGCTTCCTTACAACAAGGTAGCATTCTAACTTGCCTAAGGGAGGCAGTTGTGAGACTTCTGTTGAAAAAGCCACCCTTGAACCCCTTTAGTGTCCAAGGTCATTTTCACACTACACTGTCATAGTGCTGCTATTCCATTTTCAATGCCCTGTGGAATTCTTTGTAGTTTACTGAGACCAAAGAGCTCTCTGACTGAGAATTCAAAATGCCCTCATTAAACTGCAAACCCCAGAATCCCGTAGGATGTTGAAAGTGGAATAATAGCCCTACAACACTGTAATGTAGAAATGGGCCAACCTACCATTCTTGGGCTAGATATTAGAGCATGTGGTAGCCTCCCAACTCCAGGTGTTTCTGGATGAAACAGATTATCTAGATCCATTTCAATCTGGTTTCAGTCATGGCTATGGGACAGAACCCCCTTTGGTCATCTTGGTGAATGATCTATGTAAGGAACTGGACAGGGTAAGCGTGTTCCTCTTGATCCTGCTAGACTTCTCAGTGGCTTTCAGTACAATTAACTGTAGTATGTTTCTGGGACACCTCACTGTGATGGGACTCGAAGGCACTGTTTTACAGTGGCTCTGTTACATCCTGGAGGGGCAAACCAAGAAGGTGGTGCTGGGCACTGGTGTTTGACCTCCTGGTCATTGGCCTGTGGGGAAATAGCTCCCCCCATGCTATTTCACATATACATGAAACTACTGGGAGAGAATATCCAGAGTTTTGAGATGCGATGTCATCAATATGCAGATGACACCCAATTCAACTACTCCTTTTCATGCCAATCTCAGGAGGTTGACCTTGTCCTAAATCCGTTTCTGTCATCAAGAACAGACCAGAGAAAGACAAACAAGTTAAAACTTAATCCAGACAAAATAGATGTGCTCCTAGTCAGTTGAAAGGCAGATTAGAGACTAGGGATTCATCCTGTGTTAGGTGGGGTTACACTCCCCCTGAAGACACAGGTTTGAAGTTTAGGTGTACTCTTGGACTGAGCTTTGAACTTAGGCTCCTGGGTTTCTGTAGTCACTGTTGGGAGTGGCAATCTTTGCATGCTTAATTAACTGGCTAGTTTGTTTGCATGTTTATTGTAGGTGTAGAGATATAGCCTACAGTAAACTTCCTGTTGTTTGGTCAACACCCACTTCCCTTTGCACATACTCATCCCTTTGTTCTAAAAGCCCTCGGCTGGTATTTATCTTTTTTTTTTTAAAGCATGTTATTAAAGTTTTACACATATAAAATCCCCCTTCCACTTCCATGTTTTTCTTCTCCAGTTAAATTATATCTTATCTTCCACTTTCTATAAAGACAAAAAAAATCACTATTCCATCCTCTAATAAGTTTATATTTTTAACCATTCCATTACTCTTTTCCATTTCCTTTCAAAGTTCTGGATAGGTTTGTTTTTCAAAGAGTTTGCTAATTTTTCAGTCTCTACCATATCCAGTACCTTTAATTTCCATTCTTCTAAATTAGTCTCACTGCCTTAATCAAATCCAATAATATCTTCTGGTGTCTTCTAATCTCCCTATTTTGACCTATAATATTTAATAAGTAAAATTCCGGTATCATTTCAAAATTCACATTACAAATTCTTTGAATTTCATCATGTATCCCTTTATAAGATTTCCTTACCATCTGACAAGTCCAACACATATGAAAGAAAGAGCCACCTTTTCATCACATTTCCAACACTTCACATCCTCATTTTCAGTTATTTTTTGTAGTCTTTCTGGGGTCATATACCATCTATGTAACATGTTATAAAAATTTTCTCTTACATTTAAATTTGGTATAAATTTTATGTCTACTTTCCACAGTCTTTCCCAGTCTTCTAATTTAATTGGATGCCCCACATTTTGAGCCCATCTAACCATCATATATTTTATTATATCAGGTTCCATTTCTCTCTTCAATAACAATTTGTAAAATAGGAGATTGTTTTCTTATGATTCTCTTTCAACAGTAGCTCTAGTTCATTTTCTTTTCTCTCAAAGCCATATAGTTTTTGATTCATTATAAATCTTTCTTTTAGTTTTCACCAAGGGAACCCGTTTAATTCATGTCCATCAACCCTCAATTCTTCTGCTGTTTTCATTCTAGGTTTATTGCCATCCCATTTCAGTATGTCTTGATATGTTAATAATTTTCTTTGCTTTGTTTGGGTGATTTTGAACGCTTCTTGAGGTGATGTTCAAATTGGGAGTTTTGTATAATATTTCTGCTTTATTTTTAACCAAATCTTTAATAATGTTTTCTGAATGCAATGATTGTTAAATTCTTTATTCACTACTACCTTATTATAACAAAGGCCCTTTTTGCACACAGTTTCTTTTGCGAGAGGGCCCCTTGAGCGTTGCGTAAATGGGAGTGACCATCCATATGATGCACTCCCATTTACGCAAAGCTCACGAGCCTAATGCAAACCACGCATGCACCTTTTCATTTTCGGCTTCAAGCCGAAAATGGTACGTGGTTGCGCAAGGCTCTTGGTGCCCGCACAGACTTACCTGTGCTGCAGTACGTCGGGAGCCGAGCTGGTCGTGCTTCCTGCCTCAGCGCTAGCCTGCAATTCCCAGGTTGCACTACGGTAGGAAGGGGTGGGGTGTTCATGCGGTGCTTGCGCGACCAGCAAGCCAGCTGCAGTAAGGAAGGAGAAACAAAGTGAGCGCCTCACGCAAGAGGCTGCTCACGCGAACGCCACCCCCCACCTCCATGAAAAGGTAAGATGAGGAAAGGGCCAAAGATAACCGTGCCATCTGAATCTATTATCAAATTCTTCCAATTCTTTTATTGACGATTTCTCTAAAATAGTCCAATCTTTTATCCAATCTAAACAACAGGCATAATAATATATCTTCAATGATGGTAAATCAATTCCTCCTCTCTCTTTTGCATTCTGTAATATTTTAAATCTTATTCTTGGCTTTTTTTCTTGTCAAATAAATTTTTGAAGATCTTTCTCCCACTCTTTAAATATTTTTTCTCTTCCTATCATTGGCAAATTTTGAAAAAGGAACTTGAGTTTAGGTAATAAAGATATTTTAAAAGCATTGATTCTTCCCCAAAAGGATAGATTTAGTTTATTTCATTTCTCTGTATCACTTCTTATATCTTTCCATGTCTTTTGGTAATTGTTACCAAATAATTCTTGATTCTTCTTTGTTATAAAAATTCCCAAATATTTTGTTTTCTTAGTTTACTGACATCCTAACATTTTCCCCAACTCAGCTTGTTGTTGTTGTTTTTTTGACATATTTAGTGCCATTACCATTGTCTTCTTATTATTAATCTTATATCCTGCCACTTGTCCAAAGCCTTGCAAAATTTCCAGCAACTTTTGGATTGAATCTTTTGGGTCCTCTAAAAATATTATAACGTCATCTGCAAAGGCTCTTCATTTCAATTCCTTTTTTTTATTATTATTATTTTCAAGCCTTTTATCTGTGAGTCCTCATTTATTATATTTAATAATACTTCCAAAGCTGCATTAAATATTAATGGTGACAGCTTTTTCTTACCCTTTTAAGTATAGGGAAGCTTCTTCAAATGTCTCCATTTAATAGTAGTCTTGCAGATTGATTTTGTTAAATCATCTCTATCCATTTGCAGAAGTCTTCTCCTTCTCCAAAATTATATTCTCTCAATACTCTGTTTATAAATGTCCAAGAAACATTATCAAATGCTTTTTGTGTGTCGAGAAAGAGGAGTGTTGCTTTCTTGCCTGGATTCATATCATACTCAATTGCATCAAATAATATTCTCACATTATTTCTCATAAGTCTGCCAGGTAAGAAGCCTGTTTGTCCTTCTTGGATCTTATCCTGTAGTGTTTTTCTCATCCACTTTGCTAGTACTTCTGCAAAAATATATTCAGCAGGGAGATTGGTTGATAGTTTTTAACTTCTCTTTTATCTTTATCTTTTATATCTCCATGTTGTTGAGGGCTTTTTTTATCTTGAAATAGTTTAGTAAAATACTCTTCAAACTTCTGTTGTATTGTATCGTGTTGTGTGATCACCTTTTTGCCATCTTATAATTCTTATAATTCTAAAATCATATTCCTTTCCTTCCTCTTCTTAAGTTTATATGCTAACCATTTTCCAATTTTATTTGCTTGTTCAAAGTGGGTCAGTTTCATATAGAATCATAGAATCATAGAAATGTAGAGTTGGAAGAGACCACACGGGCCATCCAGTCCAACCCCCTGCTATGCAGGAACACCCTCAAAGCATTCCCGACAGATGGCCATCTAGCCTCTGCTTAAAAACCTCCAAGGAAGGAGACTCCACTACACTCTGAGGCAGCATATTCCACTGCCGGACAGCCCTGACTGTCAGGAAGTTCTTCCTGAGGCTCAGGTGGAATCTCCTTTCCTGCAGCTTGAATCCATTGCTCCTTGTCCTGGTCTCTGGAGCATCAGGAAACAAGCCCTCTCCTTCCTCTACATGGCATCCCTTCAAATATTTAAACATAGCTATCATGTCCCCTCTTAACCTTCTCTTCTGCAGACTAAACATCCCCAGCTCTCTAAGTCTATCCTCATAGGGCATGTCTTCCAGGCCTCTCACCATTTTGGTCGCCCTTCTCTGGACTTGCTCCAGCTTGACCATGTCCTTCTTGAATTGGGTTGCCCAGAACTGGACACAGTATTCAAGATGAGGTCTAACCAAAGCAGAGTAGAGTGGTACCAGTACCTGCCTCGATCTAGACACCATACTCCTATTGATGCAGCCGATGCTTCATCTTTTTCTCTGTCTCTTCAGTTGTAATTAATTCCATTTCTTTCTGTATTTTTTTGATCCCCTGTTGTAGTGATGCTTGAGATGTATTTGCCTTGAGTTCCTTTCTTTTTCGTTGAAGTTTTGTCAGTAAGATATGATATCTTTCTTGCCTTTTCTTATTTTGAATTTGTCATTGCTGGATGAATAATCCTCTCATTACTGCTTTTGATGCATCCAATAACATTTTCATCCTTATTTCATCCTTTATATTCTTTGGGAAGTAGAAATTCAAAGTTTCTTTCTCTTTCTTGATAATTTCCTCATTGTTCAGCAAACTATCATTTAATTGCCACTGAAATTGTTTATTCTTGTCCTTCATTTGTAACATCACACATAACTTCCCCTTGCACGTACTCATCCCTTTGTTCTAAAAGTCCTTGGTTGTTGTTTACAATTCTCTTTTGTCTCCGCCTTTTGTCCTGAAAACATGCTCTGAGATCTCCTAACAGGGATTCTTTTCAGCAAGCATTTGATTGCTTACTTTCTTCTTAGTTTCTTCAAGAATTGAACCTGTGTAGACTATGCAGAAGATTTTTTGAGTAAACTATTTCATATTTTTAACCAAACTGTTTGTGCCTGGGGTGGAGACGATGAAGTGGGACTGGTGATTTGTTCAGCTTCTGCCTGTGCATTACAGAATGCTCTGCTGATTAGGAGACTTACTATTAAAATCTTTCAGTTCCCCAAGAATAGCTAGGAGTGCTTTCACACACTTAAAGCATGTTTGCCAGCTGCACCCATTCCTTGAGATACCAAATCTGGCCATGACAAATAAATGCCTCAGTTAATCCTGTTTGGATTAATGTAATGCTGTCTATTTGGGGTTGCCTTTGAAGAGTGTTCCGAAACTTCAGCTTGTCCAATGAGCTGCAGACAGACCATTAACTGAGGTGGGTTATAGAGATGACACTACTGTCTTGTTGAAACAGTTTCATTTGCTGCCAGTTTGTTTCTGGGCATAGTTCAAAGTTCTGGTTATAACTTATAAAGCCCTATCTGGCAGACTTTATCTTCCTGTATGTGCTGGCCCAGGGTCTGAGATCATCAGGAGAAGCCGTTCTCTCAGTCCCACCACTGTCGCAATCACAGTTGGTAAGGTTGCAAGAGAGGGCCTTCTCAGTGGCTGCCCCTAAATTCTGAAACTCCCTTCCCAGAAAGGCCAGAATGGCCCCCTCCAGCTGCCCTTCCAGTGGCAGGGTAATTCAGACAGGATTTTAAACTGAAATTTTTAAAAGAACAGGTGAGGGGGTGCTGTATTGCTTTAATTGTTGTTTTTAAGAGTTTCTTTTATCTTTTTAAACTGCAATTTTATTCCTTACTGATGTGTTAGCGTTTTAATTCTGTAAATTGATTCTATTTTAATTATTTATTTTTTGTATGTCTTTAATTGTATTTTTATAAAAAAATTGTGAACCATTTTGAGTCCCAATTTTTGGGGAAAAGTGGAAAATAAAAAAATATATAATAGGGTCCATTTCTGGATGAATAACTACATCGTCATCTCAGTGCTTAGCAAGCAGTAATGATATCTAGCTGGTAAGGTATGCCTTCTGATGTGAGTAGCAATTTTGGGTGAGACAATTAATTCACATTTCTGTCCAAGGACAGCAGTTGTTATATATAATTAATTGCCCTTTATGACTGTTGATGAACAAGAGCCAATTATTTGATTCATTCATTCATTCATATAAATCTTTTTTTTTAAAAAAAAAAGCATAAGCTACTCTTCCAGAGCTCAAAACAGTCTACACTTTTTTAAAGGTTAAGTATACCGGTGAAAATTAAAGACAAAAGATACTTCCCACTCAAACCAATTCAAATCTGAGCCCCAAAGGGCATACTTTCTAAAGCATGTTAGCCAATTTAAATTATTTTAATTAATGAGTAGGATCTTATGGAATGAGGGGACTGATGAGATATTATTGCAGTATCATATTCTGATCTGACAAACTAGTGAAATTCTGATTTTTCTGAAGTTAGTTAACAGATACCTATAATTATAATTAAAACATGTTCTGCCCAATCAAGCGATAACCTACAGCTGTAACCTAAAGCTCCTGGTATTGATTGCCTATCTACCATCCAGGTACTAACCAGGCATGACCCTGTACAGTTGATAAGATAAGACTTTATAGGCCTTCTTACCTGCAGACCCAATGATAAATACTTTTGGATTGTCAGGTAAGGCCTTTTTAATAGTGGCCCCATATCTTTGCAATTCCTTCCAAAAACAGGTCGGTTATTCAAGAAAATCTCCAAAGCATTATTCTTCCTTGCTATGCTAAATGTGCTATGTTTGAAAGTGCTCATCTAAATCTGTTTTTAATTCATGGTTTCCAAATATAAAGCATATTGTGTTTCTTATGCTTTAGCAACATTCTATTCATAAATCACTTTGTGACCAGAAAGTGATAGCAATAAGATAGACAGATGGATAATAAATATATTCAAATTCAGGAATGAATTACCAACTTTTTCAAATGATTTATCATCTACCATTCAGTTGTCAACTGATTAATAACAAAATATGCCCATTTTTATAGGTGGCAATGGCAGCTGAAGATGGGAGGAACTCTTCTGAGGAATATTATTAATTTTATCAGTCTCTTTTCAGATTCCTTCACAATTGTTAATGTGGAAAATTGCTTGTTTGTTTTTCTATATTAATTGGCTTTTGTGAACAGATGGAGAACCAGATGTCCTGGTTAGCACAAGCCAAAAACACACCAAAAATGAAATTTGTTTAAAAATTATTGAAGTAACAGGCAAAATGGTGAAAAATCATACATGCTCATGAATAAATAAATAAAAATGCTATAAAATAAACAAAATACTGCACAAAAACAATTAATCCAGGCAAGTGAAGCAGTTACAGTGTGTCTACCATAAAGTCAATGATACAAGGAAAAATACCAGATCTAATTATATTGACTAATCAAGTAATAAGAGGTAGTAAATATTTAATAAGACAAAGAACATTAAATATTTAATATATTCTAACACAACAGTTCTGAATCTACAATTGTAAGAAATCTTAGATGGTTTCCAGTAAGGGTGTTCACGGTGGCCCTGATTTGGTCTGGAGTCCAATTAAGAAATTTGGATCTGAGTCCAGTTCAGATTGGATGAACTGAGATCCAATCCATTCTGATCCAGACACTGAATCAGAATCAAGATTGCCAGGTGCCCCCCCTCTTAATTTACCTTTGAAAAATACCAAAAGCTCCCCCCAACCAATCCACATAAACTTTGAAGACATGCTAAAATCTAAAAAGGGAATTAACTCTGGTCAGTTTCAAAAAGGTAACCCTGAGAGTTTTGGGAATAGTTTTTTTTTTTTTTTTTTTAACAAAAATAAACCAAACCAAAACCAACAACAACAACAAAAACCACAGTCTATAAAATCTGTCATTGACTGATGAATTTTGGTGATAAATGTCATGCTGTTTTTGACTTGGCACTGTTCTAACAGAGCTGGGGTGGAAATCACATAACCTGTGCTCTGTATTCAGCCTTTGGGGGGTATATCCCCTCCCCTGTAATATCCCTGGTGTGACAAAGTTGCTTTGGGGGTCAGCGTTTTGGAATGCAAGTGCAAATTGATGATGGGCTGTTAGGCAACAGGAGTAGTATATTAAGAGTGAAACCCAGCACAGTGGTGTGTGTGGGAGCGGCCTGTGGATGACAGAAATTGTATAAAAGCAGGGAGTCCATTTGTGAAGAGTGTGTTCAATGAGATCTTGGCCGGAGAGGGTGGCTGGGCTGTGTTTAAGTAGCCGAATAAAAACAAAAACAAAAATACAGGGAGCTGGTGTCTAAGGCAGGAAGTTAGTGGCGTAGACTGTTAGAAGTTGGAACTTGTTGATGTAAGAACACTGCATTTGAAATGGACTGTGACAAAATATTTATTTGTAATATTACTACAATAAAGAATGCAGTTTGATTTATAACAAGTAAGCCAGCCTGTGTTATCTAAAGTCTCTGGTTACAAAACTAAACATGCTACTTTAATTAAACCAACTAATTCTGAGGGAACACTTAAGACCCAATCCTTTTACACAAAGGTTGTGTTTAAGAGATTGAGTTACGGCTAAGTGCTACTGTCAGGACAATTTATTCAGATGGACCTGTGAAACCAGTGTAGTGCAAAATAATGACCTGCCTGACACACCTGGTAACCCCCAAATGGTTTGGCCAGAAAATAGCTATGGCAACCTAAAAATGGTCAATTCTATCCCTCTTTCTTTCTTCTTTCTTTCTTTCTTTCTTTCTTTCTTTCTTTCTTTCTTTCTTTCTGTATGGGCTTCTCACTTTGCAACAACCATACCCTGCCCCCAGGATAATTCAAAAGGTGAAAAGAACTGATAAATCACCACTTCTTGTTTCCTCAAATAGTGCTACAGTCTTATCAAGTTACAAAATAGCTGAAAATAGGATAGTGTGGCCATCTGAAGTACACCCACCCCAGCCATAAAGTATTAATCAGCTACATCTGTTAAAGTTTAAACAACATACTTGTTGAGAGGATGCAATTCAACCAGCAAAGCACCTGGTGAGATTCAGTAACACAACATATGAAAGTAGGAGGACAAGGATGACAGCATGCTGTAGTGTAATCGACGATATCCTCCTGATAATTCCAGTTCTCCTTTAAGGCATTTAGTGATCTGAGCTGGCATTTGAAATTTTCCTGTCCAGGGCTCGTATACCTCACTTCATCTTTTCCAGAATCACCTTCTTAAGTCTTGGGGAGGTGGAAACTGAAAGTCACTGTCAGTATTCTTATCCTATATTCTAGCTCTATAGTCCTTGCCCTGCCTATCTGGCTGCCTGAACTTTCTCCTCTTCCTACCATAAACAAAACTTATTAGTGCTGGCTCTTAAGTTATTTCATCAGGCTGCTGATGCTGTGAGGTAGCTCTGTACACCTGCTTCTTTGCTGTCTACAGTGAATAGATATAACAATCCTGGGATTTGTTGTCACTTCAGAGTGGTCCCAGATAATGCTCTGCCTTTTCTGTGATGACTCAGACTGTCTGTCTTCCCCTAACAGCTAAGTACTAGCAACAATGACAAGAGATATTTGGGACTGGAAAAAGTTTTCTACCTGAAACACACACAAATTTGTTAAACTGACAAATTAACAAAAGCCTAGCAGGCTGTTATTAAGCTACTCATCAAATCAGAAGGAAACTAAAAGATTCAGGAAGATCAATTCTGATGACAATAAACAAGTGTCCATCTCCCATCACAGTTCTCTCATGATCTGCTACTGATATAGAATGGGGGAAAGAAGGAGATGATTTAATACTTTACATGCATGATTTCACATAATCCTGCCACACAAGCACGATGACTGGTGAGGTCTGATAATATTTTTCCCCAGATCGCTCAATGTAGTTTTCAATGAACAAAGCTTAGTTCTCTTTTCCGCATCTGCATCACACCACCTTGGCATTTTCCTTACATAGTCAATTTGGAGACACACTGTCTGGCTTATTTTTAATATCTGTTTTTTCCGATACATCCAAAGGACGTCAGACTTCTCCAGAACTGAAATGGGCTAATCCATTATGATCTGAATCGCCTTGAAATCAGTTCAAATCAGCCCCATTTACTTTTGTATTGAGAATTTGACTGAAATTACAGCCTCAGTCTTTGGGCCAAAGTCCCAAGATATTTTTTGAAATGTATAAAATGAATGTACTGGGAAACATTTGAAAAGTGCTTTAAAAACTATAAGGTAAACTTGAAGTCTTTCGATGAAAATTGAAGAATACCAAAAATAATTCAGAGACGTTGAGAAAAATCAAGGAAATAAATTTTTCTAGACTTGACTCTTCTCTTCATATTTGCAACCTACTAATTTTTCCATTTATTGGTCTTGTCTCAAGACCAATAAATGGAGGTAGTCAGCAGCAGGAATAGATGCCATTGCCAGTGTTCTCACTGGATCTCTGGTGCCAATCAATCAGACAGAAGCACTGCTGAGGAAAGAGGGAAGGAAGAAGAGGAAACACTTTTGCTGACAATATGAGTGCAATGACAAGGGCTGGGTATCTTGCCCAAAGGCTTTCAGAACCCTGACTGCCTCCAAATAGCCAGCAGTCCTAAGATATGTTCCCAATGTACTTCTCTGCAAGGAGAAAAGAAGTAAAGAAATGGACCCCATCAATCCCATCAAAATTTTAAATGAAACAAGGAACATAAATAGTATTTAGCTATTAAAAAAATGAGAATAAAATAAAATAAATGCAGTTTTCTAGTGGAGCAGCTCATCAATGAAACAATGGTAGCTCATAGGCATTCAAAATACTAAAAAGACAAAATTGGCTCAAAATATCTGTGTCAAGTCCTTAGATTGCTGGTTTCATGGGAGAGGAAACTTAAGAACAAAACTCTTATAAGAAATTATATCAAAGCAGTAGAGAAGCATTTGTCTTAGCTACCAAAATGAAGAAATGAAATAATATTGTCAACTATTACCAAAAATTCTAGAAAGTAAAGATTGTATTTCTAAAGTTCACAAGACACATTTTTAAAATCAGATCTCTCATATATCTACACACAAAAACACATACAGCGAAAGAGAAGGGAGGAGAGAGAGAGCATTTGTGGTGGTGCTTTAAACACACTGGTCTGCTGAAAAAGCCATAGAATAGTAAAGACAAATGTAAAAAGGCAAGTGCAAAGTTGAGCATATTTTAACCTAAATCATTTTAAAATCTTTTTCTTAACTCTGCTCTGCTTACCCCTTTGTTAAACATCATCTTAATTAGCTCTTCTGTGTTATTTCATAGCCAGACAAGGGCATTTAAGAGATACAGTCTCATTTTTTGAGGTTTATTTTAATTGGAGGATAGGAACGGCTTTTCAGAAGTTGTGCATCAGAAAGGGGAATCACTTGTTTTCAAATTGTCATGGAATTCAGTTGAAAGGAGCATCCATGACTTATTGCAACCATCACAGATCCATGTTTTATGGCACTCAGGAACTTCGCATGGTTCTCCTCAATATTGTGAAAGACTCACTGCCAGTCTTTTTCATTCCCTGAATAATTTCAAAGATAAAAGTAGCAATGCTGTCCATTGTGGTGACACTTTGATTAAGCACCCAAAAAGTCACAAAATTATACATGGTAGCTTTCGATGTTCACAGGCTTCTTCAATAGGCAAGATGACAAGAAAACACACAGAGGAAAGGCTGGAGAAGTGGTGATGTTGAAATCACCAAGTCCACATACTGCTTTGAGATGGTATGGAGGAAAGATCTGTGTAGGCTATGAAAACAGACATTACTACAGTCAGAACCAACATTGATAGCCTTTTTGAAAAACTCTCGTTGTCTCCAATCAACTCATAGGCATTGGGGGTGTTGCCTTTTTAATAGCCTACAAAGACCCTTCCTCATGCTTTTGCAGGAGGAGAATGAAGACATCAGTATAGGGTTTACAATTTTCCCCTTTGATGGGTGAAATATACATGTTTGCCAAATGCCTGAATAGGGCCAAAGTGTATAGCAACAAATGTTGGTTTGGCTTCTCTAATGGATTTCTAAGGTCTGTTTTAGGTTGGATAAGCTTTCCTGCATTGTAGACTGAACTCTGTGACTCTAAGGGACATACGTCTAAGCAAAAGTAAATACCAGGAATGAACGGTGCATGGTGCCAAGTATTTTTGACATGTTGTTGTCAATGTCACCATTGATACAACTAACTCTTACAGACTCAGCCTGGGGGATTTAGCATTTTGGGTTCCTGTCCCTAGCCTAGCAGAGGTCCTAATGCTGACCTCCAGCTCTTGCTTGCTGTGCTCTTGCTGACTCCTCATTTGCATTTCCAAGCATGCAGACAGCAATGAGTGAACAAGCTTCCTCTACAGGTTCTGCTCTATCCATCTGAGCAACAGTGTGAACTGAACTTAGAGGAAGAAAACCAGCAAATGAGCAGAGTATGGGAAAGTTCTTTTATGGTATCCATAAGCAGCATGGACCCTGGCTATGTTATTTGGGGGAATTCTGGGAGTTGTCCTCTAAAAAATAATTTTCTGAACCTCTGCAAATATATGGTAATCCTAGTGCCAAACAAATGGTCCCACTCAGGAAGGATGGCCACTAGAGGCATCTTGTTCACTGTGAGCCAATCCTAGATCCATTTCTATAGTTTTTATAATCACAGACAGATCCCCATATTCTATTTCCTATTCTCGTCTCATTTTACCTATTTTTTGAGATTGGGGGAGGGGAGGCAAGAACTCTGTAAATGACATTTTCTTCTGTGTCAGGGAAGTGCTGTCACCTGTGATGCAGTACTGACGATCTTGCAAAGCTGAGTGCTATAATAGTGGTAGTGTGTTTGGAGTTGTGCACCAATGACATCCATCTCAGCTCAAGTCGATTGACTGCAAGCTCTGGTGCACTCTAATTAAGGTCTTAATTCTCATCAGTAGAAGGTGGTAGGGGAAAATATGTTTGTTTTAATAGGAATGGGATGAATTTGCTTGCTGGCAACACTCTGTTTATAATCATGGTTTAGAGACTGGAACAAACAAACAAGCCTATGACTCAATGTCCCCCCAATGGTGAATTGTAGAACCTCAGGAATAAGGTTGCCAAAGCAAACATTATTCTGTTCAAACAGAAAATTTCTCCATTCATTTATAGTCACCCTGAGATGTATTTCAAGGCATTTGATTTTCCTGGATGTTTATAGAGCACAGTACTTGTAGAAATGAATGCAGAATAATGTTGTGATACTGTCCACCATTACTCCCACTGTGGTCTTGTGGTTACAGTAATGCAATTTCTACTCAGATATGATACTTGCTGGTGACTGGATGAGTCACTATTTATCTGTCTCACAGGTTTGTTGTGGAGAAGTGAGAAAAATCTAAGTATGACGCACTACCACACAGTCAAAATAAAATAAAGAAGTAAATATCTCCCCTCATATTAAAAGGAGGTCACTTCCTGGGATCAGGAAGATATATTGAATCCCCAGGACTGACCAGGGACACACTGCTGAAATTCAGAAGCTACAACCACAATGCCACTATCACAGTTGCCATTGGAATTCAGGGGCAAATTTGGTTGCCCCCTATTGTCCAAGAGGGTACCCAAATGTCCTTCCATATCATGAAGCATTTCATAATTGTAGGGCAGAGCATCTTCTTCCCAGCCTGAAGGGAAGGGAGTAGAAGAGATTTCTATAATTTCAGTATTGCAGTTGACAGTGGTAATGGCAGCTACTCCCAATTATATGGCAGCTGGAGTGGCAAGGAAGTAACAAAACAGAGATAATCACTGTCACATGTAGCCGAAAGGTTGTCCACCCTGTTTTAAAATATGCCTACCATTTATTGCTGTACCAAGCTATCTAGACATAGTTGTCACTGACATGGCAAATCTGATCTAGGCATATGTACATGAAGTACATGATTGGATAATCTGCCATTAAAAAAAGAGAGAGAGAGAAAGAAAAGAGCATCAATAGCAAACTGGAGTGAAGCTACATCAGAATCCCTGTATCTTCTCATAGAGTAAGTCCTGGACTAAGTTTGGACTCAAATGATTGTTACAAGTGTTGACACTTTTCTCACTTAACACAATATTTCATTAATTTTAGGCCATGAAAAAGCAAAGACTAAAGGCAGCAACATCTTAGTGTAATCCAGCCATTATCATCATGGAAACAGATATGCAAACATTATATCAACCACATGATCATTATAATCCTGATTATGTATGGCATGAAAGGAAAAGAAACAGGGTGAGAAATTCAACAGTACTTAGAATATTCTTGGATGATGTCATTTCAGGGTTTTGGTCAAGTGGAATACTGACAGTCACTGGAGGATGTTATTGCAGGGTTTTAAAATTAAATTTTAATATTTCACTTTTGGATCTCAGTACAAAACAATGAACTTCATATGATTTGGCTCTACACTGATTTAGTTGGGGAAAGAAATAGTCTTGCTGTTGTAAAGGTTTTTAAAAAGTACTGACTGTACTATGACTGAATTAGGGTAGATGTACCTACAATTAAATGTGTGTTTAAGAAATGTGTTTGCCCACAGATATTTCTGAACAGCAATTCCCGTCAGCTCTAGTCAGCATAGGATGGCAGGGCTTCAGTTTAAAACATATGGAGGACCAGAGGTTTCCCACCACTAGTATAGTGGTTTCATACAAGTTTGAGAGTTGTGGCTTCTCAAAAAAAAAAAAAAAAAAAAAAAAAAATCTGGGTAGTGTAGTTTAGTGTAGGTACTGAAAAGTTCATTAAGAGCTTCTAGTCACTTTTATAGAACTATGGAAGGAATTGTAATTAAATTAGTTGAAATACAGCAGAAATGCACCTGCTAGTTTGTGTGAATTGGGATATCATTTCCTGGGATCACCTATACGTATAATAGACAAAGTATAAAGAATCTTTGTGTACCATCCCTAATAACCCAGTTGTTTAAAACCCAAATATTTGGCCTAGAATCAAGAACTGAAACAGAGGTTTTGTGAGGCCAGCAATTTGCTCATCACTAGCAGATTTTCAAGCAACTCAAGAAGTGACTATATACATAGATGTCTCCTGATGGCCAGCACAGAAATCAAATAGCTTTCATAATAAAAAGCAGAAGAGGAAGAAGGTCTATTTTCTCCGCAGAAACGAGACAAGGAACAGACTGTGTGTCATACTTGGTTCAACTTCCAGCCCCACCAAGACTGACTTCTCCCCCTGAAAAGGAGCAGGAAATTCCCCGGCATTCATTAATTCTCACACTGCCACCACCCATTGAATTCGGAATTAACTGAACAGTACAGTGGGACCCTGCTCAGTGGATTGCCAATCTCTACGCTTTAAAGACCTTTCCCTTCCCTCACTTCCCGTTTCTGAGTGAGAGAAGTCCTATCTAAGCATGTGCCGAAGAATGGTGTGGGAATGGACAGGAAACAGAGTTTCTACAGAAAAGTGTTTATTTTAAGGCATGCAAGTAAACAAGACAATAATACTCATGAGAGGCTCCCCCCCCCCCCCAGAATCATAGAATCATAGAAATGTAGAGTTGGAAGAGATGTCACGGGCCATCCAGTCCAACCCCCTGCTATGCAGGAACACCCTCAAAGCACTCCCGACAGATGGCCATCTAGCCTCTGCTTAAAAACCTCCAAAGAAGGAGACTCCACTACACTCCGAGGCAGCAGATTCCACTGCCGGACAGCCCTGACTATCAGGATGTTCTTCCTGAGGTTCAGGTGGAATCTCCTTTCCTGCGGTTTGAATCCATTACTCCTTGTCCTGGTCTCTGGAGCAGCAGAAAACAAGCCCTCTCCTTCCTCTACATGGCATCCCTTCAAATATTTAAACATGGCTATCATGTCCCATCTTAACCTTCTCTTCTGCAGACTAAACATCCCCAGCTCTCTAAGTCTATCTTCATAGGGCATGTCTTCCAGGCCTCTCACCATTTTGGTCGCCCTCCTCTGGACTTGCTCCAGCTTGACCATGTCCTTCTTGAATTGTACCTCTCAGGTATGCTTACGTTACAAGTAGTTATAAAAAACAGATACATTCTTAAGATCAGCCAACCTCCAAAATAATAAAAGCCCTCCCCTAAAGTATATCTTCTTAATATGATAGAGGAATTATATATAAATAATTCACAAAAGAAAATAATTTTATGTATGATAATGGCTGCCAGATTATACTATGCACAGATGTGGAAACAGAAAAGATCCCCAAAATTAGAAGATTGGTTACTAAAACTATTTGATTTAGCAGAAGCGGATACAGTAATTGAGTCTTTGAAGGATAACTTAAAAAAGAAAACTATTAAAGAATGGAAGATAATTTTTCCTCTTTGGGAATCTTACTGGGGTAAGAAGGCTACCATGTCTTTAACTTACTGATATTTTTGAAAACTTTCTTAAAATTTAAATGCAAAGGTAATGTCGTTTTAAAATTTAGATGTGAGGGTGAATATGAGGGTAATTTTCCTTTCTTACTTATCACGGAAAGCTGTGTCTAGCAGATGTGAGAACGTTGTAATGGTTTAAAAATAACATGGTGATAAGGTATATAAAGATGGGATAGAAAGGTGTAACACAGTGGTTCTCAACCTGTGGGTCCCCAGATGTTTTTGGACTTCAGCTCCCAGAAGCCCTGTGCATTGACCATAGTGGCTGGGGCTTCTGGGAGCTGAAGTCCATAAACATCTGGGGACCCACAGGTTGAGAACCACTGGTGTAACACATTGGTAGATATTAAAAGAATTATTGATAAATTGTTAAAAAATGAAGTTTTAAAAATATAGAAACCATTGAAATTATGGAATTTCTAAAATGGTTACTTTTTAGAGGGAAAGAGACAGATAAGGATGCATTTGTTTTATGAGTTTCGGCAGGTGGGGAAGGTGGGGGGAGGATTAAGTGGGAGGAGGTGGTGGTACAGTTTAACAATAATCATACAATGTAGAAATATAGAAATTTTTAGTAGATAAGGTGTATAAATATACCTATGTAATAAATATATCTATATAATATTATATGATATACATTATATATGCCATATAGGTAATATACGTGATAGATATATTTAATATAACCAATAGCGGTATCTATGTTTATAATGGGAGGAACTCTTATAAGTAAATTGGATAACTAATATGTAATTGGTATAATTATAAATAATAATTGTTTTGTATAATGTGTGTAGTTAAGTGGATTTAGAATACTTAAAAAACTGTGGAGAATCATGGATTTAAGGATGATTTATAGCACCACCTCTACCAAATTGGGGAGTGATTGTTAAATGTTTTGTTGATGTTCAATACATCAGTGTTTATATTTTGTGTTTTTTAGATATGTATTGTTTAGTTAAGTGTTTATGTTGTCTTGTGTATGTTGTTATATTTTTTCTTTACGTATTGTGCATCAATAATTAATAAAATTAATAAAAAAACAAAAAAACAAAATCATAGCCCTAATGCAACTAACTACCTAATATTCTAGCTACTCACATTGGGGTTCTCAGGCTTAGATGGTCTAAGAGAACAGTGAGGCCAGGAGGCGAGGCCTAGGGTCTGCAGCCTACTACTGGCACACATTTCATCTCCAGGATGCTTCTTTGTTGTCTCTCCCCCACATGGTCTCTCAAGGATTTTTATAACTTCTCCCTCGAAGCATCTCGAAGATGCTCACCTTTTCCCCCTTGATTGGGCAATTGTCTCCCCATGACCCATGAGGCTGACCCACAATAAAAAGTGTAACCTAACCCCAACACCCCATTAACCCTTGGTTTACCTGAAGAGGGAAGTATCCCCCTTCAGCTAAGTCTAGATAATGGGAAGCCCCATTATCACACTGTGGCACAGATCCTGAATTGCTAATATCAAAAATTAAAGCTAAAGAACACCAAACCAAGCATCATGCCAAAATACAACCTGAAGAAGATCCCTTAAAATTTAAAGATTATGTGAAAAATAGATTTTTACTACGAAGCTTAATGACTGGGAGACAGAAGAACTCTGGACTGAAGCCAAGGACACTGTCAGGGAGGAATGCAAAAAGATGCTATCTGCAGCCAAAAAGAGGGAGAACCCTTAGAGCAGTGGTTCTCAACCTGTGGGTCCCCAGATGTTTGTGGACTTCAGCTCCCAGAAGCCCTGAGCATTGACCACAGTGGCTGGGGCTTCTGGGAGCTGAAGTCCACGAACATCTGGGGACCCACAGGTTGAGAACCACTGCCTTAGAGGATGACAGAAGAAACTCTTCAAGCAGTTAAGGACAGATGAGAAGCAAAAGTAAAAGTGGTCAGAAATAGTGTCAAAACTCTGAATGCTGGCATTCAATGGCTTGTACTCAGGGACAAAGAGAATTGCCATGATAATGCAGGGAAATGGAAGACGACAACAAAAAGGAAGAACAAGAGACTTCTTCCGCAAGATCCAAGAAATCAAAGGGAAATTTAAACCAAGAGTGGAGATGCTATATGACCAGCAGGGAAATAAATTACATGACCAAGAAAAAAACTAAAGAAATAAAAGGATGAAAGAAACAATACACTGGATATAAGCAAGTTGAAAAGGTGGCTGATTCATTCAATGAAGAACCATTTGAAGATGAACCTAGAATTTTAAGAAGTGAAATAAAAAGTGCTCTAAGAGCACATGCGATAAATTAATCTCCAGGAACAGATGATATATCAATAGAGCTGCTGCAGGCTACAGAAATGTAATCTACTGTGACTAAAATCTTCCAAGAAGTATGGAAAACAAGATAATAGTCCACAGATTGGAAACACTACATATATATTCCAATCCCCAAGAATGAGGACACCATGGCTTATAGTAACCACAGGAGTATTGCATTAACTTCTCAAGCAAGCAAGATCATTCTCAAAATTCTACAACAAAGATTTTTATCATATATGGAGCATGAAATACCAAATGTCCAAGCTGAGTTTAGGAAAGGAAGAAGCATGAGGGATCATATAGAGAACATGTACTGGTTAATAGAGCACACCAATTAATTTCAGGAAAAAAATAAATAAACCTGTGCTTTATATATTATAGCCTGTTTGCAAGAGACTTGGGCTTATGGCTCTAATTTACCAGCGCTCCTTGGATTCCACTCCTTTTCTGTCCCGGCTGTTAAAACAAGTGCTAGGGCCGTGGCAGTGGTGGACTCACTATATTTGTATCAGTTGACTTGCAAGTGGATAGTCAACCATTGGTCACTCTCTATCCACAATGTATACAGGCTCTCCTTTTCAAGAGTAGTCATTTTGGTTCTTTTATTTGTATAAATGTGTATATTCCACCCAGTTTATCTAAATGTTCAGGTCCAAATAGCATCTGGAATCATCTGTCTGAAACTCTCAGCCTTTTAGAACATCAATATCCCTATACAAGAACCCTGCTGTGCGGAGACTTCAATGCAAGAACGGAGGGGGGGCCGAAACATTTGGAAGGCACTAACTCTGGTCAGGTTCCACAAGATACATTGGTTGCCAGGGTCACCCAAGATACTAATACAAATAAGTCAGGTCTGAGGTTTTTAGAGATCCTTTCCCTGCACCACCTGCAGTGCCTTAATGGATCTCAGTACTGTCAGGGATTCCAGGCAGGGAACCCTGGGAAAATGATCAGCTCACTGCAAAGATGTTGCATCATGCCCCAGCTGTGGGTAATTGCAAGGTTACATAGGAAACTGGGGTCTTGTGCAGATGGTAGAGGGTGGTGTGCAAACCCTTACCTGATTGGCTGTAAATATGTATATAAGAAACCAACGCCAGTATGTATTTGTCATTTGACCAAACCTCATACCTGGCGCAAGCCTCTGTTCGTCTGTGCTATGTTTTGTATATTACAGAACTTTGATGCAAGATAAACTGCCTCCTGTTTTGGAAGAAACTCCTCTGTGTGTGAGTATCCTTATTGGGGAACAAGGTTGGGCCTGTTGGCTAGCTGCACTCTGGCTTTTCTGCTGTGTTTCCGTGGGGCTGAAACTCCTATCATCCCCAACAAGTACGACATAACGTTGGGTGCTTATACTTATGTCACCAATAGAGGAGCTAGTACAGTAGGTCATATTGCGGTTTCTGCTAACGTGCTTACAATTATTCATAGTTTGGAAGTTATCAGTAGGGCTGAAAGTGACCATTTTCCTTTGTCATTGGTATTTAATTTTGAAATGTCTCCTCCCACATATTGCCCTCAAAATCTAAATGGAATCCGAATGGGAGAGCAGAGAATACGATGGTCAATTAATCTGAGTGTCTCTTTAGTTCAACTATTTGAGAGCAACACTTTTAAAGCCCTCCGCAAAGACATCTTAGTTGCTAAGTCAGACATCTTACATGTCTATCAAACTATCATTGAAAATTTGAGACCTAAATTGGTTTGCAACAAGCACTTTAATCCTAATAGGGTAACAACCAATAGATGGTTTGACTTAGAATGTAGAGGTGCCCGGAAAGCATTAATGGATTTCTCCCAACAGGTACTTAAAAATAAGAGTACTAGTACCCTTAATACTTTAGCAGTCATGAGGTCATCCTATAAGGCACTCCTAAAACAAAAAACAAAAAAGATACTTATAACAGAACACAATGGAGTCAGTTGGCCCTAGCTGTGAGGACCAAGAACGAGAAGCAATTTTGGGACATCGTTTCCATTGGTATGCATGTGATTAGATCAGTTATCATTGGACAAATTTCATCGCAAGAATGGCATACTCACTTCAGTGGGCTTTATGGAGGTACATCCATAGAGAACCACCCTTCACTTATCTCGAAGACTTTTTGCTTGCCTCTTTGGCCACCTGTGTCTGTGTTAGAGGTAAAGAAGTTGATTGCAGCTCTCACCTTGAGTAAGGCACCAGGGGAAAATATGATGCCCCCTGAAATTTTTAAATGTTTCCCCAAGTGGTGGGCCCCTATATTAGCAAAAGTGTTTACCCAGATTAACTATACAGGCACAATTCTAACAGGCTGGAAACAGAGTATGGTTGTCCCCATCTATAAGAAGGAAGATAAGCAGGATCTCAATAATTACCAGCCTATCAGCCTCTTGGATATCGACTCCAAGTTATACAGCAAATATCTGTTAAATAAATTAGAAGATTGGGAAACTACCAATCAAGTCATTCATCCCGAACAGGCGGGCTTTAGGAAAGGTCAAAGCACTATCGACCACTGTTTCACTCTCTACCTAGTAGCACAGCAAAGTGTTATGGGCCCTACCAAACCTTTATTTGTCGCCTTTGTCGATTTAGCAACCGCCTTTGACTCTGTTGATAGAAACCTGTTGTGGCATAAATTGGCTAACACTGATTTAGATTATCGCCTGTTGTTCCTAATTAAGGAACTTTATTCTAATACAACTGCTGCAATAAGAGTAGGTATCTCCGGCTCATTAACAGCTCCTATTCACACAAATAAAGGAGTCAAACAAGATTGCCTTTTGGTACCTCTACTCTTTAATTTATACCTCAATGACATAATTCCAGCCCTGTCAGGCTCAGAATTTTTTCCACCCTCTGTTGGTTCAAAAAAGATTTCTATTTTGTTATATGCCGATGACATGGTTCTAATATCACTCAGCTGTGTAGGTTTAAAAAGGTTGCTTTTGAAGCTTAGTGTTTTCTGTTCTAAAGAAAAACTGAATATTAACTATTCTAAAACAAAGGTGTTGGTGTTTGGGAAAAGACATTTTCCTTTTCAATTGTCTATCATTGGCTACCAGATCGAACAATGCCGAGAATTTAAATACCTTGGCATTCATTTCACAGAAAATCTCTCATGGAAGCCCCATATAGAAGCCACCAAAGCAGTAGTCTTGAGATCTATTGGGGCAGTTCTCAGATTCTATACTACTGCTAGGGGTTACCTGGTTGTTCCAGCACTAAAAATATTCCAAAGCAAAGTTATTGCTCAGATTCTCTATGGTGCCGCTGTATGGGGATGGGACGACTCTCACATATCTAAACTGGAATCCCTCCAGAACACTTTTCTTAAGAAACTGCTAGACTCCCTCCGGGCACCCCGGCAGCTTTGGTTCGGGCAGAGGTCGGGTTGCCATCCATCAGAGCCCGCATTCACTTGCCTTTATTTAATTATTGGAGAACAGTTAAAGATTCCCAGTTGAGCTTTTCCCAAGGTATGTTTCAAACAGCTATCTAATTGTAAAGTATGGAATTCAAGATATCATAAGGTGCTTGAATGGTATCCTAGTCCACCTGACAACTTTCTTGTCTTGAATTCCAAAGGGAAGCTCCGGGATTATATTTTCCATCATACCGCTCAATCAGACAGACAGGCTATTAATAATTCTAATTTTTCTAAATGGTACAAATTTTACAAACTTGACCATCAAAGGGCCAGTTATTTGACAAAGCTTACCTTTCCAAAGCGTAGGCAAGATTTTACAGCCCTTCGCTTTCAGAGTATGCCTACTGCTGTGATTGATGGCAGATATTCACATACTCCTTTGGCTCTCCGTTTATGCATTTGTGGGGCCCCTGAAATAGACGATCTGCCTCACTATTTGTTTTCTTCTCCACTATATTCTGATCGAAGAGCCAAATTTTTGGGATCTATCCTGTCTCATTTGGAATCTAATACTGTTTTAGAAAAGATTTTTTATCGTCTTGCTGATACTGACTCCATGGTAACTTGTAAGGTCTCTCTTTTCACTCTAGCAGCTATGAAGATTCGGGCTAGATATGTTACCGATATTGCGGTTGATTGTTCTGGAGACATGCTTATTTAATTATAGTTTTATTGTTTATGTTTTAACTAAACCAAATTTTAATTTTTTTTCACACATGTCTATTATGTCTATTATGCAACTTAATGCATGATGTATTTTTATTATGCTGTTTTTATATATGTATTTTATATTATTTTATATTAATATTCTGTATTGTATTGTATTTAATACTTTGTATGCAAATGGCCTTTGGTCTACGCATTAATAAATATTGTATTGTATTGTATATTATAGCCAAGTCGTTGATTGTATAGATCATGAAAAACTATGTATCATTAAAAAAAAAATGGTATGTCATGTCATTTCACTATCATGGTACACAACCTGTACTCAGGAAAAGAAGCTACCATCAGGACAGAATCTGGAAAAACACATTGGTTTGTAATTGATAAGGAAGTCAGAAAAACCTGCATTTTATCACTCTATCCATTTGACTTATGCACTGAACATATACATAAAGCAAGATTAGACTTGGAGGAAGGAGGACTGAAATGGTAGGAAGGAACACCATCAATTCAAAATATGCAGATAGCATAATACTCCTAGCAGAAAATAGCAAAGGCTTGGAAAATTACTGAAGGAAGTCAAGACAAAAGTGTAAAAGGTTTATAGTTGATCATTAAGAAAACAAAAATAATGACCACCAATGATTTACACAAAGCGGACTATGAAGACATTGGAATAGTTCAAGATTTTCCATACCTTGGCTCTGTTGTTAATCATAATGGAGACTGAATTCAAGAAATCAGAAGGCTAGGACTTGGGAGGGTAGCTATAAAGGAAATACACAAGATCCTGAAATGTGAAGACACATCACTGAATACTAAAGACAGGATTGTCCACACCATTGTATTTCCAATTTCTGTGTATTGTCTTGAAAGCTGGACAGTGAAGAAAGCTGATAGGAAGAATATCAACTCCTCTGAAATGTGGTGTTAGAGAAGAATTCTGTGGATACCATGGATTGCTATAAAGACAAATAAATGGGTCAAGTCTCTCAGGAAGCCAGGGTGAATAAACTGAAACGATTGTACTTTGGACATATCCTGGGAAGACATGGCTCATTAGTAAAGACAATAATGCTTGGAAAGGTAGAGGGCAGCGGAAAAAGGGGAAGATTGTGTTACAGATGGAGAGATTCAGCCAAGGAAGCCACAGCCCTGAGTATGCAAGACCTGAATAGGTCTGTTAATTACAGGGTGACTTGGACATCTCTCATTCATAGAGTTGCCGTAAATTGAATTCAATTTGACAGCAGTTAACAACAGCAACAAATATGTACAGATCACTACAGAGCAAAATCCTGGAGATAAATGTGATGCTTTTAGCATTGGAAAAGGATTCTTGTTCTTTGCTTATCCCCTTTCTTTTGGTTATCGATTTCACAGCTAGACAAACAGGCTGGCAGAGAGGGCCCAAGTGCATTTTTCTTCTTTTTGCATAGGAAAATGCAATACTGATAAAGTCTGCAGTCAGTAAATCATGGAAAGCTTAACACATCAGCCTGCATAAAACTATCTTAGCAAATGGCAACGTAAATTATTTAAAATTAAATATGTAAATATATTTTGGTGTCACTCTGAAATATTACTCTAATTTGGCTCAGACATATGCTAGGGAAAAAATTAGAAAGAAATAGTGGGCCGTTCTGGGGGATTATGAATTGTCTCTCTGAAAAGAGGCTTTCAATCAAAATATTTAGACCGTTACTCTCTGTGAGAGCTGACTCACTGTTGCCACTGAGTTCTGCATGCAGTTTTACAAGGAGACATTGCAGCAAAGCCAACGACCTGCAGTAAAGAGGAAGAACCCAAGGTCAAACTATATGATACTTTTATCATGAACTTAGAAATGATGTTCCTTCAAATGATGAAAGACATCTGCTTGTCTTATTGCATACTTTTCCTCACCTATGAAGGTTGCATTTAGTGTGTTTTGCTTAGACACTGGAAGTTAAACATAGAATTAAGTTGCAATCTGATTGCTGAAGCATGCATCCAGCTATTTTCTTGTAGCTGGACACACTGCAAGGAGATTATCTACAAGGTCCTCTGGGGATCCTTGGAAGGCCAGTGCAGAAGACCTCCTTGCATTGTGTCCAGCTACAAAAAAATAGTTGAATGCACCATTGCTACCCCCCACCCCCCACTGTTAACTAACAATCAGAAAATGACTGTGTCGGAGTGGTGTCATCACTTGTAAGAGGGTTGAAGGGATTTTGGTCCTTACACAGTAGGTGAAGAATTCCAACCTCTTCAACAACTGCAAAAGTGAATTGTGATAACATAAATCTGATTTACACCATTATAATTCACCATCAGGATTCAGGCCATCAATATTTTTCATCAGATCTGCAGACCCATCCAGCTAAAGACAATATAAGTTTAAGGTTCTTTCCACAGAATAGCATCCTCCTGGCATGGGGATGCGAGAGAAACAGAACTGTGAGAGCAGTTCCACATGACGTCATCGTGGTCCTGCCCTTCTCATGTTGCCAGCCAGTGTGATCACTGGGTATATCATTGACAGAAAAACTCCATCAATGACCCCTGATTGCACAAGCCTTCTGTTGCAACTGGTCATGCAGAAGAGCCAGAAGATCATGTGCTGCCTTCCCCACTGACACATTGGAAGAAGGCTGGCTGAAGTGCAGAAGGAAGGGGTGTGTCCCACGCACTCCCTTCTGCAAGCAGTTGCCCAGCTGTGGAAAGGAGCACTGGGGTCATGCTCCCATCCCAGCAGAGGTGCTGCTGGGATTGTGACAGGAAGATGAGCAACTATTGTCCTGCAGAAAGGGCCAAAGACCCACAACCTTAACACTACAAGCAAAACTGACTTTAGATTTCTCTGCAGTAATTCCTAAATTGTGAGCCAAGAGTCCTTTGGATGGATTATTCTGTGACCAGCAAACTCCCTACATGACTAGTTAATGACTAGTTAAAAGGACAGGGATGGAAGCAAAGAGTCTACAACTTTACAATGTCTGTGTCTTCAATTAAATGTGTGCACACATTCTTTGGTTGAGGACCAAAGTGCTGACACTGTGAAAAACATGGGGCAGAAGCTGAGCAATTTAAGATTACTCCAGCTTTACAGCAAGTGAGGAATTTGGGCCATCAGGCATAAAAGTCATAAAGGAAATAGGAGAACCAACTCCAAATCATTTGAATACATTAATAAAAATCCTCTGATGTGAAAATCAGGGTGAAAAATCCTGTCTTGGTGAAGATTAATGAAAGTTTTCCCACTGACTTCAAAGGAATTGCAATTTCACCATTAACTTTTAACATTCGCAATGCATCTGTTGCCATCTTATGTTGAGACAATTAGCAGGTGTCAATTAAGAGAGAGACAATAGATTATGTAACCAATTACTTTCGCTTTCCAGACAACAGTTTGCAATCAGAAGGATGTGTGATAAGGTTTAATCAAAGATTAGAACTTTTTAATTAAATAGGGCCTTTTGTGCCTAGTCGTTTGACATTAATTACTGTTTTAACTTGATGCATTTTGATTTGTAAAAGGCCCTGCATGCTGCAAAGGGGGGAAATATTGTACTGCATCATAGAAAGTGCGGATTGTTAAAATGGAAGTATGAAGTTTTCTTTGTCATCTAACTCCCATTTTAAATGTTATTTTAAATGTTAGGTGGCCACGTTAGATAAACTGACAAGTTTTAACAGTTCAGTAGCAGGTGGCTATTGGAAATGAGAAGCACACAAAGACTTAATTGTAGTGATTGATAAGATCTGCAATCATTGTCCCTTAAAAACTTCAGTGGGCTAAATAGTTTGTGTGAGCTGCATTTGCAGATTTAACTGGATGACTACCCTTTGGGCATCTTCAAGCTAACCATGCCACCAGCATTAAAGGAGGTCATCAATCAAAATGAAATGCCAAAGCTGAAAACTTTGGAAGAGATTTTCATTGGTGGCCCACAGAGAGGTAGATAAATGTTAACTCCGTTCTTGTGATAACTTTAAATTCAAGTCCAGCAATGGCACTGGCAGCAGTATTTGCAAGTCATTCTTCCTGATGTCCTTGCCTCCCCTGCTTGCTCCAGTTATTCAGTGTAAAGTGGTTATACTGACAGCAAAAGCCCTCTTCTGAATTAACTGTGGAATGGAAGGGGAGGGGAAAGGAAGACACACTAGCTGTTGTCATTATCTCCTGGAAGATGTGAGGCTCATATACATAGAAGCAGAAAATGCTGCCTGCTCATTTTAACAGAAGACTCTCTATTTGTCTGTCTGTCTGTCTGTCTGTCTCTCTGTGTGTGAGGGTGCAGGCAGAATCCTATTCCGCTATGGAGAAGAAGTGTGACTAGACTTCTATTTAACAGATAAATTAATATACTCCAACACTACCTGGGTGAAAAGGAGAGTTTTGCGATTCATGTCCCTGCAACACCCCTAATTCTGCAGGAATAATTGTATCCTGCAGTTGCATTGTGAGCTTCCTGTTCCAGCTCCTATACATTACCAGGAATGGCTGTGACTCTGCTGCAGAGAACTTGCTTTGTTTTCTGATGGCCCCAGGTTGAATCCCCCATGTTTCCAGGTAGAACTGGGAAAAATCTCCTATTCTGAATTGGTGTAGGGTAACTTCCTCAGGCTCTTATCTGTCAGCTGCAGCCTATATTCTTTCTTTTAAAATATGTCCTGCTGTAACATCTCATGGAACAGGAGGCATTAGGGCAGCTTCACCCTTGGTGTAAGAGGTGTGTTTACCATGAATATACCAGTGTTTTCCCAAGAAAGCATGTGAGTTATGAGTGACAGGTGTATGCCCTTAAACACCTGTGTACACACATCTGAGAGCTCACAGGCCCACAGACACAGGTGTTGAACAGAACACACATCTGCTGTTGACACAGTTGATGTGTTTGCTGCAGAAAACACTAGTATCTGGAGTAAATATGACAGCCAAATAAAACATTGATCTCCTCCTAGTAAACTGACCATAGTCATTTCCTTAACATTTATCAAAATGTACATGCTGTTTAACATGAAATTTAGAAACTTCAGTTTTGACTTTAGTATGAACATGAAATTGGGGTCACAGAGGAAAACAATCCTACTTAGGATTTCTCACAACTAATTTGTATGGCTTGTATTTGTAGAGTGATTAAGAATCTTCAGGCACATATAAAAGTGGATCAGACTAAACAGACAATAAATAGCTAAACAAAGAGTTTTTGCCATTTTATTTTTGTACACACCAGTCTGCTGGATGGTGGGGATCAATGTGCTTTTAATGCAACATTTAGACTGTAGCTTTGACCCAAGGAATTATTCACAAGGTAGAAAACTTTATTGGAAGCTATTTTGACCACATTTTATTCAATGGGCTAACCCCATTTTACATTCAGTCTTTTATGGATTAGGTTGTGTATGCTGTTTTGGTTCTTGAAAAGTAGAAATCACAGAGGTGTACTTCCTATAAAACAGAAATTATAATTTCTATGACGTCAAGAACCTATGTGTATGCTTAAAAAAATAGAATTCAAAAAATTTAAAAGTATTAAAACATGAGATATGGATTTGTGTAAGGTAACAATTTCTGAGAGAGAATGTACAGTACAAGGATCTGAAAATTAACACAGTATTTTGTATTCAATGCACCTGTTATTTCTCTAAGAAAGCCTATCAGTTAGAATGATGAATTTTAACCTTTTCCAATTCTTCCAGGGAACATCCAATTTATATTCTTCAGACTCTTTGGTACTGGCTCACCATACTGATACAAAAATTATTGTTTTTGCAATATTTATAAAGATCTAGTTATAGTTTTTCAAGGACATAGTTCACATTTCCTTTGGATTTGACCCATCAAGTATAATTAAAGGAGGAAAAGAATTACATAGCTAGTTAAGGTATGAGTGCATGTGATACTACATTAAGTATGCTACTACAGGTTTAATATTAATTCAGCTCTCATGGTCAATAGAAAATACAAAGGTTGCATTATCACAGAGTGCAGGAAGGTTATAAGCATGAATTTCAATGGATACAAATTTCTCTGGAGAACCCATTTTCTTTTTTACCATTCTAGATGTACATTTTTAAAGTCATTATTCTACAGTCATGTGATAAAATAGTTCTGTCCTTAACCTGCAAAGGAAGAAAAGCATACAAAATTTAACCCCACCCCTCTAGTGATCATCATCATCATTGTGGCATGTACCTTTACAATGTTCAGAATAAAACATGAGCAGAATTAAAAATAAATTATTAACAATATTAGACATAACTTTTAAACCATTTAACAGACACCTGTAAACTGATAAAAAGTGAAAAAAAGTTTATATTACAATATGTTCCTTAATGAAATGACTGCATAACTTTTTAGCTGCCAATGCAAATTGGGCTACTGAGTACGTGACAACAGCTGTGTATCTGATAACAATTCCACAACTACTCTTTGAGGTGTGCAATCTGTATATAACTGAATAATGGAAGCTGGAGGAGCAGAATAAAGTGTTCAGAACAACAAGTAACGAATTATGCCATCAACTTGATTACAGCCAAATGCACATTTTCTATCTAAAATTGGAATACTTTGAAATCTTGTTTCAAGATATGCAGAAGGCATCTGCTTGAATCTAAGTTCTATGAAAACTTTTTGGAGTTGAAAGAAGGTCAAAGTTTCAAAGCACTGAGGCTTTACATGGTTGATCTGAATATGTGGGTACCAAATGGAGAATTGTGCCCCCACTATGGCTGCTCTGTCTTGGTTAGTATCATGATTGAAAATCCAGTTTTTAAGGTCATGAGGACAAAGTATTAGAAAAAAAATTGTGTTAAGATTGTATGCCTTTAATTTGTCTGGACACAATTGTGCCCAGCCTTGAAACTTCAGTTCCTCTAGCCAACAAAGTTAGCTGAGTGAATGATTGTCAAGTCCATTTAATCTGCCCCAGAATCTTAAGAAAGTGGATGAATTCTAGCTGCAATTAAGGGGAGATCCAATTTAGCCCTGAGGTGAGCTGCTGGAACCCCTGGAGGCAGTCCCAAAGCTGTTGCATGGATTTATTTTGCACAATATCCAAAATGGACTTAGTAGAGTCTCCCAAGTAATTTTAGCTGTGAAAACCTTTATGGCAGAATTTATTAATTACTCACCCCTAGAGTGGAAAAATCTTTTAAGTAAACCTGATACTTAAGATTTTGGTGACCACCAAATGTTGTTTCCGAGAAAGTTTCTTATCGAAGTGCACCCCCAGGTATTTAGATGAGTGTACTGTTCTAAATGATGTCTATAAAGTATCCATATGTACTTCAGGGTTCTCCTTCCTAAAAATCGTGAATTTAGTTTAGAATAGTAAACAACGAATTGTTCCTTTTTCCTTATTCTCTCAAATTTTGCTAACAACTGTTTGAGGCCTGTTTTGTTCAAAGATAGCAAAACCAAATCAGCAGCATAAAGCAAGACTGAAACATTGTGGTTGTTAATAGCTGGAGGAAAAATGAGGTTACTTCTGGTATCAAATCAGTAATATAAAAAAATAATAAAAAGAGTGTCAAAATACAGCCCTGTTTCACTTCCTGATTGATTATAACAGTTTGTGTTAAACCACCACTTAAACCTGTTTTCATCTGCAGAGAATTGTCTTGTTCTAACAGCTGAATAAGCCATAACAGCCTTTTTTTCACTGTTTGTTTTAACCAGTTTGTGCCACAAACACCACATATCTATCAAATCAAATACTGATGAGAAATCTACAAAAGCTGTGTAAATAAACTTATTTGAGCCACTGGTACATTCATATACAAGATGTTGTAATATAAAGGCCTGTTTCATAGTACTTCTACCTCTCCTGAAACCTGCTTGTGCCTCATGGATTATAATCTTCTGTCTCAATCTAAGTCAATAACCAGGCTTTATGGATGAATCCAAAAAAGTTTTATTAAAGCTTAGATGTAGCAGAGAAGCATGCCTTTTGCCAGAACTGAAGACACAGCACAGGTTTCAGTTTTAAGAACTCCCTGCTCCACCTCCCAGAGGTCTGCATTTCTTCCCACATAACATATCACCAGCTGTACCAGTTGATCTTGGTTCCTACGCTCTGGCTGGCCTGACCCTCCCAATACCCAAACAGCAAAGCTATCCACAATATGGCACCAAAACAGCTAAGCAGTTGAGCAATCTAATTTGCATGGCAGAGAAGGCTAACTTGGTGGGTCCTCTGATAGGGATAATAGTTGACTACTGTCCCGTTTCAAGAGCTTGTTTGAGAGATATCATGCATAGAGTTTAGATGTCACATCTAACAAATTGATGGACCTGTATTTAGAAGGATATGTTGTGTCTCCTTTCTTCAATAACAATACTTAATTGCCACACAGAGGGAAAGATGCCAATTGAATTAATACATATATTAATTAGCAAGACTAGGTGACCAGCAATCAATTTCTATTGTGAACACCTCAGGGGTGTTTTCCAGGAGCCTTACCACTTTGGAATGTGAAAATCAGTTTTTTTTTTTTATTTCAGAAGAGATTGGTAACCATTCCAGAAATTTATCAGAACTCCGAATCATAATATGCTTTATAACTATAAAGCTTGCTTCCAAAAATGTGTCTGAAATGGGCAACCCAAATCTCAGGTGTAATTGAAGGAGGCTTACAAGACTCATGGGAGAAACCTGCCTGCAAGAGATTCCAGAATTAAAGTTTTCATTGTCTCTGTTAGCTATAAGATACCTAGTTTACGTACTCAAAGTGTTAGGCGTGCTTACTGGTTGTCTTTTGTAGCTTAATTGTAATGTTCTAGGGAAGATTACAAAAGAGGTCCATACTTCTTTCCTTACGTACAGAATTTAACTCCTTCTGTTTATGGGACAGCTCCCAATTTCTCGCTGTGATTGTTATTCTAGATTGAGGAGCCCTGGTAAAAAGAAAATTGTCATTTGGTACAGTGATAATTTCCTGGTTACTTAGGCAATTGTGGACACAGCAGCAGAATGCTAAGGGAATAAAACCCCAAACCCCTGTTCCTTTATTTCTTTTTTTCTGAGATTATTTCAAGAATACTCCTCCCGGATATATTTAAAGTTTAGATCACTTTGGTATTCTAGATCTTCTGAGATGGCTTCTTCCTTATAGTATGGTTACAAAGAGTTAATATAACCAGTTTCTTAGGGGTAGACTCATTTAGGCTTTCAACAGGGTGAAATGATGTTCAAGCTACTAATTGTTCCTGGATTTCAGATAGAGGTTTTGGATGCAGATTGTTAGCTGTATGGATACAAGTTCTCCAAGGTAAGCATCTCTATGATTTAAATTATAATTTCCTTTCTTTGACTTTGGCTCACTTATGAGTATGAGGATCCAAATATAATTCAGGATTGGTTTTCAAGTGGTGTGTAGGCAGGTTTCATTTGAATGAAAATTATCTTCCTTCAAATTTGTAGAGCTGACTCCAGAAACAGTGGACATGATTACTATCTATGAAAGTCAAAATCAACATACCTCTCAATTGTTTAGATCTTGTGGGATTCACATAGGAACATTTTATATCTGAGTTATCCCACCTAGTCCTCAATACATCTAAAATATCCTTTAACACTTCTAAAGGTGCGAGCCATACATTATTTGGACTCCTTAACGGCCAGTTAAAAAATGGTAACATAACTTTCAATATTAGATTGTGTAACTTCTACATGTGTTGGTTTACTGAGGCCAGAGCCTGTTTGATCTATTGGTTGTGACAGGTATTTGTTCACCTTTTCAAATATTGTTTCTGCAGGTGAAAGGAAAGACTGAAAATTACCATCTTTTACAGTGTCATCATGCCATTCATCTAGGTGTATTAAGTCTGAGTTTAAAAAGTTAGATTGAAGTCTTCAAAACCACTTTTTACAGTTCCATCTCCAACTGGGGTCTCTAGTATCTTCTCAGAATTGGTAGTACAATCATGCATTATTTCTGCCAGGTATTCAAAGAGCTTGAATTGTTGGCAAGGGGACAATCATCATTTCCTCTTTGATCTGTTGTGGACTTTAGACCAACTGCCTGGTGATCTACTAATTCTCTATCTGAGGAGTTTATCTGGTTGCTGCTTTTTAGATTCCCAGTTCTATCAAAGCTACAACAGATTGCAATGTTGCCATAAGATCAGAGATTTTTTGTTTTATAGAATGCAATTCGTAAAAAAATTGTTGATTTGTTTGTTCTGAAAGAAAGCATTGATCTCTTCAATGAGTATAGATAATGTGAGCATGTTCACCATCAAATCTGTGAGATATTCTGTAGATTTCCCTAGCAAAATGCTGTTGGCATAAGGGGTTGTAGAATATAAATGTCTAAGAGGAGTATCTTTTGAAGCTCTGAAGCCCAGGGCCCAAAGACCAGTTGCCAATTGTACTCTTATTCTGACAATCCCATTCCAGAGGATTCTGGTGAGCCTCTTCATTACTTATGAATCTATTTACCATTTTCTTTGGGTTGCTTGTGGCTAGAGTATTTGTCAAATTATGTTTATCATGCCATGCAATAATTTCTGAGGAAACACAATAATCAAGGATTGACTTTTGGGTCAAGCTTCTGGGAGTTTTATTTCCCTGTATACACACTTTCTGGACCCAAATTATCTGAGCTTGGATATTAACTATAATTGATATGGTCAAGCTTCACCAACTCCAACTAATTTTGCACTAGTAATATCTAATTTTGCATTAGGCAATCATTAGGTGGCACAACCAAGGTAACTGTGAAGGAAGAGGCAGAGAAGCCCCAAATCACATGTGAATAGCTGCCTTCTCCCAGAGCCAGCCAGGACTAATTTTAAACCCTGCCAGAACAGATGCAAACAAAGTTGCTTCCTGACTCAACATAAGTCATATGGAGGTAGATAAGAGACACAATACAGCTAGATAAAAGTCTAAAACTCCTGCTCTGCTATAAAGTTTCCTCTCTTCCCACTAACCAGACCACAAATTTTCTGCTGTAAGGTGTACATTCCACAAATATCTGCAAGTTTAAAATTGCCCCTGGTCTTTCTCCATCTCAGCATCCTTACTGAATTCTCTGGCTCAGCGTCCTTAGTAATGCTTTGGTCTGGACTCCATGTTTGCAAATCATTTTAACTTTGCGTTTTAAAAATGAGTTTTAAAACAATTTAAAATTTAAAAACAAGTTCAAATAAAAAAAAAACAGAGGCTGTAACTCCCCTTGAGTTGTATAATCACAGAATCTCCACTGTTTGTAAGACTCATAGGTTGTTAGAGTTGCAGCATTCCACAGCCTACATTCGCCAAGATATCAGCATTATTCAACAATTCCCTATAAAATGGACACTGGTAAGTCCTCTAGAGTTTCACAGGCAAGGAAGCCAAAACCTTTAAATTTCATAAGCACTAAGTAGTGGAATCCGGACCTCTAATTGAATCGATGGTTATAATAACATAAGGTGTGAACTCCAAGCAATTGTACAGGTCTAAGGAAAATAGGTCCTAATAATTATCATGATGTTTGCAAGTACTTGATTATATTATTCCTGTTGATTTTCTCCTGATTATATTTTTGCATGTTTCAAACCCCAGTCCTCTATAGGTCATTTATACAGCATATAATATCAAATCCTGTTGAAATAGCTAGACTGATTTTATAAATCATTCAATATTTGAAATTTAGGAATGGTGTACAGGCAATTAAGATCAACAAATACAAAAAACAAATTACAACTGAACAAGTACATGAATAACATAGTTACTGCCGTTTGTAGAGATTGAAAAGCACAAGATGAATGTCTATCCTCAGCTCAAAAGACATTTTCTGGAATGGGGCAGATAAAGCATTTTTCTTATGCATTCCATGCAGATCCTAGGCCTATAGAGAAACACTGCCTCTTCAGAAAACCTCAGTCCTAGAACAGGGAAATAGCAGGTACCCTGATTCTTGTTATGTGATAAAATAATTGTGTCTTTAACCATGGGAGAGGAAAACATACAAAATTTAAATTTTATTCACTAATGGATGTTCTATAGGGCTCTATACCATTGTTGTTGTTGTGTGGCTTCAAGTCATTTCACACTTAAGGAAACCTCAAGGCTATCATAGAGGTTTCTTGGCGAGATTGTTCAGAGGGGGTTTGTCTTTGTCCTCCTCTGAAGCTGATAGAGTATGACTTGTTAAAGGTCACCCAGTGGGTTTCCACAGCCAAGTGAGCATTTGAACCCTGGCCTCCAGAACTGTAGTCTAATGTTCAAACTAGTACACCACACTAGCTTCCATATGCACATTGGTACCAATATCTAGATTCTAGCTTTGCAGTGGGGAAAGTAAAACTGTTGAAAAATACTTTGGAAAAAAATAATGATGGGCGACTGACAAAGAGAAATTTGGACTGACATGAGTGTTCATACCTCAGGACTTAGTTGCACAAAATTCACGTATTTGTTGCACACAAAACATTTTCTCTTCAGGAAACTTCTGCAGAAAATTATATTTCTGTGCAGACTTATTATTTTATGTGCAGAAAAATGCTATTTCCAGGACACAAAATGCTCCTTTCTGCACAATACCCTATTTGGGTGAATTTTACACAAAATAAATCCCAGATTGAAAATAGTCTTCAAAACTGTACAATTTTTAAATACTTTATTGCAATGGGAAATGCTAAAATTATTTTCTACTTCTTTAAAGAATGAAATTAGTAAAGAATTACATCCTTCCTAGTAGCAAGTAGGAAGCCAGTGCAGAACCATCAGCAAAAATGGCAGCTAGGAAATCTCTTCCTGCACTAATAACAGCTTCTGGATCAGCCTCAAGGATATGATCCACATAGAGCTTTCTGATCCTAAGGTTAGAAATGCTTGAACTTCTGTGGCTATAATTATTTGATTAACAATTGTTACATGGTAACTGCCATAGCAAGTTATGATTAAATACTGATGGAGTTAGTGACAGATCAGAATTTGCAAAACTGAGATGCAAATATTCTAAAGTTCATGTTTCATTAGCAGCAGTTGATGGGGGGAGTTTATTTACTTATGCACCATCTTTACTTCCCTAATCAAGCTGAAAGGTTGATTCATTTACCATAGATAAAGTAATACTCCCCCAAGTTGTGAGAAGTGAGCAGGGAAGAAATGGATTGAATGCAAACTCTGTATCTTCTATTATTCCAGGGATGTGTTCTATTATTCAACCTTATTTTGGCAGAGAGATATATTGGATTCTGAGGGAATGCATATGTATGCATATGGGAATGCATATGGAATGAAATTTTAAACTCAGATTCAACTGGGAAAATTGATGTCTGGAAGCAGTTTTTTTATTGTTTTTTTTATTGAAAATTTTAATATTTTTTTTTAAGAAAAGCACATTTTTTGTGTGCATTTTGGAAATGCATACATTTTCCCCTAATTAATTATCACATGACTGCTTGCATTTCAAATATATGCATACTTTTTTCATGAGTATATTTCAAATGTACCTCTTTATCAAATACATTTATTTGGATGCAAAAATCAGATTGAGCAAATGGCCTGGGAAACACCTCCTTTCTTTTCAGTATCCCATCTGTTTTTCAATGGATGTTTTAAATTGAATCAAAGGCCATTTCCACGCAGGTTTTTTAAAATGGGGCAGAGCTTCCTCCAGGGAGGACATCTGCATCTGGGACTGGACTGGGTCGGACCTACTGAACATAGATCCGCAGTGCAGCCCACTCCCGAACGACCCCAAGTGGTCGTTCAGCGTGCTTTGGAAAGACCGCTAAAAACAGGTCTTTCGAAAGCAAGGAGCGCACCACTGCGAACCTGCTCCCATATGCAGATTCTCAGACTCACAGTGGTGCGAGTCTGTGATCTGCCGGGGGTGGGCTTTAGGCTGGCGGGCTTTAGTGGTTGGTCGAGACCCTCGACCAACTGGAAGCTGCTATTTTCATCTCCGGAGCAGTGCGGAGCGGTGGCCATGGATTGCTATGGAGAAGGGTGGACCAGACCGGGGAGCCCAAAAGTCCGGTGAATAGCATCACGGGGTGATTCCCTCGCCCCATGCGGCAATGGCCAAAGTCTTAAAGCCAATGTCTTAACCTGACGTATTAACCTGAAACAAATAAACTAGCAAGCAAGCAAGCAAGCAAACAAACAAACAAACCCTCTCCCTAAATGACTAATTCTTCTCTTTTTCCACTTAGGTCCTTGTTTATCTCTTTAAATTTGTTCAGTGTGTATCAGTTTTTAAATTTATCCAATGTTTATTGGTTGTAAACACACCATTTGGGAAAATAGTGTTGCTTTTTATAGTTTTTAAAATATATGAATTTGTTTGATGTTAAATTATAATGATTTGCAGTATCAGAGACTGGTGTATACCTACCTTGCTTATGTGGGGTTATGTTCAGGCAGAAGCAGAGACTATGGAGGCATCCATCTTGCTTATGGGGTGGTTTCAATTTACCAATGATGTATTAAGTCTTTTACTCTAAGTCTCAAGTCAAGTCTCAAGTCTCAAGTCTCTACGTTCAAGTCTCAGGTCAAGTCTCAAGCCAAGTCTCAAGTCTGGAAGACAACTTTACACCCCAACCAAAATTCCAGAATTATTGGACAGAGCCAAATAAAGCCAGTTTTAACAATTTAAGCAGAGTTAGGCCTCCACATTTGTGATATTGCCATCTGCAGCTTCAAAAGTGGAGAAAAGGATCCTTCTTACTCTCTATTACTGAAGCTTCAAAAGCTTTAGAAGGAAGGATCCTTTTCAGGCCTGTTACCTAACACATTTTCTGTTCCCTTCTGAGAAATGCACCCTGAACTCTGGGGTCGAGTCTTGCCTTCTGCTCCTAGGAAAAGTTTTAGAAGGCTCCTTGAATAAGCAGGAGGGACAGACTTCTGAGGAGACCTCAAGCCTGCCTCAAGCCTGTTGCCTAACCCATTTGCTGTTCCCCTTTAAGAAATGTGCCCACACTTTGTGCTTGAGACAGATTGTCATGTGAGCAGTAGGCAAAAAGAGATGGAGGTGTTGTTCAAAGTCATAAGGTTTCTGGATGAATATGTTACATAATTGAACCAAGGGCAGGAAGTCAGTCGTTAAAAATATACAAATCTCGATTAGAGTCAAGTCAGTGCATCATTCATTACCGAGTTGAGTCTGAGTCGAGTCACAGAAGTGACTTAAGTCTGACTTGAGTCTGAGTATTTCAATTCAAGTCTACATCACTGCAATTTACTCACTTTTTTGTGGGGGAGGGGGTTGTATAGGCCTTAATTCTGGCTCTAAACCTAAGCCTTTCTTCTGTTTAGCTCAGGAGTGGGAAAAATGCCATCCAGAGGCCACACGCAGCCCTTGAGAAGGTCCCAGACACTCCAAAAAAGGAAAAAGAGGTGCTATGTCTCCCTGGCTTTTCTCCTCCAAGCCACCCACAACTTAAAACCTGCTAGATTCCCCAAAATAGGATGAAAACTGATAATAATTCATAAAAGTGATGCTAGAATGTTACCTAGAAGACAGTTTCTTTAAAAAAGCATCCTTGGAAATGTTCAAGCCTCCAGTTCTCAGACAACAATATTTTGGGGGCAGCTTTCTTAGACCAGCTCCTAGACAAGCTCTAGCCACTGGCTCTCAGAGGGCTGTCCTCTAACACTGTCTGTTAAAATGACAATCAGAAGATACTGTAGCTACCAGCTCTTTCAATTCTGGACAATTCTTGACTGCTTTTTCAGGTTCTAGTGGATTTTAACTAGATACAGGGGTGCTTGGGGATTTGAGGGAGCCAAACTATTATATTTTGCAGCAGTTTTGAGCAGTTTTGAGGGAGATCTGTGTTATTGCCTGGAGGTTACAAATTGCCTGGAGGTTACAAATTATAAACCATGTACAGTCAGCCCTCCACATTTGTGGATTTCACTTTTGCAGATTTGATTACTCACGGATTATTTGCTGTTAGCTCTGCTACTGCCCTATGCCATTTTTAATAGGGACTGCCAGCCTCATGAGACTGAGAAACTGTGAACGAGACTTGTAAGTCCCTATTAAAAATGGTGTGGGGCAGCAGTGGAGGTGGCAGGGAGCCCCACCAGCCAGCCAATTCTGCCTTGTGAAGGAACTCTGGTGCCTCAAAGAGATCCATAGTGGGTTGAATATGGTGAGCATACTTTTTTTTGTGTTAAATATGGTTTGAAAGGGCCTAGAGTTATTCATGGTTTTTCCTCTTTCATGGAGGTCCTGTGCCCCTAACCCTAGCAAATCTGGAGGGATGACTGTAACGGACTAGTAATATTTTTTTGCAACGGGTTGTTATCAAAGTTATATTTCAAAAGTAATAATAAGACTAGGGGCAAAGATATAAGGTAATAAATAATGTTTTCTAGTTGATTTCCAAAGTTACTTAATAAGATTATTTAAAGAAACATTTTATAGGCATTAGAAAATTTTTCAAGCTGTACTTAATTTTCTTATCAATCTTAACTTTTTTTTTTTAAAAAAGTAAAATAACAACAAAAAAGTATTGCAAGTTACTTCTCCAACTTTACAATGAATAAAGGGTTATATATTTAAATTGATCAAAATTATATTAGAAAAGCTAATAAATGCACATCCGTATATATTCCGCCTAATATCCATGAGCAGATACAGATATATAGGCTTCATGTTCTTGGTGCTATAGTAGGAGAAAGAAAAAAGAAAAAAAAATGTTCTTGTTGTTATAGGTAGCAAAAGTACCCAACTTCGCAAAAGAAACTTTTTATTCATTATTCATTCCATTAGTCAAATTCCCTCTACTTTTTCTCTTCTTCATCACTAAATTCTTCTTCTTGCTTATCATCCAGCCCGGTATGTATTCATATATTTTTTTCACCTGGATATAATTCTTTGCTAATTTTCTTCTTGATGGAAGCAATGATTAATTTTAGCAATTTATTTCATGCTGCCATAAAGTCTTTGTAAACTGCAGTTCAGGACTTTTTCTGCACAAAGTTTGCAAACAGTATTTTTGAGGAGAAAACAGCATTTTCTTTGTAAAAATAATAAGTTATTTGCAGAAATATTTCTGTGAAGAAAATGATTTTTTTTGTGTGTGAAGAAAATATTTTAATTGAGAGCTTTAAATGTGCATGGAATTTGCACATTTTGTGCAAGGAACCTCTTTTTTTTGGCCGGGGTATGGAAAACAGATTAATATTTTCTTTTTCCTGCACAGAAAATTGTGTTTCTTATGAAGATACCACATGTGAATTTTGCTCAGAAAAAGTCCCAAACTGCAAAGGTTCTTATCAGTCCAGGATTCTCTTACAAGGTTTCTTGATGTTTAAGAAATACATTTTCCAACTATTTTTCAACTATTTTCAAATATTGTTTCTGTCCTTTGTCCCTCCACATAACTATATCCTGTTTGGGCAGTCAGAATAATACATGGTGCCTCAAACAACATTATTTCTTACAAATAAAACTTGTAAAACTCCTAAAGCCCCTCACTGGCCTCATGTTCAGGCACTTTGATAGGATTTCCCGTCATGAGGGATGCCTTTTAGATGATACATCCATTACTCCTGACGAGTCTTGCTCTGAAGATGGGCACAGCAGCAGCTGGATGCTGCCTGAGGACAATCATGACTGGGAGCTTGTGACTACCTTTGAATACCCAGGGCAAACAGTTTTGCAACAAAGTACTGGATGCTTCTGTCCACATCTAAAACAATCCTTATATTTGCATAGCTGCGGTTTATGCTAGGGAAAGTCACCAACAATTTTGAGTCTCAATTTGGGGGGGGGTAAATGTGGTATAAATAAATATCATCGTCATCATCATTCCTCTGGCTTAAGTTTTAAGTGTTCAGCTTTCACAGTTTTTGACCAGTGGTGGAAATAAACAATTAGCCTCACTATCACTACTACTCATTGTTATATTTTTATTTTATTTTATTAAAATGTAAGACATAAAAACATACAAAAAATCTATAATCATACCAACTTGTGTAAGAACAAATATATAAGACAACAATATATATTTATACACACACACACACACACACACATCATATTTGTGAGGTGCTTTGATACTTTGATACAACTATCAAGCCTGACTTCCACTCGAGTGAGAGGTATGTTGTTTGCCTATCAATCGAATCAGTAAGTTATTTGTCCCTGTGTTTTACATCAAGAATGTTAGAAATCAATGTTAACCATTTTGATATCATTCCATTGAGTTCTGAAATATACTATTTCACTCTCCCAATCTTTGACAAATTTTTCTCAATTGACTCCTTTCAATATATAAGTAAATCTATCCATTTGTAACGTATCATATAATTTCATTTCCCAGTCGGCTAGTGAGAGAAGAGCTTTTGTCTCCAAGTTTGGGCTATTAACATTCTGGCTGAAGCTGACATATAAAATATTAATTTCCCAGCTTGTTTTTCCTAAGTCCTTACTCATCATTAATAACAAGTAGAGTTCAGGAAACATTTCAAAATGGGACCCAAGAATTTTTTCTATCGGTGTATGAAACATATTCCACAATTTTTCTTACATGACCACCATTGGTAGTAAAATGTGCCTATATCTGTGTTACACGTCTAGCATTTATTTGAGTAATTTGAGTACATCTTTGAAATTTGTTCAGGCATAAGGTACCATCTAAAGATCATCTTATATACATTCTCTCTGATGTCCTGACATGCTGTGTATTACATCCTTTTATTCCAAGTTTTTTCCCCATTGGTCTAAAGAGATCGAATGAGAGAGATTTTGGGCCCATTTGACCATTGAGGTTTTAATTTGCTCGTTCTCAGTATCCCATTTCAGTAAGATTTTGTAGATGCGTGAGATAGATTTAGGTTTTTCTGTTGTCAAAGTGGTTGTCAGTTCTTCTTCTTTTGCTTTATATCCATTCAGACTTAGGTCAATCTTTAACTTTTCTCTAAGTTTTCTATCTAGAAGCCAATGACAATTAATTCCGTTTTCGTTAAGTTCTTCCTGTAATCTAATTCTCATTTGGTCACTTTGAAATTCAATCAGGTCCTCATACTTAATCCATTTATCAAACAAAATATTCTCTTTTTTGTAATATGTTTCATAGGGCGGCACTGGGGTGTTTTCAAACAGCTTTTTGGAAAATATCTTCTCCATACATTCAATAAAGCTTTTCTTACATAGTGACTGTTAAATTCTTTATTAGACTTGGCTTTATTGAACCAAAGATGATAGTAGTGACACCCTGACCACAAGTTAACCCTTTCCAAGTTCAAAAGTTTTATTTTGTCAAGCTTGATCCAAACCCTGAGCCAAATCAAACAACAAACATGGTAACAAAATATTAAATTTGGTAGGCCCAGACCTCCCCTTTCTTTCAAATCTTGAAGAGTTTTCAGTTTCACTCTTGGCTTCTTTTCCCCCCAAATAAATTTAGTAATCTCCCTTTACCATGCAAAATTTACTTTGTCATTGTGAATGATAGGGATTGTTTGAAACAAACCACCCATTATTATAGATTAGTGAAATCGCCAGTTGAAAGCCTATTAACCCAATTCCAGTGCTGTTTCCCTTCTTCTGCCCACTCACTGTTGTTTGTTCCATTGGTGTTGCTCTTCCTTGGCCACAGTGCTCATTCAGCAGGAAGAATGAGGCCCCTCCTTCTCCATTTGGCTGCTAGTGGCCATGAAGCAGGATTGGCTGTCCCAAGCTAGCTCTTCTGTCTTGGCAAATGACCATGAGGAAACAAACAGGGATGGATGCATGTGCTTTTCTGTTCATTTCTTTTGTGAAGGTTTTTTTTGTTTTGTTTTGTTTTGTTTTACCATACTTAGAGCATAGTGACCCATCTTGATATTTTATGTCTTGTTTCTCTCATAGTCACTTATATGGAAATTTTTTTGAAATCATTCCAGTCATTTCCATAACTCTCCTTCATACTACTCTCTCCTTAAATGTCACCAACATTAACTATTCCTTCCTTTCTCCTCCATCCCTGCCAGGATGATAAGGGGTCAGCCCTACCTCACTACAATCACAAGACCGGATTCAAAGTTACAAAGGGGGTTATTTTTTGAAAGTACATTTTGGTTGCTTTAAACTTATACTTCTAAGTATACTTGTTTCAGATTTTCAGTAAAGCTGGAGGGGTCTCTGAAGTCACATTCATCTATTTTTAAGAGGTGGAATGAGGGTGTGAACTTAAATATATCAAATATACTGAGATCACAGGAGAGGGAGAAAAAAACCCTGACTTATCCAATTACACAGCTTAATGAAGGGTGAAGGCAGATTCCTGGGGGCAGTTTTTAAGGTTCTGTCCTCAGGTTCTGTCCTGAATGAAACTTATGACAATTACAAATTGAATTTTGATGATTAACCAAAACTGAAGCTTAGGCCCAAATATACAGCTAGCTAAAAACTGAGTTTAGAGGATAAGGACAAAAATGTCTCTAACAGAAGACAAAGACAAAGAGAAGTCATTGCTAGCTAGAGCCATGTTTCAGAAGCCCTTCAACCACAAGCTTTATGTCTTAATTATTACAGGCTGGATAAATTTCAACTGGCAACTGGTTGACCTGTTTATATAATGTCAAAGAAGGTCATATAACCTAGTAAAACCTATAGACTGTAGAATATATAGCATAAGATCAGTAACAGTATCTGCTGATATTCTGTCTTGGAATTAAAGAAAAAATGTTTAGGTTTGTAGTTTGAGAAGACTTCCAGATGTTCCCTTAAAATATGCAAATATAAACCACAAAGGCTGACCAGAGCTGATCGTGTGACCTGCTGCGTTAAGTGAAATCAGATGGACAGGCAGTGTGGAGAATTCTAAAAATGTAGTGTGCACTAGACAAAGATCTCTAGTATACCAAACACAGATATAAGATCTAGACTTCTGATTGAATAATCAACATGTTGCATGGGTGGAAAGAAAGAATAAAAGAGCTAAATCAGAGCCACAAAAATCAGGCTGTTTTTTAGCATGCCTCCCACTGCTGCTGAATATGATTTTTAACTAAACCGTGAAAGATAATTCTTGATAGCCCTGGCATGCTACCCTAACCTTCTGATTTATGACAGTAAGACTAGGATAGATATATGCTTAGACCATATAGTTAAGATTTGTTCAAGAACTGCTGGAAGAGATTAACCCTTGAAGGCAATAGATGAGATGGTATTTTGCAATAGTTAATTGATTAAGTGTAAAGATGAAATGGCCTGCTGAATATGATATCTATATATCAGATGCCTTACCTATAGTGTTCTGGAAAGTGACAAAGTTGAATTGCTCAGAGATTGTTATGTCTGTGTTGTTCCCTGAGACAAATATATATGTGTATGTATATACGTATCTACAATTAAAATTTATAACATAAAATAGTAACAAAAGAGTTTATCATTCCCACATAAATATTCTGGAACTCAAAAGATAAGTGGACTGTTGATGTTGACCTGCCCTGCCCGTTTAACCAATATCATAACCTGGAAAACCAGAAATTGATAAAGGTGACCCAGACAGAATCCAGAATTATATGACAAGGAGTAAGTCTCTGCAAACCCTCAGTAAAAGAAAAAGGGGTAGGGAACCGTGGCTGTTTCAGAGGGTCATAGAGAATGGGGTGTAAATAGTCTGTACACCTCACCTTTTGATTTGGTTTAATTGGCAAATATGATTTAATTGGTACAAAATATAAATTATACACTGCTATGGCTGCATGGCCATGCTGGCTAAGAGGAAAAGCTGGCTTGAATACATGCATTGCAAAACCAGGTCAGGAAAGACCTCAAGGCCTAGCCAGGTTATACTCAGGAAATCACCAGGGTGAACTTACAGTTAGCCTTCAACAACTCGATCTCTAGAGGCATTAGTGTCTGTGATATTCCCACAGGATGGCTGATATTCTGCCTTCCTCTGACCATCAAACTTCTTCTTTTTATGCACACCTGCCCAGCAATGAGGGAGCTATCAACATCCTCATTAACCTTTTGTCACCTAACACTAAGACCATTCATTCATTCTGGACCCCATTGTCTACTCTCCGGGCTCCATTGTTTTCTCTGCCAGAGAGGCATTAGCACATTCACATTCCATGCAGAAAAAAATGGCATTTTAAACCCCAGTTTTGAGCTAGATAACTTGCAGTACACAGCTTGCTGGTTATCACTCTGCTGCTCCAATTCCTGTTTGTGTGCTCTCATTGGACTCCTAGTCTAAGCCACATTGCTCTTCACTTCTCTACTGGATTGGTAAATGTCACCCACTTCACCCTGAATTATCCAAACTTTTCCTTCTTTTCCTTTAGTTAGTCTTGTATGATTATGAGATGGTGTAGATCTCACTTGTGTGTGATTATTAATTCCCCCAATAAAACAGATAAATTTACTTTTAAATCTCCATCTGGTTCTTCCTTGCATTGGTAGACATAGGTGTAAAAGATCTTGTATTAGCCCTTTGAGCTTATATTCCTCACCATTTCATGGAGGCACTGGCATCATTGGTGGACCCCAAGTCACTCAAGTTTTGGGGTAGCAAGGGTCTATGATGTTCCAGTGGAACCCACCATGAATTGTGCAGTTTCTTTGTTCCTTCTTTCTAGACACTTTGGAGCTCTAAAATGGGGCAGAAGCAGTAAGGAGATGAGAGGTATGCCTATAGAAAACCAGAAAAAATAATCACTTCACTGGGTCTTGAGCTTTGAACATTTTAGGGTTCATTTTTTGCCATTGCTCAGATTCAAGACTACTTTTGTCTGCATGTAAACTTACCATTTGCCAGATTCCCCCCCCCCCAACGATTGTTGGTAGAAGACGTACCAATAGCAGTGAACTTTCTTCATTTGAAGAAAATCCAAGTGTATCATTTTTAGCTTGAAAAATTGGCCTAAATTTGTATTCCATGTATAAAGAAGGACTAGTTTATTGTGCTCAGTCCCAGTTATGGATGATGGTGGCTTGTTGATTCAGTGTCTGTGGGAAGGTAAATCTGCTTAGGTTTTAGTCTAAACCTTAAATAATCTATCCAAAATTTTGAATCTATTTTGAGGATAAAGTTCTGAACTGTACATAATTTTCTTAAAGTTAGGACTACAACCAGGGTTAATGGATACACTGATAAAGGGAGTACCATCAACGGTTAGGGAAGGTTGACAATTTTAGTTCATTCATTTTTTTTAATGAGACCTTCTAAACTTGCAAATTTCTTCATGACTCTGTTATAAGGAAACTTACATTTCTTTAGGAAAGAAGAAATATGGAAGAAAGCAAAACTGGCAGATTCACCTATTCTTGAAAAGGGATGAGTCCTTAAAATATATGTTTGAATCTCTGTGCATGTAGAAATATTAATGATATTTACCACCCCATTCTCTTTTTTCCTGCTAGGTTATATATCTTTAACAGCTACAATATGGTCCCCTCCATGTTGGGAATTGCTTTGTATGTTCTATTCAATTACCAATGCAAAGGGCTGAGAATTTCATTTTGTTCATGTTTTAATGAAAAGCTCCCAACATTTACAAATTTCTGCATAAATTTAACAGAAGAAGTTTGTTTTTGTTTTTTTGTTTTTTTTAAAAAAATAAATCTGGAAGAAAGCAAACATAAGAAATATATTCACTCTGATCAAGGCCAGCTGACAGTGATGGCAAGCAATAGCAGTGGTTTGAATCCTGCTGGTACACTAGCCTTTTTCCAAGGCTGAGAGTGGTGGCAAGTGAAGATGGACAAAATTTGCCTGCTCCAAGCAGCCCCCTACCACTGACTATGCTGGCATAGTTATACTGGTCCAATATATCAACAGTCTTTCTGCAAATATCTGCCCTCTTCTTGGGGAGGAAAAAGATCTCTGGATACTGCCAAAATCAGTGTAGCACTCAGTAATGAAGAAAGAGGGAACTATTATTTGTAGCATTTGTTCCAAACAGCAGTTTGGAGTGGGGGCTGCTGACTTTGTGACATAAGAGGAAAGAGTTTCTCCAAAAACACCAGGCTCTCATGATCCTCAAATTGATTAGCCTTTGCTTCACTGTGGCTGCTATTGAAAGATGAAAGAAAGAAAAAGGCAGGCAGGCAGGCAGGCAGGCAATATGAATCTAGAGAATTAACACTGCATTCAGTTTTAATTCAGTAATGCATGCTACAGATATGAGAGTGTGGCCCTTTCCACACGGGCATATTGTCCACGCTAGGGCGACCTCTCCAGGAGGTCTTCTTCACCGCGGGGTGCGCTGGTGCGGTTGGAAAAGGTGAGGCTCTACACCTCAAACAGCTCTAGCACAGCCGTGGGGGTGGCGCTGCAAGTTTTATAAAAAACACCTTCCCAAGTGGTTTTTATGAAACTCGCCCACACTGGTCTGTGGCAGCCCCCGGTGAAGAACTGTAGAGACGCGGTAGCGCATCCCTGCAGATCTGCCCGGGGGCGGGCTTCCAGCTGGTGCGCTGCCCTGATTGGCAGAGTGCCGCTGGAAGCTGCCGACCACCATTTTGGGCGCCGCCGAACACCACCGAAATTCGGCGGCATATAGAGTGGTGAACCAGTGCTCCCCGCAGGGACAGAGCAACCCACTACCAGGTAAGCTCCGCCCCTGCGTGCGCTGCCCTGTTTTGCTCCCCCGTGAGGAAAGGGCCCAAGTTGCAGTTTACATTTTAAAAATTTAAACAATTATTTTGCCAATTAATTTAAGGTGTTTATATGCTGTGCTTTGCAGTTGCCTTAAGATAGCTTGCAGGACAAGAGAAAGAATACAACAAACACAGTACAATAATGATAAAGGTAAAGCAACAACCATCTTTTTTTAAAAAAAATAACCACCCGTTTTGAAGGGGAAAAAATATTAAAAGACACTGTTAAACGCCTCTATGGAACATGGTTGAATTAAAAGATAGGGAAGAAGATGCGAGGTTAAATATGTCATGGGAGGAATTTCCATGCTTTGAGCATCACCCCAGGAACAGTTCTTGTACAGAGAGCCTGCTGTGTCACCTCAGGGAACAACAGTGCCTCTTATAAATTCTTTAACTTGCAGGTAGGCCCTTGTGGTGAAGATAATTAATGAATCTTACACATACCCCTGATTTAAAAAAAATATATATGTAAGAGCATTTTCCCTCTTGCTTTTAGGCTTTTACTAAATCAGGGATGGGAATCATATGGTTTTCTAGATGTTGGCTTGCATCCCTTAGTATTCCTGTCATTGGCTGTGCTGACTAGGGCTGCTAGACTTTGCAATCCAACAACATCTAGGGGGACACATGGATATTTAATTGGAAAGCATTTCAGTGGATTTCAGCAGGACCCATGTTCTTTAGAATGCACAGAATTATGCAACTTTGCAGTCTTGTCCTCTTATGTCTACTGCAGTAAGACTTGAGCCCAAGTACACAAACATAAATAGGTGCATCTCTTTTCCCATGCACCCCCACAAAAAAAAATACTGGAACTAATCTGATAATGATATTGTTGGTATTCTAAATTATATTCACCTACTAGTTTCTGAAAATGCCTTGTCTTTCATCACACTCATTAAGTAGATTTGAAAGTAGTAAATGATTAATCATTCCAGTAATTTATTAATGCTTTAATTGGTGAATGAGTCTATGTTGTTTATTTGAACAAGGACTTGTTCCCTTCAGTTCAATATTGCTCCATTCCTCCTCACAGCCACAATTTTTCTCACCTTCTAATGACAGTCCTATGCAATTTTTGTTTAAAATGATCCCATGTTTCTATCACAAGCAGGGATGGGGGGTTACAACTGTACAGGTAGAATATAGACAAATTTCTAACTCCACATGTCTATTGTTGACAAAACTAGAATATTATGGTGCACTTTTACTCTCATCAGCATTTTTGGCCAATCTTCTGCTGACAAAAAGGCTTTGGAGGAAGTTGTGGTATCTTGGATTGAAGGCAAACTACTCCATGTGCACATGGTTAGGACAGTTTTTGGGGAGAGCTCAAGGAGCTTTGGGGAATTAGCAGGAAGGTTTTTATATATGTATGCAAGTATGTACTTAGATAAGTTTGGGCTTTGGGGTTGCACGTTCTTCACCATGCTCTACCACCCATGTCCTCATTCTCCCTTGCAATCCATTTTATCACCTTCTGCCATTAATTTTTTTACCTCAAAGTTTTATCTTCACGCTATTCTGTCTCCTTCTTATTTTGCTGACCATATGATTTCACTTTATTTATCTTAGAGTAGGGAATAGCCTTTCCAGTATCCAGGGTAGATTGCATGGCTTTAAAGTGAAAAAATGATAATATTTCATAAATTAACAAACAAACAAACAAACAGGCAGAAAACCCGAGCGATAGAACCAGCTAAAAACATGGGAATCAGTTAGAAATATCTTTTATGTGCTTGTTACATTCTATAGGCACTTTTCTGCCTATAGAAGCCACAAAGGAAGGAAAGAAGGAAGTTCTGCTACTGTTTCTGTGTTTTAATAGTAGTCTGACCTATCGAACTGTGGTGAAGCTTACATTGGAAGGAGATATCTTGTGAGAAAAGATTCACATTCTCCACTGGCTGCCAGGTAGTTTCTGAGCCAAATTCAGGGTACTAGTGGCTACCATTATATCTTGATATGTTCAAGGGCTGGGATACCTGGAGAGCATCTTCCCATTTAAGAGTTTGCTGTGTTATGGCAACAGGGAATGTCATATATTCACTTTAATGCTGGGATTGTTGCTACTTCTCCTGCTGCTGCCTGTTGTTGTAATTTACTAGCAGTTGTCGTCTGAATTTAGCCAAAGAGCAGATTATAAAATATATGTTATAAAATATACTAGCTGATTCCTGTTAAAGACTCATGAATAGGATGTAATGACACTCTACTTTAGCAATTCTTCCATCACTGCTATTAAAAACATTGAAAGGTTTCACTTCCTTTTCTACTGGCCCAGACCCTGTTCTTTAACAGCACCTTCTGGAGCAGAGAGTGAAAAGATATTGGATAGATTCAAATTTTCATGTGGTTCTGTGGACTATAAAATACATTGTCTTTAAATATTTCTCAAGAGTCTATTTACTTTATGGACACAAACGATAAAATTTTAATGTATTTATCTGTATGAATCTGCTTTATGAATATAAAAGTATAGTTTTTGTTCATATGTTAATATTATTCCATTTGATGAATTTATAACTGATAATTCCACTTAGATACTGTGATATAAAGAACTTTGCAGACCCTTGGCCACTCTGGGGGTGAGGAATGGGTGTAGTCTATTTAAAAGCAGCCAGACAAGTCCAGATAAACAAAGTGAAGCTTTCAATAGCTTGATGGTATGACCCATCAAGCCTTATACCCCTTTTAATGGTGGCCTTTCACTTCTAGAGGTGGTAACCTCTCATTTTTTTTTTTTTTTTTTGAAGAAATGTACTAGATTGCTCAAGGAGCCCTTTCAGAGAGGCTAGGAATGCTCCTTGTATTTAGACAAATATGATTGCACCCTTGCACTGCACTTAAGTGGTTCTGGTCCCATCTCTCAGGTAGATACCAGATGGTGATGCTTGGGGACAGCTGCTCCTCGAAAAAAGAGCTTAAATCTGGTGTCCCTCAGGGCGCTGTCCTGTCCCCTGTGCTATTTAACATCTACATGAAACCGCTGGGAGAGATCATCAGGAGGCATGGAGCAAGGTGCTATCAGTATGCTGATGACACCTGGGTATATCTCTCCATGCCTCGAATAATAGCACCAACTAAGGGTGGCATCTCGCCTCTGAACAAATGTCTTGAAGCAGCAATGGACTGGATGAGGAAAAACAAACTGAACCTGAATCCAGATAAGACGGAGGTACTCGCTGTTAAGGGCCCTAGCCCAGGTATGGAGGTTTGTCAACCAGTTCTAGACGGGGTCACACTTCCCCTGAAAGACTGTATCCGCAGCTTGGGGGGTGCTCTTGGACTCACCGCTTCAGATGACAGCTCAAATTGATGCGGCAGCCAGAAGCGCCTGCTATCAGCTTCGGCTGATACGCCAGCTGCGCCCCTTTCTCGACTTGGAACACCTAAAAACAGTGGTGCATGCGCTGGTAACTTCACGGCTTGACTTCTTCAATGCGCTCTACATAGGGCTACTCATGTGCTTAGTCTGGAAACTTCAATTAGTTCAGAATATGGCAGCCAGGTTGGTCACTGGTAGACCTAAAACTGACCATATAACACCAATTTGAAGTCTTTACATTGGCTGCATATTAGTTTCCAGGCACAGTACAAGGTGTTGGTTATTACCTTTAAAGCCCTTCATGGCTTGGGGCCAGCCTACCTGCGGGATCGCCTTCTCCCATATAATCCGCCCCGCACACTAAGGTCCTCTGGGAGGAATTTACTGCAGCCTACCAGAATTAGGTTGGCCGCGGTTACCCAGAGGACCTTCTCTTCGGTCGCTCCCAAGTTATGGAATGGCCTGCCGGAGGAGACCCAGCATATTACCAGTCTTGACTGCTTTAAAAAGGCAGTCAAGACTGCTCTCTTCTGACAGGCTTTCCCAGACTAGTACCTCCACCGCTTCCCACCAACTGTCTTGCTGTTCTTTTAGTAGCCAGTTGATTGTTGTTAATTGTTAATTGTTGTGTGTTTTAGGGGGTTGGTTTTAGGTGGGTTGGTGGGTGGGGAGGATTGGTTATTTTTTTTAATGTTTTTAATGTAATTAATGTATTATTGTTGTTTGCCACCTCAATCCATGGGGAGAGGCAGAATAGAAATAAATTTTATTATTATTATTGTTGTTGTTGTTTATATTATTCTTCCACTGAATGAAGGATTCCCAATCTTACAGAACAACACACAAACATTGATATGAATAGAATTTGAGTCTGGTGGCCTACAGGTGCAGCCAAGGGGTCTGTGTGAAAACCAGCTTTTATCACCATGAGAAAATGGCTACTAATTTAAAATGAATTGTATTTCTAAAACAAGGGCAAAAAGACAAAGAAGAGTCTTGCCACTCGTTTTTCCAACTGAAATCAAGGCCACTTCTGCACTGCACACTTATAGTGCTATTATTGCACTTTCAACATCCTATGGAATCCTGGGGTTTGCAGTTTAGGAAGGGGTCTTAGGCCTTAGGCTCTTCCCTAAACTGCAAACCCCAGGATTCCATAGGGTGTTGAAAGTGGAATAATAGCACTATAAGGGTGTAGTGCAGAAATGCCTCAAAAGTGTTGAGAGATCAGAAACTTCTTTTTCCTTAATCATTTGGCAGCATTAATCTTGAGGGGACTGATGGTGCCTCTTATGTTTGATGACTTCCCTCCAAAGTCCAATTTGGCAAAGGCAGTTCTGATTAATTCATGTTCCTGATCACTCTTGAGAACTCTGAAATAGATAATTCAATAGTAAACTAAGTAAAGATCCTAGTGGTGTTGTAGGATCTAGATGACTCCTAAATCAAGAACTGAATTTAGATGGTTTGGACAGATCAATACATATATGAATGAAAGTGGGATTCTTCTCTAGAGGACTGAATGCAAATACAAATGCTCTTGAAGATTCCTTCACAATATGCATTGAGAAAAACACAAAGATATGGTCAATATATTCAAAATTTCTTCCCTGGCTTATTGTATAAGGAAAATGAGAATGTAGGGGAAGCAGGGAAAGAGCAGAGGAGAATGGAATTTTTTGACTGGCAGGTTTAGATTTGAATCACAGTGAATAGTTTAACTAAGACTTTCCAAATCTAGGAGTTTCTAAGAGAGATGTTAAATCAATATATTAAATGGTCCAGTGTTGAGTGCTCTTTGCTAACAGCAGGAATATTAAAAATATGTTCTGAAGGAGTTTGGATTCTGGAAGCTTATATTATTGTCTGTTTTCTTGGAAATCCTGGATGTTCATGTCCTTTTACCTTTGCTATTGTATATTCCACAATCTTCATCCATCATGGTGATGAAGCTGTTGAGTGCCACAGAATTCCATCTGATCCATCATGCTATTCATAAAGGGATTTGGAGTGGGATGCCATCAGCATACCCTATTTCTCCTTGTCAGGGTCAGCTGGGACTGTGCAGGTTTGGGATGAGTACCTATATGTGTAATGGGCTGGATGAGGGCAAATAAACTGAAGCTTAATCACGATAAGATGGAGGTTCTATGGATTGGTGGTTCTTGGTCTAGGAGTTGGGTAAACAGCCTGTTCTGGATGGGATTGTACTTCCCTTGAAGGAGCAGGTATATAGCTTGGGAGTACTCCTAGATCCATCCTTGTCACTAGAGACCCAAGTGGACTCTGCATCTCAGATGCTTGGTGCCAGCTTTGACTGTGCACTAGCTACAGCCATTGTTGAACAGAGATAAACTAGTCACAGCAATCCATGCACTGATAACCTCCTGAGTAGGCTAACATGATGCAATCTACGTAGGGCTAACCTTGAAGACTCAGCAGCTGCTTGTGCAAAATATAGCAGCTTGACTGCTGCCTGGAATATGATATAGACAACATGTACTGCCAATCTTAAAAGAATTGTACTGGTTGCCAATACATTTCTCATCTGAATTCAAGGTAGTTGTGATGATGTTTAAAGCCCTAAATGGCTTTGGACCTCAGTACTTGAGGTAGCACCTTTCCCTATAAGTGCCTACCTGAGAATTAAGATCTATTGGGGGAGTGTTCCTCTGTGTCCCACCAGTGTGGTCAATACAGAAATAGAAGAGGGCCTTCTTAACTGCAGAATGCTCTCTCCTGGAGATCCAATTAGTGCCAACACTTATGTCACTGAGGTACCAAATTAAAACTTCACCAAAGGCTTTGGATCTCATTAATTCAAAACAAAGACTTATATACAGTTATTAAAACTTTTTTTAATATAAACTCATATTATTTAATATGTTTTAGCTTAAATTGTCTTACTGTTTTTAACCTGTTTCATCTGTTATAACAATATTTGTTAGCCAGATCTCTTGATATAGGGTGGGATATAAAGATTTTAATAAACATATAAAGATACACTGTGCCTAAAAAAATTAATCCAGTTCTGATAAAGAGGAATTCATTGATTTACAATGCTTATCAATGAGACTCATGTTGGCTTAGTTTTTCAAATCAAGATTTGTATTTTAAGCATAGTTCAAACAAGTGGCTTCCAAACAGGCATAAGCCAAATTCTGAACAGGGCCAGAACTAACCATTATGGTTAGTGAATATCCCTAAAAGACAACAAACATCCTGAAGTTTATTAGAGATGTTTCCTTTGCAACATTCTGGCTTTTGGGTTTTGTTTTCAGTCACTACTGTAGTCATACTGTATGCTCAGTATGCAGTTTCAGTTCTCATTTTGAGCCATGTAAGATGATCTTTCAGCAACTCGTGGTTCACCTGTATGGTTTATGTGAAAGGCTAAGGGAGAATGTTAAACAAGGGGAAAGGGAATTGGGGATAATGCTAATTGAAGCAAAACATTTTATTAATATGGAGCGCTGGCATAAGTCATGTCTGAAATCTAAACACCAAATGCTCAGAAATGCTATTTTGTATTCCTTGTTACACTCCACCTCCCATCAATCTTATTCGGTGTACAATATGTAACTGAGGAATTACAAGGAGTTAAATAAAAGTAATAAAGCACCACTATTATTAGACTCTCTCTCACACACACACACACACACATCAGCCTACAACTTCCAGCAATGCATCTTTATTCAAGAAGCATCCAAGGATAAATTGCTTAGGCAATATCCCCATAATCAATAATTTGGAACTTTTGGAATGTGGGGGAAGGAAGAGGCATCTCCCTGTTCACACATACTCTCACACATGAGGGATGGTAAAGGCATATGGCTGTTGCTGAAAGGAATGTTGTAGGTTACACATTAGAATTATGTAGCCCTCCAGATTTCATTAGACTGTAACTTATAACTTTACTTTCCATTGGTTGTGTGTGCTATGGCTGTTGGAAGTTGTTATCTAAAACATCTGGAGGGCCACATGAATCCCATCCCATTGCTCTAGGCAATTTCCAGGCTGACACTCTTCCACAAGCTTCAATCACTCCTGCACAGAAATAGTGTTTAATTAAGCTAAACCCAATAAGCAGCTCCACCATTAGATCTACTTCTGAGTCAAGATGTATCCCAATCCTGAGTGAAGATTTCATAACCATTTCCTCTTTTTTGTGGCACCAGAAAAATAACTGGGGTTGCAAAGTTCATTTTGAGAGCAGGAGAAGTATGTGATAAGCATGTAACTTTCAAGGATCCACAAAGGCTGAGCAAGGAGCACTGGATAAGAAAGAGAGAAACAGAGGAAAAGAAGAAAAGTCAGAAACTGACCATAAATCCTAAGTGTAATAGAGTGATGCTAAAGTTTGCTAAGATATAAAAATGATGCAAGTTCTTAGGGTTTTCAAATAAAGTTAAACAAGTAGAAAACATTTTGATCCAAGTTCCCAAACATCTTGTCATGTTCTGCTGTTAAGATACAGCTAAAACCTTGGGATAAGGAAAAATAACAAGAGTGACATGCATAGTGCAGAAATAATACTTGTTCCTTATTAGTTAATTTGAAAACATGCTACTGCCCTTTGTTCATTATTTGCTGCCACTGCATGTTTTTTTGTAAAAATTCTATATAAAGTTGGTTTGAATTGTTTATTTCAGGTGGAACCCTTGCTCTATTCATGAACCTTAAAGTTGTTATTTTTTTTTAACCCCCTTCACTCCCCACTGCCATCTTTGGTGCCATGTAGCCCTAAAAAGTATTATAGCACATTGGTGTCTTCAGAATTTCATTCCCATCTGAGATTCTTCAGATTTCAAATTCCATTAATGAACAGAAACATGCAGACACATAAAAATGGGAACATAATGCTGACATGCTTCTGGTGAATTCTCTATTAAAGCTTCTTTTGCTCTTTGCATATGAGAAAGTAGATGAAATTCAAAATGGGGAAGAGGTTTTACTCATCTTAGCTCAGATGGCTGGAAAGTACAGGAAAGGCCTTGGTGGAAACCTGAGTCAGCCTTCTAATTTGTGTATCCTTATTCCACGCTTTAATTATATGCAACTACTACATAGCTGCTTTCAGAGTAAGTCCAAGATGCTCAGAGACTGAATATAGGATACTAACATAGGGGCATAAATGGATAGTCTCTCAATACTGCTATCACAGTGTTATTATTCAGTGTGGTGCATGGGATTGCAATCCTGAATGTACAGTGGGTTTCACTTTTGCAGATTTGATAATTCACAGATTATTTGCTGTCACTTCTGCTGCCTCCCTATGCCATTCTTAAGCCTCATGAGACTGAGAAACTGTGAACAAGTCTTGTAAGTTCCTATTAAAAATGGTGTGGGGCAGCAGTTGAGGTGGCAGTAAGGCCCACCAGCTCCTCACTTCTGCCTTGTGAAGGAACCCTGATGCCTCAAAGGAATCCACAGTAGGTTAAATACAGTGATCATACTTTTTTTTGTGTTAAATATGGTTTGGGAGATCCCAGAGTTAGTCATTTTTCCCCCACTTTCATGGGGGTCCAGTGCCTCTAACCCTAGCAAAAGTGGAGGGATGACTGTACTTTCTTGATGGGAAAACCTCATTGGGCACAGTGTGAGTAAACACATGTAGGATTGTACTGCACAAAAGCAATATGTTGCTATGTTTGAAAGTTCATTTAAACATTCCTTCTGCTAATGAAAATTACTGTGAATTAAGAATGAATGTTAGATATTAAGGAAATAAGCATTAGCCTAGTAAAAGATCTAGTAAAAATCCGCCACTATGTTCTGCAAGCAGACTGTAATAGGTGTTGTGGCATCTTTCAGACTGACTGGAACAAGACAGAAAACAGTTCACTTCATTAGATATTTCTAGTGTCTTTCCTGTAGATGTCATGTACCTATTTGTTGTTCTAAGTTCATTCAGTGCTACAAATTTAAAACTTTTTGGACAAGTTGGAGTTTCCTTTGTTGTTGAATTATGTTCACTGAGATTGATCTCTTTGTATTAGTGAAGGAGTGCCCTAAACTTGGTTGGAGTGATAGTCATTTCTTTTCCTGCAGAGGGTAAAATGAACAGCATCAATTCCACTCATGACATGACATTTGGAAAGGTTATCAAAGCCGAAAGAACACACAAGAATGATGTCTGAACCCTGCACTTGGGCTGTTGGAGTGGCCAAAATTCACCCTCTCACTGTGGTCCCCCACAGAGGGGGAATCATAATTATAGGTTACATTATTAAGTGAATATTTCTGAAGGAAACCTGCTGCTACAAAGGAGATTAACATTTTAAAAAGAGTGTTTGAAACTGTTTAAGCAATAAAGTAGTATGTTTTACTTTATTATTATAATGCTTTAGCCATAGGCCATTTGCATACATGTCACCAGAATCTGTGATAAAAGTACAAAAAAAGCATTAAAATATTACAGTAGATCATATATTAAAAACATATAAAATACAGTAGGTGACTAGTACAATAAAATATGGACATATAGAGTTATAAAATATATAAGATATAAAAAACCATATAATCATAAAATATATTAGGGTGAACATTAGTGCTAAAATTATTAAAATCAATAAAAATCAATAAAAATCATCCCCAGCACAGTCAACTGCCATATCCTTGATGAGACTGGCCCTGATTTTCATAGCTGCAAGGGCATAAAGAGAGACCTTAGGGATTACCGCAGAGTTGGTGTCAGACAGCAGGTAAAAAATCTTTTCGGTTGTGGTATTTGCATGTAAAGAAGACAGAATAGCCCCCAAGAACTTTGTTCTTGGTTCATCATACAAAGAACAAGAAAACAGATAGTGCGGCAGGTCCAAGTAGTATGTTAGTAGCTTAGCTTTCAGACGTAAATTTCAATAGTCATGTTATACTGCTAAAATATGTTACAGAAAAAAAAAACAGTTTATATTGTATTATCAAATTTGGCAGAAGCTTGCAGACAATCAAAGAGGATACTTTCTGAAATTTGCTGCACCTTATAGGAAATGATACAATCTTTCAGACCCAGAGGTTGACAGAATAATTTTTAAACGAATTGTTTTCAGAAAGGGGATGGGATGGCATCCTTCTGGTTTATCTTCTACACATGTCATTCGTGGATATTTCCCCAGATGGGTCCAAAACTGGTTTGTTTTTTTTCTTTTTTAATATAATAATTCTGTGGTTTGGCATCAAATGTCAACCTCAAAATCTCAGTATTGACATTTACACATTACTGGTGGTGTTCTGAAACACCATGTTCTTCCAATTTGTAACCACTGTGACATTATGACTGAGATCCTAGTTCACTGAGCACTTCAGTTCCACAGGCAGAAATACATTATGACTCCCCTTTTAACACTTCCAGGACTCCCTGTTTTGCTGCAACAGCATCCACTCAACAATTAGTAAGTGGCTAATGGAGAGGAAGGAACTGGAGGAGCATCTGACTCTGTTTCCACAGCCAGATGCAAAATAATTGCATCTAATGCTGAGACCTCTGGAGACCTCTAGTAGATCTTGGCACATGATGTTATTGGCTTATGTTTGGGTACGGGAACATAGCTTGATGTTTCTCTGATCTTCCTTGTGAAGAAAGCATTGGGTTGATTTGGCCGAGGGCAGCCAATTGCAGCTCAGGGAGTGCTGCAAAATGCAAAGCATGTAAAAAATAAAATAAAATGCTGTCTCTGGTGGAGCAGACAGGGTTTGGAGCTGGTAGAGACAGGTAGTGAATTTGAAAGAGAAACAGTTGACAGGGATAAGATTTAGATTTCTCAAAGATGGAACAATTATTCAAAAAGTAGAATTGACTTTTCTGGGAAGCCATGGCAGAAAAGATTGTTCAAGAGTTAATGTGTTATATTAATGAGTTTCAATAAACCATTTATTATTTTTAAAAAACTGTCTCTGTCCCTTTCAAGTCTGATAAGAAGTCAAGCCAAGCCTACCACAAAGAACCCACAATACAAAACAGCCACAGGTCCATGTTCCCAAGGCCCAGGAACCCAGTGCAGAAATGGATTCAGTGGAAAAACAAGGGCAGAGTGAGTGGCAGGATTCCAAGTGCCAGAACTGCAGGACCAGCCTGGGAAAAGGAATTAGTCACACATATTTAGTGGTAGTGGTGGGATATTGTGAGGAGAATATGGGATTTGGTCTGAGCTGATCTTATCTGATTTTGTGAGAAAGGCATATTTGGATAAGAGAAAACCAAAGAAAGGTCGTAAGTGGACATATGGTAGAGTTTTGCCAGAAGTGGGGTATTGTGGGGAAGTGAAGTGCCTGAGCAAAAGTTTTAAACTGTAAAGTTTTAAAGGCAAGTGGAATCCCTGAAGTAAAAAGCTGAGGCAAAATAGAGGATTATTACAATAACATGGTAATAATCCAAAATTTACAGAAAACCTGATCTTAGTAAATTAATTTCTGAGATAAAAGTTTGAGGTACAGTAGGAAATCATCAAAGTAATAAGGAAACAAGCATGAATAAAGTGAAAAGAAGTGACTTGGATCACAATAAGAATATTTCTAAATCTGAAAAGATTTAATTAATTAATCAAAGGATATAGTGATTCATTCTTCATGAGTTTTGAGGGAGCTTGTGTTGACATGAGAGTGAATGATGAGAAGAGAATGGAGTATTTAAGGTCTCTAATTTTTGGAGGTCTGGCAGAAATTTATGGGGAAATGAGACTTGAGGAAGCAAAAGACTGTGAATTATTGAAGGGAAAGATTAAGCAAAGGTTGGGTTTACCCCAGAACATTACAGAAAAGTTTAGAGGATTAATTAAGAGACCTGAGGAAATCTACACTTAGGCTATAGACTGGATAGCTGTTGGGAAACTAGATTAATAGGTCCAAGGCTGCAACTAAGGAAGACATAATAAGTTTAGTTGGACAGGAACAGCTATACAACATCCTGTAACAAGATTTTAGGTTGTTGGTGCAGGACAAACAGCCAATAACAGTGGCAGAGGTGGCTGAAATATTGGATTTGCTGGCAGTAGTAAGAGGTGAAAGAGGAAAAAAAATATTTAAGAAAGAGATACAGAACCTCATAAAATATTCCACAGAAACTGGCTGCATAGTAGTGATGGGGCATCTTTGGGAAAATGTGTGGCAGAAATGAGAGTTTGAAAGCTGGCCCACAACTCATAAGCACCAAAGACTTTTATATAAAAAAAGGTTATGTATTTGGGGGTGTTGGATACATATGGTATATAGTATAACTGTTCAAGCACAAGCAAGAAAAATGTATCTGTGAGTCATAAACTAGTAAATATTTTGAGTAGAAACTGGTTGAATGTTTAACTACTTAGAGAACTAGCAGATTCAAATCCTCCTGAGCTATCTAAAGAGAACTCATCCTTCTGCGTTGTCTCGCTGGAGTCCTGGGTCCAGAAGGGAATGCGTCAGCAATGCTCCCCTCTGCACCCGCCCAGTCCATGTGGAAGAAAATGCAATGGCACCACATCTTCCTTCTGCAGCATAGCCGGGCTTTTTCCATTGCTGTGCTATGGAAGGAAGCATCGCCAATGTGTTTCCACATCTTCTGCATGGCCAGAAGTGACAGGAGTGCCACGTGATTGCAGGCATGAAATGGATTTTTTCCATTTTGCAAAAACTGCACAAGCATGACGCTTTGTGACAGGATGGCAGCAGGATGGCAATGACGTCATGCAGAAGTGTGACTTGCCAACTGCTGGCATCCTGTGGCAAAAACGCAACAGTGACATTGTGAGGAAAGGGCCTCATTCAAGCCCTTTTGGTGGACATTTGGAGATAACCAGTTGACTCAGAATTTTTATTGGCCAAGGGTGGGTTAGCAAATCAGTAACTTTTACTGAATATGTGATGCATGCCAATGAATAGGAACTGGTAGGGACAAAACCAAAGCAGCCTGGTGTAGTAGTTTGAGCACTGAACTATGATCTTGGAGACCTGGGTTCAATTCCCTTCTCAGCCATGAAAACCCACTAGATGACTTTGGACATGTCACACACTCTCAGCCCCATAAAATCTTAGGGTTGCTGTAAGTCAGAAATGACTTGAAGGCACAGAACAACTACAGGGACAAAACTAAGGCCATTTCTGCACTACACTGTTATAGTGCTATTATTCCACTTTCAGCATCCTGTGGAATTCTGGGGTTTGAAGTTTACTGAGGCCCAAGAGCTCTCTGGCTGAGAATTCCAACTGCCCCTCCCTAAACTGCAAACTCCAGGATTCCATAAGATGTTGAAAGTGAAATAATAGCATTATATCAATGTATGGCAGGAATGGTCTAAACAGGAAACTCCATTCTATATGTCCTATCTCAGTTCTAGCACAGCTGATAAATCAAACAAAATAAATTGTATATGTCCCAGCTTGTTACTTACTTCCAAGCAGTAAGCAAAGAGTCATAAATAAAGTCCAACATAAACAAAGTCCAGCAGGCTTTCACAGCAAGGAAGTGTCCAAGGTCAATCTGAACATTTGTCAAGGCATCCAGCAAGGTAGCAGGTCAGATAAGCTCTCACAACTCCTGGAGGGCAAGAACGCCAGCTAAATAGACCCAAAGCCTAGTGCAGCTCTACCTTTATTGATTATTGCCAGTTATAAATTCTGAAAGAATGGTACTGGGTCTCTCTTTCTTGCTTGTGCTATATGAAGCTGGGTCTACGTAAGTGCTCTTCTGTATCTGAAGAGGTAGGACTCTCTGTTGCAGCTGGCACCATCCTCTGTTCTGTTTCTGGCACTGCAACCTCTCTCTATATACAGCAGGCCTTGGCATGCTTTCTGTTTCAGCTTCTGGCATGCCCTCTGCTTCACACTCCGAGTCACAGTCCATGCTGTTGAAGCAGGGTATGACACCATGCCTGCAATTGAAGGAACTTTAAAAGACTAGGCACTGAAAAAGTAGGGTGAGTGGCAGAATTCCAAGAACCGGAACTGCAGCTGTGGAGTGGGGACTATTGCTGTAAAACAGTTAAGTCTTGGAATGTGAGGGTTTGTTACTGAAGAGAATATCATTCACTACAGCATCAGCAAAAAGTCATACAGAGGCATAGATCAGACATATCCTTATATATGTCATTAACAAAATACAGATCCATATCAGGTTTCTTAAGCAGTAATGAAGTAATGATGCTTAGATATTTCCATCTGTAGAAAACAGACAGTTTAGTAATTCAGGTAAACAAGAATTCATGTGGGTGTATGAAAAATTTCTATAAGTCAGAGGGAGGAGTGTATGAGACAAGGAGTTAGAAGGGAGCTAGGTATGTAAGAATGAGCTGGTTATACAGATGCAGTAAAAGATCTGAACAAAATGTTAAACTGATGAGCTATTGGAGATTTCACATGTCACATTTCAAGTCAATTTTCCTTCTTATGATAATTTATGTTCATACAAAAATCCCACAAAAATCACAAAAAATCTGACAAAATGGGTAGAAATGTAAAAAAATTCAGTATGGGTTTCTTTTTATACACACTCCTAAATATTTTGTTGGAATTAATAAAAATTCAAAGTTACATATTTTTGCTGTTGCTGTGTAAAATAAATATTATCAAAGCTGCTCTAGTTTATATGCTGTAATTAGGAAAGAATAGGTATAGAATTTTCACTAATTCCATTCTGAAAGAAAGCAAGAAATAGTTTTAGCAATTTTCCTCCCACTGTGAGAAATGATTCACAGTTCAGTACTTATTCTGCACAAAACTGACATGTGGAATTTTTCACAGAAATCACTGTTGTTAGGGATTTACTCTAATATTGGGACATGGTTTTTGAACACAAATCAGCATTTTCTGTGCAGGAAAGATTTCCTCAGTCTTCTGTACGAAAATAGCAAATGAAAATTTTGGGCAGAATAAGCCCTTGACTACAAAATTTCTCATCAGTCTAGGATTCTCCTTGTCTAGATTTCCTTCAAGAAATAAATTTTTCAATCACTTTTTGGAATATTTTTGAATATTCTTTCTGTCCCAAGGAAGGAGTTTTTTTAAAAAAAAAATCAATAAAAACACAAAACACATCCTAAACAAAAAGAAAACATGCAAGAAAAAAGGAAGCATATATACAAAGACAAAGTAACAATCCAAAATACAAAATAATACCTAATAATAATACCAACAAAAACCAAAACTACAAACATCTGTCTAGACTAATAAGCAAACAACTATACAGATCTAAAAAATTGGTTCCCATCCTTGCTGTAAATGAGTAATAATGGTACTGAAATACTAATCCAGTAAATCAAAAACTATCATGAAATTTAATATTTGTTGCCTAATTTAATTCTATGATAAAAAATGAACTTACTAAATTAATCTATACCTATATCCTCCTTCCACCTTTTTTTTCAAACTTTGTTACTACTTAGTTAATAAAAATTCAAAATTAATAATTCTTAAATATTGAAATAAAACATTTATAACATTTTGTCAGCGGCGGCCGGGGTCAAGCAGAAGCCAGACCGGAGTTGGGGAAAAGCAGTGTTTATTGCTGTCCGTACACAGAGGTTTTGCAGTAAACAAACTGTCCGTAACTGAAAGTATGCCTTAGCAGCAGGCTCCAACAGAAAATAGTGAACGGTTACCTCACCCAGAACACAAAGAGGTTACTTCACCCAAAACGCAGGGGGTTGGTCCTGGAAGGGCCGAGCGGCTGGACATGGACACAGGCTGGGCTGGAACTGGGCACGGGCGACAGACGCACGGTAGGCCGACGGTTGTTGCTTCATACCCTTCCCAGCCCAGCGCCTGCCCTAAAAAGACCCCTTGGGCCGCCGGCGGACAATCCGGCTCAAGCACGCGGCTGAGGGCGCTCAGCTGTGCTACAGCTGGGAGCTCTCAGCCTGCAGGTGTTTCTCATGCAGTCTCCGGGACCGGCAGCTTGCTTCCTTGAACTGCCGCCGCTGCCGGAATGTGGGCGGTGAAGCGGAGGCTTCAGCCTCCTCAGGGTTGGAATCACGAGTGGGCTGCACCCCGGGATTGGGCCCGAGACCCGCCTCCCCCGGCAAGTCACTGCCCATCACGCCCACTGGTGTGGAAGCTGGGCCGGTGACCTCCGCAGTGCCGGGGCGATCCCCATCGGCGGCAGCAGCCTCCGCAACGCCGGGGCAATCCTCATCGGCGGCAGCGGCCTCCGCAGCGTCTGGGCGATCCCTATTGGCGGCGGTGTCCTCCACAGCGTCCAGGCGATCCCTGTCGACGGCAGCGACCTCCGGAATGCCTGGGTCCCCCTCCTCCTCATCGGAGGCGGCCACTGTGTCGGCCTCAGGGATGCCCGCGGGCGTGACTACGCCCGAGCCCCTGACACATTTGTAGGAAAATAATTCTATGTCTTGGTTAGGAGAGGGGTTCTTAAGATTGCTCAAAGCAGGAGGTTTAAATCTTGAATCTGCCACAAGCACAGGTGATAGCCCACTTTTTTTCTGGACAATTGAACATGTGTAACAAATCCTTGATGGCCAGTTCTATTCCAGCAATGTAGCTTCAGGAAGGGACAAATTGTCGCATGAGGAAGAATTAATCTTCCTTCCTGCCAGGTTTTTGCACATGGTAATCCATCCCCCAAGTTTTGCTGCATGTAATGTGTTGTTTCATTCTCATTACCTTTTTTCTCAAATATGAATCTTGACTTCTCATGGATATCTGAAGATTATTAATTTCCATTCCACTTCTTTTTATTAAGCAAGGTGTTGTGTAGTAATTTGTATTTATAGCATCGAGCAAAATTCACATTGGAGACATTTAACAGTAATGTATTTAACCATCAAACATTGTAAATAACTTGGCCTGTTAATCTATCTATCTATCTATCTATCTATCTATCTATCTATCTATCTATCTATCTATCTATCTTCATATATTAGACAATTAAAAGCAAGTAAGCCTAACATAAGCATAGTTGGGATATCTTTTAAAATGTTGGCTTTAAGAATTTATCCTGTTCTTCATTCACTGGCCTGCTGAAGAAACTTTCTGTATTACTGAAGATTCTGGGGTATGCTACTGTATATTTCAGGGTGGACTGCTTGATCCTTGAATGAAAGAGTATGCCCACAGTCTCTATGCATTCTAAGAAATGGTTTATTGTATTGAGTATAGTATTTACAAATAAGATTACCTGCAATTTAAAGAAAGTCTAATACATTTTGAGTGAATTGCAAGACTCCCTAAAAGTGCTAAAAACCTCAAATTTGAAGTACTAAGTAAGATATGTAGTAACCGGGGCATTGGAATAGCAGCTATTAGTTTTAGGCAATATTCAATCCATCATTCACAGCCAGCATGTCCTTTTTAGAACAGTTGGGAGAATTCTGCTCAGCATGTTGATGGAGTCCAGAGCACAGATAATGTAAATATAAGATAGCCTCTTCCCCAGTCCCCTCCCAAACTACCTCTTTCTGGAAAGCAAATTAGATTAGTACAGTGAATCACGCTCACATGAACCTCTGAGAAAGAAGTAGCCATTTAAAAGCTATTAGAAGAGGCTGTTTTAGGCTCTAAATAGTATTTAATAAAAATTGGAGGAAACCAGTCTATGCCATGGAGTCTGTTTAAAAAAAAACACCTGGGGTTAAAAACAGCTGCCTCCAAAGACTCTGTAGGGAGTGTGGGGGCAGTTTCACCCCAGTTGTGGGGCTCCTAGGCCATTCTAGACATGTGAAAGACTTTTTTTACAGCAGGAAGTGAACCAACAGTGACCTCTAGGTCCCTTTTACAGCCAAAGAGTGGCAAGAAAATCTGAAAATATCTCCCATGCCCCAGAGAACATTAGAGGAGTGCTTGGGGGCAAGAAATTACATTTTTCAGAGGATGGCAGAGGGCTTGATCCTCCAAGCTTTATCAGGAGTAGTATTCCCCAATCCCTGACAGCTGCCCACTCTAGCCATTGACTATTGTTTCTCTGGGATGTGCTGGTACTAAATCAGGAAGAGATTGCTCCCCATGTCAATAGAAATCCACAACAGAAATCCACAGGCCCAACATAGAATCTTGGAACACGCTTGTAGAATATACACTGTAAAACATCAACTATGGGGATAGGTCAAATTTGGCAGTGTGAAAATTTTTCTCCCTTAACGGGGACACACAGCTTTTCTGCCTGGAAAAAAAAAAGACTACAATTTGACAACAAAATTTTAAGTGCATAAAAATTATGCCAGAAGTGGAAAGATTTGCAGAACTATGCTTCTGAAGTGTTCTACAATTCATCTGTTTTAAGCTCCCCAAATTGACATTATAGAATTAAACAGCATGAAAGGGTCTAACGTAGAGATTAACATTTCCATTATTTTATATTACAATGCAATATCCATATATTATCTGGTTTAAAATATTCATATTTAAGCTTCTTTGACTATATTCTCAAGGTTTGATTGATAAAGCTCTTTGCAAAGGCCTGCCATGGTAGGTGGTAAACACATTTGTCCTGTGTTATTTTTCCCCTTCGTTTTTTATAAGGCACCTTTGATTAAAAACTTTTTTTTTTTTTAATTCTAACCAGTATTGGGCTAATTTAAGTCTCAGCTAAACAACCCAGCTGGGATTATACAGCTCATTTGCTGTGGCTTGTCACATTCATGGAAAACATATCCGTACTTTATCTTGAGCCTTTTTATAACTCCTTTCCAGCAATGTTCATTAGCATTAGCTTTACAGCTAGGAACTTAGAGAATGTGTAGCACTCTGACATTTTGAGATTTTGTTTTGTGAGGCTGGATATTGACTTTGTGTGAGGGAGAAAGTATGCTCTATGGTTCCATTTAAGTAGGGAACCAATACTAGGGTGATTCTGCAGGCCTCTTATATGAAGAAAGTAATACTTTGCTTTGCTCCTTTCCCTACATTTAAACACTGAGGTTACCTAGTCCAGCACTGCTGACAAGAAGTTCAACAGAGCTCCATTTTAGCTTACAGGCAAATGGTAGGCCACAATGAGAACCTTGAAGCTTTCAAGGCTGAAGACTTGCTGGTTTAGAGAAGTAAGGTCACTTCATTGCCTGAGACAGATTGGCTAACACATTGCATGGCCAGCAAGTCTGATATCACAGTGTGGACATAACTATGCAACGCTCAATAACGCAGATGAAGGATAACATCCCAGTGTGTTCTGCCCTAGTATTCAGATTCCTCTTACTCAGTAACATGGTCAACTGAAATCAATGGGCATAATTTTGTATTATGCGATTTATAATGATAAATAATGATTTATTTGATTTATAATTGGAAAGGTAGAATCAAATGATGATGGGAGAAAAACATGTTCTGATTTTGTACTTTCAAACTAAAGTTGAACAGAATTTCAGTTATCTTTCCAAATTTTCACTGCTTAAGATTTTTGTAATGGACTTTTTCTGTGACAACATCCATACACGCTCTAGGTGGACTGTATGTGGAATGCAAAGTGGAATGTATTACTGAAAATAGCAGCCAAATTGTATCATATTAGGGATATTGTCTACAAAAATGGATATGTAAAGCAAAATGACATATAAAAGTTCATGTTTTTAGGAAAAGGCATGCAAAAGCATGTGCAGATTTCATTGTGGATCACGAAATAATTCCCAGCATTTTGGATGAACTTAAGAGTTCTCAAAATTTAGGATGAATGGACTGAAAAAAATGAAAAATGAAAATCTAAGAGAAACAAAATTGTGCAGTACTTAATATTACAACCATGCTAATGTTAGTAGAAGTACTTCTTCAGTTTATCAAAGTTGTGTACTGCTGTTTTCCCATGAAGGGCATGGTTGCATACATGGAATTATTACTATTGCTGCGTTAACAGTCCTACAAATTGCATTATGGTAAGAGACAGCAGTGGGTCTTAGGTTATTTGACCTACAGTGTAGTGGTAGGTATTTCCAGAGAGCTGGAATGAGGTGACATCAAAGTACTGATGACATCCTGCTCCTGTTTTTCATAGGATTCAAATGAAGTAGTGAAAAGTGGTATCCCAGCATAGTATCTGAGAGCAGTAGCTCAATCTTAATACAAGATGGAGATGCTGTTTGTAACTAATAAGTAGACAGAAGTATTTTGCACAACTTGTTTTCAGTGAAGTGTCACACTCCCTAAAGGATTGGCATCAGAGTCAGAGGATGGTAATTGATGTACCTTTGGTGCTGGAAGGCCAAGTGGTATCTGTGTCATAAAGTGTTTTCTACTAGCTGACAATGATGTGCCAAAGCAGTCCTACCTGTTGTGGTCTTTATAGGATTAAATTACAGTAAAATAGCATATATCTTTGAAAACTTGTTGCAGGATGGATAAATGCAACATGTCTTGGGTGCTTGTCTGTTTCTAAGGCCCTTTCTGCACATGAAGGGGGAAACGGGGGAAAATGCTCTAAAATGGAGCTTACCGGCAGCCGGGTAAGTCCGTTGCCATGCGGAGCAGAGCGATCTCGCTGTTCCGCAGTCCTCTGGCATCCAAAATGGCGGCCTCGGCATCCAAAAAGGCAGCTTCTGGCTGGTGGAGGCTCTCCACCAACTGGAGAAGCTTGCCAGCCTAAAGCCCACCCCCAGCAGATCTGCAGGCACGCACTAGTGCGCGTCTGCAAATCTGCACCATAGCGCGGTGACGGAGCTGCACGGGGCTGCGTGCTCTGTGCTTTTTAAAAACCTCTGAAAAGAGGTTTTTAAAAAACATGCCATGCCACCAGTTCTGGTTGCTTCGGAGCAGATTGAGGTGCGGAACTACGAAAAATAGTCTGCCCCAATCCACTCCACAATGCAGAAGACCTCTGTCGGAGGTTGCTCTGCACCGTTTTAATACCCCAGTGCAGAAAGGGCCTAACTATCATCAATGCGGTGGTATTTTAAGACTCTGAGGCTGTGTTACCTCAAAATGTGAATGACTCAAGGGTCCACCTGCAATGTCAGTGCCTCTGCGAAATGATGGGGAATATTAGCTCAAAGAAGAAAAGAATGGGGTAACCTTATGATAACTTTTACACTCATGTCTACTGATACTACTGGTACCAATTAATATATTTTGCCAATTAAACCGTATCAAACTGTGGTGGTGTACAGCCTGCTAACCAGCTGCCCTTTCCCACACAAACTTGTTTGTTTATGGAAGACATCATCAGAGGCCATATTTTGGAGCACCTCTTTCTGAAGCTAAGTGATTGGTGATCAGAGAATAGTCTCCCTTGATGCTAGTATCCTTGGACCACTTTCCCAAGAGATACTCACCTAATGCCCACTCTTCTATTCTTTTCTCACTCTAAACCCCCCCCCCCACACACACACACACATACTTTACCTTCTTACTTCAGGGCCATTTGCACAATCAGTTGAATTGGATTTATATTCATGGAAAAAGTTTTCTCCTTTTACTGTTCTGTTCTTTTTATTTAATTTTAAATAACTGTTGATTTCATTTTTTCATGTCTGATTTGTTAGTTTAAAAATAATAATATTAAAAAGAAATACTATAAATTCAAGCATGCATACCCACTGGGTGTGAGTGTTAAAGTAAAGGCTCACTACACACATCACCATACTGGCTTTCACACCTCATTGGCTTCCATAATGATAGGGAAGCCAGTCGTATCGCAGGGAGGTAACACTGATATGGATTGATAGCCTCATCATGTTTGCCGCTGACTGGGAGAAACAATATCAACAGGACTAACTTATTTTCAAACAGTAGGTGGCCCAAAGTCATAACTATTCCTCAGTGTCTGCTCTAATACTCTAATGAAGTAGTGGGTACTGAGTGGTAGCTTGCTGTTGACCAGGAATGTTTTTTGTTTTGATACTATCTTTCATGAGGGTGCATACATCTTGCAATCTATAGGTGTAATGCTTTAACATTTTTCCTCACTGCCCTTCTTGTTAAAATGGAACTGAATTCAGGCACACATCGTGTACAGTGAACATGTGCGGTGCTGGCGAGAGCTGTGGTAGAGATCTGTTTCCTGTCCTCTTCAGAAAATCTCTACACATTAAAAGAACAATGGAAGCAGCAAAAGAGAGGGCAGGGCTAGCAGACTCCCTTTCCTCATTTTTTTAAAACCTGTATTTATCATGCCTGACTAGGTCCGTAAAGCCTAACTCCAACTAGAAAAGATTCTGAGAATCAGTTGTTGAACAGGAAATCACTAATTATATAAATTCCATTGATTTAATAAGTCCACTCTGGTTGGAACTAGAAACTGGACCAAGGCCTGTGTTTCATCCAATTAGGACCTACGCCATACCAGACCAATGTGGAGATACATTAGAGAAATGCAGTGTTCATGTCACTACAGTCCCAGTCAGCAACAGATAGCTATTCTGCTAGAGCATGGGAAAGGTGTTGTTTTTTTTAAGTTATTCATTATGCTGCAAAACATAATTTTTTATCATTACCATGACATTTTTTTTTACTATCTCATTGTGTAATTTATTACATTACTTGATTACCTTAACTTTCTGGCTTTGTTTTTGTTTCATTTCTTTTTTAAAAAAAGATTAAAAAAACAGTTATTTTCAAGTAACTAAAAATGTACTTAAAAGTAATTTGAAGAGCCACTGAAAAATCTTAATTGATAGTCCTGTGCTCAAAAAAGAAAAAAAAAAGTGTACTTCCATTTGTTCCAGCAGTTTTGAAGTAAATAATGACTGGTTAGAGATGACCACATGATTAACATAACATATAGCAATTATATTGGTAGGATTTTGAACTATAACAAATTTATGATATATATATATTAATAGTCCTCGTCGTAAATGCATGTATTTAACTAGTACATCATGGAAAAATCTATGTTAAACCTGTAGTCCTAATAGGCTTATTAAATACTTAAGTCATTAATTGAGGTGGGACCATTAAAATGTAGAATTGTCTCATTTCTCTAAATTGCTCCACACCAGAATTCTGCTGGATCAGTCTGCCACCTCATTCTAATCTTAGCAGGGGATATGGAGCAATAAAATGCCACCTTCACTCTTCCCACTCAGTCAGCATACTGCCTAAGGCCAGTGAAGCTCTTTTAGAATGTGAAGCAAAACAAAATATAATAAGATAAAACAAAACAAGACTTTGGACTGCTTCCCCTCCCACCCTTGAGCAATACGAATGCAATAAGGACAAACTAAACCACTAAACACTTTCATGATAGCTCAGATCTGCTATCTGCCTAATGGTAGAAGTAGTCTGGTTCTGCATAATATGTAGAATGAGGCCTTCAATTGTCCAGAGAGACAAGTTGCAAAAGAAAATCATCCATTTCATTATGTACCATGCTATTCAGTGTCGAGGTGCATCTTAATATTTGGCTAAGATGTGTTTGTCTTTTTGTTGTACAGTGAATTTTATAACAATTGCATGTAATTCAGCCATTCTGGCCTGACTTTCTCCTGTGTTTTTAAACTTCAGAGTCCACAAACAAATTTTGAACATGATGGCTGGTGTTAGTACAAGGGTATATTGATATTTTCCCTGAAAAAATTACACTGTTCTTACATGTCAGCATATAAAGTAGGTGACACAATTGGGGGGCGGGGAAATCCTTCGCCTTCTTCCAATTCCTTGCTGCTCATTTCTGGAACATTTTGTTTTTCAAAGTAGAACACTTCAGACTTCCAGTATGGTAACGTACTTTTTTAAAAATTAACACCAATATTTTCACCAGTAAATACACAAATGCCTCACTATATTGTCATCTAACTTTCAGTAGTATATAGAAGTTGGCTTCCTTTCTCCACCTTGCATAACACACTTCTCGTACATTTAAGAAAAGAAAAGAAACAATAATCAAACACTGGGAAATTTTAAAGCAAGAGAACACCTGTGGGAAGGCAGCCTGATCAACATCTCTGAAGTAAATGCATAATGTTGGCAAGCTACATCAGCTGCAACCCTGTCAGTGACATTTTGGGATATAGCAAGCTTGAGAGAATACTGAACAATTACAGCAGAATATCACTTCATGTAAAAAGTCTTGTATGAAGGTGGCTAAAAAATACTATAGACTTGCAGTTTATCCTGTTTGCCATACGCTGTGTCACTTGCAGTAATAACAATTCTGCTCCCTCAGAAAATACCCTTAAATATCAGTGAACAAGGGAGTGCATAACATTCTTGATAGAAAGTGGTAACGTGTCTGTGCTAGGAAGGAAATATTTGTAATTCACAAAATGCAATTTCCTTTTCAGAAAAGTTTTGTCCACATAAAAATGAATATGTATATATGTATGTGTGTGTGTGTGTATTAAAAAATGTTAGCCGAAGGATATAAATAAACATTTTGTACATTTGTATATTTTCTAATGTTCATATGGCTTTTAATACGGTTCTGTACTCCCCTGACTGGTTGGAAGTTACCATTTGTACTGTGATAAGATCTGTTACTCTGTGAAGGGAGATTAAAACTAAGCTAAACTAAACTGAACTAAAATAAAATAAAAGATAAATTAAATTAAAATAAAGTAATAAAATATTTGAGGAAGGTAACATGTTTCCCAAATTCTTCTGACTGAGCTCTGAACAAGATGAAAGTCTGTTCATTCCTATGAAAAGGAACAGCACTCTCCCACCCAACCTCCAGTTTGAGACCATCAACATTTCCGCACCACACTGTTATAACACGATGATTCCACTTTCAACTTCCTATGGAATCCTGAGGTTTGCAGTTCCGGGAGGGGCCAGTCGGTTGAAAGTGGAATCATCGTGCTATAAGAGTGTTGTGCGGAAATGGCCCAAGAGACACAGACTGACACAGGACAGTCAGAAACTTACCTGAAGCTCAAAAGCATCTGCAGGATACAGGGATCCTTCTTTCTAGATGGCCATAATTGAATGGGAAAACATATTGTCACATGAACTCCAAGTTTGTGTGTGTGTCTTCAAGTTGCCATCAATTTATGATGACCCCATGAATTTCATAGGGTTTTCTTAGGTAAGGAATTACCAGAGGTGGTTTTGCTAGTTCCTTCCTCTAAAGTACAGCCTACAGCACCTGCTATTCACTAGAGGTCTCCTATCCAAGTACTAACCCTGCTTAGCTTCCAGAATCAGATGGAATCTGGTGCCTTTAGGGTACTGAGCTGCTTTCATGTATTATTTTATGGCTCTTGGCACCTTTTTGTGACTGTATCAATTAAGGGTTGGAAGACAGATTCATTATTGGCTGAGAGAACCATGGAGGAACTCAGGTTACAGAAATCTTGACTCTTGAGTTTTGATAAGGAAAAATAAAAGTAAGATAGGCTTTGAGTCAGGATGCCCTGGTGGATGGCATGCAGCCACTGTGTGTTTTTCTCTGGAGACCACTGAGAGAAGTGAGATTCAGACTCAGGATTTTTATTTTCTCTTCTCTTAGCTCATCTTCACAACTCTCCTTACAGCCCAGGGGTCTTGAGAAGGCTCATCAACCCCAATTTATCCTGACAACAATCAACTCAATCTCTCTTCTCGTTCTGCTCCTGCCTGGGCCACTATGGTGCTTTTCAAATTTTGATATATGATTTATTTACAGTCATATGCAGACTAAGCATATACTAATGTTCCATTGAACATTATAACTCCAACTGTGTTTTTTGTTTTTTTTTTGGTCTCTCATTAGTTTCCAGGGAGTACTCTTGAAGCCTAAGAAGCTTCTTGAATACTCAAGTCAGATCTTGAGCCACTTTCATACTACAGTTTTATAGTACTATGATTCCACTTTAACTGTTGCAGACACATCTGGTGGAATCCTCAGACTGGCAGTTTGTGGTGGTGGTGGTGGGGCATTTAGAATTCTCAGCCAGAAAGCTCTTTGTTGTCTTGGCAAACTACAAACCTCAGGATTCCATAGAATGCACTTATCATAGTTAAAGTGAGATCATAGTGCTCCAACTGTGTAGTGTGAAAGGGGCCTTGATCTTCATGATTTGGATTATATATTCCAGAGAACAAACTGAGGGCTCAAAATGGGCTTCAGGAACATGATTGTAAACACCAGTGTCCTTTTTCTACATTTATCAAGGAGATCTTAACAACAGTTTTTTTCATATTCAATTAAACAGGAGTATAAGGTGCTACACAATCAGAGAACCTGATAAATCCGAACTTCAATAATATAATACAGTAAACTGAATGTAAGTAGAAGTCTGCTCCAGACCTTCCACTTTACACAATAAGGTCAAGGAGTGGGGAGATGGGGACAAGGGAGTGGGGCTAGCATTTTCAGCCTCTCATGCTGTTCTGAATGTGTGAAGAGGGTGTGAGCGTTCAGTCAAATCAAGCTGTTTTTCAAGCCTTACCCTCAGAATGGAGCGCTGTCTGGAATCCTAAAATAAATTCTGTACATTCGATTCAGGCCAAAAGTTATGAAGGATGACTGGGTGTTCACATCAAATGCAGATAGCTTTTCTAGCTATTGCATGGACGATAGATGAGAAATATATCTATAAACAATTTTCTTGGTCTAGCCTTATAATGCCCCATAGTTTTTTCATTATAAGATTTTTCTATTTTAGTACATAATGCTAAAACATTAGCGGGATATTGCATAAACGCATTTCAATTCTCCTTTAACCTTGGAGATGCAGATTGTTTGCAGTCCCAGAGCTTCATTATTAATCCAGATGCGCAGGCAATGTAATAGTAGGATTTTGTTCCTGTTTTTGTTTAAGGGGCCTGATCAGTACTCTTTTTAAAAAAAGAAATGCAACACCTAAGAGTCTTACTCACAGATGACTTATTTATCTCCCTAGCTTCAAATTGAATGCAAAGAATAAAATGCTGGAAAATATGTAACCTTGTGACTTTTGTGTGTACTTTAAATAATTTGGCATTTGTATAATGTATCCTTGCCCCTCCTGGCTTTTGAAAGCAGCTAGAGGGGGACTGGTTGACTGGGTAAGGGGAGCGGGCAATGCCTCACTTCAGCAAGGAAAGTTTCCAGCATCTCTAAAAGAAGCTGTGGTGAGGCCACTACTAAAAAAGCCCTCCCTGGATCCCACCATTCTGAATAATTGTTGACCAGTCTCCATATTCCATTTTTGGGGAAGGTTCTGGAGCATCTGGTAGCCTACCAGCTGCAAGAGTTTCTGGATAAAATGGATTATCAAGATCCATTTCAACCTGGCTTCAGACCTGGTTATGGGATGGAGACAGCTTTGGTCACTTTGGTGGATGACCTATGCCAGGAATTAGACAGGGGAAGTGTGTCCCCTGTTGGTTCTGCTGGACTTCTCAGTGGCTTTCAGTACCACTGATCATGGTGTCCTTCTGGGTTAACTCTCTGGGATTTGACTTGGGGGCACCGTTATGCAGTGGTTCCAGTCATTCCTGGGGGAGAGAATTCCTCCTGTTTGATTCCTTGCTCATTGGTCTGTGGGGTCTCTTAGGGTTCTATTTGTCACTCCTGCTGTTTTAACATCTACATGAAACCACTGGGAGATGTCATCTAGAGATGTGGGATTCAGTATCACCAATATGCTGATGAAAAACGACCCTGTGTCTCTTTTCCATCTGATTTCAAGGAAGCGGTCTCAGTGCTGAACCAATGCCTGTCATCAGTAATGGACTGGAAGAGGACAAACAAACTGAAGCTTAATCCAGACAAGACAGAGGTGCTCCTGGTCACTTGAAAGGCAGCTCAGGGAATAGGGACTTTTGCAGTGCTGGATGGGGTTACACTCTCCCTGAAATCTCAGGCTAGCAACCTTGGATGCCCAGGTCCCAGCAATGGCCAGGTGTGCATCTGCATAGCTAAAACTTGTGCAGCAGCTGTGCTTGTTCCTTGAGACACTGGATCTGGCTACAGTTGACACATCTCTGTTAGTACTATAATGCACTGTACATGGAGCTGCATTTGGAAACTGTTCGGAAACTCCAGTGGGTTCAAAACATAGCAGCCAGAATGTTGACCAGGATCAATTACAGGGAACACACAACTCCTTTGCTAAAACAGCTTTGCTGGCTACCTGTTTGTTTCCAGGCGCAATTCAAAGTGCTGGTCATGACCTATAAATCTCCATACGGCTTAGGTCTAGACTATTTGAAAAACTGTATCTTCCTTTATGAGCCTGCTAGAGCCTTTAGATCTGCAAGGGAAGGCTTTCTTTCAGTGCCACCACCATCCCAGACTCAGCTGATGAGGACATGGGAAAGAGTTTTCTCAGTGGCTGCTCCCACCCTGTGGAACTCCCTTCCACAGAAGGTTCCCTCCCTGTTTTCCTTTCATAGGCAGGCAAAGATATTTCTTTTAAGCAAGCATTTAATGGGTGAGCTGGAGAAATTTTACATATTCATTTGTGCTTTTTTTTAAAAAATAAATCTCTTTTATAAGCTTATGTGTCTTTTAATATTTCAATTGTTTATGTTTTTAATGTTTTTTTAACCTTTTGGAAGCCACCTTGGGTCCCATCTTGGGAGAACAGGTGGCATATAAATTCAATAAATATGTAAATAAATAAATATAAAAAGTCAGGAAGAAAAAACTTACCCTAGTCACTGAGCAGGTATATACTATAGATCCAACAAACATTTGTGAATATTGTTTCCTGAATTTTTTTTGGGGGGGGGCGTTATTGGTTGACTTCAGTGAAATATATTAACATTCTCTAATTTTGCATGTTTGTGTTGCCTTTTATTTTAGGTGTCTCTGAATTATGTAAAGACGCATGATTAAATAAGCATATCAATAATAACTAGTGGACATTATTAGTACTTGATAATTAGTCCAAAACAAGCCTTAGATTACAAAGTCATTATTGCTAGGAATGTGCAATCTCTCTCTCTCTCTGTTTCTTGTAGATTCCAGCATGGGAGTTATTGTTAATACCACTCTGACTCCCAGAGCAAAAAGCTGCACTGTGATCTGTTACACCAACATTTCCCAGCTAGGAATTGAAATGTGCAACTGAAGTATGCAGATAGACTACTATAAGGATGCTGATTCTATAGGTGATCTTCTTGGAAGCAGCTTAAATGGTCTCTTTGGCCTGATCTTCCTTCTTGTATTTGTCTTTGCCCTTGTTTCCATTTTTATGAAAATATTTATAGATGCAGATCTATGAAGAAAACACCATCATCCGTTGTCTGGTTAAATGGAACATGGAAAGAGGCAATCAACACTATATAAGCTCATTGTGTCCAACTCTCCCTTAATTTTTCATTCTGGAGAACCATGACTGGTGTTTCTTCCTTCTCATTTTCTTAAGAAAATAAGTTACACTGATTTTTTTTTTGAAAACCCCCCAAAAGTAATTAATTTCCAGTAATTTATTTGCAGTTAAGCAGAAAATGCAGGAAATATGCTGTCCAAACTTCATGGAATTTACAGTTCACAATGGAACTGATATCATTGCCATTTAGTATTTTCTAATATTGTCATAGTTCTTGTTTTTATTTTTATTTATTTTTTTCAGCTTAGCCTGGCAAGTGTTTCCATCATAGTCTGGGGATCTGTGGAGGTCTTGTTGTGATTTTGGTGGTAGGATGTAAATTTTTGCCAGGTCTGGTAGATATCATCCATATCTTGTCTTCTCAAAAGTCTGGCTTGGTTTTTTTTTTTTTTTTAACTTTTCCATTGGTGCAGCTGTCCAGTGTTTATCATCACTGTGTAAGATATGCTTTTTGATTTGTCTTCAAAGCAGTGACAATTCTATTTGTGCCATCACCCACAAAAATGTAAACAAATCTTTGTACAACAAGTTCCAACTCTTCCTTCATATTGATCTAGAGCCAATAGTCTTTCCATGTCTGGTCTTTTACTTGTTCCTGCAAACCATTCTGTCTTGAATTGCATTGCTATGTTATAAGAAAATCAAGTGTCCATATAGGTTTCTTTTTCATCTTCAACAGCAAATGACTTAGTGTTTTCATAAATATAACCCATATGCAGTCCTATAATCTTAAATATAATTAAGACTACAGTCCTAAAAGGGAGTTCTTATGCGTATCCTTGCAAAATTCAGAATCAATGTGCAAATTCTTCCCAAAAGTAAGAAATGTCTCTCTGGATATATGGTGATGATGGATGCTATATAGCATTGCCCCTTGGCATGAACCTGTGCTCAGCTTGTATGTCTGGAAGTAAACACTCCAGTTTGGTAGCTCCCAACATATCCAGACCCCTGCTAACCTCTTGCCAGTGGAACTGATGTTTGGCTCTTGCCTTTCCTCTGTCTTCTCCCCCACCATTTTTTTGAATAATCCACCCATCCACTGGGAGACAATAGGGTTAGAGATGCTTTGAAACACTTCCAAATTTCAATTCATATCTGGGATACAGCCAGGGACTTAGTGGATTGTGGATCTAGAATCCAGATCTCTCCTCTCTTCCTACAACCACAGTCTTGACATGACTCTTTCTGAATCATTCGTAAGTTAGAGTTCTAACCAGAGAGAGAGGAACCACTATGCAAATATCTGTGGTCATTGTAGGACGTGCCAAGGAGAATCCAACATCAGATCCCCTCCTTCAGGGACAGAGCTTCATTGAGATTTGTTAGATTTGATAGGAATGTTCTGCCCCTTTTTATGAGCCTTATAATACATTCCCAGTACCACAGGGGCCTAAATACCCTACAGGCACCATAACCTGTCTGATCTTGGAAAATCAGGAGAATCACTTCTGGTTAGTACTTGGAGGGGAGAGTTAGTGGGGAAGAGCACCACTGAATACTAGGTGAAATTGGCTATATTTCAGAGGAATGAACTGGCAAAAACACCTCTGAGTATTTCTTGCTGAAGAAAACTTTATGAAATCCATGGGGTCTTCATAAATCAACATGCGACTTGAAGGCACATATGCAGACACCATAGGACTGCAGACTATGTCTTAGTAGTAGTGATAACTGGTGGTTCTCATATCATGAAGCAGTGAACTTTAAAGCTACTCTCAAAGGTGCTGAAACTATTTGTAGCCTAGGTTTTGCATCTCAGGTGCCACTTTAAAACTCAGAATGAATTCATCACTATGCTTACTTGGAAGCCACCAGGTACCATTGTAGTTTAAGATACTATCCATGTTATTACTTTCAAACTATTTTTCCCAAACATACTAGCTTTAGATGATATGAATTTTAACATACCATTGTCCACATTGCTTTCTACTGTATCAGGTCACTCTTATGGTCCTGTTACCATCTGGTTTTAATACTCTTAGTCCTGATGGCTATCTGTTTGATGGAGCATTTTACCATAAAGATGAAACGATGCAGATGTACTCACAAGCATATGTACTCACTGCCACCATCTGGGATGCACAAGAGACTCTCTCAGGTGATTTGCAATTTCCAAGGTATGTAAAAGTTCCACTTACAGTCAGGTTGCCAGAAGTGAACATTTATTTCAGTGTTGCTGATTGCTAAGCTCTGTGCTAAGTAGTTTGGAAGGCAGATTGACAACACAGTTTGATCTATATCTTTTCTTCATCTTCTGAAGTAAATTCCACTATGTTCAATGGCCCTTACTCCCTTGTACAAATGTCCTGGAGACAGCAACCTAAGAATGAATGACACTGAGATCTGTGAGTTGGCTGAAGGGGAATCTCATTTGCATTCAGGTTTCATTTTCTTATTAAAATATTACATTTTTGTTTACATCTAGCATTTTTTGCAATGCTATTGTACATCTTGAATCTTTTTTCATCAAACTAAACCCAAGTAGTTTTGAATCTGAAACTTCTTACCTTTTGGGGAAGCACAGAGATAGCAACACTGTATTAAAATGTCATTAAGGTATTCTACAAAGAGAATAAAAAAACTGAGTTGGGAAGAAGGAAGGTGCAATACAGGGATACATAAAACATTTGTTCAAGGCTACCATTTTTATTTCAAGGAACAGCAGCTGCACAGAACTCCAGTCTAATGCCACATTTCTATTATGAGTAAAACAAAATGTTGTTTGCTCCTTAGCTCCAACATGATTTTAGCTTCATTATAAAAATATATTGGCTGCTTTCAAAACTTATTAGAACTTTTGTTTGAGAAGCATCCACCATATCTTGGCATGTGACAGCATAATGTGATAGAGGTGGATCCATTCCTAGTGTCAGGGGCCTTATTTACCATATAATCAACTTGCATGTTGAAGCACCAGATAGAACTTCCACACTTGCAATTTCCACTGGTTGCTCACTTTCGTTCTTTCTTTTCCCTCTTTGGGGAGCAAAAGAAGAAGAAGGGAAAAGGAGGAACAGTGTAGATGTTGGATGAAACTCAAAGTCAAGGCTCAGCTGAATGCTGTTATTTCTGGTCACTGGTTCGAGATGATGGTGGAGACTCCTCTCCCCTATAATGTACAGGTGATAGGGCTTGGGAATGGGATTGAACAAGGAGCTTTTGCATGCTGGATTCTGATTTTCCATGAGTCAGATTGTGCTCATGGCTGAAGATGCTCCCTTCACTTTATGTTTTACAGATCATTATACTTTAACAACTCTGAAGCAGGAAGCCTATACCCACTTATGGGGTAAACCCATTAATTAAATGAGGCTTATAACTCAGTAGACACATTTGGAGTGCCCTATAAAGACACTGGTCAAAAAAATCCTTCTAGATGGTAGAGTGTGCCTAATGGAAGCAGACCTTGTGGCATCACCTGTGTAATTATAGTGATTTTTTTTTTTAAAAAAAGAGAAAATTTATATTTTTATTTACATCCCTTGCCAGCTCCCAGATATCTTTAAGGATAGCTGCTAAGATCAATGCTAGCTCAAGTTTAATTCTTAATATGGACCAACATTGGACTGGAAGGGCATTGTCTTCATAACATAATAGTAAGTACAGCAGAAAGCAGAGGGAGCAAACAGAAACTTTTATCATGCATTGTGTGAGCTCTGTGCAAGAAACCATGAAAAAAGGGCAAGTGCCTACCATATGATCTCTCTAACCCCCTGTGTTCCACATGGCTGGGAACTGAAGATAGGTTATAGAGGGACTTTTAGCTAATTACTGGAGCATCAAGAGCTTGTTTGATCTTTTGGCTGTGCAATGTAGCTCCGTTATTCTGTATCAATTTTATTCACACTAGTAACTGGTTTTCTGAGGGAGAACCACAGGCACTATTCCTATCAAATATGTACAGTTGGAAGATATGACTGCTTTGTAGTATAGAATGAAACCAGGTAACTCAAAAATGCATTTTTCCTCCTTGCTCAGAAATGATTTTCTTTTAAAAATTTAACACCACTGACTGCTATTCTATTTAAGCAATTTTCTGCTTTGAAAGTTGGTTGGGTTAGGCTAGGAGACGTTGCCAGCAGCTGGTTACACTTATTTGCTTGCAAAAACCTGGAAGAAAGGGACAGCTCTGGAGTTTAGTGTTAAAAGGGTGGGATTTGGGAGATGATAACATTGCAGGAAACAGGAAAAAAACTATGCAGCATAGTTTTTCAGTTCACAGTGCCTTATGTGGTTTTGAAATGGGATGCATTTTTTTTTTTTTTTGTAAAGTAAACCAGAGAAACACAATTAAATTGGAAATAACAGCTGCTGTTCTACCTAGGAATAAGTTCACCATCATCATCTGCCATCATACGTGTTATCACCATCCATTATTATTCTTTACAAATCATTTACTTTAACATTTCTAAGCAAGACACAAATAAAATCCATTTGGAGTAAGTTTGTTGGAAAAAGTAAGTTTTCAATAGGAGTTTAAAATCCAGAGGAGCCAATGTCTGCCTCACTTGTACTGCCAGGGAGTTCTAGAGGGTGATTACAATGACCCAAGACCTCTTATTCTCAGCTGTCAGGGACTGGATATCTTAGGTACTAGCAGGAGGATATTTTATGCTGAGTCCAATGGAACACTTAGGAGGTAGTGGTTTCATATTCCTAAGTTAAGACCTTCTAAGAAACACCAGGATCTTAAACCTGGCCAGGTAGTACAGCTCAAGATGGATATAGCACTCAGTAATTAGGAATGCTCTCTGAAACTATGATTATAGTTAAGATGAATTGATGGAGCATATTATAAAAGCTAACACATTACCAGTAATGAAATGTATGATGCTCATATGTATCATATATGATCAGATATTGTATAGACATTGAGGAATTTGAAGTTCCTCACCACTGAAATATGCCACAGATACCATGTTCATGTATTGTAATTGCTATGTGCTGTATAAGCATGAGATATGCTTCTTATAAGAAGAGACATGTCTAGACTAATGTCTGTGAAGATAATGTATGCATGTCTATGTGGTATGATTAAACTCTGCAAAGAATGTGTAACTACATAAACTAAATGTTTACTTAATAAGTGCCTCATAATAATAGGGGGCATGCTTCTTTTCTACTGCTGCCCAGTGTAGTATACAAACCAATGGATTCAAATTTCAAGGAAAAAAAAAGATTCAACCTAATTATTAGGTTAGTAATTATTATTATTTTCCTGATGGGAAAAGCTTTTCAAGGGGGAATAGACCGCCTCAGAGGGTGGCTAACTTGTTCCCTTTAAAGCTCTTTAAACAGAGCTTGGACCTCCTAGGAATGTTTTAGCTAGATTGGACTAGACTCTATGATTCCGTGCTTATGTTACTATTCAGCTTATTCTACTATAATATAAATTTTGTAAAAACTTAAAGCTTAAGATATTCTTAAGAAAAATTGTAGTGTAAACCTGTCTACTGAACAATACTGTTGTTTACAACCTTGAGTGCATAGATGACCAACATTTAAAAACTCTGAAAAGACCAAAAAACAAAACAAAACACCAAAAACAAAAAACTATAGCTTTTTAGACAAACATAAAACGAACAGCTTTTCAACCTTCTACAAAAAGGCAACGGTGAGAAAATTGTACCTATTTTAAAACACCTTGTTTTTCTCTTGAATACACAAATTGAAAGTGACTCCTTAGTATCTTGAAAAACACAGCACTGAGTACATCAGTAGACATACTGGAGGCAACATCCCACATAATAAGCACAATTATATGCTTGCTTATGTTTGACTTTATGGACCAGATTTCTGCTGCCTGAGCTCACACTGCCATCTAACCTGTTTCATCATCCTGAAATTCCTAGAACGCTAAGAAACCAAACAACCTACACAGCACCAGAGAGGACCTTCAAGTGTCATCTTATTAACAGCCCATTTACTCTCATGATTTTAAAGTGAAATGAGGCTTCAGTGGAATTGTCATCTCCGTCCACTAGAAAATCCTTCACATATTTCAGAAATCCACCAGATTTGAAGGCTGACTATCTCATTCCCTCCCCTTCCTGTGGAAAATTAAACCATGTATCAAAACTTCAATAGGAAGTGACATGACCATAACAAGAAGGAAGTGACATGACCATGACGACATCTCCTTTCTGTTTTGAGACTAAATATCATTCTGCTCATGGCAAAGATGAAATTGACAATATGCTAGGCCAGTGCTAACCTGAGACAACCCCATAGTTACCTGTGCTGGCACTCCTGAATCTGTGGCATGAATGTCAATGTCTCCCAATTTTTTCCCACAAAAGCTTGAGACTAGCAATTCCAGCTTGGTCAAGGGGAACAATGAACAGCTAGGCAGTTAGTATACTAGGATCATTCCTAGTCTGTAAATTTGTATTTGAGCTGATGTCTCAGTTTTGGAGATGAATGAAGGATCTTCATATGAAGCTTCTTGCATGATATGAGCAAGACACTTTCAGTCTGATGTACCTTACAAGCTTGTTGTAATGATAGTGTGTACCATCTTTGGCTTCTTCTCATATTTTTATATGTATGCCTATAGAAAATGGCACTAGAAAAATTGGTACTGGAAAGACTAATGTTGCTGATGATTGATTTACATTTAATGAAATGATTTAATGAAAATATAATAGAGATCTGTTTTAAACAAACAGATATTTAATAAACAAGGCTCACAATGGAAAAAAAAGTAAAATTTCATAGACTAAATCACACAATATATATTCTGTTACTTAGGCCATTTCTGCACTACACTGTTTTAGTGTTATTATTCCACTTTCAACATCCTATGGAATCCTGGGGTTTGCAGTTGAGGGAGGAGCATTTAAAATTTTCAGGCAAAGAGCTCTTTGGCCTCAGTAAACTACAAACCCCAGAATTCCTCAGGCTGTTGAAAGTAGAATAATAGTACTGTAACAGTGTAGTGAAGAAACGGCTTTAGTCTGGAGGTGACAGCTGATTAGAGTAGCAGAAGTAAAAATTATTAAGAGAAGGGAAAACAGAAGGGTTTGGAGCCTGTAACTTGTAACTGAACCTATTAATCCTACAGAACATGCAGCAGGACATCTGTGGAAATCCATGTTAACATTCTCATGAAATCTGTACTGTGTTTTTATTAGGATGCACATCATAAGACTCCTCATTATAGTGAAGTACTAAGAGCACCATTATAAGCAGAATAATTGTGCATTCAATAATCAGAGGCACCCACTTGAAATTCCACATGCACTCAAAAAGGTCCTTGGGCTTTTATATAAACAGGATTTCCAGTTCATTTAAAGATCAGTGCAAAAGTGTAGCATCTTTCCATTTGCTGCTCTTCTTCACATTATTGTCTCCAGTAGCTTACAGCTTGGTATTCTGAAAGAATTCCCAGTCTTGATTGTTTACATCCTTAGTCACAAACTAATTTATAAGTGGAGCTATCTTTTGAATAGAGGAAAGGCTGAAAAGATAACAACAGCACAGTCTCTTACTGAGATATGAGTCAAGAAAACATGGGTAATGGACTCTTTAATCCTTTCCTCACAAGTGTTGACAACAATCTTGACTTCCAAATATTTACTTTGACTATTTACTTACTTACTTATTTATTTTCTATCCCATTTTTCCCCAGTGTGGGAATAGAGGGGGTTTACAGCATATTAAAATATCTTATAAAGCACAATATATTATAAATATAAAACTATTCATTAATTTACATAAAATTATTCATTAATTTAAGAATCCTTAAAATATGTTTAAACACTGCATTAATAAATATAGTAGCCCCTCTGCATTCATGAAGGTCCAGGGCACAGATCCCTCACAAAAGTGGAAAAATCACAAATAATTCCCCCCTGCACAATTCCCCTCCTGTGCTTCCCCTTCCCATTCCTTTGCCTCTGGCCTTGGTGTTCATGGGAGAAGAAAAAAGACAAAGTAAAGGGCTTATTACTACTTTCTCCCTCAGACAGAGAAAAGCAGAGTTCTGGTGTTCTAGCTACTTCTGATGGCCATCTTGGGAAAGGAAAGGTAGGAGCAAAGAGAGCACCTGACCAATAAGCAGCCATTACCCAGAAGACTATGCAGCCAAAGGGTAGAGAAGATATGCTTCCAGCAGTGGTGGTGGTGGTGGGGCCTTTTTCACCCAAATGGAAAAGTCAATTTTAAACACAAGCCTGGAAAGCTTGGAGTGAAGAATGCAAGGGAATGGGAGGAGGAAAATTGGAGGAGGAAGGCAAGCACAAGCCTCACAAATAATCAGATTTACAAAGGTCAAACCTGTGGATGTGAAGGGAGGACTGTACACTAAAATATGAAAACGTTAGAAGTACAGAACATCTGTTTAGACACAGTTAGTTAGGAAACAGCTGACTGAATAAAAGCTCATTACCTGATGGCAGAAGAACAATAGGAAGGGACAACAGGGAGGGAGCCTTACCTCTTGGGAAAGGACATTCAATAAAGAATTCAGATGGAATAATTACAGAGAATTGAGGTGCATATAAAGTGAAAGCTATTTAGTGTTAACAGTGTGGAAGAGTGTGCTTGCATTCAACACTCAATTTATTTTTTTTTCCTGTGCATTGGCTAGGAAGAAAGAATGAAAATGAGCAATAGAAGGAGGTGGTCCTTGGGATCAAGGGCTATATTGTGAGCCAAATGAACTCTAATGTGATTTGCATATTCAGAAATTATAGTCTGCAGCTATACTGGAATCCTGGGATAGACCATTTAGGGTGGAGTATTTCGAACTCTCAGCCAGACAGCAGCTCAAGTGCCCCAACATTCTCCAAACACAAAGGCTGAGGAGGTGGAGGAGGAGGAGGAGGAGTTGCTGCTGTTCCCTGGAAGAGTGTTGCTTCTTAGAAGTAATCCTTTAAAAGCAGAGTTTGGAAAACATTGTTTTTTGCTTTAAAAGTATCCAATGTTTTCTGCTTTAAAAGTATCCAATGTTTTCAAAAGTGCAAAAAACAAAACAAAAATAAAACCCAGAACTTGGGAAACGTTTGGATTAAGTGTATGAAAAGACTGCCATTTCAATCAGACAGAGACAGGAATGCATGAGTTTGTGCTCTGTCAGCATGTTATGTCATTGCTAGAATCCCTACAGGATGGTCAGACATAAAGAGGACTATAGTCTTCTCTCCAGGAATGTCCCAAGGAATTTTGATGCCTGGAGCGTAGGATAAAATGGCAGCTTTCCCATTCTACATGCAGAAGTCAACCAAAGTGATAATTAAATCTTACTCCAATACCAGTAGTAGGATCACATCTTACTCCACCTCTGAAAACAGCAAGATTGCATAGGGATGCAGGGCAGGCTGCCTAGCCTACTTAATTCTGCTTGCCAGAGCATACTGCTGCCTGGCCGCCCTGCAGGATCAGCCACCTTTGTCTAACAGTAAGGCTACCTTTGCTTGAAGCTTTATTTGTTCAGAAAAGGGGATTTCAGCAGATTTAGGATACTGAAATCTCCTGTTCAGCACACCAATTAGAAGTGTAGTAGTCCTGTACTCATTTCACAGCTGAATGTGGAAGATGGGAATTTTGCATTGTTTAACTGCCCAAATACTCTGAAGGCACTGGATCCCTTCTGAGCTTGGAAACTAAACAGGGTCAGCCATGATTAGCATTTGGATGGGACACCACCAAGGAATATCAGGTGCTGTAAGCCATATTGGAGAGGAAGGAACTGGCAAAGCCACATCTGAGTATATCTTGTCTAAGAAAACCATATGGAATCATACATTTGCCATAAGTCGAGAGGCAACCTGAAGGCACATACACACTGTATTCAACCTGTAATTGTGTATCCAGGATGAGTTAAGTGGGGTCTTCCATCAGTTATAATGAGCTTAACCAATGGATTATGGGAGTTGTAGTACAAAACATTTGAAAGGTTCCTCCACCCTGGGATCAAAAACAACAACAACAACTAGAGAATGATAACAGTCATTCTGATTTTCTTTTCCTCTTTGTTCAAATCAGAGCTTGGAAAACTTAATTTCCAACCAAAGAAAAATTTCCTTATTTGTTAGATTTGGTGTTTTCATTGGAACAAGCACTTGTGGCTGATGCTTCACATTAACATGTTTGATGATGTCCCTGGGACTCAATCCTATGATTGAGCAGCAGTCCCTTAATTTCAATGTTTTGGCTCTAAAATCTCAGCATTTGGGATGACTCTGACCTGACAATTTTATTTATCTCAATGCCCTTTTTTCTTGCTGGCTGCAAAAGATGCATAAAATCACAATCTGCTTTTGACATACCCTTTGGATCAAGCTCCAGAAGTTTGTATGAGGATGCTTTTTAAAGATATATACACAGCAGTCAAAAGATACATCTGAATAATTAAATCCTTAATGTTTAGAACTTCCTTTCAATTGACCTATGCCTTGCACTTTCAGCACTGGCATTTATCTGAACCATGAAAAAAATCTTCTTCAAGTGTGCCTTTGATTCATTCCATATGACAGCTGAACAGTGCTGTAGGTACTGTCTGGGTGTCTTTACTGATACATTCACCTATAATTTGAACCTTGTTTTTCATTTCTTCTCTATGTTGCTATAAAGATGCCATCCTAGACGTAGCTTTAATATACTTAAAATAAACAAATAAGTGCCGCTTTCTACCACGATTGCATCCTTGAGCAATTGCTCCAGTTATGTACCTATTTATGCATGTAACCCATTTGTGGATTATACGTGCATTTTTTTTTAAAAAAAAAATAGAAGCAGCAGTATTGAAGAACCTCTTCTGGGAAAGCAAATGAAGATGATTTTGTTTCAGTAAATTCAGTTTAGAAAGAGCCAATCAAACTTCAGGTGAAAAGAAGGTGAGTTATATCAAACAGAATACAAACTCACTTGAAATTTCGTAGATTTCATTAACTTAACCCATACATATGATATGTTACTTATCTAAGCTCTTTTATCTTAACTTCAACTGTAATGGGTTCTTTCCTTACCCTTTAAAACTTTCTGTAATGATCACATAAATTGGCAGTTTTAGATTTGAAAATATGAATCCAAAAATGCCAATGGATGCTCAAATCATTTGAATCTCTGTTTCACCTTTGGAACAAAAAATCAAATTGTGACACAGAGAAATCAGGAAAGACTCTTATATATTGGAAAGCTGTGAAGCCTTCGGAGAGGCAAAGCTAAAACTTCTAGAAACAGCTCTATCATTTGGCCAGTCACCCCCAACCTGGTCCATTCCAGATATATTGGCCTACAGCTCCAATCTTTTCCAGCCAACAGAGCTGTACTCTTAAATTGTGATGTATAAGGGTAGCAGGAGTGGTAGTCCAAATGTATTTGAAAAGTACCAGGTTGTGGGAGAGAAGCTGATGTAGACCTATGACTCCTTGATGATAACCAAGATAAGTGGTCAAGCTGCACAAAACAATCCAAATTCACTGTCAAGTAAATATTTATGGTTTTAAAATGGAACAAACTAGATGTTGTTTCTCCAAAATACGAATGACTCAGGGGTCCACCCACAATGCTAGTACCTTCATAAAACAATGGAATTAATTAGCTCAAATTTCAATACCTGTTTGAAGGGAGTAATCTAATGAGATCTTTCCACCAATGTTTATAGGGTCTTGCAGGAAAGAACCAGCTAGAGATTCCAAAATGTAAACTAAACATGTGCTTTATTGAAAGTTCACTCGCCCATGCAAAAGATCCAAGCACTCATACACTCACATAATATAGACAAAGGATAAAGAGAGGAAAGCTGTGGATAGAGGAGTTTTAGAGTTTGGGAGATAATTACGAATCTGGAAAGCAGCAAAAAGTGTAGTGATGTGACTTAGATGAATGCCTAAGGACAGTACTTATTTGGAAATCAAAGTGGCAGCGTGGCAACAAGCAAGTGAAGTACTGCATCTGACTGCTCAAAACAGAGAGCTTACAGGCATCCCTTTGATTCTTTTTTTTATCTTTGCTAACCCAACAGGGCTTAAATACCACCCAGAAGGGCACATTCTTTCACATGTGGTGGCAATGCGATGTAGCTAACAAGTATTGGGAAGATATACATAACCAAATTCAGAAGATATTAAAAATTAAATTTTCATTATCCCCTAAACTATATTTATTAAATATGATGAAAAATTTACAAATTGACAAGTCTAAAAAGAAAATAATCCTCTTTATGATCTCGGCAGCTAGGATATGTTATGCTCAGCTATGGAAGGAGCTGCAACGTCCAAGATTAGAAGACTGGCTTATTAAACGGTATGATATGGCAGAGGCTGATATTATTATGGAATCTTTGGAGGGTAGAGGGAAAGAAGATGTTGTTGAGGGATGGAAAATGGTTTTGTCAACACGGATTGACAAGTGGGGAATTAAAGCGGCGTCTTTTATTGGGTAAATGTGAAATAATATTCCTTTTTTCTTTCCTTTGTCTGTAGGAGACTGAGAGGGTTTTGGTCCGATGAAGGAAAGCTCAGAACCATAAATGGAAATCTAGGGTATATGTAGATGAAAAGTGAGACCTGAGGATGAAACAGATAGCGGAGAAGCTATCTTGGAATTACCAAACAATCATTATGGACACTTAGATGTTTTATGATATATTTAAGTTGTAGGTATAAGATTTAAGCAGTGATGATGAAGATTACTTTGGTAGAAGTGGGAGTATATCTAATTTGGTTAATCGTCTCGCTTAAAGGGATTAGAAGGAAGTTACAGATAAGGAAGCATATTAGTTTCAGCAATGATGGGTGGGGAGGGGGAAAATTGGGAACTTAATTTTGTGTTTATGTTGGTTTCACACTGTATTGTATTATACAGAATGTTTGTCTGGAGTTTAGGGTTTATTTTTTAGAGGGCTGGTATTTTGCACTTTTTGTGAATTTGTGTATGTGAATTTGTATTGCACATTTGGACATTGGTATATGTGTATGCGTTACATGTAATAAATTTTCAAAACAACAACAACAAAAAAAACAAAAACAAAACAGAGAGCTTATATACCCAAAATCTACCCTGAGGGTGTGAGCGTGAATGGCATCTCAGCTAGGTGGACAATAGAAGTTGCAACATGGACAATAGGGTCCGGAGAGAGATAATGAGTTTAGTTGACAAAATGTTTACGTGACCAACAGATAACGGCTTTCGTAATAGCTTTCTATTGTGGAGTGGTTTTGGGGAACAATGCAGGGAAACATCCAGGTGTGAGGGAACAAGATTGAAACAATCGTTGTTTTGGTAGAAAGTTCCCTTTGACCATTGTATACTCAGAGATGTTCTAGCTTCCGCTTCAGCTTATTATCTCTGGAGTTGCTTGATAATCTGCCCGGCAATGACTTCAGCTACTCCTAAAGGGTTGACTGACCTGCTTTGCAATCACACATTTACAGTCAGTAATTTTCCTCTGCCCAGCTTGACTTTCCAGTCAGCTCAGGTTCCATTTTATATCAATGCCAATTAATGTAGCCACCAATTAAATAATATTTGCCAATTAAACCATATCAATCTTAGGGGGTGCGTGGAGCTGTAACAATTTTAGTTGTGGATTGAACTGTCTAGCCAGGAGAATCTGAATGGCCTTTCTCCTTCCTATACCCTCATGGAATCTAGAGCTTATGGGATAACTCCAAATCTAACTGCTAAATCTTAATTTGTTACTTGAGTTGTGAGAAACTGATGATGAGAAGAATCCTGGACTAATGATGACCTTCACAGTTTAGGACTTTTGCTGCACAAAGTTGGCATATGCTATTGTTGCACAGAAAACAACATTTTCTACATAGGAAACAGCACTATATGTCATTTTTGCACAGACTAAGTCTCCCACTAAAGCATTTTTTGGGCCTATATGGTTAAAAACTGCTCAGCTAAGCTCTCTGTGTGCGTATGAGATCTGCAGAAACTGGGGTGCATTCACTGACAATATGAGAAATGCTAATAATTGGAGGGTGTATGTGAGGTTGTTTACTTTTAATTGCCTCCCCTTGTTTCTCTGCTTCGTTCCAATTGATACAGTCAGCTATAGATGCATATGATTTACATTCTGTCCATCTGAACCACTCAAAAAGACTTACAGAAGACTTAAAATATTAAAGCAGCATAAAACACAATTAAAACAATCAATCTAAAAAGAAATCAGGCAGCAGATGAAAATCACTAAATCCTTCACCAGTCATTAAGTAAGCAACCCTCCACCCTAGAACAGATGAAATAGCTTGCCATATGTTTTTGGCATCCTGTGGTTATATGCAAGAGGATTTGCAATTGTTCTTCCTTATGATGTTTGTTACAGTATCATGACTGAGTGTACATTAAGAGAGGGCAGGACTGACAGGCAACATAGGAAAAATTCACAGTGAAACTAAACATGATAGGGAAACTACATGTAGCTGCACACATGCCTCTTCCATTCTTTCAAAAGCAGGAGGAGATTAAGGATCTTTCCATTTCTTTTTACATGAAATGGAGTATATAGTTAATGAGAACAAAATCATTTCCCCTTCCCTACCTTTACTTTCTGTGCTCTGTTTTTTGAAGGATCTATCTCCTAATTCAGCTCCAATACCTGGGGCCCATTCACAATACGCAATCACAATGCTTGAGTTTACTTTAACTGCTGTGATCCAACCCTATGGAATCCTGGGGATTTGCAGTTAAGAGAGGGGCACTTGGCTTTTTTAAGCCAGAGAGATCTAGTGCCTTGCCAAACTACAAGTCACAGGAATCCATACAATGCAGCCATGACAGCACAAATGGAATCGTACCACCATAGTTGTTTAGCATGAAAGAGCCCTTGGAGTCAGCCTGGCTGGGGGAAAAAATGCTGGAGACAACAAGCAGGGTGAGAAGGGAGGTAATGCTCTTGTGGTTGGTCAATGGTTTGACTTTAAAGGAACCACCCAAAGTGCTGAAACTATGTGGGGGGATTGAGATCAGAAGTTTGAATAGCCCCTTTTAAGTTTAGATTGAAACCCAGAACAGAGTTGCCACCCTTTTGATATGGAATCTGCCAGCCCCCACTAGAATAGTCTTTAATGACCCCTCTCCTGTTTTAGCACTTCTTTTCCTATCCTGATGCTGGGTCAAAAGAGGTTGAGAAATGTGAGGAAACCTTTATGATTGGATCCCAATTGTGTAAATCCCTAGTTCAAGGACAAAGACATCTGCACCCACATATCTGCACTCTCTCCCTTCCTCTTTCTGTCTGTTGAATTTTCACTGCCTGACTAAGGCTTTCTTTTATGCAAGAATCCCTAAGTAACTTCCATAACTGAAATGCTTAGTTGAACAGAATGGAAACAGACTCAGATTTCAATTGGATGTGCTTTCTAGCTGCAAATGGCTGCATTTCTGGCTGCAAATTTTTATAGTGCTTCATTTATTGGTTTAGTTCCCAGTCACCGCCCAGCCATGGGTTGTATAGCTTAATGTTTCTGTACAGACCCTCCCTCAGTGACACCTCATTCTCAAGTAAGATGTAGATCAATGACTAACACTGTTGCTATTCTTCCCCTGGATTATTTCTTACCTTCCTTGCCACACATACAAGCCAATAGACTTCAAAATCTAGCATGATTACGCCTTTTGGTTGGCCTAAGAAAGATCTTACCACAAGATATGCTATGGATTCTTTGTAGCTCTATCCCTTGTTTCTAGATTGTTTTGTTTGTTCATTTTTTCTTTAGTATTTTAACATTTTGACTACTCTGTTCAGACATCAAAAATTTTCCTTTTTTTTGGACTGCAACTTCCAGAATTCCTCAGTGACCTGTGGGGAATTTTGGGATCTATAGTCTAAAAATAATCTTTCCAAGCTCTGGTTTTGTGGGGATATAATTTTTCACTAAGTTTCTTTTCAAAGGTAGCAACAAAGAATTTCATCACTTTTCTTTTTGCTGTGGGAAAGCCTTGAAAACCATGCAGTTTTAGAATGCTATTCACAGTTCAAGACTCACCTATGCAAAGTTTGTATGTGGCTGTTTTTCCCACAAAAACAATATTTTCTGTGCATAAAATAGTATTATCTATACGTGGAAACATTTAAATGAAGAAATATTAATTCCTATGCAGAAAATGCTATCTCCTGCACAGACAATTCTGTTTATTGCACAAAACAAACACATACGAATTTTGTGCAGAATAAGTCCCAAACTGTAAAGCTTCTTGTCAGTTCCGGATTCTTCCTGTCAGGGTTCTTAACACTCAAAGAAACATGTTTTTCAATCATTTCTTGGATAGTTTCAAGTATTCTATCCATTCCTGTGGTTGTGTTTGGTTGTTCTTGTGTGTTTTAGATTTCTATTTTTAAATGGTTGCAAATTGGCCTAAGAACTGTACATTCAGTGGAAAAACAGGATATAAATTGTCTGAAATACAATAATTATTTTTTAAAAAATTAGACACTGAAAATCCTCTGAATAAGACATAGGCCATTTCTGCACTAGAGTGTTATAGCGCTATGATTCCACTTTCAACATCCTATGGAATCCTGGGATTTTTCAGTTTTGGGAAGGGCCTTTCTCAAAGCCATTTTTTTCCCTGGAATCAAAGACAGAGATGACAACCATGTGCTAGATGAGGTGTTGTTGGACTGCAACGATAGCCCTAAGATGCATAGTCTAGCAATTTGGTTGAAGCCATGGATCTTTCATGATCCAGTCTAGTTTGACTTTTATACCACAGCAGTGTTGCAATGTCAAATAAAAGAAAAGGAATGTGTTCCCTATACCTATATCTGTGAATCATACTATAATTATCGCACTTATGATACAGTGGCAGCAACACTATTCAGTCTCACTTTCTCTACCTTACTTAAAAGGAAGACTGTACACTCTGAGATACAAGCAGACTTCGAAGGATAATTTGCTGGCATTAAGAGGGTAAATGTTTTGATGTCAAATGTCTGCTGTTCATGCATTAATGGGCTATGTGGGTATGCTTTCACATGACAAACCTTCAAATCTCTGGCAGGGCCATTATGGGGTGTTGTACTAATGATCCATAGCTAATGAAAGTGTCTCATTCAGTTTCATTTACATTGTGATGGATCCTTCACACTGTTTCCATTGAGCATGATAAATTTGTTTTCCTTTTTGGAAATGAAAAGTGGACATTAATTATGTCTAAACCACCATGGATTTCCTAAGGAACAATATACATTATTAATCGACTGGGTTAAAAAAAAAATCATTGTGAAGTTTTAGACATAGCCAACTAACAAAAAAAAAATGTACACTTTCCTTGAAAATGTATTGCATTTTTCTAATTGCAGGACAGTGTTTTAAACTTCATCTTGGGGGCAAAGTGGTTTATTAAGTACTTAAAATGTTATCGGCACTTTGATTATCTGTTATTTCATTTTGTGTGTTATTATTATAACATCTTTTCTCAATATAACACTAGGTATTGATCAGATATAGTGGAGATAAATTTCTCAAGTGACACTTATGGGTTGTTGTTTTTACTTTCTTGGAGTCTAGTTCTCAGAAGTATTTGAGAAGCTTCCTACTAACGGGATGAGAAAAAAGCACCAAGGATTTTTGCATTTGGGAAAGAGAAGAAGATCTCCATCTTCAGGCACTGCTTCGCTGGAAAATTGTTTTTTGGTCTGAGGGTTCACATTAATCTTATTAATTAATTTTATTCTTATTTTGAGATTACAGCAGAGGTAAGAAGAGTTCAGCCATGGGCCTATAACCACATTTAAGACTGTTTTTGAAAATCCCAAGAACTTCCTTCCCCTCTTCTTTTTTTTTCCTTTCAAAAGCACTCTAAACATCATGGGGGCAATTTCAGAGTGTTTGTAATCCTCTAGGATGTTTTAGGACCTACAAAGACCTCTTTTTTGAAGCCAGATGTGGTTCTTCTCAGCTTAAAATAGCAAGAGTGTCAAAAATGTCACCCACTCACTCACATGCATGAGAAACATATTGAGTAAAAAATCTTCAAGAGTAGATTGGCAGGCATGGGGTTGTTGCTTTTTAAGATCCAATGAAGGGCATAGTTGTTGACCTTGAGTTACAGTATTAGGGTCTGCAATGTGGGTGGCATGAAGTCTGATTTAATTCAAAAGGGAGTCCATTCTGAGTGGACCTGTGAAGGATAGCAGTAGCTATCTTCCCCCTACCCATTCTCCAAGGTGTTTTTCATATTATAATAAGCAAGCAGGATTACTTCTTATTCATTGCTGCTGCTGCTTGAGTGGCCACTTATATATCAAAAAAGGGTAAGAGCTTTCTGTCTGCATAACATGTGCTTATGCTAATTTATTTATATATGTACAAATCTGAAATTAATTAATTGAATTTAAATGCATCTCTACTTTGTGATGAAGACCAAGTCTTATGTCCAGGCTTCAACTGTTGGAGGAAAAAATTAAGGCCATTCTAATCTGTTTCTTAAGATTCTTTATTATGAAACTGGACTCATACTGGATTGTCTTTCGAACAGAGGATGTCTTCAAAGAAGGAGTGTCCCAATCATGCTCTTACAGTCACCCTTGTGGCTATGCCAACACTTGGAATCTGTCATATGGAAAATACACACTAGAATATAGTTTGCAAAGCTATTTTATACCACAAAAGTGCTGTTTCCTACTCCCCATGTCAGCTTCACTGAGAATTTCTCCACTTCACATACATCCCCTTTGAATCCTGGTGCTGTCTTAGATAAGATGGAAGGACACTCACGAGAGAGCCTTTTCCACTCTGTGGTCTGAGATTTGGATGAGACTCCCAGGAAAGGACATTGCAACCTGCTTTGAAGTAAACAGTGAAAATGCCTTATTGTAATCAGATATTGGATTTAATTTAGATTTGGCTGCATTGCTACAGTGCCTCACAAAAGTATTCACACCTCTTTGCCTTTTCCATATTTTGTTGTGTTACAACCTGGAAATGAAATGGATCTAATTGTCATTGCTACCACTTGACATACATAAGATACACATTTTGAACTTGCAAAATATTTTTTTTTAATTTTGCCACAAAAGTAAATAAAAACAAACTGGCAGTTGTTGATTGTATGCAGCTGAGTCACAACTTGGTAGAAGTAAGTAAGTTGTGAGCCTTCTTTGGTAAGTCTGTATTACCTTTTCACCTCAGGGTCCTCAGTTGCATAGGGATGGGAGAACAATGGGGGCAATTTGCCCTGGGCAGCAATTTTTGGGGGGCATCCTGGATTGTAGCTATTATGCCCTGGCAACACCCCCATGGACCACAGGCATGCCCCTGCACTATAGCACTGCCCCCTCCCACCCCCACCCTCATCCCCACTCCAAGCTTTGCCACTGAGGATCCTTCAGGTTTGGCTCATTCTTCCTAACAAAAATTCTGTGGCTGCCAGGCTGAATCAAGACAGTGGACAACCAATTACTTTCAACATCTTCTCATGGATTTTTTTTTTTTTTTTTGTCATTTTGTGCCTCCTAGTTATTTCTAACCTGTGGCAAATCTTGGCAAGATTTGTTCAGAGAAGTTTTGCCTTTGCCCTCCTCTGAGGCTGACAAAGTGTGACTTGTCCAAGGTCATCCAATAGATTTCCATGGCCAAACAGGGATTCAAACACTGGTCTCCAGAGAGCAACACTCAAATAGCTACACCAGTCAAATGGATTGAGGTTCTGGATTTTGATTAGACCATTCTAAGACACTCAAGTCCTTGATTTTAAACCATACCAGTGTTACTTTCCCTGTGTGTTTCAAGTCATTGCTCCTTTCTGCAGAATGCTGTCATCCTGCCATAGTGACAGGAAGACGGGACTGAGATGACAGTTATGCATGATGTCGTTGGAGTCCCATCCTTCTCCCATCCCCAGGCAGTGCAATCACAGAGTAAATCATTGACAGGTTTTCCCCATCAATGAGCAGCAATCGTACCACCATTGTAGACTTACCTGGTCTGCGGAGGGTCTGGAAGCACAATGGCTGTGCTTCTTGCCCCAGTGCAGCCTGGGAAAGTGCCCAGCTGCACTGCGGAATAGGCAAGGCCATTACACTTCTTTCATTCACAAAGGCAGCCAGTGCAGAGGGGAGCACTCCTGTCATGCTCCTCTCCCGACACAGCCACTGCTGACATCCCCATGGGAGGATGTCGGAAGAAGGTAGGGTGCAGAAAAGGCCATTGTGTTGAAAGAAGTTGAACAGCAAAGAAAAAAGGGAAACTAACTCCTAACCAATAGCAAAACCAACAAACATAAGAGTTAGGAATAAAATAAAGTGTAACTTAGAAGAAAATAAATTTATATCTAAAAAATATTGTCTAAGATAAATTTAATACAGTCAGTGTTCACTTGGTGAACTATATATAAAGTCATCACTAATTAATTATTGAAAACTGAAATAGACATGCAGAAATTGCATGGTCAGAAACCTTATGATTTCTATGGCAGGACTGAGGCAACAAATAATTTTTAGGTCTAAATTTATTTTCTTAAAGGTTACACTTCATTTTATTTCTAACTCTTAAGTTTGCAAGAAATTGAACCATCGCGCCAGTTCCAGGCCCCTTGCAGACTGAAAAATATTTTCCTCTTTAATTGCTGTCTCTCCGACTTCCCTCAGTCCTGGCCAGTTTGGCAGTCCCTGCAAAGGAAAAGCAACTCTAGAACATGATGCTGCCATCACCATGTTTTGACATAGGGGTGATGTTCCTAGGACAATGATCATTGTTGACATTTCACCTCAAATAGTATTTTGCAGCAAGGCTAGAAAGTTCAGTTTTAGTCTTACAGGACCAGAAATTTTTTCCCACTTTTTTCTATGTCCCACACATGCCTTTTTGCAAATGTAGCTTCAGCAGTGGCTTCCTTCTCACCATTATCAGCTCTGCTTTGTGGATAATCCAGCTGATAGCTGTCCCATAGTTTTTCATAGTTTCCATGACTCCTTCTGAGTTGCCATTGGCTTCTTATTTCCTTCTCTAATGTACTTCTTACTCAGTGACGTTGCTTCAATGGATAGTCTTCACTAGAGAGAGTTCTGGTTGAGCAATCTGCTTTTCATTTTATAATAAATTGTTTTGCTTCCTCACTAGAAATAATGGGTTGGATACATAAAGGGCCTCATTAAGTGTTAAGTTAACTAAACTTTAAACTTTACATATCTGCAGAAAGAAGAAGCCTAAATTGTGTTCTAGCTGAGACAGGGGATCTCAACCTGACTTCTGCTTCTGCCACTGCAGGGCAAAGCACCCAAGCTCTGAGAGCCAAGCACCATTTTGGCTCAGTAACTGGCCAGCCCTAAGCAAATGAGACTTCCAAGGAAATTTGTCCCTACTCCTGAAAGTGAAAATGTGCTTCTGGCTATTCCCAAGGGTAGCTTCTTTCCCCACCCTCTGTAACCTATAACAGCAAGTTTGGAGATTCCCCTTCCTCAAATCGGTACCAAATAGACTCAATACCACTGCCTCTTCAATTTTTCCCCTGCTTACCTGCCAGTGACCACCTATGTAAGTACTGCATTACATGTCAATTGCCCATGAATTTACTAATTTTTTTTTTTTTTTTTTTTTGAGGGCAGAGGAGAACCTCCTGGAACAACAGACGAAAATGCCTGCCTGGCCTCAGAAGTAACCAGCAACTATCTGCACTGATTGAATGGTTGGTGGACTGGCCAAGCAAATGACAAAGACAGATTGTGGGGGCCAAGCAAGCATTGTAAGCCAACAAGCTTCACCTCAAATTCTCCCTTTTTTAGTCCACCAAGCCGAGACTCTAATCATTTTGGCCATTCTTGGCTTCATTCTCTGAGGCAAGTAAAATCATCCCCTCCTTGCAGCTGACCTTCATTATATGGGAAGGGGGTTGATAACTGTGCTCCAAGACATGTTAGCTTTAATAAGCAAACCATGATTGATGTTTTTAAGAATTTGATCCCAGACTTCTTTGATCGTGCCTTGGTCTTCATACTAAAGACATGATCTTCATGAATCATCTCACTTTCAGGTTCTAACACAACAAAAGGTAAAAAAGATACAAATGTTTAGTGCCTTCTACAAGGTAATATATAATAGTCTAATATAGTGTACACTGTTTTAAACTTTTAAAATATGATTCTGTACTAGTAGATTGTTTCAGCAAAGCACCCAATAATTATGTTACATTGTTTTAGAAATTAAAAAAAAAATATATTTAAAACTTTTGTTTTGCTGACTGAGTCCCACCTTGAGATATTTTTGATACGTAATAGGATACAATATTTCAATTAGATAGAATAAAAAAAACCCCAAATACCTGTTCTATACTATCTCCACAAGCAAAGATGGTCCAAGAAGTAGCTATTACACCATAGAACAGTTTTGCAGACTCTGGTGACTACAGAATGAAAACCAGATATATCCTGTACCCAGGCAATGTCTATCTCATCTGCATGCCTTACTGAAGTAAACAGGAGCTTTAGAAACACATATGCTAGTTCTGCATATTAATCAGATTGTCATTTGGACATTTTATTTGAAATGTCACAACATTTTCAGTAGGCTCATGTCAGGATAATCAGTGCCCATAACTGAATCCAAACCTGGGTTGGGACTCCTGACTTTCTTGCTGGAACCAGGGACTGAGGTGTGATGAGCAGAGGACACTGATATGCTGACTTGGCAAGGAGACCTTGTTAGGAGGCCTGACCTGTCCATATGCTTCATACCACCTTGCCAATCACAAATGCTACAATTTTTCAACTATTCTCACTTCTCTGTTTTATGGGGTTCTAGGACTGGAATACACACAGCTCCAGAAAGCCCTCTAAATGGATATCTCACTCTGGGACTCTGTTCAGCTCCTGTAGTTACTGACATGAACATTTCTGAATTTAAGAACATACAGACAGAGAGACATACCCAAAAGGTGATTCCAGATTAGACTTTTATTATGCGATTGCCCTGCCTGA